>CM061064.1:222405618-223067118 GCA_030762895.1 Sophora flavescens | reverse complement strand
TTTAAATCCTATTCATGTAATTTCCATTAAGAATGTATTAAACGCGGTCAATTATTTTGTATCCAAATTAGGTGATTACATCCGTGGTCATCAGATAGAATATGATGTAAAATACAATATTTATTAATATATTATTTTTCTGCAGTACACATGAATAGCAATACATAGTCCACTAGAATGTAGCATTAATCTCCCTGTCCCTGTTGATAATATATAAGTAAATCGCACCCTTCTGAATATTGGACAGGTCTCCACCGGTACCTTCCTTGTAATCCGTGTTAACCCGAAATCTAAAATATTTGCACCAGTCATATGTCAATCTACCAGTACTGTATGTGGTATCACCCCTCATATCTATCTTCTGACAACCCAGTGTTCGATACCTATCTTTGTTACATGGTTCAATCATGGTTGTAGCAGGATTCCCACAGGATACACGAAACACATTATTGAAAGATGGAATCGATGCATCAGGTATTGAGTCCGCAAATAAAAATAAATAAACGCTAACACTAGTCTTATCTGACCTAGAGGTATTAGTTAACTTAAACTGGGTTCTGGCAGCAAACCTAGTATACTGAACCTTATCTGAATGACGACTATAAGGTGTTGTGCTCAACTCAATAGCCGTGAGATGATAACTACTACCACCGACATCAAAGGTAGTATCAGTAGTAGATCCCGTAGCGGTTTGTTGGGCCGACATCCTAGTTGGGCCCATCTTTTAAAACCGTAGATTGTGTTGGTGTAACACCCCCTTGGGCGTTACTATACTAACACGTGCGGAAATAAATTTAAAATAATTTTCTTTGAGTGCTTTGGGAAAATATTGATTTATTTGGAGTCACAAAATCTGGGTGTAAAACAGTTTCCTTTGAATAGGGTTGTACGTAGCGTACTTATCTCAATAGTAAAAATAAAAAATATTATTCACAATAGAATTTTAAACCATGTAAAGGTTTTCAAAATACCTACACAAAATTTCTCAAATCATACAACCCCAAAGAAATCCTAAGCTGGTTACTCTAAAAGACACTCACTGATAAGACCTCGTGATCATCCCTATGATCACACATCTTTTTCCGCATTCCAGACTTAAGTCTCCAATCGACTTAAGGAACTCTTCTGCAATATCTGCATTCGTGTACCAAGGTACGATAGCAAAGACAAAAGAACTTGTATATGCAAGGGTGAGTTCCAATATATGGATTTTAAAACGACAACCACATGTGTGACTCTCAATTACCACTTAATCATAAATATTAAGGACAACAATATATTTAAATATATCTCAAAGGGTTTCATACCCGTCGATCAGAACCGCTTTAAAAACCATGACACTTCAATATTCATCAACTAACTTTGAGACTTAATCTCTGGAGCTCCAACCAACCAATAGATGAGCTGATCAGGCTCTCATTGCCGAATAAGGCAGAATATAAACATTGCCAGATATGGCAAGTTCCAAATAATTTGGCTTTGTCAAGGTTCCGAGTTCCAACTATTTAAGTACATAACTCTGTAGGATACGAGCTCCAACCATCATCGTAAGTAGTTCACAAGAACATCCAAAGATAGTCGTAATTAACTCGGCCTATAAAATATGAGTAATATCCGAGCTCCCGAAATATTCGTAATTAGACCGGCCTTTCCTAGACCCCCATTCATTTCACCCAATGGTGAAATGTATCCCTTAATATGAATACCTACCAAGGTACCCTGCATAACACCTTTAGGCACATTTGCCACAATAAAATGCAAAATGCATGTAAAACATTTTATTCTCTCTGTTTTTCTTTGTGTTCATTCTTTATATGTCGGAACTAAAAAGTTTCGCAACAACCCATTATCTTAAACTACTAAGTTTAATATCTCAATTAAACCGTAATTGGCCTTAAGTCAAAAGTGTGCAAATCACGAAATCTAGATCGATACACCGGTCTTAGACATGTAGATTTTAGTGCACAAAACCAATACACTGATTATAGGGCCTCTAGTCCATTATTCCACTTTCTTTAGCCCCAGGCCATATCTTTTGGAACATTAGGTCCGACGCGTCTACGGCTAGGTTCATTTACAACTTTAAACTATGTTTATTCTGTGAAAAACAAATAAAACCAAACCTTTCTTAATCTGACTGAAATAATCCGCTATTTACCAAAAATCCTTTCATGTTGAAAATTCACTGTTTTATTTAAAACTCACTAATTTAAACTCAAAAATCTTATTTAAGACTAATCCTCAATAATAATAAATTTTATCTCTTTTTAAGACTACTAAAACAATATTGACGGAATTGTCCGCCGTTTTCCATTTTCAAAACGCAAATAGGCAATATCGTGACTCCTTACTGTAAATTAATCATTCTGACACTTTAATAAACTTATTTTTGAAACTTTTCTTCATAAAATAATATTTTCTATTATTTAGAAATTCCTTGGGTGAAAATTAGCAGTGTTAAAATATTTTCATGGTTACGTCCTCGTCGTAACTCATGAAACGCTCTTTCGCCGTTAAATCATTAAAATAATATTATTTCTCATAAATTCCCATTTTTCACCAAATAATTAATTAAGTAATATCATATTATTTTTTCCTCCTAAATTAACTTCATCATTTCATAAAAAGCTTTTAAATGCTTTTTACCGCATATTTAATCGAGCTCTGATCACGTCAAAGCTTTGGGGACTCACAATCCACATCAGCAAATATTTCATATCAATAATATGACACTTAGAAATTTAAAACATATCAACAAATATAACAACTAATTAAATGCAGTTAAATCAAAAAATTAACAGCAGATAATCAATAAGCAAATAATGCTAAAGCAAATAATGCTAACTACAAAAGCAATACATACACACCATAATTAAGACACACAATAACAATTACACATGGATATCTGAAAAATCCCTCAGGTACTCCCCTTACCTCTTGAAGATTTTTCTCTTCTCGAATTGAAATTCCGTAAAACGACTGGTTTCCGCAAAACACGTACACGACTCACACAACAAATTACCCTTCATCAAAACACAACAAATAATCATCAATCAAACACTAAATACACCTATGCTCCTATATGCTAGGTTCGGCCATGTGGGAATTAATTAGCTAAAAATTTCTAAAAATCCTAAGCTCTTGGATTAGTGATCCTTGATCACTTAAAACCCTAAAACAAAGATTAGGATACAAAGATTGAAATAAAATACTTCAATCTTCCAAAAACCCTAATTCGGTCATGACGCTAAATTTGAGTTAGAGATTTGAAAATTTCACATACTCTTAGATCCATGACCTTAGACTAGTGTAGAGTTAAGATAAGTTATCATAAGTTGAAAAATGAAACAAAATCTTTCAACTCCTCAAGAAAATAATTTCGGCCATGAGTAAAATAATGGCATAGAGATTTGATTTTGATTCAATAATCATGGACTCAACATATATATGAATTATAAGATTGAATCAAGCAAGACTAGTTAACAAAATGAACAAAGTCCTCCCCCACTAGAAACTAGGGTTCGGCCTTCACAAAATAAAAGGGCACGAAATTTTTGGTTGATGTATCCTCTTGGATCTTAAGTATAGAGAGGATACTAAGATCATAGAAATTGGTTTCACTTTAAAAGGATTTTTCTATGATTTTCTATGAATTTTCAAAGTTTCTAGATCTAGGAATTGAAAAATATGATCAAGTCTTCAAATCACAAAAATCAATAAAGAACATGATGATGATTGAGTGAGAGAAGCATGGTATACCTCTTGTAAATGAAAATGGGCAAGGAATCACCTACTTCATTCACAAAATCAAGCTATCGTACTTAGAGCTTTAATGGCAAAAATGGCAAAGCTTGATGGAGAAGATGAAGATGGCCTTTTATAGAAGTGAAAATGGGCCTCTTGACTGACTATGACCGTGGCCTTTGAGGGGAAAAAGTGTCCAACACACAAAAATTCAAGGACAAAGTAGTAATCTCACAAAATGACATTTTTGTGGTATAATGACAACATAAGGACAAAATGGTCATTTCTCAAAAAGTAATTATGACCAACATGTGGTGAGAAATGAGTGAGGATGTGACTGATTTTGTGTCCACAAATTGTGGGGCAAACTTGTCAGTTCGATGAAGGTTCAAGGGTAAAATCATCCAATGGCAAAACGGTCTTTACACTAGTTTAAAGAAATATCTAGATATTTTGTAAAAAGTAATCATGACATGGGTGACTCATCCATGTGACTCACCATCCTAGGTGGCAAGAGGTCTCAGCATCCGACATCGGGTTTTATCTCTGCACGTCCGTTCTCGACTCCGTCGATTACGCGATTTAGGGTTTTACGCCCGAATCGAGTATAATAACTTATTTATTTTGAAAATTTTCAAAATAACCTTTATTATTGGAAATGAGATATAAAATATATTCATTTCATTCTCGGGTCAAAATTAGGTTTTCAGATCAGTAAAATCTTACTGTCAGTGAAAACGCAAACCGGGTTCCGTCTGAATGTTCTACCAAAAAATTCATCATATACATATAAAAATAAGTATGATATCAATATGACTTTGGTTTTCCCAAAATCATTTTCTAATTTTCAGATAAAAATATAAACGTTCATTTATATTTATATCGATCTTAGAAACCGAAAAAATTGGGGTGTTACAGTTGGACCCTGTTGTTGTAAATGGGTCGGATCATCAAAATCCCAGTCATCTATCTTGACCCGGCTTGTTTCTTTGAGGCCCTGAAATAATCTGGCAGTCTCCTCTTGTAACATATTGTGCCACTGGATGACATGGTAGGACCCCTTCTCTGTGGCAATAATAGAAATCTGTCTCAGAAAACACTTCAAACATGATTCTCTCTCACAATAGACGAGATATAAATCAGAACACATCTTTCTAGACAACTAAAGTGGCACAACAGTCTATAAATATTTCAACATGATATTATTATAGAATGACCGACAATTCCTATTAGTAACATAAAATCTAACTTTATGGGGAACGTATATTGCAATCTTTGTTTTTTAAATTCTGAATTCAAATTAAAGTTATCCCCCACGCGGGCGGCGAACCGGTAATATTACACGGATGGCCGCTATTGGGCTGGGACCGTTTAAGAGGCCCAGATGATAATTACCTATATACCATTAGGGGCTCTAGTATATATAGTACACCACTTCCACAAGTTCAGGATAGAGAGTTTGAGCTTCCCCCGATTCTAGTGGACACATGGCACCTCCTCGTTCTTTTGTATAAATGCCAAAAATTACTTCATAACCTTTCCCCGATGTTCTCTCTCAATACAAGAAGCTCTTTCCCAACTTGAGCAACTGTTAGGAGCCCAACATAACTGGCAGACAAATTGTAAATATGGTAGGACCATACTAATTAGTGGAGGGATACCGTCAATCGTGCTATGTAATCCAGGAGATGGGTCCAGTCTTCGAGACTTCCTAGAGAGGCCAGAGAATAGTGCTCTCAAAAGTTGGACTATATGTAACTGTGACTTTGTGTTTCTCAATGTACCTTTATTTTAAATATTATTCCCTCCGTGGCTCCACCAAGTATTAAATTACAGCATAAAATTGCAAAAAAACCTAGAGCAATCAGACGAAGAAGGAAAGATCTTCCTTGTGGTTGTTCATTCTTCTCACATATACCTTGCAGAGATGGATTCACGCACAGGGGAATCACTAACTGTGTTTCAACTCAAAAATACCATCTTTTTATCGGACCTCAACAATCCTCTGTATTTCAAAACAACCAAGGTGGACTTCAATCCGTTCACTCAACCCCTCAACATAGTGAAAGCTCAGATCAGATTCAATCACAACCTAAGGAAGGAACTAAATCTCCACAAATGTTGGATATATTTGAAGATCTGGACAACATTGACTCCTTCTATTTATGGATTTAATAGTAGATTTTAGTTTCATGTAATGAAATATTTAAATTCTATTCATGTAATTTCCATTAAGAATGTATTAAACACGACCAATTATTTTGTATCCAAATTAGGTGATTACATACGTAGTCATCAGATAGAATATGATGTAAAATACAATATTTATTAATATATTATTTTTCTACAATACACGTGAATGGCAATACATAGTCCACTGTAATGTGGCATTCACTCCCTATCCCTTTAGATAATATATAAGTAAATCGTACCCTTCTGAATATTGGACATGTCTCCACCGGTACCTTCCTTGTAATCCATGTTTACCCGAAATCTAAAATATTTGCACCAGTCATATGTCAATCTACCAGTACTGTATGTGGTTTCACCCCACATATCTATCTTCTGATGACCTAGTGTTCGATACCTATCTTTGTTACATGGTTCAAAAATGGCTGTAGCAGGATTCCCACAGGATACACAAAACACATTATTGAAAGATAGAATCAATGCATCAGGCCTTTAGTCCGCAACTAAAAATAAATAAACACTAACACGGGTCTTATTTGACCTAGAGGCGTTAGTTAACTTAAACTGGGTTCTAGCAGTAAACCGAAAATACTAAACCTTATTTGAATGACGACTATAAGGTGTTGTGCTCAACTCAATAGTCGTGAGATGATAACTACTACCACCGACACCAAAGGTAGTATCAGTAGTAGATCACGTAGTGGTTTGTTGGGCCGACATACTAGTTGGACCCATCTTGTAAAATCGTAGATTCCGTTGGACCCTAGATTTGTAAATGGGGTGGGTCATCAAAATCCCAGTCTTCTGCCTTGACCCGTCATGTTTCTTTGAGTCCCTGAAATAATCCGACAGTCTCCTCTTGTAACGCATTGAGCCAATGGATGGCATGGTAGGACCCCTTCTCTGTGGCAATAATAGAAATATGTCTCAAAAATACTTCAAACATGATTCTCTCTCACAATAGACGAGATATAAATCAGAACAAATCTTTCTATACAACTAAAGTGGCTCGACAATCTATAAATATTTCAACATGATATTATTATAGAATGACCAACAATTCCTATTGGTGACATAAAATCTAACTTTATGGGGAGCGTATATTGCAATCTTTGTTTTTTGAATTCTGAATTCAAATTAAAGTTATCCCCAACGCAGGCGACCATCCGGTAATATTATATGGATGGCCTCTATTGGGCTTGGACCGTTTAAGAGTCCCAGTTGATAATTACCTATATGCCATTAGGGTCTCTAGTATATATAGTGGACACATGGCAACTCCTTGTTCTTTCCATATAAATGCCAAAAATTACTTCATAACCTATCCCCGACGTTCTCTCTCAATACAAGAAGCTCTTTCCCAACTTCAACAATTAGAAACATCTGTCAACAGGAAATTCAGTTGTGTTTGTCAGGAACAACACGAAGATAGGAGCCCTCATCTCCATGTGCTCATCCAATTCGAAGGCAAATTCGATTGTAAAAACCCACGATTCTTAGACCTGGTATCCCCAACCAGGTCACCACATTTTAATCCAAACATTCAAGGAGCTAAATCCAGTTCCGATGTCAAGACATACATTGAAAAGGGTGGATGATTCATGGATTGGGGTAATTCCAAATCGACCCACGAAGTGCTAGAGGAGGTCAGCAAACAGCTAACGAGGTATATGCAAGAGCCTTAAATAGTGGTAATAAATTCGATGCACTTAATGTGATCAAGGAATTAGCACCAAATGATTATGTCTTACAATTTCATAATATCAGTTCAAATTTCGATAAGATATTTGCTCCACCACCATGACAATATGTTCCAACTTTTAAATCTTTTAATATCACAGACGATATGCAACAGTGGTTAGGGGAAAATCTATTATTTGAAGAGGGTGTCACTGCGCGGCCATCAAGACCCAGGAGCATTATCATTGAGGGCGCTAGTAGAACTGGAAAAACACAATGGGCAAGGTCTATTGGGACCCACAATTATTTATCCGATCACTTAGACTTTAATGTTAGGGTGTACTTGGATGATATAGTCCAAATTATTTGAAAATGAAACATTGGAAAGAACTGTTAGTAGCCCAACTTAATTGGCAGACAAATTGTAAATATGGTAGGCCCATACTAATTAGAGGAGGGATACCGTCAATCGTGCTATGCAATCCATGAGATGGGTCTAGTTACCGAGACTTCCTAGAGAAGCCAGAGAATAGTGCTCTCAAATGCTGGACTATATGTAACTGTGACTTCGTGTTTCTCAATGCACCTTTATTTTAAATATAATTCCTTCCATGGCTCCACCAAATATTAAATTACAGCATAAAATTTCAAAGAAAAAACCTAGAGCAATCAGACGAAGAAGGATAGATCTTCCTTGTGGTTGTTCATTCTTCTCACATATATCTTGCAGAGATGGATTCACGCACAGGGGAATCACTAACTGTGTTTCAACTCAACAAAGGCATCTTTATATCGGACCTCAACAATCTTCTGTATTTCAAAACGACCAAGGTGGACTTCAATCCATTCACCCAACCCCTCAACATAGTGGAAGATAAGATTAGATTTAATCACAACCTGAGGAAGGAACTAAACCTCCACAAATGTTGGATATATTTGAAGATCTGGACAACATTGACTCCTTCAATTTCTGGCTTTAATAGTAGATTTCAGTTTCATGTAATGAAATATTTAAATTCTATTCATTTAATTTCCATTAAGAATGTATTAAATGCGGTCAATTATTTTATATCCTAATTAGGTGATTACATCCGTAGTCATCAGATAGAATATGATGTAAAATTCAATATTTACTAATATATAATTTTTCTACAATACACATGAATTGAAATACATAGTCCACTGTAACGTGGCATTAATCTCCCGGTCCCTGTTGATAATATATAAGTAAATTGCACCCTTCTGAATATTGGACAGGTCTCCACCGATACCTTCCTTGTAATGCGTGAAAACCCGAAATTTAAAATATTTGTACCAGTAATATGTCAATCTACGAGTACTGTATGTGGTATCACCCCACATATGTATCTTCTGACGACCCAGGGTTCGATGCCTATCTTTGTTACATGGTTCAATCATGGCTGTAGAAGGATTCCCACAGGATACACGAAACACATTATTGAAAGATGGAATTGATGCATCAGGTCTTCAGTCCGCAACTATAAATAAATAAACACTAACACGGGTCTTATCTGACCTAGAGGCATTAGTTAACTTAAACTTGGCTCTAGCTGCAAACCCAGTATACTGAACCTTATCTAAATGACGACTGTAAGGTGTTGTGCTCAACTCAATAGCTGTGAGATGATAACTACTACCACCGACACCAAAGGTAGTATCAGTAGAAGATCCAGTAGTGGTTTGTTGGACCGACATCCGAGTTGGGCCCATCTTGTAAAATCGTAGATTGCGTTGGACCCTATTGTTGTAAATGGGCTGGGTCATCAAAATCCCGGTCTTCTGACTTGACCCGGCTTGTTTCTTTGAGGCCCTGAAATAATCCGGCAGTCTTCTCTTGTAATGCATTGAGCCACTGGATGACACGGTAGGACCCCTTCTCTGTGGCAATAATAGAAATATGTCTCAGAAAACACTTCTAACAGGATTCTCTCCCATAATAGACGAGATATAAATCAGAACACATCTTTCTATACAACTAAAGTGGCTCGGCAGTCTATAAATATTTCAACATGATATTCTTATAGAATGACCGACAATTCCTAATGGTGACATAAAATCTAACTTTATGGGGAGCGTATATTGCAATCTTTGTTTTTTGATTTCTGAATTCAAATTAAAGTTATCCCCCACGCGGGCGACTATCCGGTAATATTACACGGATGGCCGCTATTGGGATTGGACGGTTTAAGAGGCCTAATTGATAATTACCTATATGCCATTAGGGGCTCGAGTATATATAGTACACCACTTCCACCAGTTCAGGGAGAGAGTTTGAGCTTCCGCCGGTTCTAGTGGACACATGGCACCTCCTCGTTCTTTCCGTATAAATGCCAAAAATTACTTCATAACCTATCCCCGATGTTCTCTCCCGATACAAGAGGCTCTTTCCCTACTTCAACAATTAGAAACATCCGTCAACAAGAAATTCATCCGTATTTTGTCATGAATAACACGAAGATGGAAGCCCTCATCTACATGTGCTCATCCAATTCGAAGGCAAATTCGACTGCAAAAACCCACAATTCTTCAACCCGGTATCCCCAACCAGGTCAGCACCTTTCCATCCAAAAATTCAGGGAGCTAAATCCTGTTCCGATGTCAAGACATACATTGAAAAGGGTGGATTATTCATGGATTGGGGGAATTACAAATCGACCCACGAAGTGCTAGAGGAGGTCAGCAAACAGCTAACGAGGTATATGCAGGAGCCTTAAATAGTGGTAATCAATCCGATCCACTTAATATGATCAAGGAATTAGCACTAAAGGATTATGTTTTTCAATTTCATAAAATCAGTTCAAATTTCGATAAGATATTTGTTCCACCACCACGACAATGTGTTCCAAATTTTAAATCTTTTAATATCACAGATGATATGCAACAATGGTTAGGGGAGAATCTATTATTTGAATAGGGTGCTGCTGCGAGACCATCAAGACCCAGGAGCATTACCATTGTGGGTGCTAGTAGAACTAGAAAAACACAATGGGTAAGGTCTAGTGGGACCCACAATTATTTATCCAGTCGTTTAGACTTTAATGTTATGCTGTACTCGGATGATGTCAGTCCAAATTATTTGAAATTGAAACACTGGAAAGAACTGTTAGGATCCCAACATAATTGGCAGACAAATTGTAAATATGGTAGGCCCATACTAATTAGTGGAGGGGTACCGTCAATCGTGCTATGCAATCCAGGAGATAGGTCCAGTTACCGAGACTTCCTAGAGAAGCTAGAGAATAGTGCTCTCAAAAGCTGGACTATATGTAACTGTTACTTCGTGTTTCTCAATGCACCTTTATTTTAAATATTATTCCCTCCATGGCTCCACCAAATATTAAATTACAGCATAAAATTGCAAAAAAACTTGGAGCAATCCGACAAAGAAGGATAGATCTTCCTTGTGGTTGTTCATTCTTCTCACATATATCTTACAGAGATGGATTCACACACAAGGGAATCACTAACTGTGATTCAACTCAACAATGGCGTCTTTATATCGGACCTCAACAATCCTCTGTATTTCAAAACAACCAATGTGGACTTCAATCCGTTCACCCAACCCCTCAACATAGTGGAAGCTCAGATCATATTCAATCACAACCTGAGGAAGGAACTAAATCTCAACAAATGTTGGATATATTTGAAGATATGGACAACATTGACTCCTTCGATTTTTGGCTTTAATATTAGGTTTCAGTTTCATGTAATGAAATATTTAAATTCTATTCATGTAATTTCCATTAAGAATGTATTAAAAGTGGTCAATTATTTTGCATCCAAATTAGGTGATTACATCCGTAGTCATCAGATAGAATATGATGTAAAATACTATATTTATTAATATATTAGTTTTCTACAATACACGTGAATGGAAATACATAGTCCCCTATAATGTGGCATTAATCTCCCTGTCCCTGTTGATAATATATAAGTAAATCGCACCCTTCTGAATATAGGGCAGGTCTCCACCGGTACCTTTCTTGTAATCCGTATTAATTGATAAGCCTTCGGCTTATCTAGTTTTATAACTAGATGGACCGTGGTTTTTGTGCAAATTATTCGAGTTCAATCTCGTTTTCACCCAAATTTGCCTTGTTTTGTTCCTAAGTTGGACTTTGACTCGTTTTGCGTCTTTTGTGTAGTTTTTAGCTTATTTTGGATAGAATTACGCTTGTGGTTGCTTTTGTTGTTTCAGGTTAAATAAGTGAAGCTCCGGGAGTCAAGGAAAGTCAAGAAGCAGTGGAAAAAGCACTTCTGGTGACACTCGCCCCGCGAGTGTATGCTCGCCTCGCGAGATTGAAGGTCAACAAAGTAGCAAAAGTCATCACTTCTGGCTCGCCCCGCTAAAATATTCTCGCCCCGCGAAACATGAAGACCAGGAAGTCAGAGACAATCACGGCCTAGCCGTGATGAAGGTCACAGCCTAGAATTGAAGTCTCGCCTCGCGAGATCCTGAAGACCCTGGAAGACAGAGACCATCACGGCCTAGCCGTGATGAATATCACGGCTGTGACAGATTAGGGTTTGGAGACTCGCCTCGTCAATCACAATTCACCACGCGATCATTCAAACTCAGTATGGAGCCAAAACTGCAATTCGCCTCGCGAATATACGCTCACCCCGCGAGATCCAAGATTTGAATGCGCGCCAAACTAAAATTCGCGTCGCGAAGGAGTGCTCGCCCCGCGAGCGAGCAAGATTCATAATCCTTATTTAAAGGCTGTTGCAGATCAGATTTGTGAGACACTTTAGGGAGGTTTTTCCACTTGTTTAGGGCAGTTTAGTTACGAATCCTTGTTTCTCTTTGGAGCTGCGTCTCCCTTTTTCTCTTTTGTGTTATTTTACGATGGTGATTATGTTCGAGTGTTTGTCTATGAGCATGAGGAACTAATCCCTTCGTCCGAGGGATCAATGAAGCCGCCCATGGCAGTGTAGATTCGATGTGATGTATGTTTTCCTTTCCTTCTTTTAATTAATGTTTTCCGATTCTGATTTGAATGCTTGATCATATGTATTGCGTGATTAATCAGTTAAACGTGTTTGAGGCCGAACGGCGATTAGCGTTTTAGAACTTGAATCGGGATCGCTAATTGAATATTGCACGGCAGTGAGTAGGATATTAGTGCAACCATATAGGGAACAAGAATTAACCAAATTCGAGATTAGGATTATGAGACCTAGTAAGTAATTAATCCAATCGTCGAATACGTCCTAATGAGCACGAGAGTGGATTTAGGAGAATTTAGGGGTCCCGGTTGACATTGTAATTGAACTTAGGGAGGAACTCATCATCACTTGGGTATGCATGTTGGGTAGGTGGATTTGTGACCTTGGACATTTTAATTTCAGATTTTAATAGTTTAGGTTTATTAGATTTGTTAATTGAGATTATGATATTATTCTCTTTCTCTCAACCACCTTCTGTAACTTGACCAAACGTATCGGATTTCCCGCGGATTAGTCGAATTGGTAGCGCAATCCCTGAGTTCGACCTCGGAAATTACTTACCGTGTTTATTTTATTACTTGCAACGACCCGGTACACTTGCCGGCGTCACCAACATTAATCCGAAATCTAAAATATTTGCGGCAGTCATATGTCAATCTACCACTACTGTATGTGGCATCACCCCACATATCTATCTTCTGACGACCCAGTGTTCGATACCTATCTTTGTTAAATGGTTCAATCATGGCTGTAGCAGGATTCCTACAGGATACACGAAACACATTATTGAAAGATTGAATCGATGAATCAGGTCTTGAGTCCGCAACTAAAAATCAATAAACACTAACACGGGTCTTATCTGACCTAAAGGCATTAGTTAACTTAAAATGGGTTCTAGCAGCAAACCCAGTATACTTAACCTTATCTGAATTGCCTTTAGATGATAACTACTACCACCGACACCAAAGGTAATATCAGTAGTAGATCTCGTAGTGGTTTGTTGGGCCGACATCCTAGTTGGCCACATCTTGTAAAATCGTAGATTGTGTTGGACACTGTTGTTGTAAATGGGTCGGGTCATCAAAATCCCGGTCTTTTGTCTTGACCCGACTTGTTTCTTTGAGGCCTTGAAATAATCCGGCGGTCTCCTCTTGTAATGCATTTAGCCACTGGATGACACGGTAGGACCCCTTCTCTGTGGCAATAATAGAAATCTGTCTCAGAAAACACTTCAAACAGGATTCCCTCTCACAATAGACGAGATATAAATCAGAACACATCCTTCTATACAACTAAAGTGGCTCGACAGTCTGTAAATATTTCAACATGATGTTATTATAGAATGACCGACAATTCCTATTGGTGACATAAAATCTAACTTTACGGGGAGCGTATATTGCAATCTTTGTTTTTTGATTTCTGAATTCAAATTAAAGTTATCCCCCACGCGGGTGTCCATCCGGTAATATTATACGGATGGCCGCTGTTGGGCTTGGACCGTTCAAGAGGCCCAATTGATAATTACCTATATGCCATTAGGGGCTCTAGTATATATAGTACACCACTTCCACCAGTTCAGGGAGAGAGTTTGAGCTTCCCCCTGTTCTAGTGGACACATGGCATCTCCTTGTTCTTTCCGTATAAATGCCAAAATTTACTTCATAACCTATCCCCGATGTTCTCTCTCAATACAAGAAGCTCTTTCCCAACTTCGACAATTAGAAACATCTGTCAACAAGAAATTCATCTGTGTTTGTCAGGAACAACACTAAGATGGGAGCCCTAATCTCCATGTGCTAATCCAATTTGAAGGCAAATTCAACTGTAAAAACCCACGATTCTTCGACCTGGTATCCCCAACCAGGTCAGCACATTTTCATCCAAACATTCAGGGAGCTAAATCCAGTTCCGATGTCAAGACATACATTGAAAAGGGTAGATTATTCATGGATTGGGGGAATTACAAATCGACCCACGAAGTGCTAGAGGAGGTCAGCAAATAGCTAACGAGGTATATGCAAGAGCCTTAAATTGTGGTAATAAATCTGATGCACTTAATGTGATCAAGGAATTAGCAGCAAAGGATTATGTCTTACAATTTCATAATATCATTTCAAATTTCAATAAGATATTTGCTCCACCACCACGACAATATGTTCCAACTTTTAAATATTTTAATATCATAGACGATATGCAACAGTGGTTAGGGAAGAATCTATTATTTGAAGAGGGTGCCGCTGCACGGCCATCAAGATCCAGGAGCATTATCATTGAGGGTGCTAGTAGAACTGGAAAAACACTATGGGCAAGGTCTATTGGGACCCACAATTATTTATTCGGTCATTTAGACTTTAATGTTAGGGTGTACTCGGATGATGTCATGTATAACGTAAATGATGATGTCAGTCCAAATTATTTAAAAATGAAACATTGGAAAGAACTGTTAGGAGCCCAACATAACTGGCAGACAAATTGTAAATATGGTAGGCCCATACTAATTAGTGGAGGGATACCGTCAATCGTGTTATGCAATCTAGGAGATGGGTCCAGTTACCGAGACTTGCTAGAGAAGCCAGAGTATAATGCTCTCAAAAGCTGGACTATATGTAACTGTGACTTCGTGTTTCTCAATGCACCTTTATTTTAAATATTATTCCCTCCATCAGCCTTGCGCCGTCGTCACCATCCTGCCATTCATCTTCTCTTCCGCGGCGGCCCATTGATTACGAAAAATTTCCCTCTTTTTGCACAAAATGTAAGGTCATAGGGCACATGATATCTGAATGTAAGAAAAGAAACATTGACGAGGGAAAGCCTACCAAGATTGTTTGGGATAATGTTTCTTGTTGTACTCTAACTAGAAGTTGTTCTAATAATTTTCCTCTTTTGTTAATGTCTAAGAAACACTCTGTTCATTATTCTCCTCCTTTCAACTATATGAGTATGTGGAGTTTGAACTTAGATTTCAAAAGGCTAGTGTCTGAAGTATGGTCAAAGCCTGTGTCTGGATTTCAATGTTTGTTTTAATGCAAAAACTGAAATCATTAAAACATGGTTTCAGACCATGGAATAGAGAAGTTTTTGGAAATGTCAAGCATAATGTGATAAAATCTAGGGATGCATTAGATGTTATTCAGCATAACATATCCAATGATGGCTTTTCTGATGTTTTAAAATCAAGAGAATTAGAGGCTCAAATCAATCTTCATCAAGCTCTTGCTTATGAAGAGGCTTTTTGGAAAGAAAAATCTAAGAAAAATGGTTTCTAGGAGGAGATAGGAACACAACTTTTTTCTTCAGATCAACAAAGATTAAACAAGTAACTAAGCAAATATTTGTTCTTAAAACTGCAGATTCTGATCTGTGTAATAGCATTGACATTGAAAACCATATTTTGAGCTTCTATAATGATTTGTATGCATCTAGTAATGAGTGCTTTGATAATGGCCTTGTCAGTCAAGTTATTCCTTCCTTGGTTAATCATTTAGATAATGTTATGTTGACTAATATACCATCTTTAGAAGAGGTGAAAACTGTTGTTTTTGCTATATTTGGAAACAGCTCCCCTGGGCCAGATGGTTTTGGGGGAAGTTTCTATCATTCTTTTTGGGATGCGGTTGGTTTGGATGTGTTCAACTCATGTTTGCAGTTCTTTATTACTGGTTCTATTTATCCTAATATAAACTCTAACTTGATTGTCTTAATTCCAAAGATTAAGGGTGCTGATAGGATAGAAAACTTTAGACCTATTTCTTTAACAAATTTTCAGTTGAAAGTTATAACCAAAATCTTGGCTGATAGGTTAGCTAAAGTGGCTCCAAAATTTGTGTCTGAACAGCAAAGAGGTTTTATCAAATCTAGGCAAATAGTTGATTGTATTTGTGTTTCCTCTGAAGGTTTCAATATGTTGGATAAGAAGTGCTTTGGTGGTAATATAGCTATTAAGTTGGATGTTAAAAAAGCTTTTGATACTATAGATTGGGATTTCTTTATTCATGTGCTTAAATCTTTTGGTTTTGATGACAAGTTTTGTAAATGGATTGATACTATTTTGCATTCAGCTAACTTCTCTATTTTAATAAATGGTCACTCGGTTGGTTTTTTCAAATGTAAGAGAGGTGTGAGGCAAGGGGATCCATTATCCCTTTTGCTCTTTTGTTTGGCAGAAGAAGTCCTAAGCAGAGGGATCTCTCTCCTAGTAGAAACTGGTAAGCTTATGCCTATGTCTAGTACAAGAAGATTTAGAACCCCCTCTCATGTTATGTATGCGGATGATATTCTTGTATTTTGTAAAGGAACTAAAACTAATCTTAGAAATTTGATGAATATGTTCATCTGGTATAGTGAGTGTTCTGGTCAACTTTTAAGCTATGAAAAATGCAAGTTCTTTCATGGAGATATGTCTTATAGTAGAGTCTTGGAGATTTCCATCCTTCTAGTTTTGCTGTGGTAGTCTTCCAGTTGTTTACTTAGGGGTCCCTTTGTTCAAAGGAAAGCCTAGGAAATCAAAATTACAACCTCTAGCTGACAAAATCAAACTCATACTTTCAAATTGGAAAGGGTCAATGCTGTCCTTTATGGGTTGAGTCAGTTGGTTAAATCAATCATTTTTTGCATGGCCTCTCATAGCTTTCATGTATACTCTTGGCCAAGATCTTTGCTAAAACAATTAGATGGTTGGATAAGAAATTTTATTTGGTCTGGTCAAGTGGATTGTAAGAAGTTAGTCACTGTTGCATGACATAAAATTTGTTCTGCATACGCGGATGGTGGTTTGGAAATAAGATCTATTAAAGCTTTAAATGAGGCTTCAATGCTCAAATTGGCTTTGGAGATGTGTCATTCTTCAAGTCAATGGGCAGTCTTCATTAGAAGCAGATTTATAAGGGACTCAAAACCAATTAATTACTATGTTCAATCTTCTATTTGGTCTTGAATTAAGTCCCATATCCCTGCAATTGTAGAAGGTACATGATGGATTATTGGGAATGGGAAGAATGTGAATTTCTCGACTGATTTCTGGATGGAGGAATCTGTTTCTGACCTGATGAACATTCCTAGTTCTTTAAACTTAAAGGCAAAAGTTGCAGACTTCATTGTTGATGGTTCTTGGAATCTTCCAAGATTTATTTATGAAATATTTCCTAAAGTAGTTAGAAAAGTGCATCAAGTTGATATTCCTCTAGATTCGGTTAAAGATGAGCCTGTTTGGAGGAAGTCAGAAACAGGTGCAATGACTTTTAATGATGCTTACCACTAGTTTAAACCTTGTGTTCAGTCCTGTTCTTGGGGGAAACTAATATGGAAAAGTCAAATTCCCCCTTCTAGGTCTTTCATTGTTTGGAGGGCAATCCATAATAGAACTCCATGTGATAAGGAATTGAAAGCAAGAGGGTGCTATTTAGCCTCTATGTGCAGTCTATGTAGAATGAATGAGGAGCATTCCTCTCATCTATTTTTGCATTGCGCTTATTCTTCTCAAATTTGGAATTGGTTAAGCCATTCATTGAATTTGCATATAGATTGTACTTCAAATCTGAATTTGTTTTCTGTCTGCAATGATAATTGGAGTAGTCAGGTTCAGGACACATTATCTACTGCTATTATACATGTCATTTGGATTGTGTGATTTGCTAGAAATAAGTACAGGTTTGAAGGTATTTGGATCAATCCGAGGTAGGCTTGTATCATGGCAGCAGCAGGCATTTCTATGTCAGGGAAGTTTTCATCCGGAACTAGTTATAATTCAATGGCTGAGTTTGAAATTTTAAAATCCTTTTCTATTGATGTTCATTTAAGCAAAGCTCCTAGGATAAAAGAAGTCATTTGGATGCAACCTATATGCAACTGGATCAAGGCTAATTCGGATGGTGTTGCACATGGAAATCCGGGTTGATCCGCTTGTAGAGGGATCTTTCGAGGAAAAAATGCTGTAGCATGTGGGTGTTTTGCAGCTAGCATTGGAGTCTCAAGTTCAGTTTATGAGGAATTGGTTGGAGCCATACTGTCCATTGAAGTTACAGCAAGTAAGGGATGGAGAAACTTGTGGTTGGAAACGGATTCACAACTAGTGGTCAATGCCTTCAGAGACAATTTGATGATTACATGGAAACTTAAAAGTAGATGGAGCAACTGTCTTTTTTTAGTTAGAGCTATGAATTTCAATGTAACACACATTTTTAGAGAAGGAAATGTATGTGCCGATAAATTGGCCAACTATGGTATTCATCATCCAGGTTTTACCTGGTGGGATACAATTCCAAGATTTATTGGGGAAGAGTTTAGTCGTAATAGGCTAGGCCTTCCTAATTATAGGTTTTCTTAGTTTTCATTTTTTAGCATGGGTTAAGGTTTCAAGTCCCCCCGTGATCTTTCTTTTTTGTATTCTTTTTGTTGTTTCTTAATAGAATTGTAGTATGCTGCATATGATTGATAGGGTTGGTGGTGCCAACATAGTTGGGATGGCCAATTCTATAGTGATGCCTTTAGCATACTATTTTGATTAAAAAAAACTACTTACTTTATACTACTTTAAGCAACCCTTTAATAGTGCAACTCCAAAAGTTCATCAAATGGGTCCTACACCTCTTTTGCGTGTGAATCTCATAGAATTCGACTTTATGAGCTCTTTCTAAGTCTCTTAATTTTATTTTTCTTTAAAGGAACGCTTTTGCATTACAACTTTCTAAATTCAGTTGTAAGTAATTTCTCTGATAACTTTCTAAAGGAACGCTTTTGTCTTATGATTCGATCCCCCCTTTTTTTGACTCTCCAGTCATATCTTTCACCTAGGATTTTCTTTTTCCTCCACTAAAAGCATCTCCAATTATTTAATTCATTGGAGTTATATAACTTCCCTTTTAACGGACCTTAACATATCATATCACTACTTACTTTATACTACTTGAAGCAGCCCTTTAATACTGCAACTACAAAAGTTCATCAAATGGGTCCTACAACGGTACAATCCCATCTTTATTTATATTTATACTAGCCGATGGACCCGTGCGATGCACGGGTGAAATATACATTAGCGGTATAATTTCATAATATTTTCAGAAAATATATGATTATGTTAAATTTGAAAAAAATAAAGAGCCCACAAAGTACATTATACTTGTCACCTACATGTACATATAAGAAAAACAAACCCAGAAATAAATATTATTAAAGAAAGAAAGGCTATTTGTTTTTTGGAAAAGGTTATTAATTATGAAATTTATAATTACTTTGATTTTTTTTATAAAGATATTATATATTAAAATAATAGGATGAAAATATTAACATAAATAAAGACTGATGAAGGGAAGTCTTTTGTGCAACCATGGGAGCTACAATCAACTAAAGGATATAAGAAAAATAAAAATTTGTAGAATTAAAGTAATATTAATATATTAACTTTTGCACTAAATTTTTTAAAAATAAAAAAAATAAAAAAATGAAGAAAAACAACAAAGCATCGAAAAGATAGCAACTTGTTAAATGGATAGATATTGAAATTTGAATTTTAAAAATCATAGCAAAGTGGAAATGTACAATTTATGATGAGTAAATGACCTTGAATCCATGTAGATAATAGTTTGAAACTATTATAACAAATATTTATATATTAAATTAGTCAGCAAAATTACAAAGTTGACCCTAGTTTTGGAGGGAAAAAATGCCCAGTGAATACTCTTTTATATATAAATATTTTTAAACAAATAAAAAAATGAAGAAAAACAACAAAGAATCGAAAAGATAGCAACTTGTTAAATGGATAGATATTGAAATTTGAATTTTGAAAATCATTGCAACGTGGAAATGTGCTATTTATGATGAGTAAATGACCCAGGAATCCATGTAGGTAATAGCAATTGAAACTATTATAACAAATATTTATATATTAAATTAGTTGGTAAAATTACAAAGTTGGCCCTAGTTTCAGAGGGAAAAAATGGCCAGCGAATACTCTTTTATATATAAATATTTTTAAACAATTAAAAATAAAAAATGTGAAGAAAAACAACAAAGCATCGAAAATTTAGCAACTTGTTAAATAAATAGATATTGAAATTTGAATTTTGAAAATCATTGCAAAGTGGAAATGTGCTATTTATGATGAGTAAATGACCCTGTAATCCATTTAGATAATAGCTTAAAAATATTATAATATTTTTTTATATATTAAATTAGTTAGTAAAATTACAAAGTTGACCCAAGTTTCGGAGGGAAAAAAATGGCTAGTGAATACTCTTTTATATATAAAGATTTGTTTCAATTTTCGGAGAAAGGTGGCTAGATGTAATTCTCTATTGTTTTTCTCTATTATTTTTTATTGGAAGTTCTTATAAAAGAATCAATTGTTTATATAAGCAATCATCCTTATACGTGAATGTCACATCATTCCACTCTAATAATGCAACATAACAAGAATCCATTCTTTTTTTGAGAACTGTTAAACAACTCGAATTCAAATTGCTCTAAACTAAGTAATTGCAACTAAACACATCAAATGGTCGGGTCCTTTAAAATGCCGAATGGATGAGTGAATATCAAAGGGCTTAATGTTGAAAAGCTAGCCCACCAAAGGCCTTATCTTGCCCAACTTTTAGTCACCAATTCATATTCAAGCTTCGATACCGTCTGTTTAATTTTTTCGGTGTAACTTCTACAATGGCTGAAGCCTTGTGCTTGTAGGCTGTTTTTCTTATTTGGACACCTTGTATAGACACAATATATCGTATGAATGAGTGCACTGAGAGTGATGAAATACATGATGAGAGAGAAGAAAACAATAAATAAGTCGGGAGGAAGACTTTCATACAATTTTGAACACCATTTTTGTGTCCAAATATCTATTGTCGTGCAAAATTATAACTCATCCGAATAGTGAAACTAGCCCAGCTGCACGTGTTGTTTTTCCTAATTATCAGGTGATTAAGTACCAAGGGGTAAAATCTATCCCTCGACAAGGGTTTTCAAACTACTAAAGAAAGCGTTTGGTTGAAGGCTAAAAAGCTATGGATTAAGGGTTAAGTAAATAGAAAGCTAAGTGAAATAAGCAAAGCAATATGACAGAAAGCAGTAAGTTGTAGATACGCAAAGAGAAGTAAGTATAAAAAGCCTAAGTTGTATTGATTATGTGTCATTTACAAGTCTCTACAAGCTGTATTTATAGGCAAAATACAAACCCTCACTATAGCCAACTTCATTGGCTAAAGCTCCTAAATCCAAGCAACTACCCACGATTTGCAACTGGTCAAACCACTTTTTCACAACGGCTAACTCCAAAGAACCACCTTCCTAGTTTCCACGCACTTCCTGTGGTATCCGTTGGCAACTTCCTTTCAGGTTGAACTTCTTCCTTATCTGTTAGAAGGCTTTACAACGTGTGTTGGTGGCTTTATCCGTTATCCGCAATACTAGGTAACAATACGCAGTCACCCATAAGCTGACTTTCGTCCTTCAGCTGAATATCAAAATTTTATCTGAATTGGCCCATCAACGTAAGGCCCAGCCCAAAACTAGTCTAGCTCAATATTCATCTTTTATCATCGTCTACGCCTTCAATCGACTATTTCTCCAAGTAATCTTAACTAACAGTCGTTTTCAACTATCAACTAATTTAATTTATTTTGGGAGGTAACGATATCATTACTCTTTTCTTTTTGGGCTTCTTAGCCACTAGTATATGCAACCAAACACAATATGCATTTTCTAAAAAAAAATATACATTAATTTTGGCGGAGGAATAAAATATATTATGCGTGGCAAATGCAGGAGGTTAATAAGAAGAAGAAAAATGTTGGTATATAGAAGGAGGAAAATGGAAATTCGTTGTTGTATGAATTGATGCGTTACTTTTCATAGTTGGGGATCAACAACACTAATCCTCACTCAACCGCACTAATATGAAAGACAGATTTAAAAATCTTGTTTATTTTAATACTAAAATTATATGAATTTAATTCATGAATACGGTCAGTGTAAATTTTTTTATATTATCAATCAATCATGAATTGTTATATTATTAATAATCTTTGACTTTTATCATAATTTTATACTCAAAGGAGAAAATTTCCAACTTCTTTATCTAAGCTCCTATTACCAATTAGCACAAGTATTTCATTTACATTTCTAATAAAATTAAATAAAAAACAAAACATAGAACAGAAATAATTTTGAATGTTTTCTAAAGATAGGAGAATGCTAACGAGTCTCCTTCGAGCATTGTTTAAGGAATTAAGAAAGGAAAATTTGTATGAAAAAAATGGTGTATTTATCATTTTAAAAAATGTTACACTAAGTTCCCCAATACAAAGTTTCTTTTTGTGGGTTCCTTAACCAATGCCCTTGACACTCGTTAGCAACACCCTTAGGCTGTGTTTGGATGGGGCATTTGGAGAGGGTAAAGTGTTTTAAGAGGGTAATTAAAATGCTTCGATCCGAAATACTTTGTTTGGGTATTAAATATGAAGGATTCTAAAAATGAAGGGGTTTATGGGGATATTTGGTTTAAGGTAAATTTGAGGAATTTGAAATACCGCCTATAGAGGTGGAATTTTGAAATTCTCTCTCATTACTTATGTGCCACCCATAACCATTCGCCATGGTCCACCGCCAGCCGACCTCTGGCAGACCACACTGCAGGCTGACCTCCGGCCACCGCATCTATCACTGTCACCAACCTCCGGCCGACTACCGCCAGGGACCTCCGACCAACTGCCGCTACCTCCAGCCGATCTTCGGCCACGCCACCGTCTATCGCCTTATGTTTATTTAATTACTCTATCTATATATCCAAACAAAGAATTTTAAGAATGACAAAACTTACTTATTATATACAAACAAGAAATTCTTAAAAGGAATGGAATTTAAATGAAGCAATTCAATTTCCTAGAATTTTAATTACCCTAGAATTTTCAAATCCCCATTCAAACATACACTTAAATATATTCTAAAACATAACGATAATGTTATGATATTTGTGGTGGGTAAAAACTGTTTAGTGAAGAAACCCTAAAAATTGTGCATGGACGAAGTCATAGTGGTATGAACATAACTATGGGAGTAGCATTCTCATAAAGATAGTATTATATTTTATTACATCGGATGTCGGACAAAGTTGTGTGATGTTCTTCTCGTAAGGAAGAGGAAAAGTGATGAGTGTGATTTCACCTCATCTTCCATGTCCATTTTGCATGCATTTTCATGTAGTTTAGGCATATTTAAATTGATTTTTAGTTAGTTTTTATCTTGGAACAGGTGAGGCGGTTTTGTGTGTTGTTTTGCAGGAATTTATGATTAAATGCCCAAGATTTGGCCATGATGAATCTTGGATGAAGATAGAGCCTGAAAAGAGAAGAAATTGAGCCAAGCAGAGCCCATCACGGCCGTGATGGAGCAATACTTGAAGAGAAAGAAGCCAAAAGTCAAAATCTGTCACGGCCTAGCTGTGATGGCTATCACGGCCGTTACCTGCTAGCTGGACCAGACAGAACCTATCATGGCCTGGTCGTGATGTCCCTCACGACCGTGGCAGACCAATTGGTGAAGGCAGAAGCGATCACGGCCTAGTCGTGATGAGCATCACGGCCGTGATGAATCAAAAAGTGAAGAGGCACTCAGGACAGAACCTGTCACGGCCATCACGGCCGTGACGCACGCACGAGTTATAAAAAGGCCTCTGGGCAGAACAGAATGATCACCCATAAAACCTAAGAATAGACTCTCTGCTGATGTGGCTGTGTGCATCCTTCCATAGAGTTCCTTCCTCCCTTCATCTCTGTATCTTTTCTTTTGCTTTTCTCTTTGATCATGTGTAGCTAAACTCCCCCCTTTGTTGGGGTTAGATGATTGCTTCTCTGAACTTGGTTGTAACATGATGTGGTTGTAATATAATTTCCTATTTCTTTATGAGTGTTTGATTTCATGCTTAATGCTTTCCTTGGTTTGATCATCCTAGGAATGATTAGTTGCTTTGATAGACAATTGAAAGATTGATATTAAGGCATGCTCATGAATCAAATGCCAAGTAGTTCATGAACCTAGACATAGGTCTTGGGCTACTTGCAATCTATGAATCTTGACTCTTAATGCAAATTCTCATGTTAATCCACCTAAGACATTAGGGTTTAATTTGGGATTTTAGGCTCATTCCACCTAAGACATTAGGGTTTGAGAATTTGAGAAGATTTGATTGTCATAATTGAATTAGGAATTGTGTTATTTACCATTTCATAGCAACCAAGGGAGGATTAGCCTAGTCTAACCCTAACAATTCTATCCATTTGTTTTTCACATCTCTATTTGCCTGTTAAGTGTTTGATAAAATACCTAAAAGAACAAAAACATTTTATTCTTGTTTGTTTCATTACATGTTAGAGCTACCTTCCATCCAAACACGATCGCCTAGATAGTAGTCCAATTTGCGAAGTGGTACTTGTCCACGATCCCTGAGAACGATATCCGGTTCTTATCGATTTATTACTTGCAACGACCCGATAAACTTGCCGAGATCGTGTCAAAAAGCATGCACACACAACACAATACAGTAATGACAGAAAGCAAGTGAATCGTTGCAATGCTACTGCATTAGTTGGTGGCACTCACTGCATCAACATCAAAGGTTGAACCTTTCTCTCATCTTTGTTTTCTTTGTACTCAAGTCAAACCATATCCCTTTAAGTATATATATATATATATATATATATATATATATATATATATATATATATATATATATATATATATATATATATATATATATATATATATATATAGAGGTTTAAAGGGATGAAATTGGAAAATAATTAGTTTAAATTTATATATTTTTCTCTGAAATTTTGTCTCCGGAGATTTCATTTTAATCTCAATGCTAATTATTTAATTGTTTCTAAAGCTATAGTAGTTGTTTTTATAACATTTCGCCCATTACAATATTGAGTATACCTCTTCGTTGTGATTGCTTCTTTTTCAGATCTCTTTACACCAGATCTGCTTCTTTAGTAAAAGTTTAGCACTATTTAAATTTCACTTGTTGATGAATGATTTGTGGCAGAAAATAGGAATTTTTTATTGACTTCGTGGCCGCTTGTAATTGTTGAAGGGTGATATCCCTCTAAAGATCTCCGACCTACGTGACAAACTTTCAAAACTATGGAAGCCTTTGGGTCAATGGAGGATGATTCCGTTAGGAGAGGGATTCTATGAATTCATTTTTGCTTCTCAAAAGGAAGTGCGTAGTGTCTTGGTTGTTGGGGCTTGGAACCTTCAACCAAGGCTATTGCGTCTTTTTTAGTGGTCTCCTGATTTTATTCCTAATAAGCAAAAACAATCTCATGCTCAATGTTGGGTTAGAATTCATGACTTGCCGCAGGAATATTGGCGCTCAAAATTGTTATTTGAAATTTTTGGCGGTTTAGGTACTCCAATAAGTTTGGATGAAGCCACCCGTACTCGGGCATATCGTACTATGCTTGAGTCTTAGTGAATGTTGATTTAACAGGGAAGTTGCTCAAGGAGATTATGGTAGAACGTGAAGGTTTTGCATTTCCTGTCAGTATCAAATATGAGAAGCTTCCTTCTTTTTGTTCTCATTGTAAATCAATTGGACACTTGACTTCGACTTGTAAATTTGACAAGGAGAAATTGGTGCATAATGATCCGCCTTTGGTGCAGAAGACTAAGCAAGCTTATGTCCCTACGGTCCTAAAGCAAAAATCAATTGACATTAATGGGCAGAATGATACATCACCGGGTGAAAAACTGAATGATAGAGAATCGATTGAGACTGTCTATGAGGAACTTTTATCACCTGATCATGTCTCAAATTCCATTATACATAACTCATCTTCGGTTGCAACAAATGTTGTCAATGGCTCTACAGAGAAGATTGCAACTAATGTTGACTCTGATCAAAAGGATACTTCGGTGCCCGAGCATTCCAAAGCTACCGGTGATTTAACAATTATTTCGAAGGGTACTTCGACTCCAGTGTCCGTTCATTCCAAGACTACCTGTGATTTAACAGTTATTGGTAAGAATCTTGAGGCTCCTAAGATTAATATTCAAAATCTTAGCACTTTTCCAACTGTTGTTCAGAATGATTTTAATGTTTTTTTTTTTATCAGCAAAGAGAAATGTTTAGTATAATGAAAGAGTACAAGGGGTACTCTACCAAATACAAAAAAGATCAATAGAAAGGAGGCAAATTGTAAATTCAATACTGCACATGAACACAGTATTTTGATTACAGAAGCCAAACCCCAATAGAAACAGCAAAACTACTTAAAAAGTCATGACATACAATTGTCAATTTCCAAACTAGCGGAATTGAAACATAGGAGGCAAAACCATCTTCAGAGATGATGCTCCCATATCATTGTCCTAGCCTTAGCAAACCTGAAAGTTAAATGCCCCAAAAAAGTTCCAATCGGCACACACATTTCCACATTTCTTGTACTTGTAGAATTGTTGCGTCGAGGCTTGATTAGTAGTAGCCAACTCATACCTCCATCAAATTATGCAGCAAACAGCATACAGATTAATGGTGAAGTGCACCAGTCATTGAAGTTATAGGGGCTTCCCTTGCCTCTGAATTGGAACCAACTCCAAGCTCTGAACTTTATGAGATCCAAAGTTTGAATAGCATCAAAAGGCACCAAATTAAAAATTGCATCATTTCTATAAATCCAGATCGACCATGTTGTAGCAAAAAGTAAAATGATAATGTTGGTGAAAACGGTTTCACGGTGGTTACGTCAAAATCTCAGAAGAAGTATAACCTGAGACTAAATAAAAAACCTAATTCTAGGTATGCTTGATTATCGTTTATTTTCCATGGGTTTTGGTTTTTGTCCCCCCATGTTCTTCTTTTCTTTTTTAATTTATTAATAAATTTATGGTGACTTGTCACCTTTAAAATTTTTTTTCCATTTTTCATATATTCTTCTAAATTTTGGTTTCTAGGTTATAATTATGTCTTTCCTTGTAATATTTGCTGATAAAGTCCAAAGCTTTCTTCTGAACTTTCAGCTTATTTTAGAAAAGGCGGCATGGATTTGAAGATTGGTGACATTTGCTTCATTATTGTTTGGTTGCTCATGGTTTAATAGTTTGTCTCCTTTTAATTAACCCCTATGCGATGAACATGTTAAATGTTTTGCTATATTTTGGTCTCGTTGCTTTTCTGAACTATTTCCTTCTCTTGTAATGAGGTTGTAGCTGTTTCAAAACATATACCTAGTACTCCCTCTGAACTTAATTATAAGTAAAAAAGAACCTATTTTTTTTTGGACTTCAATATAAACAAAATCCAACCAATATAACTCTATTTAATGTAAGTATTCCAAAAATAAGAAAATTAACCAATCAAACAAATTCTCCTTTACTTTTTCAAGAGCACTGCATATTCCCAATACAATTAAATGATAGTTTAGTAATTATAACTCAGTTTTTACATAAATTAAGACAATTAAACTAAATTAACTAACTTCCATAATAAGTTTGAAATTAGTTATTTTTACTTATAATTGTGTCCGGAGGTAGTATTGAAGATGCTAGAAAGCTTTTTTTTTGTTTTTTGATAAGCCAAAGTATATATATGAATTGAGTACAAGGGGTACTCAAACCCGTATACAAAAAATCCCAAGAAGAGGAAATATAACTAACATACTGATTGACTAAAACCAAAACAATGTCTATTACACAAACTCTAAGAACACCAGAATAACAAAACCTGAGGTTAAGAACACCATGTATCTTAACTATTTTATGTCTTAGCTATTGTTCTGCTCCAACCCTGACATGATAACACCAATCCCAAAAATCAATAAAACTCCACCACTGAAGTTCAACAGGCATAAAACAGAAACATCACAATAGCAGTTTAGGGAGAACCTATGCCCCATAGGCGCCAATCAAACAACCTACGTCCTTTTTAACTCCACTGCTGAAACAGAGAAGAGATAAGAGCAAATGTAAGCACCAAAAAGATATACTAAAAACTGGTCACCCCAAAAAAGTTCCTAGCAAACAAGATCACCCCAAATTGATGCCTCGTATCTTGTTGCAGAAACAAAAAACAGAGAGCAAAACAAAAACAGATAGCACCTCACATCTGCCCTCTCGAGCCCATTGACATACATACCATTAGGCTAAAACATCAATCGGATAAGGAGAGACTTCCTCCTAATTTGAGTTTAACCCAGTACCAGGACCTTATTTTTATCAGGTCCAGAACACCTAACAGATTTGGCTCCTCCTGCTGAAAAATTTTCCTGTTTCTTGCTAACCAAATGGACCAGATTGTAGCAAACCAAGGAACCATCCAAATCCTTGTAAGTTTCTTCCCCCTAACCAGTCCAAGATTATTTTTAAAGTGTAGTTTGGATTCAGCAGGTAGTGTCACTTGAAGGCCAAGCCACCTGTAAACATTCCCCCAAGTCAAGAAAGCGAATCTGCAATTGAAGAAGAGATGAGGTACATTTTCAACCCCCGGCTGACATAGAGAACAAGAAGAGATTTGGGTAATATTCCTCCTATCTAGATTGACCCTGGTTGGAATCCTATCTAAAATCATTTGCTATGTAAAGGTCAGGACTTTCATAGGAACCAAATTGAACCAGAATTTTTCAAAGAATTTGTTCCTTACCACCTCCACTTGGTTAGCCAAAGACTGTTTAAGTAACATAATTTGATTATATGCAGATTTTGAAGAATATTCACCATCCAGGTTGTAAATCCAACACCATTTGTCCTCTCTATTGTATGAAAAATCATGAGTTAATTGTCCTCATAAACTCCGATAGCAAATCCTCTTCCCAAGAGAACAAAGATCTCCTCCACCTGAAATTCCACGACCACGAACCGTCCCTCCAAACCCCCACATCTGCAATCATATCATCTTTATTCTCTGATATTTGAAACAATCTATCAAATCTCTCTCTTAATCCAAAATTCTTCATCCACGGATCAACCCAAAAAGAAGATGTTCTCACATTCCCAACCAATTTTTTCAAGCCGTTTTTGAACCAATCTCCTCCCTGATTTATAAGGTCCAAACTATTAACATCTTTCCACCAATAGAAATATTGAGATCTTACCAATGAAGCATGAAAGTTCCAAGGGTTAAAAAATGTCCCGTATCTTTCCTTCACCACAGATTTCCATAATGCGTCCTTTACACTCAACAGACTCCACTTCCACTTCCCAAGCAACCTCTTATTAAAGTCCTCCAAATTCCTAACTCCTAAACCTCCTTCAACTTTGGTTTTCACACCACCTCCCACTTCACCCAAGCAATTTTGTTTTTATCTTCCGAACCACCCCAAAGGAACTTTCGCTGCATTTATGTTAGCAGTTGCAGAACCTTCTTAGGGGCCTTCATAAAAGATAGGAAATACACCAACAAGTTGGATGGAATTGAATTTAGAAGAACTGCCCTCCCCCCATAGAGATGTGTCTTCCCCTCCAAGAAGACAGCTTTGCTTTGAATTTATCAATGGTCGGTTTCCATGTAGCAAGCCTTCTCAGATTAGCTCCAACCGGAAGACCCAGATATGAAAAAGGTAACCTCCCGATCTTACAATTTAAAAACTCCGCCGCCACTTGCAAAATTCTTTCTTCCACATGAATGCCGACAATGCTACTTTTGTGAAATTAACTTTAAGACCCGATACTAGTTCAAAACAGCGGAAGATAGCTTTCAAGGTCCACAGATTTTCAAAACTTGGCCTTCCCTGCAATAATTGTGTCATTGGAAAACTGTAGATGAGAAATTTTAATTTGGTTTTTGTTGACGGATCTAGGCAAGTATACCTAGTCGTACAAGTAATACGGTGGTGAGACCGTTTTATCGTTCCCACGAGGATTGTGAAAAGTATTAGCACGTACCGAATCAATTACTATCTAAGCGGAGATTTGGATTGAAGGGGGCTCAATACTAAATACCAAGCCAAATCAGATTCAAAACCTAAAATAAACAAATTAAAAAGAAAAGTTCTTTGAGGATTTCTGTCGAACACTTGGAAGGCAGTAAAATAATTCTTCAAATCTATGAACAATGTTGGGATTAGGTTCACTAAACTTCATCCCCATGCAATGAAATGACTAATAAATAGTTTCTACTTCAATTATGACAATCAATCCACTAGATTACTCAAGCCCCGATTCCTCGGATGACAAGAGCCTAAATCCACTAATAGACCCTAATTCCTTAGGCGGCCTAGGTTAATGAATTTGCATGATGATTAGGGATTACACGATTGCTAATAAACCTAAATCCATTCCTAGATACAAGGTTTACTAGGTGGTTGATTTCAGTTCTCGTTCTAATACGAATTTTCCAATTGCATACAAAAACAATAATCAAGTCATGGGGGTGCTAGCCACAACAAGCATTAGGCATAGAAATCAATCACTTATAAGGAAGCAAAAACTGTATTACAAGATCACATCAAATACATGGATAATTCAGAAATAGCTACACCTAACCCCAACAATGGGAGTTTAGCTACTCATGATCATAACCAAAACCACAGAAATAGAGATGAAAAAGAGAAGACCCTCCATAGAATCCTTGTGCAACTGCCCCTGGTTCAGAGAGAGTGTTTTAGGGTTTCAAAAACTGGTCCCTTATGTTCTTCCTGTGCCTTTTTATAAATCAGAATTCGTGTCACGGCCGTGATGGCCATCATGGCCAGGCCGTGACGCTTTTTGCCTTGGGCGCGCTTTCAAAATATGTTTGTCACGACCGTGACACTCGTCACGGCTAGGTCGTGATCACTTCTGTCTCCACCAATTGGTCTATCACGGCCGTGATGGGCATCATGGCTAAACTGTGACAGCTTCTGACTTCTGCCTTCTTTCTTCTCAATTATTGCTCGATCACGGTCGTGATGGTCATCACAGCTAGGCCGTGATAGCCTCTGCTTGGGTCATTTTCTTCACTTTTCAAGCTCTGTCTTCATCCAAGCTCCATCATGGCTAATCTTGAGCATTTTTCCTTAAATTCCTGCAAAACAACACCAAGAAACCGCCTCACCCATTCCAAGGTAAAAACTAATAAAAATCAAACTAATCATGCCTAAACTATATGAAAATGCATACAAAAAGGTACATGAAATATGATGCAAAATCACACTATTAGTTTTGACCCACACTAAAAGGTTCAAATCTTCCCAAACTCTCTGCTCTCCGAATTAGACCACTTAGCCCTTCAGCCGCAATAAGAAAGATAAAGGGAGCCAAGGGATCGCCTTGCCTAATTCCTTTTAAGACCCGAATCTTCTCAGTAGGTGAGCCATTTACCAGAATAGAAGTGGAGCCCTAGAAGATGCAAGCCTTCATCCAAGACCTCTATTTTTATCCGAAGCCTAGATTGAACAACATATCTTCCAAAAAGACCCAAATAATCGAGTCATATGCTTTCTCGAAATCCACTTTGAAAAAGAGGCAATCTTCCTTTTTTTTTCTTCGCTAGATCCACCACTTCATTCACCACAAGAGCACCATCTAAAATTTGCCTACCAATAAGGAATGCTGACTGGTTTAGCGAGATTACTGAGTTCAACACCAATTTTAATCTCCTTGCTAGAATTTTAGCGATGTTTTATATAAGCAATTTTAATGTCCTTGCTAGAAAGCTTCTTGATTTGTATTCTCGTGTTCCACATGGTTTCTTGAAGTGGGACCGGCAGAAAAGACTCACATGTGAAGAAATTAATAAAAATAGGACAAGCATACCGTGTTTCCAAGTAGTTTACTAATATTTGTAAGTCTTATCTGTTGCATGCAGTGTATGTTAGAATATCAACATCTCTTTGTCCTTTTACAAATTTCAACTATTCAAAATAAATTAACAAGGCTCAGTGTTCAAGACTTCTTTGTTCTATTGTTCATATCAAGGTTTTTCTTAATAAAAAATTGCAACTATGCCCTAGTTAGATTTTTTCAGCCTTTCATGAGGCAATTTCTTTATTAAAGCTTATATCAACTGAAGTGAAATCCCAGTGCTGAGGTTTATGTGCAAACCTTGGAGGATAGAGTAAGCCTTGCATGAATTGCCTTTTTTGCAAATAATAGTTGTTTGTCCTGATTGCTTGGGTTAGCAATTACTACAACCCAAAGTTTGATGTTCACATTATTGATAGCTTTCTTTAAGAGAATGTCTGAGGCCTGAGCCTTGAGATATTTAACAAGTTTTACAAGTGTGGAAATTGAGGAGAGTCAAAGCATTGTCACAGTAAAAGAGCATCCTGGGACCAAGTTTTCAATTCACGAGATGAATTGAAACAAAAATGATGTTGCGTCAAATTTGTTTACTTTCCTCCCAGCTCGGTATGTTGCTTGGAAGTGCTGTACATTTGTCAATAAATCCCTGCCATAATGAGTGCACTAGGTAACCACTGGTTATGAGGTTCAAAGAAGAGTTAGTATATTTTGAAGTTTGAGAGAGAAATTGAGTGATATTATTGCTTAATTTTTGGAGAGTTGCTAAATAGTTTCTGCATCCTCTACTAGCAACTCCCATTACAATTTTGTCTTTTTGATAAAAGAAGGACTTATTAAGAAACAAGTGCAAGTGGATGACAAATCCTCATGATATAAAAAAAACAACAAAAAATACAAGGAGAAAAAATTAACTATTAACTATAAAAAAATGCAACAAAGCATGGCAATCTCTCTACAGATCTCAGAGACACCCCGCGTAGTGCTAAAAAAAAGTTGTGAGCAGAACACCACGAAGAAGCTAAAAAAACCACTCTATACCGAATGAGCTCAAGAGGCAACCAATGCCCTGGAAAGATTCTAGCATTTTGTTCCAAATAAATGCACCAAAGAACAACAAAGCAAGCACAATGCTAAAACTTTTTAGCATCTTTACTAGAGCCACACCCCCTCCCCCAACAGAAAAAAGTAATACTCAAGAACATTTGTAAATAATCCCACGGGAAAACCCTATGTTCACAAAAATTACCCAGCAGATTGTTCGAGAGAAAGGAAGCCATCGAGCAATGCATTTTACAAATGAGAACCACACAATTTTTACAAATCAAAGGAATTATTTATGTGACATTGCTTTTAACCGGAGTTTTATAGGAAAGGGTCCTTATATCATGTGGAAACAACTTCTAACTTTTGTAATCGCCTTTGAATACAATGGTTTAGTCACAAATCACGGCTGAAACTTGTAAGTTATTTTGGCACATGTTTCATTGATGCCCCCAAATGGAAGACTGTTAAAAAGTTCTATTAGGTCGATAATGTACCACATACTAATTTGCCTGTTGTAAATAAAATGAAAATTCTGAATTTTTTTCTCCCTAAATGTTACTAAAGTGTTATGTTATGCATGATTATCCATGCTGTTAAAATGCTTCATTTTTTTTTTCCTTTCCATTGTTCATTGGTGTAGGCAAGCTTAATCTATTTATTGATAACGACATGCTAAAAAAATCACTTATCTTTGAACAATGGGATTTTTATACAACATAATATAATATAATTTTCCAATTCTTTTTTCCCTTATAAAGCATTCTTCTTTATGCTGTCTTCCATTTTATAAATGATGTCTTGGTCATCAGACTTAATGATTCAAGCACAAGATGTACTCCATTTTGTTTCTGTTTATCTAAACAAGTAATGTATGAAAATATGAATTTAAGATATCTACAAATTGCCATAATTATATAATCATATATTTGATATTGAAAGATGCCTCTTCATTTCTTGCTTAATTATGCTTTATTTAAACCGTCCAAAATCTATTGATTTGCCTCTCTTTTTGGGAAATCACTAGAATGGAAAGGAAGAAAAGGAACATATATACAAAATCCACATGATTACACAAGTTTGTAGGAAAAACTAGATCTAGAAAAAGGCATTCCAAATTTAGGGTTTCTTATCCAAAACTACAATTCCATATCATCAAAAGAACTGTCATCAATAAGGGGCAGACCGCTACCTTCACCATTTCTCATAACACACTTAGAACGACCATCATTGGAGACATGAAGTAACTACCAAACAACATTACCTAGTTCTGGAATTCCTCAGGATAGGGATTCTCACTGCTAATGATGGTGCAGCTGGCTCCTGTAACAAATGCAGAAAGTTGATTTATCTTCATAAAATGGTTGCACAACATTTACTTTACCATATATATTTCATGTTAACATTTTCTTTGACTGGAAGTTTAGAGCCATTACCTAGTTAAGCTTATGTAGCAGTGACATCAGGCATGAATGAATTGACGCTTCTTTGGTATCCATCGGGTGTGGTGCATACCCGTCTTTTGGAGTTATTGTGAACTTTGGCTTCTTTTTGCCATAAACCTCAACAGCTGCTTCTTCATTTGACAATGATGATTCAGATGAATGAACTGACATCTCTTTGAGATATGCCAAGTGTGGTGGTACATGCCCCTCTTTTGGAGTTATAGTGAACTTTGGCTTCTTTTTGCCAAATGCCTCAGCAGCTTCTTCTTCATTAGGAAAAGATGATTCAGATGTATGAACCGACACTTGTTTTCCTAAATGTGGTATGTACTCTTCTTTGGGAGTTATAGTCAACTTTGGATTCTTTTTCTCATAAGGCTCAGCAACTTCTTCTTCATCAGGCAAAGATGATTCTGGTGAATGAACTGACACTTCTTTGGTATCCTCTGAATGTTTACCATTCAATCTTTCTATAGCTTGCTTAAACTCTTCCTTCCTTTTGCCATAAGCCTCAGCAGCAGCTTCTTCGGTATCAAAAGTACCGAGCCATTCTCTCTTATTTTGAATTGGGTTTCGAATCTCAGCTGCAAACCTTCCCCATTTCCTACGTCGAACTCCTACATACTTGCTACTTGACTTGATTTTTTTCTTGTTTCTGGTCATAAGATGTTTTATGGGCTTTGTTTTGTTATTCTCACCATTGATGTCATGTGGTGAAAGCATGGGACTCGGAACCAAAATTTCCTTTAGAAATCGTTTGCAACCATTTGATTGAAAGCCACCATTAAATGCTTTCTCATCTTCATCGCTGGAACAATCTGTGGCGTCTGGATCACTATATGAAATTCGGATTTTCTTAGAAGAACCCATTTTTTTCTTTGTTGGTTGTAAGCTTTTTTTCCCCTTACAATTCTTACTTGTTTCTGAGGTTGCCTGGGCAAATGAAAGAAAGTAATCTGAAAAGAACAAAGGATTTAGGAAAAGGGAGAATGAAATCGAAATTCAAGAATTTTTCAATATCAAGATCAACCCAAAATCTTCAAAAGCCTAAAACATTCAAATCCAGTAGAAAGTATTGCATTAAAAGCTAAAGATTTAATAATATATTTTTTTTTTGTTGTTGTTGTGTGTGAAAAATAATGTGAGTGTAAAACCTCTAAAATCCATGCCATGAATTCCTATGTATCAAAAGCAGAATTATAGAATCAATGGATAAGCACATACCTTTTTGAACTTTATCTCAATAAACAAGGTTGGATAGCGTTGTTTGAGTCTTTGATGAAGAGAGAGGGGTGGCATGTAAAATGTTGATGAGTGAACAAAAGTTAAATAAAATAGTGGCAAAGAAAAACATTGGGAGGGATTCCCATTAAATGCCTAAACATTCTTTTTCACCTATCAAATAGAAATATTATTAAAAAAAATCATTTGACTACATTTGTCCTGAGACAAAATATATTTATTTTTTCCAATTTTTTTTGTTCAAATTAATATAAATATATCATGCCTAAAACCTGTTATATTTTATCCTACTTAATTTTTTATTAGATACACTTCACTTCACATCAAAATTATTTATAATTCAGTCAAAAGTATTTATTTATTTATTTTTGCATTTTTTTTTTCAAGTGTGTAACGTAACTAGTCAAAAGTATAGTGAAAAGATTATGTTATTACGAATGTGATAATTTTCTTCGCCAAAAACTGACCAAATACAAAATATTTTTTTCCAATGCTTCTTACTTCTTACTAATTAACTTGTAATATTTTGGAGAAAAAATTATCTCATACCATTCTTTTTCTTTTTTTCCTTCTAAAAGACTTTGCATTAAATTTTTGAAGATAAATATCAATGTATGTTAGTAAACTTTTACAATTTAAGTAGAACGGTGATTGCTTATCCTTTTTGTGACTAAAAAAATTATATTTTATACTTTTGAAACTTGATAAATTAATGTACGAGATTAATCCTAATGCAATAGTAAGTTTTGTCAATTAAATAAAAAATTGATTACTATTAAAGTTTTTTTATATTTTTTTCAAATGCTCTACTATTTAACTTGTAATATTTTGGAATCCTAGCCCAATAGTAAATTTTGTCATTTAAATAAAAATTGATTCTATTAATGTTTTTGAATATTTTTTCCAATGCTTATTACTATTTAACTTGTAATATTTTGGAGAAAAAATATGTCATACCATTCATTTTTTTTTCTTCTAAAAAACTATGCATTTAATTGTTTAAGATAAATATCAATGTATGTCAGTAAACTTTTACAATTTAAGTATAACAGTGATTGCTTATCTTTTTGTGACTAAAAGATATATTTGATACTTTTTTTTATAATAGATATATTTTATACTTTTTTTTTACTAAAGATATATTTTATACTTTTGAAACTTAATAAATTGTTGAACGAGATAAATCCAAACGCAATAGTAAATTTTACCATTTAAAGAAAAAAATGATTACAATTAATGTTTTGAATAATAAAGAAAAAATATTTTTATCATTTTGATGATAAATTAATAATTAAATTAAATTGTAAATAGAATATTATTGTCCTAGGTGCGATCATACAACCACTATTACACCGGATCCCTTCAGAACTCCGTAGTTAAGCGTGTTTGGGCGACAGTAGTAGTAGGATGGGTGACTTATCCTGGGAACCCCTAGTGTTGCACCACTTTTACCCAACATTTTAACCAACATGCGATTGGCCCAAGTTATAAGGGACTTGGACACCTAAAGCAAATGCTCAGGGGTTCGAATCCTGACTCTTGTGTATGGAGAAAACCTGGTTGGGAGGGAAGAACCCACCTTGAGAAGTTCTCCATTGCGATTGCATCCCTCGGCTTCCGTTCTAGTGCTTATGATTCTGCTTTGTTTCTCAGGTCCACTTTTCATGTCGTATTATACTCTCTTTATATGCTGATGACATTATCATTATAGGGGATGATGTTGATGGGATTGCAGAGTTGAAATTGCAATTAGCCCAACAATTTGAGATGAAGGAATCAGGTACTCTTCGCTATTTCTTGGGGATTGAAGTTGCCTACTCTGCTAGATGTTATCTTCTTTCTCAATTAAAGTATATTGACAACATTCTTGAACAAGCTCGTCTCTCTGATACACGTGCAGCGGACACCCCTATGGAGCTTAATGCTCGATATGTCTCCTCTGAGGGTGTCCCTCTATTAGATCCCACTTTGTATCCTACACTGGTTGGTAGTTTTGTGTATACCATCACTAGACCTGATATTGCTTATGCAATACATGTTGTTAGTCAGTTACTCAATTTGTTGTTGCTCCTACTACAGTGAATTGGGTTGCTGTTCTTCGCATTCTTCGTTACCTTCGGGGCACTCAATTTTAGAGTCTTCTTTTTCCCTCCTTTTCTTCTTTGGAGTTGCGTGCATACTCTGATGCTGACTGGGATGGTGACCCCACTGATCGTAAGTCTACCACAGGATTTAGATTTTTCTAAGAGATTCTCTTATTTCTTGGAAAAGTAAGAAGCATGACATTATCTCTCACTCTTCTACAAAAGCTGAGTATCGTGCTATGTCATCCACCACCGTAGAAATAGTTTGGTTGTGTTGGTTACTTTCTGATATGGGTGTCTCCCTCTCTGACTGACACCTATGTACTGTGATAACATGAGTGCTATTCAAATTACTCGCAACGCTGTCTTCCATGAACACCCCAAGCATATTGAGATTGACTGTCATTTCACTAGACATCATTTTCAGCAGGGGATCATCATTTTTACCCCTTGTTTCTTCCTCCGTGCAACTTGTTGACTTGTTCACAAAATCGCATTTCGCTCCACGCTCCACGTTTTCGTTTCTTAACTAGCAAACTCTTGATGCCTCCTATTGATGCATAACGAGTTTTTGGGGGGCGGGGGGTTAGATAATATAGGGCTTTTATGCTTATATTTATTCTCTATCCTTAAGGGTAGTTTAGTCATTTTACTTATGCATTTATATTTACTCTTTATCTTTATTGTACTTGCTAATTTTGACTATTTCAATGTATTTGAAATCCTAGCAGCTTTTCTTCTTCTCCATTAGATTCTCTCTACATCTTCTCATCGTTCTCTTAGCATTGTTATGTATTATTCTTAACAGCCACATCACAACTTTTTATTTTATACTATTTAAATAATCATTCACTCTAAAGGTGTAACTCCAAAAATTTCACCAAATGGGTCCTACACCCCATCCTTATTTACATTTATGTTTGTTTCAATTTTCGGAGGAAGGTAGTTATCGTAATTCTCTTTTTTTCTTCTTTTTTTTATTGAAGATCTTATAAAAGAATCAAAATAATTATCTTTACATGCGAATGTCACATCATCCTACTCCAATAATACAATACAACAAAAATATATTCTTATTTTCAAGGACTAGCTAAACAACTATCATTAGAGTTGCTCTGAACTAATCAATTGTAACTAAACGCATCTAATGATCGGGTCCTTTAGTATGCCTAATGGATGCAGTGAATATCAAAGGGCTTAATGTTGAAAAGTTAGCCCACCAAAGGTCTTAACTTGCCCAACTTTTAGTCACCATTCAAGCTTCGATACCGTGTATTAATATTTTCGGTGTAATTTCTAGTCTTCTATAATAGTTGCTTGTAGGTTATTTTTCTTTTTGGGCTTCTTACGCCACTCAAAAGTAACCATACACAATATATACATTAATTTTAGTGGAGGAATAAAATATATTATGTGTGGCAAATGCAGGAGGATAATAATAAGGAAAAAAATATCAGTATCTGGAAGGAGGAAAATGGAAATACGCTGTTGAGTGAATTGATGCATTGCTTTTCATAGTTGGGGCTCAACCGCACTAATACTGTCTAATTAGTTTATAAATGATAATTAGCTTCTAATGTTAAAGAAAATTTTACTTTATAATTAAAGAATAAGGAAAAGAGAAATATCTGTGAACTCTAACACTGTGTTTGGGAAGAATAAGAGAAGAGAGAAATAAGGAAGAGAAAAAGAGAAGAGAGTTAGGGACTTTCTCTTATTTGGTAGAGAGAAGAAATGGAGAAGAGACAAAACAAAAAGTGATGGGTTCCACCACTTTTTATTTCTTTCCAAATATGAGAAGAAGGAAGAGAGAAAAATGGAAGAGATGTGTATATTTCCATCAATACCCTTAAAAGAAATAACACTTTTATCTTTTCTCTTTATTTCAGGGACATTTTTGTCCTTTTGAAAATATTATTATTTCTGTCTTCTGTCTTTCTACTTAACTAAACAAAAGGGAGAGAGGAGAAAAAATCTCTCTCTTTTATTTCTTTCATTTTTCTCTCATACCAAACAATATAAAAATCTATTCTCTTTCTCATCTATTTCTTTCTCCCCTATTTCTTTCTTACCACTTTCTTTTGTGCAACCAAACAAAACATTATGTGAACCAGGGTCCAGGGATTTATTTTTTATAATGAACCAGGGTTATTTAAAACATGTTATCTCCAACTAATTCGTCTTAACGCAAATTAATTGCGATGATTTTTTATGTTAGAAATTATATTTAACGTGTTTTCTCATGTCAGGTTTGGGTTATCCTTTGGCTTATTCTGACTCACCCCAATATTCCACATTTGTTTAAAATTCATATTTATGTTTTACAATTAGGTATAAGCTATAAAATTTAACGAGTTAAATCAATATCATTTTGCTTAAAATGACAATATATTTATATTGTAAAATATACTTTGCTTTTAGTTTCTTTTTAAAATCTATGATTTAAGTATACATATTGCTCAAATTTTACATATTTAATTATATTGGACTTTGATTAACCCGAGTCGTGTTGAAAAAACCTATTTAAGGGGATAAAACTTTCTTGACACATTTTTTTCGTATACAAAACTCAAGCCGGGGACTTTACTTAAAAAAACCAAATTTTTTGCCACTTGAACCAACGAGCGTTGACAAGATATATTAGCTTACTAGGTTGACAATTTTTCGTCCGGAGATTATTAGGTTAGATTTGGGTCTAAACAAATAGCCCTATCAAACCCTTTCCATCAACACTACTAACGTGGATGACATGATACCATGTACTATGAAACACATTTAAAAATCTTGTTTATGTTAGTACTAAAATTATATGAATTTAATTCTTATGTACGGTTAATGCAAAGATCTTTAACATTATCAACCAATCATGAATTGTTATATTATTAACAATATTTGACTCTTATCATAACTTTTTAAAAGTTACATATATGATGATATTTTTTGTTATTGTTATTGGTATGAAATATCAACCGTCATAAACAATGATTAATTCTCATAAGAGGACCTGGATGACATTTAAGAATTGCCCCCTTCTAACCATGTTTTTTTCCATACATGAGAATTTGTGAATTATATTCCTAATAAAATTTAAAAAAACAATACATAAATTTTATAATTAGAGAATAAATTATTTTAGATATTCCAGCTTAACCAGAGGTCTCCAATTCAAATCTGAGTTCTGAGAATGCAGCAGTGTTAAAACTACTGAGGGATAACTTTGTCGTATGGTCCTACCCGGCTCGAGGAATTAGTCCTCACAGTTGGGCACGGAGGATAGCCTAGAGGGAAAAAAAGATGTTTTTAAAAATATTCTGAAACATAATGATAATGTTATAAGATATTTGTGGTGGCTGAAAATTGTTTAGGAAAGAAACCCTAAAAACTGTGCATAGGCGAAGTCATAGTGATATGAACATAACTAGGGGAGTAGCATTCTTGTACGTAGTGTTATTATACATAGTTCATTACTAAATATGTTGGAGAAAATCATGTGATGCTCTCGGAAGGAAGAGGAAGCACACACTGCTCTTTGAAGGGTTGAAGAGAGTTATGGTATGATTTGGTGGCACTCACTCACTGCATCAAATCAAAGGCTGAACCTTTCTCTCATCCTTGTTTTCTTTGTACTCAAACCAAACCATATTGCAACCCTTCTTCCACCTCCAATCAGAAATATATTATTCTCATTATGTGGGTAAGAATGCCAAGAATGCAAATTATTTTATTGTTTCTAAAGTTGTAGTAGCTGCTTTTATAACACTTCACCCATTACAAACTGAATCATATTTGGTTGTGATTGCTTTCTTTTCAGATCTATTTACACCTGATATGCTTCTTTTAGTAAAAGTTTAGCATTTCTCAGATTTCACTTGATAAATGATTTGTGGCAGAAAAGAAGATTATTATTTATTAAATTGCTTAGATTAGATTCCATTTTTTATATATTCATCTAAATTTTGGTTTCTATGTTATAATTATGTCTTTCCTTGTAATATTTGATGATAAAATCCAAAGCTTTCTTCTGAACTTTCAGCTTATTTTAGAAAAAGTGGCATGGATTTCAAGATTGATGACACGTGCTTCATTATTATTTGGTAACTCATGGTTTATTATAGTTGGTTTCCTTTAATCAACCCCCATGTGATAAAATGTTAAATATTTTGCTATATTTTGGTCCTGTTGCTTTTCTAAACCCTTTCCTTCGCTTGCAATAAGGTTGTTGCTGTCTCAAAAAATACACCCGGTGTTGAAGATGGAACAACGCTTCTTGATTTGTATTCTGATGATCCACATGGTTTCTTTGAGTGGGACTAGCATAAAAGGCTCATATGTGAAGAAATTAATAACAATAAAGAAAGAATACTGTGTTTCCGGGCAGTTTATTAATCTTTGTCTGTTATGAACATCAACATCTCTTTGTCCTTAATTTAGAAAATTTCAATTGTTGAAAATAAATTAACAAAGCACCAGTGTTCAAGACTTCTCTGTTCTATTGTTCATATCAAGGTTTTTCTTAATAAAAAAAAACTGTAACTATGCCCTAGTTAGATTTTTTCAGCCTTTCATGAGGCAATATCTTTATTAGATTTTTTCCTCTTGGCATGAATTGGCTTTTTGCAAACAATTTCTATGTGTTCTGATTGATTCATTTAGCAATCACTACATGAAAATAAGTGAATAGTGACGAAAATATAGCGGCGGTTACATAAACCGCCGCCGGTTAATGGATCATCACCTAAATTAAAGGCGGTTTTAATAAATGCCGTAATCAAATAAATTTTAGCGGCGGTTTTTTTTGAAACCGCCACAATTATTATTAAATTCTCGACGGTTTATGATGAACCGCCGCAATCTAGAGGCGGTTTTAATAAATGTCTTAATCAAATAAATTTTAGCGACGGTTTGTTTCAAAACCGCCACAATTATTATTAAATTTTCAGCGGTTTATAATGAACCGCCACAAAATTAATCTATTTTTTTAGTTTTCAGAAAATAACCCACCTAACAACCCTAACCTAACCCACGCAATTTCTTCTTCTCTGCTTCCGTGCGCAAGGCGATATTGATGCTCGCGCGAGCTCATTCCAAACGGCGACGGCGAGAGTGATTCTTCAGGGCGGCGGCAGCGACGAGTTCATCAACTCAGACCAATTCCTCCTTCCTTCCAAGCAACCAGCACCATAATGCCCCATTGAACTCGTGCGAGCTCATTCCGCAGGGCCGCGGCGGCGACTTCATCCGTAGCCTATGTTCGAGCGAATCCCCTTGCGACTTCATCCATACTCTTCTTCCTCTTCTTGAATTCATTTAAGGGATGAAAAGGGATTAAATCCTATACATCCCTAGAAGTGTCAAGAGAAGGGGGAACCCAGTGTCAGAAACATATTGAAAGATGGATTGCTACACAGAGGAGGAAACCACGTTTGAAGCAGAGTTGGCGAACACAGAGAGGTAGAGAATTTTGTGATGTTATACCTTTTTTAGAGGATTTTGATAAAATCTCACTTGAGATTACTCCTTCGAGCCTTAATCTTCTTTTTATTTTTCTTTTTTTTACTCTGAATTGAAATAGTGAGTAAGCTAATTTTTGGTGGAACCATGAATATGGATTTTGTAATGTTCTTTTTTCAGGAATTTTGCAATGTGAAGATTGTGACTAGTTTGATGCAATTGGTTTGTCCATGCTATTAATTTGTTCATACCTCAGGTCATGTTATATTGATTTCCAGATGTTTGGTGATATGTCTGTGTGGTCAAGAAACTCATTGTGTTTCTATCTGCCAAGGGTATTCAGGATGTATAGGATAAATACATCCTAATTGTGTATTTCGATATTTCCTCCAAGAATGATTCCCTAGCTGCATAAGTTAGAATGCCTTAGGCCATGTTTGAATTGATGGAATGTGATGAAATGGAGGGGAATGGAAGGGAATGGTATAGTGTTCCATTATTTGATTGTTTTGTGAGTAAGCTGCTGGTTATTGGAGGAATGAATGGGTTTTTGCTATTGAATGAATGAATGGGTTTTGGTCTTGGAGGATAAAAAAACCATTGCCATTTATGTAAAGGACAATGTTAGGATTCATCATATCTAATTGAACTATGTAGGAACCTACTCAATGTTACATGAGTATGGCATCATGTACAAACCAGAGGTGTATGTGAATTGGGCTGCTTGTTTGGCTTTAGAATCATTTTTCTCTTCAATATAGAATTGTATAGTAAACTAACAGACAAATAGAAGTACAGAAGTATATTCATATCAGCTTGGGTTGGTTTTTCTTGATTTCAAATTTTTATAACCTGAGACTGGAAATTCAAATTAGTAACAGCTGGAAGTGAGTTGGGTTAGTGGATTGGTTCAACTTTGGACACCCTAGTGTAATCTATGATAGCTGTGCATCCATTCTGAGTTCCATATACTTGAAAATCTGCTCTGCCATAAAGTATTGTCATTGTGTGACCTTTATAATGGTTATTATTTTGTTTTTCATATGAATTACAGGTGGTACTATAGTGGCAGCCCTGAATCTCTTAAAGGAATGTGGAGTTGGCAACAAGCAAATTAAAGTGGTAAGGAATAATCTCTGTATTCAGAAACTCAATTTCTTTTGAAAACCATAATTCTTTTAATTTTAAGCCTACATACTTCTATTTGTGTGCCTAATTGATTGATTCTAGCAATGACACTATCTAACCGGTGTTTGTTCTTTATGCATTATACCATCTACATTATACTTGATCTTGATGTTGGTAAAATTTTTGATCTCGTGATTCAAACAACTTGTAGTTGATGCATGCATCATATTGGGGATTGGGATCCGCTCGTGTTAACATGAGAGTCATGTTATGAGAGAGAAACACAAACAAAATTAATAGACCTTACATAAAAAATGGTGGGTCATACTCTAATTAATTAATTTTATATCTCTCTCTCATAACGCAACCATCTCATGTTAGTAACATGAGTTTCTTGATCCATCATAAGGGGTATTCTTAACACTCATACATGTGCAATATATGATATAGCTAATTGAGTTACATTTTTTCATCAATTGCTTAGTTAATTGATTTATGACATTGCAGATATCCGCGGTTGCTTAGTCAAGATCCTTTCTCCCTCGCAAGGCAACTAGGGCAAATCCTGAGAACCCTTCAAGATCCTTTCTCCCTCACATCGCAATATCTTTTCTTATATTAATGTGAATTAATATGATCAAATCATATTAATTCACATTAATATGATTTGATCATATCTTTGTGACAGGCAGGTTATACATCACCTACTCAATCTGCTATCATAAATGATCTAGGCCTCTCAGTTTCTGAGGTGTGAAAATGTGAATTATGAATGAGAATGTTGATTTCATAAATTCTATCTCGTTGTGGTTCATAACTTGATTGTTTTTCCTTTGTTTTTTATTGGCTAGTTCTCCTTGTTTGGTTCTTTGTGCAATGTGGGTGCCATGGTTGGAGCAATAGCCAGTGGTCAGATTGCAGGGTATATAGGGCGAAAAGGGGTATACCTATATCCATATTTTCTTGTCTTGTTTATATATAATGTACATTTTTCATGCCTAAGTCTAATTTCTTTCTTTCTTGGTTAACAACGACCACTTCCATTTTGTTGCATGTCTCAAATTGCAGTCTTTGATTATTGCATCCATTCCAAATATTATCGGATGGCTGATTATCTCATTTGCACAAGTAAGTTTGGATTGGATCATTTCAATTTCTTCATTATTTACATAATTTTTTTTTTGGGGGTCCGTTTGGCATGGCTTATGAGGTGTGACAGGACAAGACAAGCTACCACATTATGATCTTATGAGTTATTTGGTGTGTTGTATAAGCTTATCCATCAAATCTCTCTTATACAACAAAATAATTAATCTTGTTCCCATCCGTCTTGTGTGTTCATTGATGAGTTATTTCCTACTAACAGTCAGATTTTCTGGTTCGGGGATTTGAATTATCGTATCAGCATGTTGGATATGGAGGTCTGAAAGTTGGTGGCTCTAAAGAAGTGGGATGAACTGATGAGTAATGATCAGGTAGACATGAAACCCCAACTCTACACAATGCTTTTGGATGATATGGAAAATCCATGGTGCTTTTGAGACATGATTTAGTTTACCAAGATTCACTTCAGTTGAGGAAAAAAAATCATATTCTTCATAAATATTAATAACTTAATTTTAGTAAAGAATGTATTTGACTCAAATCGCATTTGCTAAAACTACATGGAATAGCTTACCACTTGCTAAAAAGGCACGTGTCTGTGTTATGATGTAGCTGCCATGCATGTGTTAACATAGATTTATTCTCCCGCAGGTTGTTAAAATCTTGGCTGTCCATAAAGTCATGTTGCCAATGAGAGAAAACTGGTTGGTGTACTCTTTCTAAATTGAGCTTCAAGAAGTCCAATTCAGGGACCTCCTATCTCAAGTTAGCTATGCACAAAGCCTCCTTTATAGTCAACTGGGATATCGAGCATTTTTTTTTCCGGATATAGTCGGTAACAAAGAAGCTTTTGAGAAAGTTATAACATGAAATTGTGGATAATTTTTATGTTAAGATAATTTTGAATTACTTTTGAATAAGATTTGTGCTATTTACGAATTATTGACATTTTTGTTCATTAATAATAAAGTTTGGAAGCATTTTTGTGTTAATTTGGTAAATATTTTGTTGATTAAAAGTTCGGATTTCAATCAGGTGTCTTAAAAAAGCAAACCAATGAATAGATTTTCTTTTTTTTAAAAAAGCACTAAATATTTGGCGACGGTTCAAACCGCCGCTATAATTTATAATAATAATTCATATAATAAAGTTTGTGGCAGTTCAAAACCGCCGCTAAATATTTCAATGAATTCGAACTTTATTGATTGTGGCGGTTTGAAACCGCCGCTATAATTTATAATAATAATTCATATAATAAAGTTTGTGGCAGTTCAAAACCGCCGCTAAATATTTCAATGAATTCGAACTTTATTGATTGTGGCGGTTTGAAACCGCCGCTAAATTTGCGGCAATTGTTCCAGCGGTTACTCTAAACCGCCGCAGATTGACTTAACGATGATCATTTCGGAGGCGGTTTCTGAACCGCCGCAAAATACCTTAGAGGCGGTTACAACCGCCTCTATTTGATACTAAAAACCGCAGCAAAACGACACATTTTTTGTAGTGAATTACAACCCAAAGTTGAATGTTCACATTCTTGATACCTTTGTTTGATAGAATGTCTGAGGTATGAGCCTTGAGATGATTAACAAGTTTACAAGTGCAGAGATTGAGGAGAGTCAAAGCATTGCCACTTTGCTAACATCAAAGATCTCATTGAATCCTACTCTTTATGTCCACTTTATCCCTTTTTGGACCTCTCAATCTTGCTCTGTTATTTTCTTTCACAACAAAGGAGCATCATGAGACCAAGCTGTGAATTGCAAGAGAAGAATTGAAACCAAAATGTTGTTGCCTCATATTTGTAAACTTTCCTCCTAGCTCGGTATGTTGCTTGGAAGTGCGATAAAATTGTCAAGAAATCTCTGCCATAATGAGTTCAATAGGTAACCACTAGTTATGACCTATGAGGTTCAGAGGAGAGTTAGTAAATTTAAGGATCCGACTTCTCTCCATCAAGGGGCTGTCCAACAGTTCACTGTAGGGTCCAGATCAGTGCTGGTGGGAACTGTTGGACTACCCTTTGATGGAGAGAAGTCGGATCCTAAATTTAAAGTATTAAGAGGTTGAGAGAGAAATTGTTTGCTATTATTTCTTAGTTTCTGCACCCTCTACTAGTAACTCCAATTACAATTTTTTTCTTTTTTGATTAAAGAAGAATTTATTAGGAAAGAAGAGAATAGTACAAGTGCAAGAGGATAAGAAGTCCTCAAGATCTAACAAACAATAAAAAATACAAAGAGAAATAAAAATTTACAAAGATACATACAAAAAAAAAAAGCACGCCAATCTCTCCACAGATATGTCAGAGACCCCCTCCCAAAAAAAAAATGTTGCGACTTGTGAGGAGAGCACCTCGAAGAATATAAAAAAACCTACTCTATCATGAATGAGCTAAAGAGAAACCAATGCCTTGGAAAGATTCAAGCATCATATTCCAACCAAAAGCACCAAAGAATAGCAAAGCATGCACATTTCCACAAAGAATTGTGTAAATATTTGTGTAAAATAGGGTACTCTGGGGGTGGGGGTAGTGATTGGTTGGAGGAGGGTTTAAGGAAGAAGATAGGGATTGGCAATACTGTGTCATTTTGGCATGATATCTGGTTTGGTAATTGTACTCTCAAAGAATCCTATCCGCGCCTGTTTGCAATTTCATCATTACAAAATAAGCAGGTTTCAGAGTTCGGTAATTGGATAAATGATATTTGGGTGTGGAACTTTAAATGGAGGAGGGAATTCTTTGTGTGGGAGGAGAATTTGTGGATGGAATTTCAGAATGCTCTGTCTGCGGTCTCATTACAGCGAAGGGCTGACTGTTGGTGTTGGATGTTACACTCCACAGGGTGCTATAACGTAAAAACTGCATATGATTTTCTCTTTGAGAGGTCGAATTTGCTACCAAGGTTGCTGCCGTATGAAGCTAAATCGTTTAAGTTTATTTGGTTAAGTTCCGCGCCACTCAAGGTAATTGAATTTTCTTGGCAAATGTTTTTAAAGAGATTACCTACAAGACAAAATTTGCTCATCAGGAAGGTGTTACAGCAAAGTGAAAATCTGAACTGTGTATTGTGTGACTCTGTTTTGGAATGTCAAGACCATCTTTTTATGCATTGCTCTTTTGTTATAAACTTGTGGTCATTAGTTTTTGGCTGGCTAGGAATCACTATCTCGCAAAAATACTCAGGTTATTCCATTTTTTGTGGAGTTTGGAGAGGCTGTTAGAAAAACAGAATTTTTAAATCATTGGTTCATGGTATGGCATGCAGTGGCTTAGTCAATTTGGGAGTTGAGGAATGGCATTATTTTTGGTGATATGAAGGTGGACATGGTGTTCATATTGGAAAGGATAAAAGTATGTTCTTGGAGGTGGTTTTGTGCGAAATCTTTGTATACTTTTTGCTCTTTTTCGGACTGGTGATAGATCCTATAAAGTGTATTGAACGGGTGTAATTTGTATTTGCATCGTTACCCTGTACTTTTTGGTTCTATTGGTATTTTTTATATGGGTTTGAGTACCCCTTATACTCTAATTAGTATACTCTTTGATTATTAAAAAAAAAACTACTAGAGCCAAACCAACCAACCCCCACACACACACACACACACACCCACCCACCCACACACAAAAAAAAAAAAATTACTCAAGGAAATCTGTAAATCCCTGGGACAACCCCTTGTTCACCAAAAACATCCAACAGATTGTTCCAGAGGAAGGAAGGAAGCCATTGAGCAATGCAAACACAAACGAGATCCAGTAAATTCTTACAGATTAAAGGAATTATTTATGTGACATTGGCAAATTGCTTTTAACTAGAGTTTTTTTAGGAGTGGGTTTCTATATCATGTGTAACAACTTCTAATTTTTTTTGTAAACATCCCCTTTGATTTGAAAGGTTTAGTCACACATCATGGTTGCTTTTAAGTTATTTTAGCATATGCTTCATTGATTCCCCAATGGAATACTATGTCAAAAAGTGATAAAGTACCACATACTAATTTGCCTGTTGTAAATAAAATTAAAATTCTGAAATTTTCTCGTTGAATGTTGCTAACGTGTTGTGCTTGTTGCCTTACTATCCATGATTGTCCATGTTGCTGACATTGGGTGTAGGTAAGCTTGATCCGTTTATTGATAATAACATACTAAAGAAAATCAATTATCTTTGAACAATGAGATTTTTATACAACATAATATGATTTTCTAACTCTTTTTCACCTTATCAAACATTCTTCTTTATGTTGTCTTCCATTTTACAAATGATGTCTTGGTCATCGGACTTGCTGATTCAAGCACATGATGTTCTCCATTTTGTTTTTGTTTATCTAAACAAGTAATGAATGAAAATATGAATTTAAGATGTCTACAAAGTGCCATAATTATATTATCATGTCTTTTATTTAAACTCTCGAAAGTGTATTGATTTGCCTCCCTTTTATGGGAAATCATTAGAACGGAAAGAAAGAAAAGGAATATATATACAAAATCCACATCATTACTCAAGTCTGTAGGAAAAACTAGATCTAGAAAAAGACATTTCAAAGTTAGAGGTTCTAATCCAAACCTATAAGTCTATATCATCAAAAGAATTGTCATCAACAAGGGGCAGACTACTACCTTCACCATTTCTCATAACACACTTAGAACGACCGTCATTGAACTCATCATTACCAAACAACATTATCTCGTTCTGTAAAAATTGCAGAATATACTCATCTTCATAAAATGGTTGCACATCATTTCCTTTAACATATATTTCATGTTAACATTTTCTTTGACTGAAAATTTAAAACCATTACCTAGTTAAGCTTCTGTAGCAGTGATATTAGGCATGAATGAACTGCCACTTCTTTGGTATCCGTCGGGTGTGGTGCATACCCTTCTTTTGGAGTTATAGTGAACTTTGGCTTCTTTTTGCCATAAGCCTCAGGAGCTGCTTCTTCATTAGGCAACGATGATTCAGATGAATGAACTGACATGTCTTTGAGATATGCCAAGTGTGGTGGTGCATCATGCCCTTCTTTTGGAGTTATAGTGAACTTTGGCTTCTTTTTTCCGTATGCCTCAGCAGCTTCTTCATTAGGAAAAGATGATTCAGATGAATGAACCGACACTTGTTTGCCTAAATGTGGTATGTGCCCTTCTTTTGGAGTTATAGTGAACATTGGCTTCTTTTTGTCATAAGGCACAACAGCTTCTTCTTGATCAGGCATAGATGATTCTGATGAATGAACTGACACTTCTTTGGTATCCTCTGAATGTTTACCATTCATTCTTTCTATATCTTGTTTAAACTCTTCCTTCCTTTTCCTATAAGCCTCAACAGCAGCTTCTTCGGTATCAAAAGAACCGAGCCACTCTCTCTTATTTTGAATTGGATTTCGAATCTCAGCTGCAAACCTTCCCCATTTCCTGCGTCGAACACCTACATACTTATTGGTTGACTTGACTGTTTTCTTGTTTCTGGTTATTAGGTGTTTTCTGGGATTTGTTTTGCTATTCTCACCACTGATATCATGTGGTGAAAGCATAGCACTTGGAAGCCAAATTTCCTTTACAAATCGCTTGGAAGCATTTGATTGAAAGCTACCATTAAATGCTTTCTCATCTTCGTCGCTAGAACAATCTGTGGCGTCTGGGTCACTGTATGAAAGTCGGATTTTCTTAAAAGAACTCATTTTTTCTTTGTTGGTTGTAAGCGTTTCTTTTTTTCCTTACAATTCTTACTTGTTTCTGAGGTTACCTGTGAAAATGAAAGAAAGTAATTTGAAAAGAACAAAGGATTCGGGAAAAGGGATAATGAAATCGAAAGTCAAGATCTTTTTAGTATCAAGAGCAACCCAAAATCTCCAAAAGGCTAAAACATTCAAATCCAGTGGAAAGTCCTACATCAAAAGCTAAAGATTTAATAATAAAAAGTTTTTTTTTTTGGTTGTGTGTGTGAGAAAAATAATGTGAGTGTATAGCCTCCAAAATCCATGCCATTAATTCCTATCTATCAAAACCTGAACTATAGATATCAATGGGGAAGCACATACCTTTTTGAACTTTATCTGATAAACAAGGTTGGACGGGGTTGTTTGGGTATTTGATGAAGAGAGAGGGGTGGCATGTAAAATGCTGAAGAGTGAACAAGAGTTAAGAAAAATAGTGACAAAGAAACTGCTTCATAGCGAGTGAAATAGGGAGATAAAGAAACTGATTCACAGCTGGTACAGTAAAGTGATCAGATTCAAAACAAAATGACAAGTATATTCGTGGTTTCATTCTCATTTTAAGGAAAAACAACAGGCAAGGAAACTAAAATCCGGAAATTTATAAATACTAACCAAAATATACACCAAAATCAATATTGTCTAAATATCTCATATATTTGAAAGCTTGCAGATTAATGGCTTTCTAAATTATACAAATTTCAAAAATAAAATGTTAGAAACAGAATAAGGTAGTCAATTAGTCAAAAGTAATGTAATTAGTCAAAAGTAAAGTCACCAAATACAAAATATTTTTTCCAATGCTTCTTAGTTCTTACTATTTAACTAATAATATTTGGGAGAAAAAAATTATCTCATACCATTCTTTTTCTTTTTATTTTTTCTTCTAAAAGACTATGCATTAAATTTTTGAAGATAAATATCAATGTATGTTTAGTAAACTTTTACAATTTACGTAGAACAGTGATTGTTTATCCTTTTTGTGACTAAAAATATATATTTTATACTTTTGAATTTTGATAAATTGTTGTACGAGATAAATCCTGACGCAATAGTAAGTTTTGTCATTTAAATAAAAAATTCATTACTACTAATGTTTTTTAATATTATTTTTCCAATGCTTCTTACTATTAGACTTGTAATATTTTGGAATCCTAGCGCAATAGAAATTTTGTCATTTAAATAAAAAATTAATTACTATTAATGTTTTTGAATATTTTTTCCAATGCTTATTACTATTTAACTGGTAATATTTTGGAGGATAAATATCTCATACCATCCTTTCTCCTTTTTTTTTCCCTAAAAAAACTATGTATTTAATTTTTGAAGATAACTATCAATGTATGTCTATAAATTTTTACAATTTAAGTAGAACAGTGATTAAGCTTATCCTTTTTGTGACTAAAAGATATATTTATATTTTTTAAAATATATATATTTTATAATTTTGAAACTTAATAAATTGTTGTACGTAATAAATCCAAACGCAATAGTAAATTTTGTCATTTAAAGAAAAATAATAATTACAATTAATGTTTTGGAATATTGAATAAAAAATATGTTTTATCCTTTTGATGATAAATTAATAAATAAATGAAATTTTAAATAAATTATTATTTTCCTTTTTTTTCCCCTAAATTCTGAGCACTACCTTTTAGGGATGGCAAATAGGGCAACTCGCCCGGCCACCAACCCGTCTAAAACGGGGCGGGATGGGGAGGGTTGATGGGTTCAAAATACCTCTAGCCCCGTTTAACAACGGGTTAGCGGGTTGGCCCTCCAAAAATAAAGAAATAAAAAATTAAATATTTAAGTCCCTAAAACATGTTTAAATTAATCATGTTCCCACTTGAAAATCGCATTCCATCCCGTTTTTGTGATAAATTTCTTTTTAATACGATTTAACTATTATAATATCTGAAAAAATGTTTATTGTTAATTATTTATTCGAATTCTATTAATAATATCTAAGTATTGTTAAACATTATAAACATAATAAGAATATAGATAAAAAAACATTGTATGGTTATGTCTATATATGCCTAAACAAAATATTTAAATTAATTTTAAAAACATAAAAGAATTAAAAAAAGTATAAGTTGATCAGACGGGGCCAACCCGCCCTGACCCCATCCTGTTTTCTTAGTGGGTTAGGTAGGACGGGTCAGGACGGGTTGGTGGGTTGAAAAGTGTAACCCGCTCCGCAAAAAAACGAATTAAACGGGTTGGCCTATCGGGTCCAACCTGTTTTGCCACCCCTACTAGCTTTACTGGTTTTTATTTACAATTGTGCTCTTAACATGTTATCTCAAAAAAGAAAAAAAAAATGGACTCTTGACAACACAGCATGAATGTGTGGCAAAAAACAATAAATCAAATCAAATTTAAACAAAGGTGAATTCTTAATTACCTATAAAATTTTAAAAACAACTTTTACCTTGTCTAAGTGGCCCAACCAGATAGTGTCACCTCAATCATAATGTAACACTTCATCTTTTATTTGACAATTTATTATTATTTATTTAAAAAATTCTTTAATTTTTAATTTAATTTTAAAATCAAAACGATCTATTTACCACTTCCACCACTTTCATCCATCATGATCATCCATCTACAACACCACCACTTTCAAAGAGTAACCATCATCACCATTGTAACCATGGACAACCAAGCTCAAGTCAAATCTAAGTCAAGCACCGCTTCTCTAGTCTAGAATCCGACCATCATTGCCTACCGCGCACCGCGTCGCACCATCCCCTTTGCACGCGGTCATGCCCACATACTAGAACCAGAATGTGTGACCGCCCTCCCCAGGACCACCTCATTGCAGAGGCAGGAGCCACCTCGCCCCAGAGCATCTACACCCATCACTGTCGCGTCAAATCGTTTGTCGTCCAACCGCCGTCAAAGATCCTACGCACAACACTTCATGTGTAACACCCCCCTTGGGCATTACTATACTAACACGTGCGGAAATAAATTAAAATTAATTTTGCTGGGTACTTTTTGAAAAATTTGATTTATTTGGAGTCAGAAAATCTGGGTGCAAAACAATTTCCTTTGAATAGGGTAGTACGTAACGTACTTATCTCAATAGTAAAAAATAAAACATATTATTGACAACATAATTTTAAACCATGTAAAGGTTTTCAAAATACCTACACAAACTTTCTCAAATCATACTATCCCAAAGAAATCATAAGCTGGTCGCTCTACAAGACACTCACTGATAAAACCTCGTGATCATCCCTATGATCACATACCTTTTTTCGCAATCCAGACTTAAGTCTCCAACTGACTTAACGAACTCTTCTTCAATATCTGCATTCGTGTACCAAGGTACGATAGCAAAGACAAAAGAACCTGTATATGCAAGGGTGAGTTCCAATATATGGATTTTAAAATGACAACCACATGTACGACTCTCAATTACCACTTAATCATAAATATTAAAGACAACAATATATTTAAATATATCTCAAAGGGTTTCATACCCGTCAGTCGTAACCGCTTTAAAAACCATGACACTTCAATATTAATCAACTAACTTTGAGACATAATCTCCGGAGCTCCAACCAACCAATAGATGAGCTGATCAGGCTCTCGTTACCGAATAAGGCAGAACATAAACATTGTCAGATATGGCAAGTTTCAAATAATTTGACCTGTCAAGGTTCCGAGTTCTAACTATTTAATTACATAACTCAGTAGGATACGAGCTCCAACCATCATCATAAGTAGTTCACAAGAACATCCAACGATAGTCGTAATTAACTTGGCCTATAAAATATGAGTAATATCCGAGCTCCCGAAATAGTCGTAATTAGCCCGGCCTTTCCTAGACCCCCATTCATTTCACCCAAAGGTGAAATGTACCTCATAACATGGATACCTACCAAGGTACCACGCATAAAACCTTTAGGCACATTTGCCACAGAAAAATGCAAAATGCATATAAAACGTTTTGTTCTCGTTGTTTTTCTTTGTGTTCATTCTTTATATGTCGGAACTAAAAAGTTTAGCGACAACATATTATCTTAAACTACTAAGTTTAATATCTCAATTAAACCATAACTGACCTTAAGTTAAAAGTTTTCAAATCACGAAATCTAGACCGATACACCGGTCTTAGACATGTAGATCTTAGTGCACAAAACCAATACACTGATTATAGGACCTCTAGTCCATTATTCCACTTTCTTTAGCCCCGGGCCATATCTTTAGGAACACTAGGTCCGATGTCTCGGCGGCTAAGTTCATTTACAACTTTAAACTATGTTTATTCTGTGAAAAATAGAAGTAAAACCAAACCTTTCTTAATCTGACTGAAATAATCCGCTGTTTACCAAAAATCCTTTTACGTTGAAAATTCACTGTTTTATTTAAAACACACTAATTTAAACTCAAAAATCTTATTTAAGACTAATCCTCAGTAATAATAAATTTAATCTCTTTTTAAGACTACCAAAAAAATATTGACGTGCCGTTTTTCGTTTTCGAAACGCAAATAGGTAAAAACGTGACTCCTTACTGTAAATTAATTTTTTTGACACGGTAATAAAGTTATTTTTGAAACTTTTCTTCATAAAATAATATTTTCTATTATTTAGAAATTCCTTGGATGAAAATTAGCAGTGTTAAAATGTTTTTACGGTTACGTCCTCGTCGTAACTCTTAAAGCACTCTTTCGTCGTTAAATCATTAAAATAATATCATTTCTCATAAATTCCCATCTTTCACCAAATTATTAATTAAGTAATATCATATTACTATTTCCACCTAAATTAACTTCATCATTTCATAAAAAGCTTTTAAATGCTTTTAACCGCGTATTTAATCGAGCTGTGACCACTGTCAGGCTTTCAAACTCACAATCCACATCAATTATTTCATATCAATAATATGACACTTAGAAATTTAAAACATATCGCCAAATATAACAAATAATTAAATGCAGTTAAATCAAATAATTAACAGCAGATAAGCAATAAGCAAATAATGCTAACTACAGAATAAATACATACACACCATAATTAAGACACAATAACAATTACACATGGCTATCGAAAAAATCCCTCAGGTACTCCCCTTACCTCAAAAACACAGTTTCTTCAGTGAATAATCTCTGATAAGTCCCGTAGTGTCGGTAACGCGCGTAAACGGTAATCTAACTTTATCCTTCATTGAACACAACAACTAATCAACAATCAAACAATTTAATCAAACCTATATTACTACATGTAGGTTTCGGTCAAGGACTGTCCTCAGGGTTAGGAATCTCTAAAAATTCTAAACTTTTGGATTAATCACTTCTAATTACTCAAAACCCTAAATCAATGGTTATTGAAAAAAGATTGAATTTAAATCACCCCTTATGACTCATCATGATTTGACATCCTATTTATCCATTAGCAGGTCCCGTAAATCCCGTTTTCAACTCCGTCGTTTACCCGATTTCGTATAACGCCCGCATAATATATATTATTTCACTTTTTAAGTGAAAAATTTTACAATAGACAAAGAAGTTGGAAACTTCATAAAAACCGTAAGTGTTTCGTTCACGAGTCAAAATTAGGTCATTTGAGCAGTAAAATCTTACTGTCAGCAAAAACGCAGATCTAGTTCCGTCTGAATTTTCAACCAAAAATTTCACCATATACTTATAAAAATAAGTATGATATGAATATGACTTTGGTTTTCCCAAAATCATTTTCTAAGTTTCTGATAAAAATATAAACGTTTATTTATATTTATACCGATCTTAGAAAGCGGAAAAATTGGGGTGTTACATCATGCGTTCCACTGTTCCAGACAGTTGGCGGTAAACTTGGGTTGTGACTTGTGAGTGAAGGCTATTTAGGTCATGTGTATGTCCAATTCCTCTTAAAAAAGCGGTGTGACACGTTATGGTGACATACGTTTAGGGACCATAACTGACACGATTTAGCATTTAGGGGACTAAAAAAATATGTTTTTCATACTGGAGACTAAAATCAAACTTCATCCAAATATGAGGGACTAAAACATATTTATTAGGTGAACTCAACTCATTAGATAATATAATTTCATTCTTTATTTAATATGTTTCACATGAATAATATAATGAAAGGTATGTTAAAAGAGTGTCAAAATGATATATTTCTCAAAGGATTAAAGTAGTATGTACTATAAATGTAAAAAGTTTTATACTGACATTCACTATCATTTTGACTTGCGTGCTTTTGTTTTAATAACTAAGAGAGAAATAATCATAATAATAATAATACCGATTTGTCAAAATATTATTGGATGTTAGTGTAAAAAAACCTTTATATTGATAATACATAGAATAAGGGTCTTGGTAAGGCACTAGTTAAGAAATCGAGAAATAGTAAATTTTCATTGGTAAATGAATTATATCACTTTTCAAAATTTTAACTACATCATTTTCCAATGAAACATTACGTTTTTTGATTCCTTGGACAGTGGCCATTTGTCATAAAATAAATAGGTTTTATTATTTAGTTGGTCTCCAAACTATTTGAGAATTTTTAAGTAGGTACCTGAACTATAAAAAAAATCTAATTGGGTCCCTGACTTATATAAAGTTTTCAATTGGGTCCCTAAAGTAAAAATTCATTAGTGATCTGTTGAATTGGACGTAATATTGTTGATTCTATCTAAGTTGGACATTCATATCAGCTATCTATGTCATGTCATTGTCTGGGCAACACTTCACCCTCATTCACTATTTGGGAGAGGGCTATATGCAACTGTTAAACACAAATTGGTAAGGGAATGTGTTGTTGGTAGGGGTGTTCATTGGTTCGGATCGACCCGATGAACCCGAGAATCGGAACCGAACCAATTAAATTGGTTCGAATTTTTTTGGTGTTCGGATCGAATCCGAACCAAACCAAACCAAACCAAATCCAATGGAAATTGTTTCGGTTCTCGGATTCCAGGATTCTGGATCCGAACCAAACCGAACCAATTAATATTTTTTTAATATTTTATATTTTTTTAATATTTAATATTCTATGCCCGAAAGACCTTATTGTTTCTTGAGCTTTCTAGCATAGTATCTGCCAATGAAGGAGCAGCTATGAGGAGTGACGAGTCTCAGCAGTATGTGATGCTTTTCTCTTTGGAAGCTAAGGAGACTCCGAGTATAGATTCTCTGCCTATTGTGAGAGAGTTTCCTGAGGTTTTTCCTCCTGATGTTCCAGGTTTGCCACCAGAGAGGGAGGTTGAGTTCGCTATAGATCTCATAGTAGGGACCGGACCTATATCAGTAGCTCCTTATCAGATGTCACTAGTGGAGTTAGCAGAGTTGAAGAAACAGCTGGATGACATGATGAGGAAGGAATTCATCAGACCGAGTGTTTCGCCATGGGGAGCCCCAGTGTTGTTTGTCAAGAAAAAGGACGGAAGTTCTAGGTTGTGCATGGATTATAGGCAGTTGAACAAGGTTACAATCAAGAACAAATACCCATTGCTAAGGATAGATGATCTGATGGATCAGTTGAAGGGAGCTTCGGTGTTTTCCAAGATAGATTTAAGATCAGGATACCATCAGATTAGGGTGAAGAAGGAAGATATACCTAAGACTGCTTTCAGGACGAGGTATGGACACTATGAGTACCTAGTTATGCCTTTTGGTGTAACTAATTCTCCAGCAGTGTTCATGGATTACATGAACAAGATTTTTAGACCGTTCCTCTACAAGTTTGTTGTGGTGTTTATAGATGATATTCTTATCTACTCCCGTAGTCGGGAAGAACACGAGGAACATCTGAGAGTGGTGTTACAGGTGGTGAGAGATAGGCAGTTGTATGCTAAGCTATCCAAGTGTGTGTTTTGGTTAGATGAAGTGCAGTTTCTAGGTCATATAATCAATAAAGAAGGGATAGTTGTGGATCCAATACCACGAGAGGCCATGATTAAGTGGGAGAGGCCTAAGACAGTGAGTAAGGTGAGGAGTTTCCTAGGATTAGCAGGGTATTACAGGAGGTTCATCAAGGGTTTCTCGAAGATTGCATTGCCTATGACGCAGTTAACGAGAAAAGGTACAATGTTTCTGTGGACGGAGAAGTGTGAGGAGAGCTTTCAAAAGCTAAAGGAGAAGTTGACTACATCTCTTGTGCTGATATTACCAGATCCATTAGGACAGTTTGAGGTGTACTGTGATGCGTCATATCAAGGTTTGGGTTGTGTGTTGATGCAACAGGAAAGCGTTGTGGCTTATGCTTCCCGACAGTTGAGGGTTCATGAAAGGAATTACCCGACCCATGACCTGGAGTTAGCATCCATAGTGTCCGCATTGAAGATATGACGACACTATCTTTATGGAGCCATGTTCAATGTGTTCAGCGATCACAAGAGTTTAAAGTATTTGTTTGATCAGAAGGAGCTGAACATGAGGCAGCTTAGATGGATGGAATTCATTAGGGATTATGAGTTTGATCTTCAATACCATACAGGAAAAACAAATGTTGTGGCGGATGCACTAAGTCGGAAATCTTTGCACGTATCCGCGATGATGGTGAAAGAGATGGAGTTGCTTGAACAATTTAGAGATTTGAACCTAGGTATAAATTTGTCTAAGGATAGAATATGATTAGGTATGATCACCATCAGCAGTGAGTTTTTGACAGATCTTAAGGTTAAACAGGGTCAGGATGGATATTTGATAGATATGAGTCGAGGTATAGATGAAGGAAAGGTGTCCGAGTTCAGGAGAGGATCAGATGGGGTGTTAAGGTTTAGAGATCGGATATGTGTGCCAGAGGACTTAGAGATTAGGAAGATTATCTTAGAGGAGGCACATAAAAGTAAGTTGAGTTTCCACCCAGGAGCCACCAAGATGTATCACGACTTGAAGATGTTTTGGTGGCAAAAAATGAAGAAAGGAGTGGCGGAGTATTTTATATCATGTTTGGTATGTCAGAAAGCTAAGATAGAGCATCAAAAGCCCGCAGGGTTGTTGCAGTCCTTGGATATCCCAGAGTGGAAGTGGGATAGTATAACGATGGACTTTGTGGTTGGATTACCACGAACTCCGAAGAAGTTTAATGCGATTTGGGTTATCATTGATAGGTTAACGAAGTGTGCTCACTTCTTACATATTGGTGAGAGTTATAGTCTTGAGAAGTTGACCTAGATCTACATCAAGGAAGTCGTGAGGTTGCACGGTGTGCCGTCAAGTATTGTCTCCAACCGAGATCCTAGGAAATAGGAGAGGTAACCACTGGGAAAGGGAGAAGAGACAAAACAAAGACCAACACATGTTTTACCTTTTTTTAGAAAAATAAAAAAATATTCCTTAATCCATTCTAATCCTCTTAGTTCGTACATTAAGTCTTTATTTGTTTATGTAGATTTTAGAGAGAAAAAATACAGAAGAAAAAGGTGCGAGAGAGTCAGAGAAATAAGAGGAAATAAAATAATCTTGAGATCCACAATAAAATAAAATCTCCAATAAAACATGAATGAGAGAAAGAGAAAAAATTAAAATAACATATCTATCATTTTATTATCTTGGATTGTGAAAAAGGAAATGATAATTTATACGAGATGAAATATATGAAGATTGGCGTGACATAATTTCATTAAACTTTAGTTTTATTCTTTTTATGAATTAATTATTAAATCAGTTATCGTCAATTTGGTTTAAAGGAAAAGGAGGGGAAAGAAAAAGCAAGGAGAGAAAGATAATGGAAAGTTTAGTTTTCCATCGTTTGGTATGAAAGGAAATCAGATGGGAAGAAAAAATGAAGGTGGGACCTATGGAAATTTTTTTTCTTCCTAATCTGGATGAAAATTAGAGGAAAGCACGAAAAACAAGGAATAGTTGTAGCAGTAACATTTTTTGGGAGCAAAAAGACAAAAACAGCCAAGTTTTTTTTATTTGTTTAAGTTATTATGTAAGGATAATTATGTCATTTCATTAATATATTTTTTTTCTCTCATTTTATACCCAATCAAATAAGAGGAGAGAAAAATTTGAGTTTTCTTTCCTTTAATTTTTTGTCCTACCAAATAACTAAATAATCATCCCATTTTTTATTCTTTTTCTATCATTATAGTTATGTCATTTTAAGAATATTTTTTTTATTTCCTCTCACTTTATTCCCAATCAAATAAGAGGAGAGAAAAAAATTAAATTTTCTTTTCTTTAATTTTCAATCCTACCAAACAACTAACTAATCATCCCATTTTATTTTCTTTTTCTATCATTCCTCTTTCTTTTCTCTCGCTTTCTTTCTTAAACCAAACAAAGCCTTAATCTACTTGCATTTTTATGTTTCATCAGTTTTATACTCCATTGGTTTGTATCAAAGAGCACTATTCTTGTGAAAATATGTTATTAAGAACAAATATATTTTATAAAAAAAAATCAACTTTTCATTTTTATTATTTCTCTTTTATTCGTTGGAATTCAAACAATTAAAAAAATATATTTATTTTCTCCTTCATTCTTTCCTTATCCAAGCGAACCGAAGTTAAAAAAAAACTAAGTTTTTGAAACCAAAAGAAAATTTAACCCTCCATAAAAAAAAGAGTAAAGACTCGTCCTGATCCCTGATAAAAAAAAAACTCGTTCATTAGTCCTTGACAATTGCAAACCAGGGACACGTTAGTCCATCCGTTGATCCCCGCTATGAAGACTCCGTTAGTTTCTGATGTGACCCATTAACTTGTCCACCTGTCTGTTAAGTAGCTACTTGGATTTTTATTTTTGAGTAAAGTCACATTTTGGTCGCTGACAATTTTCGAGGCGCCCATTTTAGTCCCTACGAAAAAAACTCGCCCATTTTTTTCCATTTTCTTCATTCTTTCTTCTTCCTCCATCTTCTGCATAAACGAAAATCCCAATCAAAATCAACTCCATTTTTGAATGAAAAAAAATCAAATAATTAGTAGAAAGTAAGAAAAGAACATGACCATTGTAACAACCCCTTGGGCATTACTTCCTAATCACATGCATAAATAAATTAAAAGAAAGTTTACTGGTTGCTTTCGGAAAAATAAAAAAAAAACTTCTATTATCTTCATAGGTTTGAAAATATGGGGGTAAAATTTTTCTTTTCTAGGATTCACCTCAGAAAATGATTCACGCATCACTTAAAATGAAATCCCACTGTATTTTACTAACACACAAAGACTAAGCTTATTTATAAATCATAGCACCTCAACGTATACATTTCATGAAATAATCTTTCATCTTGAAGTTACAAAATTACACAAGGTTTTTCAGAACTGCCTATATCGACTTCTCTAAAATGTACACAACCCAAATGAAACATCCTAAGCTGGTCGTTCTAATAGACACATATTGGAAAGAACTCAGTAGTTTTTACCATTAGAATAATCACCCACCTCTTCAAAGATCGGGATTAATATCCTCGAGTGAGGTCAGGAGCTTCTCGGCATCGCCTGTCCTAGTGTACCAAGGTACAACATCAAAGAACCAGGAAAACCTGATATATTGTAAGGGTGAGATACCAATATATGGATAATTATGATAATCTACATACTTGCAACATAAACAGCATACACAACAGATATCATCATATTGACAACACGTGAAATAATAAACTAAATATAATATCACACCAATTCATCAATCAACTTTGAAAAATAATGATGTTCATAAAAAATTCAACTTTGATGCAAGACTCCAGAGTTTTCAACTTTCTTTAAAACTGAGCTGATCAGGCTCGTTTGTCATAAAGGCACAACGTAAATTTCCACTACACTGTCCAAACTCCTGGCACAGTGTGCAACGTGCGTGGAATGTCCATAGCATACTGTCCAACACAAGGCACAGTAGTCCCGGCTAATGGACTTCATTGTCCATCAAGGCACAATGAAACACCGTAGCATGAAATACCTGACCCACCAGATATTCACATGAAACAATGAAGCATGAAATACCAGATCTTTACAGATATTCATAGAAAAACAACGTGAGCACGTCTGCCAAAATAATTGCATGAGAAAATCCTTTTATTTTCAACTTTTCTTTGTGCTCGATATTTTCCTTTCGTCGAGGCTCAAAGCTCACGACTTTCAACTTTTTAATGTCTTTCAACTTTTATTATCAACACGGGACTTTATGTCCGAGTGTCTAATCACAACAATCTCAGACTTATGCATCAGTCCTTAGACTTTGTGATCGCAGAAAATAATTTTCACCTTTTTATTATTTTCACCAAGTTTCAACTCAACGTATATGGAGCAGGAGTCCATAGCAACATACACTAGAACATAGTCCATAACAACGTAACACGGATCATGGATCAACGTGCTTTTAAAAATACTAGTATCCCGACGTCTCGGTTACTAGGTTCAACTTTTCAACTTTTCTTCTTTTTCGCTCGGTGAAAATACAAAATCCAAAAACAAAACTTCCGTAACTCATCCAAGTTATCAGATACTTTATTTCATTAAAACATTCTTTTGAAAAACATTTTTCCTTTGAAATTTATTTTTAAAAAAATTCTTATAATAAAACTCCAAAAGTCCATCTTTAGAAAGAAAGTCCTCTTTTACAAAAAGAATATAAATTTTTAAGAACAAACTTAGTGTAATATATGAGAACTAAAATGTTTTTGGCAAAGAACCTAGAATTTAATTTATTTTAAAATAATTTCTTGATCATAAATGGTCTCCAAAAATTTAAGACTTTTATAGAAAATATTCTTCAAATCTTCTAAAATGATCTCTTTTCACCTTCTGTGAATAAAATCTTTATCTTCAATCTCTTGAATTTTTCACCTAGAGAAATATTTGCCTTCTCTAAAAATATGTTTCAACTTAAAACATTTATTTTTCAACTTGAGTAAAGTTTTCTTAAGGCTTTTATCTTTCCTTAAGAGTTGGGCTCTAACCAATGGTTAGGCTACTATACAACAGTCAACACAGCTTCAAGAACTTACAACATAATTTACATAATTCGTTTTAAACACATATTTAAATTCATCATGTCATCATGTCAACATAAACATATCTATACATATATAACAAATCAACCTTTCACATATTAAACAACAATATCAATCAAATCAAGCAATCAAAACATACAAGTACATAGTTACCATAATTTTAATATCCATCAGGCTTTCTCCCCTTACCTAATTCGACGGATAGACAAAGTATTTGTTTCCGCATTGGCCAGAGCGAACTTCTTTTGTCCGCAGCATGTCGCAAGTCTAATAATCAAGCGAACGACTTAAATTAAAACAACAAAGCCACCTTATCTTCCTATGTTTAGATTTTTTGCCATGGCTAGAAAAATGATGCTAGAGATTTTCAAATCTTCTAATTCTTGGATTTACATTTGATACAAGACTTACATATGTATACATAATATACACATATATATACTTTAATCCCATATTATTATACCTTTATATTAACACTTGTTTATAGTCCATTTTATATCAAAAATCTTTAACTGATCATTTTAAAAGACATTATTTTCAAGATCATATTTTCCATTCAAAAATTTGAGTGAATTCTTTCCTAAAATCATTTTTAGAACAGCAGTGGGTTTAAATTATGAATGATCATTCAAATGACCTTCAAAATCCTTGAAAATTTAATTGAAGGTACCCAACTCACATACAAACATATTGTAGTTGGTCCCATGTAAAAAGTCGAAGGCAGTAATTTAGTAAAAATATATATACATGTAAAAATATCAAAACTTCAACAAAACTTTAGTCATACTTTAGTAATAACCCTGAAAATTTTATAAAAGTTTTTAACTTTCAAAATCATATTTAAAATCATCATGCAACCAACTATGTTCTTATTTTTGCAGTCAGAATCTGATTCTACTTTGAGAGGTGTTTCAACCCAGTAAATCTTATCCAAATATCTACATATTATATATCAAATTAAAGCCCCAGAAGTCTTCTTTCCAACTATATATTTAGATTTTAGAAACACGTTTTTTATAAAAAGTTATGGTCTTAATAATTAGTATATGTCATGCTGCCAGATTTATATTTTACATATATTCATCCACACCAAGTTATTATCTTCACTCTAGAAACATTTACAAGCCACAAAACCAACATACAAGGGTCTTAGACCCTTAAAATCATACAAGCAAACATACATCAACTAGAATTAGTAACCATTATTATCAAATAATAGTTCAAACAAAGAGTTTGAAAAAAAATCTTTAAATCAAATATGAGAAATTTTGGATAAACACCAACTTTCCTTTACATATGATTTTCGGCCATCATCAAAAATTTGACTTGAAAGATTTTTTTATCACATGAAATCCATAGAAATAAAAGTAAAGATGGTGATGAGTTCGAAAATTCACTTCTTATCCAAAACATAAACATGAAATCATAGAGTGTGATATGCAAGTTGAAAATACAACAAAACTCCACTTTTTCTCTTTATAGGGTTTTGGCCACACCCTCTAAATTAGGTTTAGAAATTTTCTTTGTAACATGCAAGTATAGAAGTTGATAGCAAGGATGAAGGTGAGTGAAAGAAAATTTAATTTGAAAAACATGCATTAAGAGAAACTCAACTTGCAACTAAAATAATTAACATGCATGTTGATATTAGAAACTTGTGAGAAAAGAGCAAGGGTTTAGAATTTATACCTTCTAAATGATGATGATGATGAGCAAGAGATGAAGATGGAGGTGGTTTTTAGCTTCCAAACTCAAGTGGCTAGAGGTTGAAGATGATGAATAATAAACTTGAAAATTTTGCAAGAGTTTGGGAGCAAAATAAAGGATGAAGTAAATGAGTGGAAGAGGTGGTGAGGGGTATTTATAGGCGGGGGTGGGGGTCTAGAAAAATCTGGGATATTTTTAAAATTTTAATAATTTTTATTCAATTTTATTTTGAAAATCAAAATGATGCATTTTCTAGTAAATTGAAATGAATAATTACACTATGTCATGAATAGTGATAAATAGTGACAAGGGTCACTATTCACATCAAATAAAATCTTTGCCAAATCTCGAAAAAATATGAATTAAATAAATTTGGCTCGTTCCGGTACCAATTGTTACGTAACGGTAAAAACCGATCTTATGTTTATTCGCAAAATTTCACCTGAAAAATTCATATAAAAATAAATAATTTCTAAAATCATTAACGATCAAATACTGACACATTATATCCGTTAGCCTAGTGGCCAAGCGTCGTGTCCCTTCCGTACAATACCCGGGTTCGACTCCGCGTGATCCCTTTTTACCATTTAATTTTTCAGTCCGTTGCATAACGGATTAACGAGCAAAAAATAAAAACTGCCGTAGACAGGATTCGAACTCGCACTGCCATGGACTAAGTGGAACATTGTAACCACTGAGCCACACACAAACTTGTACTAAGCTTTAATCGATAAATATGTTTAACCGTTGAAACCTTGCAACTTTGTGCATTTTTGAAAATCTCTCACAATCCCCCACCATTTTCAAAATAAAACCAAATCTCATTATTTCAGAAATCGCATGCTTTCAGACAAAGGTATCTTGGGGATTTGAACATTTGCTTAGTAAGACATGGGTTTCACTCATCCCCAAATAATTTGGTAGACAAGCTTTGAACCAAATATTCATTAGTACAAGCGTGCATGACTTACACATGAAATCTCGGTACCATTGAACGACGTGGTAGTGTGACACATTTGGTAAGGCATTGTGTCATGTATCCTTTTCATGAGAGCTTATAGAGTCAAACCCAACTATAAGAAGCGGCCCCACTTCACTCTCATATAGGTGGACTTTACCAAAAGCACCCCCATAAGTTGGGCACTTCAGCACATATATGCTATAGGTCCATTAAGAGCAAAAGCTCACCCTTTTCCTTTTTGTCCTTATGGTTTCCAAGTACTTTTAAACCTTGGGATGTATCTATTCGTCAAGTACTTGCAATCACTCTCATAGTGTACTTTGGCCCATTGAACTCAAGACTTGATGCTACTTAAGTGTGAGTCGGGTTTCCACCATTGGTGATCATGTAGATATGGGCTTGAGTCCCATCCCTAATGATGTTTTCAACACCATATCCCTTGTCAGTCCTTTCGTCAAAGGATCGGCAAGATTCCTCTCTATTTTCACAAAGACTATGGATAATACTCCATTTGTAATCAAATCTTTTACATAGCTATGTCTTAGCCCAATGTGCCTGAACTTTCCATTATAAACCTGGCTATATGCCCTTGATAGTGTTGATTGACTATCACAATGTATGGATATTGGTGCCATTGGCTTTGGCCAAATCGGTATCTCAAACATCAAATTTTTAAGCCATTCAGCTTCTTTGCTTCCTGCTGCCAATGCTATGAATTATGCAGCCATGGTGGAGTCAGCAATGCAAGTTTGTTTCTTGGATCCCCAAGAAATAGCACCCCCACCAAGTGTGATGACCCAACCTCTTGTTGAAGCATGGTCTTCTGTATAAGTCACCCAAATGGCATCCGTGTAACCTTCTAATACTGAAGGATACCCACTATATTTCAAACTATAATTCAATGTCCCCTTCAAGTATTTCAATACTCTTCGGACAACATGCCAATGGTCTTTGCTTGGATTACTTGTATACCTACTTAGTCTCCCTATAGCATATGCAATGTTTGGTCTAGTACATGTCATGGCATACATTAAGCATCCAATTACTTTTGAGTATTCAAGTTGTGCTACTGGACAACCTTTATTTGGTACTAAATTAATCTTATGATCAAAGGGAGTAACAACAGATTGGAAATCAAATTCATTAAATTTCTTTAACACATTTTCTATATAGTGAGATTGGGACAAACCTATGTTCTAACCATCTCTTATTATTCTAATCCCCAGTATCACATCGGCTTCCCCTAAGTCTTTCATATCAAAGTTACTAGAGAGGAAACTCTTAGTTTTTTCCACCTCATCTAGATCAGTACCAAATATTAACATATCATCAACATATAAACAAATCATAACACCTTTTCCATTATGGAATTTACTATAAATACACTTGTCAGATTCATTTATTTTATATCTACTAGCTAGTACAACTTGATCAAACTTTTGATGCCATTGTTAAGGAGCTTGTGTTACTCCATACAGTGACTTATTCAATTTACACACCTTCTTTTCTTGACCATTAACCACAAACCCTTCAGGTTGTGTCATATACACCTCTTCATCTAATTCCCCATTAATAAATGTCATTTTCACATCCATTTGATGAATGACAAACTTATAGATGGATGCAAGTGCCAATAGCACTCTAATTGAGGCAATTCTTGCCACAGGTGCATATGTATCAAAATAGTCAATGCCCTCTTTTTGTGTAAATCCCTTAGCAACTAGTCTAGCCTTAAATTTATCTATGGTTCCATCTACCTTCATTTTTCTTTTGAAAATCCATTTACAACCTATAGGTTTGGAACCGGGTGGGAGATCTACTAATTTCCACGTTTTATTAGTTTTGATTCGCCCCCACCAATCTCTCCTCGTAGATTGGATGCAACAGGTAAAATCAGCGAATCCCCTTCAGGATACAATGGAGAACCTTGGTTTGGTTTGCACACCCTAAACCAAACGTATCGACAATGGTAGTTTACAGAACAATAGTTTTCCTAACTCTCTCTGCGCACAAGGGAGAAAAGAAGGTGATTTTGAGTGAAGAGTGCTTGGGAAACTATGAGAATTTTCATGTCCTTCACTGCATGCAGATGGTTCTATTTATAGACCAACTCATGTCACTTGGTGAAGCAAAACAACCTTTCAAAGAATTCAGCAACGGCCAAATTCGTTACCTAAGTAAGCATAACGATCAAATACTGACACATTATATCCGTTAGCCTAGTGGCCAAGCGGCGTGTCCCTTCCGCACAATACCTGGGGTCGATTCTGTGCGACCCTTTTTTACCATTTAATTTTTCAGTCTGTTGCATAATGGATTAACGAGCAAAAAATAAAAACTGCCGCAGACAGGATTCGAACTCGTACCGCCGTGGACTAAGTGGAACGTTGTAAACGCTGAGCCACACACAAACTTGTGCCAAGCTTTAATCGTTAAATATATTTCACCGTTGAAACCTTGAAACTTTGTGAATTTTTGAAAATCTCTCACACACTTTGCACACTTGCACTCTTACACTTGGCACACATGCACCTTCACACTTTGCACACATGCACCCTATTATCTTTGAACCGGTTTTAACTAAATTCGAACGAGCAAAATGTTCCATTATACGATCTTCACAAATTGGGATGATAAAACCTTTTCAACCTCTTTATACCTAATTAATTAGTTAATTAATTACAGTGTCCCCTTACTGTAATTTTTGGGGCATGACAACCATCATAGGAGAAAAGAAAGGACAGTGCGAAGAAGAAGGAAAAGGGGGGAGAAGGAAAAGGCGAAAAGGGGATGCACCATGCGGCGGAAAGAGAGAGGATGGAGTTGCAATTAGGCGGCGAGAAGGGAGAAGAACGGAGTCGCATTTTATGGTTGTTAACGACAAAGGGGAGGATGCATGCGACGACATGACGGCTGGGCGGCAGTGAGACCCTTCTCCCCATCTTCCTTTTTCTTCTTCTTCCTCCTCCTGGTCCTTTCTTTTCTCCTCTGATGCTCATGTTCTTTTTTTACTTTGTATCAATTATCTGATTTTTTTCATTCAAAAATTGAACTGATTTTGGTTTGGATTTCCGAATATACAAAAGATGGAAGAAGAAGATGAAAAGAAAATGGGTGAGGTTTTTTTCGTAGGGACTACAATAGGCACCTCAAAATTGCCAGGGTCCAAAATGGGCCTTGACTGAAAAATAAAAACCAATGTGGGCCACTTAACGGACATAGGGACAAGTTAATGGACCACATCAACAAACTAAAGGAGCCATCATAACTGAGATCAACAAAGGGAATAAAGGGTCCTATGTTTGTAGTTGTCAAGGATTAACTCCCTCCCCCCACCGTAACTCCCCGCAAGCCGCCACCGAGCCACCACCAGCACCACCACCGGAACTCCCTTCCCTCTCTCTCGTGCTTCCTCTCTCTCGTTCTCCCTCTTTCGAGCCACCACCACCCCCGAGTCGCCGCGACCACCACCAGCACCACCGCCTTTTTGTCTTCCTCCCTCTACTTCCCTACGTATAGGACCACTACCACCATCACCCTTCTGTTGTTCCTCTCTCTAGTTCGGCCACCACCACCACCAGCACCACCCTTCCGTCTTCCCTCTTTTGCATCATAGCTATGGAACCCTTGTCACCCTTCTCTTCTCTTCTTGATTCTCAATTGCTTTTGTGACAAAATTTTATTTTTTTGCAGCTGAGTAGAGAACAGACCACCACCACCACTAGGTCTTCAGGCTGCTTTGGTGAGCATTTTTTGTTGGTAATGGCTACAATCTCAAGAGGGGGGGGGGGGGGGTGAATTGAGATATCGAAAACTTTTTCAACAATTTAAAGCAAAACAGAGTTTTCTTAAAGAAAATTGGTTTTCACTCAATTTTAATTCCCAAGAATTAGGTTATGTAACAAGTAATGATGTTAACAAGAATTATAAGAAGTAACAACAAGTTTAACACAGATTGCAGATCAAAGATACAAGTTAACAAGCATTCTTAAAACTCATTCACAACACACAAGTGCATATAACAAGTATATGGAGTTTAGAGATGAGGAGAACACGAAAACCGATTTATCCTGGTTCGGCTACCTCCTCTGGTAAGCCTACATCCAGTCCCACACCTTTGTGGTTTTCTCCACTATAACCAGAAACTACAATATCCAATTACAACATTCACAATGATAACCTCCTTGCTCAAGAACACACCAAAAAGAACACTTGCTTTTCTATACCCAAGGATCCCTTCTATCCTTGTTCAATCCTAAGAGATACCCTCTCTTAATCATCAAGGATCCCTTCTATCCTTGTGTAACAACTAAGAGACACCCTTTCTTAATCACACTAACTCAAAGAAAGAATTGAGTAGAAGAAAGACTCTAAAAGTCTGATTATATAAATTGAAGTTCTAAGAAATATCACACTTTTCTCTCAAAGGATGAAGCACTATTTGGAAGCTTTTGAATCTTTCGTATTTTCACTTTCAGACTATGTAAGGTTGTTATTGAAGTGTTCCTTTGATCCCTCTTTATATAGAAAACAAGTTATAGTCGTTGGGATCAATTAAAACAGATTTGGATCTAATTTAACAAAATCTGTTTTCTTGATTCTTGTTCTTGAAATAAGATTCTGATTGTTCGTGTAGAATTCGCGTCCATCTTGAAAATAATCGTTTTCATCTAGCCACTAAGATTTTACATTCGGATGGGTTAGTAGACGAGCTCCATTTAGTACTTTAGTGGACGGAGCTTCTCATTAAAGACTTAGTAAGTCCAAAGAGCGTAAGCTTAGTAGACGAGCTCCACATGCCACTTTAGTAGATGAGCGCTTCTTGTTACTTCAGTAGACAAGCGCTTCTTGTTACATTAGTAGACGAGCGCTTCTTGTTACTTCAGTAGACGAGCGCTTCTGTTACCTTATTGGACATGAGCTTCTGTCACTTTAGTAGACGCGAGCTTCTGTTACTTTAGTAGACGTAAGCTTCTGTCACTTTAGTAGACGTGAGCTTCTGTTACTTTAGTAGACGCGAGCTTCTGTCACTTTAGTCGACGCCAGCTTTTTAGTAGTTCATTGGACGTCAGCTTTTTAGTAGTTCATTGGACGTCAGCTTTTTATCACTTCATTGGACGAGCGCTTATATTATCCCAGTGTTGGACGATCGCTTATATTACCCTTTGTAAAAATTAGTTTCTTCTTAAATTTAAGTGCTTCACCTAAGAAATCAAATGTGCTATTTTTACAATAGCATCTAAAGTATAAGATCTTCATTGCTTGATGCTTTAGTCCTTGTCCATTGCTTTGTGTCCTTGATCTTCCATCCTTTAATCCTTGATTTTCCTTTTTCATAAGTGATCTTGCATACAACTTAACACATAATAAGTACATAGTCAAAATAAAAAATCTTATGCAAAATACACTCTGTTTGTCATACATCAAAACATGAATGAGGGCTTAGTCTTACATTTTTTTCTCTATGCTTTATGTGTTCAGTGTTTGCTTCCTTTTATGTATAATATTTCCTCTTAAGATAATTTGCGTTTGAGCTGCTTGTAACTTGTTTGATAAGATGTCCAAACCACTAAACTATGTGTTCTTAGTTGACTATATCCTTTGTTCCGTTTATTGTGCTGGTTGGTTTATAAGTGAGACATGTTTATAGTTATAGTTAGGTTCATGGTGAGACATGTTTGCACTTGAGTAGCTTCATGTAGATTTAACTTTGGAATTGTGTTAACCACGTAGATGGTTAGAAGAATTTTGGGATTTTATTTGTTTGGATAACTTGACATGGCTCACTATTTGTGATCTTTGATTTTTAAATGGTTAACAATCAATGGTTCATGATTATAGGAAAGATCATTGATTTTTGAAGAATTTCACAGGAAAGATCCTCGATGGTTCATCTCTGAGGGACTTTTTGACTACTGAGGTCCTGGACGACCTGCGTCGGTATTGGGCTACTGGCGAGGAGTTCTTGAGGATGAGTGCGACCAGGAAGCAGAACCGAGCCGCATATACCGGTGCTCCTCTATACACGGGTGGGTCTGTGCCCATCACGAAGCATCATCAAAACATGGTAATTAAGTAAACTATAAATTTCATTTTGAATTAAGTACACTTAATTATTAAATATGTTAACTGTTATTATTGAATATATATGCAGACGAACGAGGTGCAGAGGCCCCCCACTGCATTTGAGGTACTGAAGGTTACCAAGAAGAGCAAGACGAGGGAGCGAGCCGGGAACGCAGGTGAGATTGCTGTAAGTTAAATTCTATCATTACATTATTTAATTATATATATATTCCTCCCAGATATTGACTTATTTTGCCTTATAATGTAGGACGAGTTCACCCACCGCCGAGGTGAGTCCATTAGTCAGGGGTAGGAGCCTTCTATTGCCTCTGACAATGCCCTTTTCTTGGAGGCGGTTGGTGGCAGGAAGAAGAAGGGACATGTATATGGTTTGGGAGCCACGGGAGATGAGTATGTGGCCTCTACCACACCATCTTCTCAGTCAGTACATGGCCCTACACCGGACGTCAGAGAGCTCGTCGCCAACCTCAACACTAGGCTCGTTAGTCAGCTTGCGGAGAGGATGGCTGCGATGGAGAGGGAGAATCATTTGTTGTACCAGCACTTGGGAATCTGACCCGACGGGTCTTGATGCGTCCCTGGGGACGCTACTGCTTCGGGTACCCATGCTTATGGACCTGCTGTTCCCGATGACCCATCCGTTCCCCCAACCTCTGGCCAGCAGCCATGATGTAGATGATCGTGAGGCTAATGATCATTGGAAAGATCCGCGATGGTTCATCTCCGAGGGACTTTTTGACTCCCGAGGTCCTAGACGGCCTGCGTCGATATTGGGCTATTGACGAGGAGTTCTTGAGGATGAGTGCGGAAGGAAGCGTAACCGAGCCGCAGATACCGGTGCTCCTCTATACACGGGTGGGTCTGTGCCCATCACGAAGCATCATCAAAACATGGTAATTAAGTAAACTATAAATTTCATTTTCAATTAAGTACATTTAATTATTAAATATGTTAACTGTTATTATTGAATATATATGCTGACGAACGAGATGCAGAGGCCCCCCACTGCATTTGAGGTATTGAAGGTTACCAAGAAGAGCAAGACGGGGGAGTGAGCCGGGAACGCAGGCGAGATTGCTGTAAGTAAAATTCTATCATTACATTATTTAATTATATTTAGTTATATATATATATATATATATATATATATATATATATATATTCCTCCCAGATACTGACTTATTTTGCCTTATAATGCAGGTCGAGTTCACCCGCCACCGAGGTGAGTCCATTAGTCAGGAGTAGGAGCCTTCTATTGCCTCTGACAATGCCCTTTTCTTGGAGGTGGTTGGTGGCAGGAAGAAGAAGGGACATGTATATGGTTTGGGAGCCATGGGAGATGAGTATGTGGCCTCTGCCACACCATCTTCTCGGTCCAAGACATGGCCCTACACCGGGACATCGAGAGGGCTAGTCGCCGAGCCTCAACACTAGGCTCGTTAGTCACCTTGCGGAGAGGGTGGCTGCGTTGGAGAGGGAGAATCGGTTATTGTACCAGCACTTGGGAATCGGACCCGACGCGTCTTGATGCGTCCCCTAAGACGCCGCTCTTGTGTACCCATGCTGATGGACTCGTTGTTCCCGATGACCCATCCGTTCCCATGACCTCCTGGCCAAGAGCCATGATGTAGATGATCATGAGGCTAATGATCATTGGACCCCCCTCCCCTCAGTTGACTTGTATTTTTTATCCTTATATATTGATAGTTTGTAATTATTAAAATTTTGACAAGGTTTATTATTAATTTTTAATTATAGAGTTTTAAGTTTATTTATTTATTTTTAATTACAGGATTTATTATTTTTAAAACAACAAATTACACACACACACACACACACACACACACACACACACACACACACACACACTATATATATATATATATATATATATATATATATATATATATATATATATATATATATATAGGGGAGGGAATAGGCCAAGCCGCTCGACAGGGACCTCCGGCCTGGCCTGACCTGTTTATTAAAAAGGCTAAGTTTAGGCTTTTTAAAAAGTTTCTTTAGTTAAATAGGCTGGGCTTAGGCTTATAAAAAAGCCTGTTAAGCCTGATAGGTCAGCCTGTTTATAATTAGTATTATTTTTAATTAAATATATGATATATATAATATAATATTAATTTTTAATAATAATATATAATATTTTTTTGACTCATATAATATTATTTTTTTCAACAAAATATATGTCTATTATTTTATTTTCTAAATAGAATTAGAAACTCTAACATCGTCAAAAGAAGAATTTGAAACCCTAAGTCCCTAAAGCTTTCGCAGCACCACTGTTCTTAGAAAGATGAAAACTTTGCGCACCAGCCATCGCTATTCGAGAAGTTGTTCCTACCGCCACCTCACCCCGAGCCTGCCGTCGTTGCCATCTTTGCAGACCAAACCAGTTGTTGACGCTCGTTGCATCGTCCTGGATCTTAATCGGTTTGTTGCCACAGTTTTGTAGCCAGAGTTTCAACATGTCAGATAAGAATTGAGATTTTTATCATCCTTTTTTTTCTCTAGTATTTATTTGGAATTACACATCTGTAATTTTGTTTTTGTATAGAACTTTCTTAAACTATAGAGTTCTCTTTTGTAAAAAATGGTATTGTCCACTTAATAGACATGCTCAAGTCTAGGTTTTTGGTGGTGGCGTTAAATGTATCCTATTAAGGTTCAGTGGTTGTATGTCATGATCCGAATTTCATAGTCATGACCGGCCGAAAAGGAAAGCCTCTTCTTTCCCCTTCGCAGTCTCACAAGCATACACAAATTCGTCACATTCAAAGTAAAAGATTACATTCAATGCTTACATAAAGAATATAATACATCAGAGCAACTAGAAATACAACAAAACAACTTTAAACTAGGGGTACACCCTTTTAAACTATCCACATAGCATCGAAGACTTCTGGCAGTTTCACAAATACCAGAAACAAAATATTAAACGTGTGATGAGTTCACTAAGTTCACTGACTCAGTGAGGGAGTTTCCCCCAAACACATACAGGCAGGTAAGATAAGTATAAAGCAATAACACTCAGTCACACGAATATTCATTTATATCCAAACATAATTCTCTTAACAAATATCATAACAATAATTCATAGCAACATTCATGTAGTAAACATCACTCAAGAGGACATTTTATCCATATGTCGAGTACTTGGGGAATGTCTTGCGCTTCCTTTATTTATCATACACTTCTCATGTGTACCTATTGCATACCATACTATCATCGAGTTTTTGGGTATCCTAGGAGGTGGGTTCTCTGAGGACCTGCTGTCCCGACGGTTTTAATTTCATACCCCAGAAATACCGCTCCCTCCGGCCAACAACAACATCCCTCCTCAACGCCCGGGGTATCTAACGAGGTCCCCTTATCCCCAGCGGTGATATTTATATCCCGAAGCCTCCCGCTCCCCGGTCGGATACCCAAAGATTCACATCATTATTCATCCAATCCAATCCAATCCATTCCACTAAGTACTCTCATCAATAATCACACACAACCAAACATGGTCAATGATCAAATAAAACGATTCACATCATTATATTATTGCCATAGGCCTACACATTAACATCAACATGAAATATATTTATCTCTTTAGTGTAATTTCAAGGCATATCAAAAATCTTACAACATCATCTTGATCACACACAAAAAAAAAGTTCAATCAATCCAAACAATATCACATGTTCTTCATAGTTTCTTTATACCTTTACAACCAAAACTTATCAACTAAGCACATCATCATACTTTAACACATTGGCTTCTCTTTTCAAATATCATATCACCAAAGCATATAAATATAATTAGAATACCCATGACAACCACAAAATATCATATCTTACTATATATGTATTATTCTTATATAATAATATTTTAATGTAATAACATAATAAATAAATAAATATGTTTCACAAGGCAAGGGATGAAAAGTCACAGTCTTTATATATATATATATATATATAGCGCATTCACGCAGGCCAGGGGTGGTATTGAGTTTCGTTCCAGGCAAATCGACACAGGAAGAAGATAAGATAAATGAGTAGTGTGTGATTTTGAATTGAGGAATATGCATGATTGGAAATAAATAAAAAGTATATGCAAGTATCAATCTTTTAATATGAAAAGAATAAATCCCCACACCTAAGTTGAAGACCATTAGATTAATGATGAAAAGAAGAAGAATGTTGTTGAGGATTGCACAAAAAGAATTCCTTTGTGGATTTCTCCTTCAAGCTCTCCCTCTTACTCTCTAACCCTAACTCTCCTCTATTTTATGATTTCTTTTTTCAAAAAAATGGGAGAGGATGGGGATGTCATCCCTTCTTCAACTAACATTGGGCTCTAGGGTTAGTGAAAGTCCATAAGCCCATTAAGTCACTAATCTTGTTAATTCAATTAATTTGATTACTATGGGAGTTTCAAATTTGCACTACCATATTAGTATTTTTAAAATCCTTAATTATTTCTCTAATGCAAATCTAAGAGTATCTTTGAATATAGCGTATTTCAATTTTTTTTTTTTAAAAATTATGACATAAACTTTATACAACAAAAATTCTAAATTATCAAATCTAGTGTCAATTAAATCTTTTAATTAACTTATTAAAATTATCGGGTATTGTACCATAAAACCATACATTGTTGTCCTATTTGAATTTTATTTTAAGTTTTTGGCTTCAGATTTTGAAGTCCACAAAATGCATTTTCCATTTGAGAACAATGAAACAATTTAAATATTATTCTTGAGTTCCTTTATTTCATTTCATTTTGTATTTTTTCAGTCATGCCTGGTGGCTTGACATGAAGAAGATAAATATTAATGGAATTCTGTTGATGAATAGAGGTGACAATCTGAAAAGGTTGAAATGAATTTTGCAGCTTAGATATTCAAGTGTAGCAAGCTTGTTAGAAGCTTAATCTATTTTCACCCATATTTGTGAAGGCTTTGGCCTATTTATGAGTGTAGGCCTACTAGCCTCTTTATTATTAGAGGCCTACAAGCTTATTTAGAGTGAAAGCATGTGATTTAAGAGGCTTATTTAAAGGCTTTATTGAAAAGTAGACCTTTAAATAGGCTTCCAGGTCAGGCCAGGCTTTGAAGTATGTCAGGTTAGGCCTTAAAATTTGACCTATATCAGGCTAATAGGCCAGGCTTAGGTCTTAAGATTGGAATACAGGTCTAGCCTGTTTAAGCAGGGCATGGCCTCACCTGGCCTGACCTATTCACACCCCTATATATATAGCGTCCGAATTAATTCGGTCGCTAATTATTGGTATAAAAATGGTGACAAAAGGTATAAAAAATATTAAATTAAATTAGCGACTGACTAAATCGGACGCTAACACGATCGCAAAAGGTACCAGATTTATAATTTGGTACCAAATGTAACACCCCGATTTTCGCTGTTTCAAAATAATCGAAATGCGAATGATTATGTGTATATATTTATATGAGTATTAGAAAATTATTTTAAAAAAATGGAGTTCATCACTCAATCCTACTTGAATGTAGGAAGCTACGATTAAAATTTAGGTTGAAACGACGGGCGAATCCCGGCCCGCTATTTTCACTGACATTATATTTATACTGCTCAAAAGACCTAATTTTAATTCGTGAACGAAAGACTTAAGATTTTTATTTTATTTCCTAAAATTGTGTATTTTTAGAATTATTTCATAAAAAAATGAAATAATATACGTTTTACGGGCGGAATACGTAATTGGGTAAACGACAGAGTGGATTTTGGAGTTTCCAACAGCAGATGAAGAGTTTATCTTAGGATTTTGAGATGATTCATGGGTATGAATCATACTTTTAAGTCTAGAAGGTTCTACAGGGTTAAAGTAACAATTTATGAATTTTACGCTTAAGTCCCTGAACTTTCTATTAATTACACTTTGGTCCCTAAGTTAGTTCCTATGTTTTCTAAGTGAATTGGGCCAGAATCTTTGTACCCAATTTATGAGTGGACCGTGGCCATGATGCCCAAATTCCTTGTCCATGAATTTAATTTCATGAAACCTATTTGAAGTCATATAAGCTCCTAGCTTATGATTATGTCTTAAGCCTTTTTGGTGGGCCCCACAAAAATGAATCCAAGCCCAAAATTTTAAGGCCCATGCGTAGGCCCAAGATGGAGTGGGGGCTGCCTTAGTTTGGAAGAGTCAAGTGGATTCTTGAAGTTTCCACACAATTCCACAATGTTCCACCATATTCTCCAAGGTTCCACACAATTCTCAAGTGTTCTCAAATGTTCTCAAGTGTTCTAGGTTCTTCTCAAAATATCTCAAGAAAATTCAACCAAGATGAGTCAAGATGAGGACACATTTAATGTGGCACATGGTCATCATTTCAATCTATTGACAATTTGCAAAATAGTCCTTATACTTTTGGAATCTTTGCAAAATGGTCCCTATGAGTTAATTGCACTTAAGTCCTTAGAAAAATCATCTCCTTTCCACTTAATCCCTCAAAAGTGGTGCATCCCACATCTTTATAAAGATGCTTTCACTTCATTATTTGACATTTTTGCACTTTGCACAAAAAACCACTCAAAAGTTCTAGGTTCATAAGCCTTTTAGCATCACTTTGTGAAGCAAGTCCTTGTATCTTCACTTGTTTTTGATCTTCAAGAGGTGAATCCTATTCTTCTTCCTTAATCATGTCTATGTTCTTCAATAAGTTTCATGATTCAAAGTCTATTTCATCTATGTTCATCACTTTTAAGTTTCTAGATCTAGAACTTTGAAAATTCATAACTAATTCTAGAAAAATCCTTTTGACATGAAACCAATTGCTATGATCTTATAATCATCTCTATTTTCATCATCTAGAAGCATATGATCATGAGAAATTTCTTTCCTTGATTTCTGGGCTGGGCCGAATCTAAGACAAAATGATATCCATAGGTTTTGTTTCATTTTCATGTCTTGATTCATGATTCAATCTTCTAGTACCTTGATGATTCTTGTATGTAAGTACATAGAAGATCAAAAAGTAAACTCTAACCTATTTGTTTCATAAAGGGCGAACCCTAGGTAGATGAGATTTGATGAGTTTTGTTCAAAGTTTTCATTAATGACCTTAGTAATCAAGCTATTAGCTAGTATGTGTGCTTAATAAATCCAAGTTGGTTTATCAAACTAAAAACCCTAGCCCCATGAACATGTTAAGGCCTAATCTTAGTATGAGAGTTAGGAAGTTTTGAGTTTAAAATTTAGTTGTTTAGTCACTAATCCATGATCTTGGTTGATTAAGGACCATTAATCTATGACTTAACCATGATTAGAAATTTTAAGGATTTTGAACCCTAAAAGTCAGCCCTTGGCCGAAACCTAACCCTCATGAGCTAAGTATTTTGTTGTTTGATTTGATTTATTTAGGTTGCAATTCGTTATGAAGGAATCGATCGGGTTGGTTTGACCTAAAGCCGACGGAGGAAATCGGATTAAATCGGGAGATTGTTTGAAAACATTATTTTGAGTCTTCAAGAGGTAAGGGGAGCTTACCTGAGGGATTTTCTCAATAACTATTTGCTTTTAGTGTGGCTTATGTGATTTATATGTGGTTTGTGATTAATTGTTTATGTTGTTTACGTTGTGTTGTTTATCTGTGTATCGGTGATTGATCTGCTTTTAATTTATTTAATTATCTGCAGTAGTATATTATGTTGCTATGATGCATGATCTGCCTGGGGATATAATTCTAATGATGTTGTTGAATGTTGAATGAGAGGCCTGACAGTGATCAGTGCACAACCGATTAATCAGATAAAAGATTTAATAAGCTGTGAAAATTATATTCAATGTTTTATGGGGAATGTTGGAATATAATAGTGGTGAAAAATATTATTTTGAAAAATGATGAGTTCTTGAGAAATGTTATTATTTTAATGATTTATTAGTGTAAAAGAAATTTATGAGTCACGGTGAGAGCGTAACCGTGAAATTTTTTTAGTACTACTAATTTTTACGCAAGAAATTCCGAAATATTATGATGCGTGAATTTTAAAGATATATAATTAAAGGCAAGTGCACCTCGTCGCAATCAAGTAATACGGTGGTGAGACCGGTTATCGTATCCACAGGGATTGGTTGTCAATTACCAATTCGCAAATTCAACAACTATTCAGACTTAACTAAAGTGTGAGGGATTAAAACAGAAACTAAAGAAACAAAATATTTTTGTCTTTTTGGAATTTTGTCAAACACTTGGTATGCAAACAGGGATGTGGCTAGAATTGTCAGGGTTAGACTACACTAATCCTCCCTTAGTTGCAATGAAATGGCTTCTAACACAAGTCCTAATTCAATTATGCCAATCAAGCCTTTTCTAAAGTACTCAAGCCTAATGTCTTAGGTGCATTGAGCCTAAAACCCCAAATTAAACCCTAATGTCTTAGGTGGAATAACCTGAGATTTTGCATTAAGTTAAGACTTATAAGATTGCAAGCAGCCAACACCTATGTCTAGATTCTTGACCTACTTGGCATATGATTCATGAGCATGCCTTAATACCAACCTTCCAGTCATCTATCAAAGCAACATATCATTCCTATGGGTAGCTAATCCAAGGAAAGCATTAAACACAGAATCACATACTCATACGAAATAGAAACTTGTATTAAAACAACCAAATCACAATACAACTAAGTTTAGAAAAGTTACATCTAACCCCAACAATGGGGAATTAACTACTCATGATAAGGAAATACAAAATAGAATGAGAAAAGGGATGGAGAACACTCATAGACAAGCTTCCTCCAATCTTCTCCCCATCCAAGAGCAGAGAAAACGCCCCCCTTTTTGGGTAGAAACCCTCTCCAGCCGCCAGCCTCAGCCTGCCTCCAAGTGCAGATTGTTTTAGGTTAGAAGTTAGTCCCCCTTTTCTGTTCAGTGCAGGTTCATTTATAGGTCCGTCGCCCGTCACGGCCGTGACAGCCATCACGGCCAGGCCGTGATGGTCTCTGACTTGGGCGCCTCTTCATTCACTTATTCATCACGGCCGTGATGGTCATCACGGCCAGGCCGTGATCGTTTCTGACTTTTCCAACTAGCAGGTCACGGCCGTGATAGCCATCACGGCCAGGCCGTGACAGCTTCTGACTTGATGCTCAATCTTTCTTCACTCTCTGCTCCCTCACGGCCGTGAGGCCCATCACACTAACTAGGCCGTGATACTCTCTTTGGCTCATAACCTTCACTTTTCAAGCTCTTTTTCAGCCAAGCTCTACCAAGGCTGATTTCTGGGCATTTTTCCATTAAATCTCTAGAAACAACACACACAAAACCACCTCATCCGTTCCAAAGGAAAAACTATACAAAATCAACACTAAATTGGCCTAACTATATGCAAATGCATGCAGAAATGTACATGAAAAATGAGGTAAAATCACACTCATCAAATCACCCCAAGCTTAAGACTTTGCTTGTCCTCAAGCAAAAACTAAGGCCAGAAGAGATAGACAGTCAAAGCATGGATAGTGAACCAAGAACCCGAGTAAAATGATCCAAGTAACAGGCAATTCAAACAATTCAGCAAGAGACAATCAATTCAAGTCCAATTAGGGGCTTAAGTTTCCTAGACTCACATTCTCACTGATTCGGGCACTCTTGCTCACTTGAAGCTCACCCCAAGCTTGTTTATTTGCTTGGCTCTCTTTCTTGCCTCACTCACTCAAGTGTTCAAGTATATATAACAATTCGCTCCATTTTCCTCAAGGAATGATTCCTACCATATGCTTGACTATCAACCAAATCTCCACTTTATTTATGAAAAACACTTAAGAATCAAGAGGTCTTTATTTGGTTGTAACGTGGCCATGGGATTAATCTTTAGGTGGGGATAACAAGAAAGGGATATTTCAAAAGGCTAGACTAAGTATCAACAATTCAACACAAGACACCTTCTAAAATACCTTCTTGGGTTTTCAATACATTTTTCCACCCTTCTTTTCTTTCTTTTTCTTTTTATTATTTTTTGTCATCCCCTTCTCCATTTATTTTTCTTTTCTTTTTCTTTTTTTTTTTTCTTTTTTTCTTTTATTTGGAGAAGGGGAAATTTTTCAAATCAAGATTTTTTTTTTTTTTTTTTTTTTTACGATTCTTTCCCCAAACTTTCAACTACCTTTTTCACCCTTTTTGTGATACTTTAGAAGGTCCCTTATCAAGTATATGTATCCAAATTTTTCAGGGTACCAAGAAAAGCATTTTATTTATTTTGGCTCAAAATTGGGCAACTAAGGGTAGCATTTACACATTCAAAGCTCAGAAGGCCAGAAAAATACCTATTGCCTCAATCATTTTCAAAAATGTTTCCAAAAATTTTCTAAGCTTCAAAATGGTTTTAAGTCAAGTTCTAGAGAAAACAAACCAAGAGGAATAACACTCTACACAAAGAATGGGGGCAGATTTAGTGAGTACCCCCTAATGGCTCAAAAGCTCACATTTATCAGTTCAAGAACCAGTGAGAAACACAAGTCTAGAGAAACATATGCTAATCATCAACTATCCGAAATCATCTCAAGCATATTCATTTGCAGCCATATCACAAGAATAAACAGAATTGGGTTCAAAAATTCACTATCACAAAAAAAAATTTGGCACTTAGTTCTAACAATCATAAGCTCAATCTAAGCAGGGGTAACCGAATCATGCGATCATGCAAACTTAAGCCTATATGAATGCAATATTCACAATGCAAGCAAAAAGATTACCCCTACCCCAAGCTTAAAGATTTACATTGTCCCCAATGTAAACAATCAAGTTGGAGAGGGGAGAAGAAAAATAAAATAAAACAAAGCAAAAATTGGAACGGCTTACCGAGGCGGTAGCGGTTGTTGGCTCACATGCTTTTTGGCTCTGTTTCTCCCTGCTCTTTTTCTCCTTCCTTTATTTAAAATCTGAAGACACTTAACAAAATTATTAACAAACCTCTTGAGCTTCTCAAATTATTCAAGAGGTTGAAAGTCAAAAACAAAAACTAACTAAAGAGAAGGGTTAAGAAAAGTTGGGTTGCCTCCCAATAAGCGCTTCTTTAACGTCACTAGCTTGACTCATCAAGAAGCATCCACCTGGATCCCATAACCTGTGGTATAAGGACCAAGGGATGCTAACCATGTGAGATCTTTCACTTGGATCCCACGGTTTGCAGCAAAAATGTGGAAGTGAGCTCTTGAAATTCATGCTGACTTCTTCATCTGGGAAGCGCTTTTCAATTCCACTCGGGTCAAAGATGACCCCTTTATCGATAAAATCTTCCCAATAAAAATGGGGTTCAACCTCAGGTAGAGGCATGAACTCCATTGTCGACTGCTTTAAAATATGAGGTGGCAAAAAAATCGAGAGGATCATTGGTGTTGTTAAAGCTTCGTACAATCTTCACTCTCAGCATTGCCAAATCCATCACCTTCCAAATGTGCAGAAATCTCCGCACAAACCACACAAGTGTCTCTCCCATCACATTCCACACATGCATAGGGGCCAATAGCATCATTTAATTTCACAAGTTCTTCATCATCCCCGAGCATGGTGACATAGCTATCCTCCAAATGCCTCTTCCTTTCAGGCTCTTTAGTCAAGGGTTCAATGGGGAGTGGTGCAACTATGTTCTCCAAAACAGGGTCTTCACTTCTTGACTCGGTTGCTCCCACTTCTTCTTCTTCCTCCTCATCCATCATTGCATCATCTTCATCATCATCCATCAAGTCCTCATCTGGCATTTTGGATAGTAGGTTAGAGAATTCCTCAATACGTACCCCGAGACTTCGAATGGCATCTTCTTGATTCTTGAATTCTTCCATTGTTGTTGCCATGAAGTTCTCCAAAACGGCCTCTAAGTGAGGTTGACTATCCGGGATAGGTTGCTCAACCTCGACTGGGAATGCAGATTTGAAGTTCTCCCAAGCAACTTCCAACGGGGATGGCTCATCATACCAAGGTGTGGAAGATTCCCAATGTTCCCCTTCATCCATCAAAGCATTGTTTGGAGGGTTCCCCCACCATGGAGTAGAAGTGTCGGGAAATTGATTTCCCCATTCAGAACAAACTACCATTGGTGGAGGAGGGACAGTTGCCCTTGACAGTTCATCACTCACTTGTTGGATTTTTACGGCCAACTGCAGCATATCTACCCGCAGCTGCAGCTCAGATAATTCACTTTCTGCATCAGATGGTTGACACCAATTGTAGTCCATGATCCTATCTAATCAATTTTTTCACCTCACAAACAATTAAGCCCAAGATCAAAGAAACACAAAAACAAATATATACAAAACTAACAAAAGAAAGATATCAAATATATACAGAAAAATAAAATAAAAAAAAAATGTCTAAACTAGTTGTTTCATTTGTTACTAATGATATTGACAAAACCAATCCCCGGCAACGGCGCCAAAAACTTGATGCGTGAATTTTAAAGATATATAATTAAAGGCAAGTGCACCTCGTCGCAATCAAGTAATACGGTGGTGAGACCGGTTATCGTATCCACAGGGATTGGTTGTCAATTACCAATTCGCAAATTCAACAACTATTCAGACTTAACTAAAGTGTGAGGGATTAAAACAGAAACTAAAGAAACAAAATATTTTTGTCTTTTTGGAATTTTGTCAAACACTTGGTATGCAAACAGGGATGTGGCTAGAATTGTCAGGGTTAGACTACACTAATCCTCCCTTAGTTGCAATGAAATGGCTTCTAACACAAGTCCTAATTCAATTATGCCAATCAAGCCTTTTCTAAAGTACTCAAGCCTAATGTCTTAGGTGCATTGAGCCTAAAACCCCAAATTAAACCCTAATGTCTTAGGTGGAATAACCTGAGATTTTGCATTAAGTTAAGACTTATAAGATTGCAAGCAGCCAACACCTATGTCTAGATTCTTGACCTACTTGGCATATGATTCATGAGCATGCCTTAATACCAACCTTCCAGTCATCTATCAAAGCAACATATCATTCCTATGGGTAGCTAATCCAAGGAAAGCATTAAACACAGAATCACATACTCATACGAAATAGAAACTTGTATTAAAACAACCAAATCACAATACAACTAAGTTTAGAAAAGTTACATCTAACCCCAACAATGGGGAATTAACTACTCATGATAAGGAAATACAAAATAGAATGAGAAAAGGGATGGAGAACACTCATAGACAAGCTTCCTCCAATCTTCTCCCCATCCAAGAGCAGAGAAAACGCCCCCCTTTTGGGTAGAAACCCTCTCCGCCGCCATGACCTCACCTTGCCTCCAAGTGCAGATTGTTTTAGGTTAGAAGTTAGTCCCCCTTTTCTGCTTGGTGCAGGTTCATTTATAGGTCCGTCGCCTGGTCACGGCCAGGATGCCATCACGGCCAGGCCGTGATGGTCTCTGACTGGGCGCCTCTTCATTCACTTATTCATCACGGTAGTGATGGTCATCACGCCAGGCCGTGATCGTTTCGACTTTTCCAACTAGCAGGTCACGGCCGTGATAGCCATCACGGCCAGGCCGTGACAGACTTCGACTTTTGGCTCAATCTTTCTTCAGCTCATCGCTCCCTCACGGTAGTGAGGCCCATCACGGCTAGGCCGTGATACTCTCTGTTTGGCTCATAACCTTCACTTTTCAAGCTCTTTTTCAGCCAAGCTCTACCAAGGCTGATTTCGGGCATTTTTCCATTAAATCAGTGAAACAACACACGTAAACCACCTCATCCGTTCCAAAGGAAAAACTATACAAAATCAACACTAAATTGGCCTAACTATATGCAAATGCATGCAGAAATGTACATGAAAAATGAGGTAAAATCACACTCATCATATTATAAAAAGTTATTTTGTGAAATTAATATTCGAAAATACTTTATAATAATAATAATAATAATATTATTATTATTATTATTATTATTATTATTATAATAATAAAAAAGTCAAAGTTTGACTTTAAGAACATTTTCTAGGAAAATGATAAACGACGGCAAGTTTCGAAATTATTTACGAGGAAAGTTTAAAAACAGCAGTATTTAATTTAAAAAAAGAGATTTAATCTGAATTGATTTATTGGAGTTGAAGTTTCATTAAAAAGAAGTTGTTGATGATTTGACGTTATTTTGGAAAAATGAGTTTCCAAAGGAAAAGTGGATTTTCTGTGATTTGACGTTTTACCAACGAATTTCAAGCAGAAAGGATTTGTTGTAAATGAGTTTTACTTAATGACGTAAAGGACGACATAGAACTTGGTAACCGAGATGTCGGGGTACTAGTGTTCTTATGACGTTATCCTATTTTGGATTTGTTTTTCACAAGACAAAAACGATGTAAAACGATGATATGGAACTTAATAACCGAGACGTCGGGGTATTAAGGTTCGTTGTGTTGTAGACTGGGTATCTACTTAAAGAAGTTAAAACGTTTTAAGTTGTTTTCACCTACCACAAACCTAAGACTGATTGCAAGGTCTAAGGGCTTCGTGATTGAGCACTCGGACTTTGAGGTCCTTTGTTGTTAATGAAAGTTGTAAAGATGTTAAAACGATGCTGCTTTTGAGAGCTTTCGATGTTAAAACGATGATGCTTTTGAGAGCATTCGATGTTAAAACGATGATGCTTTTGGGAGCTTTCTATGTTTGAAACGATGATGGGTTGTAAGCTTTTGAGAGCTTTGACAAATAAAGATATAGCACAAAGAAAAGTGTGGAGAACAAAATGTTTTCTTGCATGCATTTGGCAGACGTGCCTTGATCAAACGAGTGATTACCTTGCGACGTCATGGTAGATCATATAAAAATGTTCTCATTGTGCCCGGGGTTTGGACAATGAGGCCCCATCTACGATGTTATCACTGTGCCACGATGTTGGACAGTGTGCGATGGGTTTTGGCTGTGTGCCTGTGGCTATGTGCCTGTGGCTGTGTGCCTATGGCAATCGAGTCTGATCAACTCATCACGAGGTTGGAGATATCTCATGAGATTAGGTATGAATGTTTAGATGATGTATTGAAGTGTTTATGCATAGTTTTTCCAATGTTGACGTTTGGGGTGTGAAACCCATTGATAAACGAGATGCTATGATATGAATGAGTATGTTGTTATAAACATGTATATGTGTATGTGCCTTCTTTTGTGTTGTCCATTTAGTTATTGTGGTAAATCCATATATTGGCGTCTCATCCTTACAAACATATCAGAATCGTACATGGGGTATGATCTCTACAAGAAGAAGAAGGCTGTCTAGTTCGAGGCATGTTGTTGCTGCTTTTATCGGTTGTAGTGTCTGTTAGTTACACCAGCTTAGGTACTATTACGATATATTGTGTTTTGAGGATAAAACTGATTATGAGTTAGGTGAGAAAATATATGAGGCAGTATAGTTGGATGATTTATATATATAGATATATCTAAATGTGATTATGTGAACGCTGTTGTGACGATGTTGCAAAGAAAAAAATTTATCACCATATTTTGAAGAGATAAACATTGAGAAAACATTATTTTCCGAAAGCAACCAGCAAATTAAGTTTTATTTCCACAAAAGGGTAGTCATGTGATGACCCGAGTTAGGGTGTCGCACCAAAGTTTAGTGGTGTATTTTATTAATTAGCGACCACTTATTTTCGATCGCTAACTAACGACCGATGAATATATTGGTCGCTAAATAGTTAGCAACCACTGTTTTAGCAGCCACGCTAACCCGGTCGCTAACTTTTTAGCGATCGAGACAATGTGTTTAGCGATCGAAAATTTCAGTTAGTAAACACTTATTTTCTTGTAGTGATATTGGGCAATTTTATCACTATCAATCAAGGTTTGTGGCCATTTAGCTCACACTCGTTTACTTTTTAGGCTGTTGACCAATTCAAATAGAATATTGAAATGTTAAAGCATTGACATTTGACACAATTTTGATTTGAGTGTGAACAAAGATATGAATAGAACTATATTTTCTACCAGCTGAAAATTATAAAAGTGAACATAATGTAGAATAATTGTATTTATTATTATTATTATTTTTAATTCCGAGATTTTATAGGTGCTTGGACGAGTTGGTCTTCTCATATTTCCCTTGCTGAAGAAGGCGAGTCAGCTTGGCTGTTCATGGCTTTGCGCTGTGCTGAGGAAGAAAGTCTGACCCATGTGATTTTTCAAACTGATTGCAAGCTGCTTGTTGATGCTGTTATTCATCCCAGAGTGGATCTTTATTCTTTACATAATTTGGGGCAATCTTGCAGGAGTCAAGTGATTCATTCTAATAACCCGAATTCGAGAGTTGAGTCAAACATAGTTGCTCATCAGCTTGTTAAGACAAATGTGTTTTTACTTTTTAACTTGTCACCATTTAGTGGTGTTCCAACTTGTATGGCTCATTTTATTGATATGAAAATGAAATAAGTCTCTTTCTGAAAGAATAAAAAAAATTAATTTACAGTTTCAAGTATCTATATATACAAGATTAATTATACCTTAAACTTATTCGAAGAGAGTGGTTAGCAATTAATCCTTGACCAGACAATATGCTTGGTCTATTATTAATTATCAGTGGTGTCTCACTCTGCATTTTTATTTTTTATTTAGTGATTAAATTTATTTATTCTTAAAAAATAGGAATAAGAGGAAGTTTATTGTATTAAAATCTATGGATATTACTTCCTTCACATATCAGTTTCTTCAAGACAAGGGTTGTTTCGGAAAAGAAAAAGACACTTAAGGGTGAGGGAGTGAAAGTAATAATTATTTGAGAAGTTAAAAAGTTACACCTCTTCTGGCAAAAAAAAAAAATTACACCTTTTTATTTTTTTTATTTACATTTGTAATCAAATTAAATTAATGATATTTTTTAAAATCTATACTAATATAATCAGGGGATCCCCTTTTCACTATTGAGTTATGCATGACTGACACGTGGTGCTACAGTAACGTGCCACGTGTCAACACCTCCCTTTGTTTAATTTTTTTTTAAAAAAAAATTATTTTACAATTATTTGGTTTCATACATTTTTTTGTAAAATTCTTTTTCCAAAAAAAATTTCTAATTTACTTTTTTTAAAAAAGAATTATTTTTATATTAAATTTTTTAAATAATTTTTTCCTTAATTATTTTAAATACTTTTTTATAAATAATTTTTTTTCAATGAATTTTTATAAAAAAAATATCCAACTTTTTTTAAATAAATTTGGTCGAATTATTTTTTTTCCTAATTTACTTTTTTATATTTTAAAAAAATATTTTTTATAATTAATTTTGTCTTTCTAATTTTGTCTTTTTCATACTTTTTTTAAAATTTGTTTTAAATATATATTTTATTCTAATTATTTTAAATATTTTTTTAATAATTAATTTTATTTTTCGAATTTTTTAAATAATTTTTTCCTAATTTTTTTACAATCTTTTTTATCCTGAAATTGTGTATTTTTTTTTGAAATCATTTTACTCTAATTTAATTTATTAGTTTTTAAAAAATATTTTTTTATATAATTAATTTTACTTTTATAATTTTTTTTAGACATCTTTTTTCTAATTATTTTTTTCCTAATTTATTTTTATTTTATAAATTTTTTTCAATTTTTTTTTATTACAAGTAATTTTTAAAATTTTGTATACATATTTTTTCCCTAATAATTTTAAAAACAATTTATAATAAATTTTATTTCCCTAATTTTTTTTTTTAAATTCCTAATTATTTTTTTATTTTTTTTATAATTAAATATTTTTTCCAAATTACATTTTTTGATTTTTTTTGAATTTTTTTCACAAATTTACTTTAGTTTTTAAAATATTTTTTATAGTTCATTTTTGTTTTTCAATTTTTTTTAATATTTTTTCCTAATTTTGTAAAACTTTTTTTATTTTTTTTAAAATATTTTATTTTCTATTTTTTCCAAATTATTTTAAATATTTTTTATAATTACTTTATTTTCCTCATTTTTATTAAAAGTAATTTTTTCTAATTTCCCCCCTTTTTTTAAAATATTTTTTTGATATATTTTTTCCTAATTATTTTTTTCTTTCTTTTAAAAATATTTTTTTTATAATTAATTTTATTTTCCTAATTTTTATTTGAAATATATTTTTTTAAAATTATTTGTTTTCCTTATTTATTTATTTTTAAATATTTTTTTCTGATTATTTTAAATATTTTTAATAATTAATTTATTTTTCTATTTTTTTAAAATATACTTTTTTTTGGCCTATTTTTTTTTAAAAATGTTATTTAAATATTTATTTTCCTAATTATTTAGTGTGCCACAATAGTGCAAGCCACATGTCAACTTATAGAATTTTGTATTATTTTATTATTTACTTTCTAAAATTTGTATACTTTGTTGTTTTAAAATATTTACAAACCGGTTAAGGTACAATATTTTGGGATTCAAACACGACAATATTAGCAAAAAAATGTTCTATCAAAAAATAATATCAATAGACAATAAGTGATGGTATTGGTTCATATTTTTTAATATATTCTAATAATTTTTTTTATATTGAATTATTTTAGGAACATTATAAAAAACATTAAATCATAAGTGCTCTTGCGTTAGCACAGGCAACTACACTATCATTTTTTTACTCATGTGTACTCACAGGCAAATATTGTTTAAAAATAAAGTAATTGTAAATTTTTAAAGTGGGATAACATTATACTTTATTAATTAAAACATAAATATAAATATGATTATATTTGTATTATATTATGCTAATTAAAACATAAATAGAGACTGAACATTAATTCAATGTATTTTGGAGTTGAGAGGGGAATGGAGGGAAGGTGTTGATATGAAATGGAGGAGGAAAGCAAAACGGAAGAGAAAATAATCGTCCAGCTTGCATTGGGATTTGTTTTTCTTCATTGGACTAAAATCCCCCCAATTTGGGGAACTCAAAATGATTTGACATAGGACTTTGGAGAATTTTGGAAAGCAAATTTGATTTTTATAATAATCTCCTATAATGAAAATGTTAGCTATACGTCTTTCGCTCCCCTCCCAACTCCCGAACAAACCTTTAGTGAGTGGTGTTGGTTTTGGTAAGAAAACAATGTAACAAAATATAATCTAAACAATCAAATAAGAATGTGCAATCTTCAGTATAGTCAAGATCCAACATGAGATGTAAAGTAATTTTCTTTAAAAAATAAAAATTTATTAACTCAATATTGAATTTAATCTAAAACAAACGTTAAGAACAATTTTAAACATATATATTCAATGTTGGGTCACTATAACTTTAGAAATTAATTTATATACCTTACATATTATATAAACATATATTCATTTATTTATCTATCATCTAAAAAAAATAAATTGTTATCTTTTTTTGACAGACAAATAAAGTGATTAATTCAATTCAATTCTTATTGAAAATATATCAAGTAAAGGTGAAAACAATATTAGCAAAAAAAAAATGTTCTATCAATAAATATTATCAATAGACAATAAGTGATTTTTTTAATAATATATATATATATATATATATATATTATAATTTTAAATAGATTCTAATAAATAGTTCATAATTTTAACTGATAGTATTAGTTCATAATTTTAAATATATTTTAATAAATATTTTATATTAAAATAATTTAAAATATTAGGAAAATATATTATAAGAAGTCCCCGTGCATGTTGCAGAGCACAACTTTTCCAAGCTCAATGTCGCAGAACACAAAATTGTTAATTGTTAATAGAAACAAACTTGATGGTGAGTAATGTCTTGCTGACACGTGGCGGATTTGCGGGACCCACAACACCTTTTCAGATCGTTTTTATTAAAATCGGAACGGACCGACCGGTTGGACCGGATGCTTTGATCTAGGGTGAACCGGACACTTGACTCATGGGCTGAACCGGATGCTGAGGTCATCACCCGGTCCTCACTGAGGTCAACATACGCAAGAGAATTTTTGCAAGTAAAATTCGCCAAAATGCATTAGGTGGAAATCGAGCTCGAGCGAGAAGCGTCAATGAAGAGAAGCTGTGCCACTAGACCAAAGCTACTTAATGGTATTCATTCATAAAACATTATATATATACATTGTTATTTTTTTTTGAAGCAATATATATACATAGTTTAAATTTTAAAAATATATATTTAACAATTGTTTGTGTAGAGATTGTTTATAGTGACATTCAATTATAAATTGGAATATCATTATAAAATATTTGACTCTTATCATCAATCTTTCTTTTAGAACAAAATTATATCATTATGGACTCTTTAAACAAAAAAAAAAGTGAAATACATAACATAAAAAAAAAAATCATGTCTTCCTTCTAGATGATGAGGAAGAGCTTTAAACTAGCATAATGGATGATTTTGAATACATATTTGTTGACCTGAGTTGTTACACTCTAATTTCTAAAAATGGTTAGCTTGCATGTTAAAAGAGGATAAATAAATCAAATTATTTTTTTAGAGACAAAAAACAGAAATATGATAAATAAATATATTTTTTTTGTGTGAAAATGTTTAATTTGTATGGGAAATGAGGAGAAAAAAAAAACAAATATATTTTCAAGAGAGAATAAAAAAATATATGATAGATAAATATTTTTTTAAAAATGGTTAACTTGTATGAGAGATAAGAAATAAATCATATAGATTTTCAACAAAGAAAAAGAAAAATAATATAACAGATAAATTTATCTTTTTAGAAATTGGTTCACTTGCACGTGAAAAAGAGAAGAATTCAATCAATTTTATTTTCAAGGGAGAATAAATAAATGAATATAATATATAAGTATATTTTCTAAGAATTGTTCACTTGCACGGGAAGAATATGAGAAATAAATCAAATAAATTTTTAAAAGAGGAGAAAATATATATGGCTGATTAATATATTTTCTTAAAATGATTAACTTACACGGGAATAGAGGAGAAGTAAATCAAATAGATTTTCAATAGAGATAAAAATAATAATATGATGTATTAATATATTTTCTAAAAATGGTTAAATTGCATGAGAAAAGAAAAGACATAAATCAAATAGATTTTCAAGAGAGAAGAAAAAATGTTAAGATACATAAATACATTTTCTAAAAACGATTAATCTGTACCAAGAAAAGATTAAAAGCAAATGAAATAGATATTTAATAGAAAATTTTTATAAATTAAATAGATTTCAAAGTCGCTACAGAACTCATATAGGTGACTTTTTTTCGATAATTGAAAAATTCATTAAATAATGTCCAACTACAATATCACTGTGAACAAACTCTATCCACCTTCTATAAATGGTTGAAGAGACCTCCCACTAATATACAGGTGACTATATATGATTTTAATGAACCATGTTTCTTAATGATGCATCAATTTTGGGCATTAATGGAGCACTCGAAAGTCGAATATACCAATTTATATTGTTTGGTTGTGTAATATTAAACTTTAATGGTGAATCTATTTTATTATTTTACTACTCTTTAAGCGAGGAATAACCAATTATTTTATAATATAATAAAGAACTTGAAAAGAGAATTAAGTCAACTTATGATTTACTTATAGTGCTTCAATTTATCAATTAAGTGATGGATTCATATAATATTAATATATATATATATATATATATATATATATATATATATATATATATATATATATATATGTTAATTGTCATAATATAATTATAATTAAGGTATCAATAATTAGACTCTTTAGTTCAATCAATAAAATGTAATATAAGTATATTTCAAATTTATCTATCATCTAAAAAAATAAAATTCTTAACTTTTTACCAATAAATAAAGTCATTACTTAAAGTCAATTCTAAGTGAAAATATATCACAGTAAAGATGAAAACAATATTTTTTTAAAAAAGTATGTTCTATTAATAAATAATATCAACAGACAATAATTGATAGTATTAGTTCATAATTTTAAATTCATTCTAATAATTGTTTTTATATCGACATAATTTAAAAATATTAAAATATATTATAAGAAGTGCCCGTGCGTTTCGCACGGGCCACTACACTAGTAGTATATATGAAATAGACAACTATAAACAAGAGAAGGGGGTTGAATTGTGTTTATCATAATTTAAAACAAAGTTGAAAACTTTTCGCACACAGAAGCTAAGTTCAGACAAGTAGGAAAGAATAGTACAGACAGGTCAACAGGTGACTTGTCTGGTTATATTTCAACAAAATAAATATGCAAGAACACAACTTGAAAACAGATTCAATGTTAACACTTTAACCCCTTAGTTATAAAGCAGATATAATAATCAAAGCAACTAAAGAGTTTAAGGGAAGAGAGATTAACACGGTCGTTTATCCTGGTTCACTCTTCAATATAAAGAGCTACGTCTAGTCCTTGCTAGTACCAAGTTTTATCCATTATAACTGATCAGGTTACAGACTCCAAGTATTGTTTGCACACCTAGCCTCTTTAGGCTCCAAGACAAGTATTCTTTGCACACCTACCCTCTTCAGGCTCACTCAGGTTTGTTTGAGAAGTTTGTTTGTAATAAATACAATCAGACAGACAGTTCTTTCACTAACACTCAGAGTGAATTAAATGTAAGCTTAGGAAAGACTGCGTAATAACTTCAAATGATTGAAGAATACAGATTGAAAGAATGAAGAAATAAATGTGTAGAATAATGACTCTTTTAATGCTGTGTATTCTCTGTGTATCTTCATTTTCAATGACTTCTGTATTTATAGCCTTCAAACATCTAAGATCCGTTAGAGACGTTCCTTCAAGTGTTGGCTTCGAGTAGAACTTCATTAAATGAAATATAGTCGTTCTGGGCAGCCATTAATACAATATGAACGTTGGTTGTACTCTAACATGAAGGATCATGGCTTTATGCATCGTGTAGTAGCCATATCAGAGTTGTGCAGATAGCTTTTGTACTTTGCAGAGCACGTTTCCATTTTCGTGTAATAACCAAGAGTACTAGGGAATAAGGTCTGTTGGAAACATTCTTTAACTGGACTTCATCTCTGACTTCCTAGGTTGCTTGTGAAATTGCCTCTGACTTTCCTTGATAATCGTGAGATTAAGAAAGAGAGAACTTCAGAGTCTTTGTATGAAGGGACATCTTCCAAAAGCTACTGTACTTGAGTTCTTCATCAAGGAACCATAGATAAGTATAGGAACTTATCAGAAGATACATTTAAATATCAATGTATAAAGTCAATAATCCTAGTCGGCAGACAGGTTGACTTTTGCTTCTTCAGACAGGTGATCATTTATGTAAGCAGACAGGTGAATCTTACTGATCTGCAGGTTAGCAACCAATACGAAGGTTAATTAAATCATTAATTAACCAAATGTTTAGTTTTCATCAAAACTTAGGGAAATGCACATCAAACATTTTAGAAACTTAACAATCTCCCCCCTTTTGATGATGACAAACATTAAGATGATTTAATGAACCTTAGAAAATATCAACACAAGAAATACTAAGATTCAGACAAGTTGAAATTTTCTTAGTCAGAAGGGTTGTGCAGACAAGTGCACTTAAGTTTACTTAGCACAGTATCAGATTTATGCAAGTGAGATTAGAAAAGTACTTAAAAACAAGTATTCCATTTTAACTTGTTTATTATTTAAACTAAGACAAATTTTTAATCTTTCTTACTTCAATCTTTATTTCTTACTTTCTCCCGGTTCCAGTTTCATATACATCTCAAATCATCTTTACTTACTTTCTCCCCTTTTTGTCAACAACAAAAAGGAATAAACAAAAAAAGTAAAGAACATAAAATAACAAAACTGATTTCATTCATCATAAGCTTCTCAAGTACAAGGCAGATTTTACAGAACTATTTAGGCTGACTAAACAATAAAAATAAAGCTTCAACTCTTTGTTGTAGCAGCAATCTAGCATGCCTTTCTTCATCCAGTTGTCTTCTGACTTCCTCTGGCTAAGCCTGAAGCATATTGAAATTATGCAAATCCAATGTTTGAGAAGTGGAGGCTTCTATTGTCAGACGGGTTGAAAAAACTGATTGGTATGAGTATCAGGGCAAAGCTAAGATTGGGGGTGCCTTCGATACAGAGAAGGGTGAGGTAATATGAGGGAAGATGAGTTGATGAAGAGTTCTATAATAAGAGAACGGAAGAAAAGCTAAATTAAACAAAGGTCTGATTCTGACAAGGTCAGTATCAGATGAAGAAAAGACACAGGAAAGTCTCTCGGACAGAGACAGACGGGTAATAGTTATCTGTATAGGTGGGGGAAGAGGTTGTTGTGCTAAGACAGAGGGAGGTGGGGGTAACAAGGAATAAATATGACAAAAGAAGGAGTTTGATCCTGTTACTAAAAGAAAGAAGTACCTAGACCTATTAGGTAACATCACAACAGAGGTAGGATAGTGAGTCCTAGCCAAAGTTCTAATGAACAAGACAATAGGGGGATAAAAGAAAATCTCTCTACATGGATTAGGGATATGAGGTGGAGGAGAAGGAATGATAGACAAATGTGAGGCACTTGCAGTCATAAAATATTGCAGGTCATACACAAATAAACTTGATGATATGCCAGTTTGTTCTTTGGGAGTTGAGTCCCAGTAACAACTGTGTACTGACATATATCAGACACAACATCATAGGATGATGTTTGGGTTTGGTGAGAAGAGACAGGTGAAGGGAAGGGAGACACTACAGATAAGGATTGGACAAACAAGGCGGATGGAGAAGAAACAGAAGAGTTATGGATACCTTGGTGAGAGGGAGAAGATGGTGCAGAGGGGATAGAGGAGAGAATTAGCTAATCCCTAGACATATTCAGCTTCTTCTTTGAAGGAGACATAGTGTCAACTTAAGGGTGAACAACTGTCTGTGTCTCAACAGACAGGTTTGCAGTAGTTGCAGTAGCAACTTCAACCTCTGCAGCTTGAGTTTTTGCAAGAATTTCGACCCTTTCAACAAATGTCACAAGGGGCACTGGGTAGCCAGATCTTCTTTTTCTGGGAATGAGTCCCCAATTAAAAGTAATCTTCTCCTTGGGTTCCTCCAAGGGTTGAGTTGTCTGATCCCCCTGAGTAGATACTTCATCTTTGCTAGGCTCATACTCCAGTTGCCTGACCTTGGCAAAGGTCTTCACCAACCTTCTTTTCTTGCTGGGTTGTGCAGACGAAGCCACTGATTCCACAGCTTCACTTGTCTTCCTCTTGGGACAGGGTTTCTTCAGCTTGAACCTTAGAGGCTCAACTGTTTCAGTAGTTTCTTCAGAGACTGATGGTTTTTCCAACTCAGGTCTCTGGTCCTGTCTGGCCACCTTTCCAGAGGGCTACCAGATTCTTTCAGAGATAGGAACCTCTGATTCATCAGTGGAAACCACTGGTTCTTCCTTCTGCTTCTGCTCAGCAGTAGGCTTCTTCTTCTTTATCTTCTTGTCTTCTTCCTCATATTCTAGAGGGATACCCTTTATGTCCATCATAGACAAGTTCTTCCTGTGAATGGGAAGTGACATGTCTATGAAGTGAGCATCACTGGGAACAAACAACTTGTTCCTAAAGACTCTTGTCAACAGCATCCCATAGGGGTAGGTCTGCATGTTGGTCCTCTTGATCAATGATTCAAGGTACATGTAGATAAGATCGTTGATATCTACCTTGATTTTGTGAATCAAGTGATACAGAGCAAATCTGTCCATCTTGGTCACACAGTCTCGTGATCCTTTCCAAGGCATCACACATTCCAACAACAGCTTGTGCAAGAATCTGCATTTTGTCACCATGCTTACAGGCTTCAGGTTCTCAGGGTTGGGAACACCATATATAGCTATGTTGACATTCTTGGTGTAACACCCCATTTTTACTGTTTTTACCGTTTTGCTGTTTTTAGTGTTTTTCAATTATCGGTAGAATTTTAATTGTTAGTAATTTTTATATTAGATCTAGAAAATTATTTTTAATAAAATAAAATCATAGTTATACTCTAACTTATGGTAGAATCTTATGGTAAAAATTTGGGTTTAAAACTCAGACGAAACCAGGTCTGCGTTTTCATTGACGGTAAGATTTTACTAGTCAGAAAACCTAATTTTGACCCGTGAACGAAATAGATTTATATTTTATTTCCATCCATTGTGGAATTTTGAAAATTTTGAAAATAAATAGGTTATTATACGTTACTCAGGCGAATACTCGACGACCGAGGATCGACGAAATCAAGAACGGAGGTGCAGAGACAAAACCCGACGATGAGCGGATGAGAACAATGACTCATTTGTGATGACTCAAGGGGGTGAGTCATAGAGGTTAGTCACCATGCATTAAATGCATGTAATGATGGCTTTTTAAGTGAAAAGTCCAAAATATCCTTAATTCCTCATTGTAATTTCAAGTGTGCCATGACATCATTTTACCCATTTCTCCCTATAAACCCACGGCCCCAACACCATAAGACACCTTTGGTCATTCATTTTCTCCATTTGGCTCAAGTTCTTCAACTTTCACACGAAAACTCCTAAGTTACTTACACTTGATTTTCAAAGGAAGTAGTAGATTTTGATCATTTCTTCAAATTACAAAGGTAGATTCTTGTGATTCATGATCATACCTTCCTTTCCTTTAACAACTTTTCTTCATATCTCAAGTTTTTACAAATTTCAAATTCCTAGATCTAGAACTTCAAAAATCTCTAGAAAATCATAGAAAAATCCTTTTAATGTGATTCCAATTTCTATGATCTGCATATGACTTCTATTTTCATCATCTAGGAGCTTGAAAAATTTAGAGATCCCTAGCTATTTCTTTTGGTCTGGGCCGAACCTATGCACTAGTGGATTTCGGTGATTTTCTTCAATCTTTAACTTGATTTCTTGTTGGTTGTTCATGGCTAGGTTTTGTGGGTTCAAAACCTTGTGATTTAGGTGAAAAACATCCTTCTCCTAATTGAGTTTCAAGTGATCTACAAGAGGTAAGGTGGAAGATTACTACTATCCTACCTTAATGTAGATATGTGTGTGGTTTAAAGTATTTGTATGTTGTCTTGTAAATCCTAGATGTTAGGATTATGTATTATTGTTTATGGTTGTGTGATCCTCTTGGAGGATTTGATTTGATGCTTGATTGTGGTATGATATGTCATATGGTTGTTTTGGTTCCAATGACCTTAAGTTGGGACCATGATTGTTGTTTGCTTGATTGTTAAGAAAAATACCTAATATGTTATTATTAAGCCATTCGGTCATGACTGTTTGAGTGGGTTCCATGGTGGTTTAATTTGTTTGGATAATTTTTTTAGGGATTGAATGAGTATATAAGAGTATAGAAATTGGTTTGGGTGGATTTGGATATGTATGTTAAAAGTTATGAATTTTTGAAGATATAGGGACCAATATGAAAATACTGAGATTTACAGGGACTGTTCTGAAAACTATATTCTTATATGTTGGGATTGTAGCCCTTGGTAATATAAGGTTAAAGAAATTGGTTTGACGTTATTTGGATTAATACATAAAAAGTTATAAGCTTTTTACTAACAAAGGGCCCTTTTGTAAATATTGCAAAGTATGGGGTAGAAATGTAATTTCTGGAAAATTTCATGGTGAAAAGTATTTTATGAGATGAAAACATAGCAATTGGTTTGACGTCATTTGGAATTATATATAAAAAGTTATGAGCTTTTTAATAGTTAAGGACTTATTTGTAAATATTGAAAAATATGAGACCCAAAAATATAATTTTTTGGAATTTGTTGGAAACTGAAAATAATTTCTAAAGAAGTTGGTTTGGTGAGATTTGAAGTTGTAAATAAAAAGTTATAAGGTTTTAAGTGAATAAGGACCTTTTTGTAATTAATGGAAGTTTAGGGACTAAAATGCAATTTTTGAAAATAAATGTTATTGTACAGTTAGAGACTTTTTTCATACCTATTAAACTGTTCTAAAACTCCAAAATGAGTTTTGGACTATTAGAGTGTAAAATCGTTGAAAAAAGATTTAAGCAATTTACAAACTTAACGACGTTCGGTCAAATTTTTAAGAATTTTGTATATATGGAATGGAAACTGTAAAATCAGTATTTCAAAATCTTAATATGAGTATCATAACTTAGATGAGTAATAGATTTGAGGTGAAGAATCATATTTTCAAAAGTATGGCTTTTGGGCCTAAAACCAATAAAAAGCGGGGAAACCGTCGTCAAACATTTTTAAAGATTTTTGAGAAAACAATGATGTAAAGTTTGAAATCAGTATTTTAATACTTTAATATAAGTATGGTAACTTAGGAAAGTGAAGGCTTTGAGAAGAATGATTATATTTGTGAAAATATGGAATTTAAGTTGAAATACAGTAAAAAGCGGGAAAACAGTATTTTAAGAGTTTCAACGTTTTTCAAGAAACGGTTTTGATGAATTTAGTACTTATGTACTTTGATGGAATCTGATTTTAAAATGGTTTAGTTTTAACCAAAGGTTTTAGTTTTAAAGACAAAAGAGAATTTTAGTTTTCAAGACTAGTATTTCAAGTAAATGGAAAACCTAAGTCTATGATGACTTAGTGAAAATATGAACTTACTGATTTATGACTTATGGTGAAGCAAAACCATTTGTCATAAAGTGTGGATAATTCATTATCCATACCTCCATAAGATTTAATGGATTAAGAGTTATTTGATTTTCTTGAAAGCCAAGAGAAAGGCTCAATTAGAAAAGTGTAAAGAAATAAATGATTGGACTGTCGATCCAATTTCATAATGTGTTAGGACTTATAAGCAAGTTCCTTAAAACATCTTTACAAAAACATGACAAGTCTGTTTGAGAACTGCGGATTAGTGAAGAGACGATGATTTGTACCCGAGAATATCGTTGATGTCACGCCCCAAAAATTACAGTAAGGGGACACTGTAATTAATTAACTAATTAATTAAGTATAAAGAGGTTGAAAGGGTTTTATCATCCCGATGTGAAGATCGTATGATGGAACATTTTGCTCGTCCAAATTTAGTTAAAACCGGTTCAAAGATACTAGGGTGCATGTTTGCAAAGTGTGAAGGTGCATGTGTGCCAAGTGTAAGAGTGCATGTGAGCAAAGTGTAAGGGTGCATGTGTTCCAAGTGCAAGGGTGTCACCAACACCAAGTGCATGTGTGTTAAGTGTAAGGGTGCAAGTGACACAAGTGTCATAGTGAGATAAGTGTTTATGTGAATAATTGAGTATTTATTATTATAATTTGTGAAGAGTTATTTTAATAAACCAAATTTTATGCTCATAATTTATTTTATTAAAAGTGTAGTTTGTAACACCCCGATTTTTCTGCTTGTTTGAAAATTGTGATTATATGATTATTTAAGATTTTATTTTCATAAATGGTGATGAATTATTTTGATAGACCAAATTAAGTCAATTTTTATTTATTTTATATTAGAAATGTACAGTTGAACTTTCGGTAGAAAATTTCAGACGTTTACGGTTTGAGTTTTCGCTGTCAGTTAAGCTCTAGTGACCTGAAAATAATTTTAAAATTTCGACAATTCAAAATTTTATTTTTCTAACCCAGTTATATTTATTTTTAAGATTTTATAAAATATTTATTTTTATATGAATTTTTCGAGTGAAATTTTACGAATAAAAATACGATCGGTTTTTACCGTTACGTAACAATCGGTATTGGAACGAACTACATTTGATTAAATCTGATTTTTTCCAGATTTGGCAAGATTTTTTTGATGTGTAACTATTCATGACAATTGCAATAATTATTTTTCATTTCCTAGAAAAGTAATCATTTTAAATTTAAAAAATAGAATTAAAAAAATTTCAGATTTTCAAGGGTGGGCAGCGCCCCCCCTCCCCTATAAATACAACCCTCCTCTTCTTCATTCACTCATCACTTTGTCAAAATCATACCCAAACTCTTGCAAATTTTTTTGCTTGAGTTCTTCATCTTCAACCTTAAGTTTTGAACTTGGAAGCTACTTATCCTTCATACACTCATCTCTTGCTCACCATCATTTTCAATTAGAGGGTATTGATTCTTAACACTTGCTCTTTTCTTTTAAGTTTCTATTATCATCTTGCATGTTCATAAGTTTTGTTGAAAGTTGGTTTTTCTTTTAATGCATGTTCATTTGTTTAAGCTTATTAACATCTTTACAATTTTCTTCAACCTTTGCATTTTGAAAAAGAACTTCTTGTGATCATTTTAATGGGTGGCCGAAACCCTAATGGAGGAAGGATGATGATTTTTTCAAAGAGTTTCACATGCATGTTGATTATTTAGTGCTTATACTATATAGTCCATGATTTCAACTTATGATTTTCGAAGAAATCCTTTTCACATACAATTGAATTTTTATCAAAACTATACTCATTTTCACTTTAAGTTTATGTATTGCATGTGGTGAGAAATTCATCCAATCCTATGACCATGGTGTTGGCCGAAACACCAAGAGGAAAAAAAAAGGGATGAACTTGTGTTAAAAATCACACATGAATGGCTTTGGATCTTTTAATTGAGAATTTTTTTTAACTAATGTATTTTGTTAAAAATTATGTATTCCTTCTTTGTTGTGATTCCATGGCTAAAACTCTAAAATTTTAGAGTTAATGAAGCCTAACTTCTAATCATTTGGAAGGATGCATGTTAAACAAATTGTATTCTTTGCAAGATTAATTTTTATGGTGTTTGAAAAAAATATTAAAGTTCCTAGTTTTGTTTCTTGCAATGGCCGAAACTCACACAATGAGTTGATGAAGCTTGTTTGATTCTTTTTATGATGCTACATGCATGAAAATAGATTTGGAGATAACAAAATTTTTTTAGTGGCCGAAACCTATGGTGATTAGGTTAGGGCTTGAAATTTATTTTCAATGTTTTAAACTTTTATTTTTACTTATTTGATACTTCAAAAGTCTAAATCCAAAGGATTATAAAAAGATTTATTTATTTTTCCATGTTATGAAGCATGGCTGAATGCATGCATGGAGGTTTTAGGGAAATTTTATAAAATTTTTAACTTATGATAAAATATTTGTTTTGTTTAAATTGCAATTGTAACTTGGATCTCTAGTGCACTTTCCTTGAAACACGAGGAAACTACGGTCTTTTACTCATCAGGTTAAGGTAAGGGGGAAAGCCTTAGGGATATTGAAATTGTGGTAACTATATGCTTGTATGTTTGAATTGTTTGAGTATGTTGATGTTGTGCTATATGAGTGAAAATTTTGGATTGCTATATGATTGTGTGTTTTAATTCCATGAAATCATTCTATTGTTGTTGTTTAAGTGGTTGTTTTAAATTATTTGAATTTTTATGCGACTTTGATAATATGTTGGATTGAATGATATGTTAAATGTAATAAGTTGCTTATGTTGTAAGTTGCTAAAAGTTGTGTTGATTGTTTCATAGTCGCCTAACCATTGGTTAGAGCCCAATCCTTAAGGAAAGATAAAAGCCTTAAGAAAAATTATACACAAGTTGAAAGATAAATATTTCTAAGTTGAAACATATTTTAAAGGAGAAGGTACATATTTGGTAAAAATTTAAGAGGTTGAAAACAAAGATGTTATTCATAGAGGTGAAAAGGAAGTATTTTAGAAAAATTTAAGGATGTTTTCTATAAAAGTCTAAACTTTTGGAACTACTTTATGATGAAAAATTTTAATTGAAAACAAACAAATTCTTGGTTCTTTACCAAAAGGATTTTTTTTGACTCTCAATATGTTATGCAAAGTTTCTTCTCAAAGGTCTCTATTTTTGGAAAAAGAGGATATTTTTTTCAAAGTAAAGGTAGGCTTTTAGAAAAATAGATGTTATTGTATTTTTTGTAAGAAATTTCAAAAGAAAAATGTTTCTCAAAGAAAAGGTTTTATTAAAATAAAAATATCCTCTAACTTGGATAAGTTACGCAAGTTTTGTTTTTTGGATTTTGTATTTTCACCGAGCGAGAAAAAGAAAAGTTAAAAAGTTGAACCTAATAACCGATTTTCTCATGATCCGTGTTACGTTATTATGGACTATGTTCCAAACTACGTTGCTATAGTCTGTTATCCTATACATGTTGAATTGAAACATGGTTAAAGTGATAAAAAGGTGAAAACTGTTTTCTACGACCACAAAGTCCAAGGACTGATGCATAAGTTCAGGACTGTTGTGATTCGACACTCGGACTTAAGGTCCTGTGTTGATAATAAAGGTTGCAAGACATTTAAAACATTGGAAAGTCGTGAGCTCTAAGCCTCGACAAAATGGAAAAGGGCAGAACACAAAGAAAAGCTGAAAACAAAAATGATTTTCTCATGCATTCATTTTGGGCAGACGTGCCAACATTGTTTTTGTATGAATATCTGAAAAGGTCAGGTATTTCATGCTACGTTGTTCCGTGTGAATATCTGGAAGGACCAGGTACTTCATGCTACGTTGTTTCATTATGCCTTGATGGACAATGAAGTCCATTAGCTGGGATTACTGTGCCTTGTGTTGGACAGTATGCTATGGACATCCACGTACGTTGCACACTGTGCCAGGAGTTTGGGCAGTGTAGTGGAAATTACGTTGTGCCTAATATATCTGGCAACCGAGCCTGATCAGCTCTATTTTTTTTTATAAAGTTGAAAACTCTGGAGTCTTGCATAAAAGTTGAAATATCAAAAACATCATTGTTTTTCAAAGTTGATAATGAATTGGTGTGGTACTATGGTTAGTTTAATCTTTCACATGCTGTAAACATGATGATATCTGCTGTATATGCTATTTGTGTTGCAAGTATGTAATCTATCATAATTATCCATATATTGGTATCTCACCTTTACAATATATCTGGTTTTCTGACCCTTTGTTGGGATGCGTTGTCACACAAGGGTAAGTGGTGTCGAGAAGTTCCTAACCTCATTTAGGATAGTACTCCAAATCCTTGACGAGGTTGGTGAAAATTCTATGATGAGAACTTCAGAGTTCTTTCCAGTAGTTGTCTTTTAGGACGACCAGCTTAGGATGTTTTCGTTGATAGTTATTATAGGAAGTTTTGAAGAACTTTGTAATAATTTTATATGGTTTGATAATAAAGATCATTTTGTGAAAAATTGTATGATGAAGTATGTTGATTTATAAACAAGTCTATCCCTTGGATGTTCTTGTGTTGTGTGATGTATTCCGCTGAAAAAATAATAACAATAATTTCCCCATATTTTTAGACTTATGAAAATAATAAAAGTTTTTCCAAAAGCAACCTGAAAACTCCCTTTTTAATTTATTTCCAAATGTGATTAAGAGGTAATGCCCAAGGGGGGGTGTTACAGTTGTGCCAAGGAAGTCAAGCTTCCCAGTAGTAGAGGTTTCATAAAGAGCCTGTTGTTCCACAGAAAGTTTGAGATCACATGTGATTATGATAGTACGTACATTATGATTATGATATAAGCCTTGTGTGCCATGATAGCCACACATGGTGCCTGAAGGTGGGCATAGATGAAACTTGTACTAACCATTCCTTTCCAAAATATCATCTTAGCTCCGATGTTAGAATCAGATATTCCTAGAGGCTGTGTAGGAATAGGACTATACGGTTTCAATCAGTTTCTCTCTATTCCTGTCCTTCGATGAACAAACCGTGTCTGGTATGCTTGATAAGCTTAATGTCGAGTTTGGTATAGTATATTCTTGGAGTTTTGAGTTGCAGAATTAAAATGGGAGAAAAAAGAAATATAGTACTATTGTATTATGTACCTGTGAGTCGTGCCACTGCATGTCTGCATTATGTGTAAGATAAATGGAATCTCACCTCCTTATTTTATTTTGTCTATGTCGGCTGGCTATGTGCTTTCTGTATTCCGTTGAGAAGATTGAGACATCAGGAAGACGCTTGACTGATTCATCATAGAGATTGAGGTTCGAGCATGCGAACGTTATGGTGGAACTTCTATTGGATGTCTTCGAGACTTCAGAGGGTTCAAGGAGATGGCATTAGGGTTTTAGTTATGCCTAACCTTTCTTTTCTTGAGATAGGCATAATAGTCATTAGTTCCTAAGTTATAGTTTTCCTTAGAAAGGGAAATGGTTTAGTTTGAGGGTTACTTTTGTAGTGACTCTAGTTTTGTGACAACATCGGCAGTGACCTCAAATAGAGTTTCCTCTAGATCTCGTCAGTTGGGTTTATCCTTCTCACGATGTACGAGAGAGGATTGTATTTTCTATTTTAGTTTGGCTAGCTGGGTATGTCTAGGAATTAATGTTACTGTTTATGGAGCTGCGACTCCAAGTATTTTATATTTTAGGAGCTGTGTCTCTATATCTTTATGTTGAGTATGTATATCTTTATGGCTTCTATCTATGGGTCGGGTTGGATTATTATATAAGTGACTTTTGAACTAATAATCTTGTTATGATTATGAAATATGTTATTGAACTTTTACCTTATTCCCAACTAATTATATTTATGAAAAAGAAAATTTTCCCCAGTCGAATATAGCCAATTTTAATTAAACTACTTTTTGGCCTTAAAATGTCATGTACGATGTAGCGCTCGAGAAGGGTGCTACACTTGGTTCCCACCTGATCTTCCCACTCAGGCTTGATAGCAGCTCCAATCGTAGGACATTTCGTAACCAGCTCCAGAGAGCTGATGGGGAAGTTAAGGGTTTTATCCATCATTTGATCCCTAAAGCTCTTGGTTCCATCGAATTTGATGGTGATGACCACATCATTGGTCCATAATTCTTTGACAAGCTTGGGATAAACAAGCTCTTTGATGTCAAAGAAAGAGGTCCACTTGGAGTATTCCAACTCCTCGGTGACATCCATACCCCATTTCTTCATCTGTTGAAGATCAACAGTTTTACCAGGTAGGATCTTTTCCACATTAGAAACCTTCAAGTTGTATTTCTCAGTAATTTCTTTCGAAGAGTGATGCTTTGATGGTGCCATTTCTGAGAGAAAGGGTTTCTAGGGTTTTGGAAGAGAAAGGGGTTTGAAAGAGGAGAAAACGAAGATGGAGGGAGTTTGAGAGTTTAAAAAAAATGTAAAGGTTAAACCTTTCTGATTCTAAGCCTTTTATAGCAAGAAAGGTATAAGAGAAAGAAAAAAAAACATTTTTAATTTAAAACAGAACGATTTGTGTGGGGAACTACAACGTCAACTTAAGTCATAATGAATTGAGTTCTATCATTGTGACTCAACATGGTCAGACAAGTATTATAGATAGGTGATATAAAAACATAAGACGGGTAGCATATACAGGTTAATTATTAGACATGTCATTCAACAATTCAATGCATGTTTAGATTTTCTCTAATAAATAAAACCCTTTCTTCTGCTAATAGTTTAGTGAAAATATCAGCCCATTGATTTTCAGTTTTAACAAACTAAATATCCAAGATACATTTCTAAACATATCCATTATTCATGACTTTGAATAAGATTATATCCATTATTCATGACTTTGAATCTTAGTTCCTCCCATATGAAGAATGTAACACCCTATTTTTCCTATGTTTTCTATAGCAGTAAATATATATTTAAATGTATTTATTTTAGATTAAACTCAGAGGATGATTTTAATTAAACTAAAATCATTTTCTTGTGTTGTTATATCTTATGAAGTTACGGTAAAAATTTCGGTTGAAAATTCATACGGAAGCCGGTCTGTTCATACGGAAGCCGGTCTGTTTTTTCACTGCCAGTACAAGTGTACTATGCAGAAAACCTAATTTTGACCCATGAACGAAACAGTTTGTGTTTTTATTATGTTTCCTTCAACTTTGGTTATTTTGAAAATTTTCGTTCAAAAATAAAATAAAATATTTTATTTGGGTGAAAACGTCGGAAGAATTACGATCGGAAATGCAACCGGGTACGAAATGGAGCAGATTAGGGACCATAAAAGAAGTAAGGAGACATGATGGAAGAGGCTATGACACTCCAAAAGTGTAATCATCACACATTTCAAATTATAATACTATTCTAATCCAAAAGTCATTTCTCTCGCTTCCTCCATCCAATCAAGCATTAATCCATCAAGTTTGCTCAAAAAGATCTCCCTCTCTTCTCCCTTGGCCGTGGAACTCTCCCCCCTCTCTATATATATCCTTCTCATTTTCACTTCATCATCTTCCTTCTTCAAACACCATTAAACCTTCATCTTCTTCCTTTCTTCTAAAAGTTCAAGCTCTTAAAGCTTTAGTTTTTATTCATCTTTTCTAATTGAGTTCTTCATTAAAGTTCTTCCTTATACTAAGGGTAATGCTCTCATATGAATCTTTTTTGCAAGTTTCATCTTTTATTTCTTAGTTTACTTTATGTGTTCTTTATATGCTTTAAACTTCTAAAATCTCTATAAAATGGTAGAAAACTCCTTTTGAGTTGAAACCACTTTCTATAGTCTTGTATTAACTTATATTTTCACATACTAAGAGGTTGTGTAAAACAAAAATCTCTACCCATCTCTTCCAATGAAGGTCGAATGCTTGCATTTGTGACCTGGGAAGTTTTTGTTTCAACATTTGGAATATGATCATGTGTTTGAGTTTCTAACTATCCCTTGATCTTGAATCTATAAATCTTGGAAGTTTTGATAACTTGTTCCTATGATGGCCGAAAAATATGAATAAGTAGGCCTATGATACTATGTTTCAACTTTCCAAGTATGATCATGGATTTAGAACTCTTAATACCTTGTGATTCTAAACCTAAGAGTTGTTGTTAAACAAAGAATATTTTCCTCATCATCCTATGATGGCCGAAACTTAGAGTTTAGGTGCTAGGATGTTTGAGTTTTTGTTTTCCAAAATGATCATGGACTTGAGCTCCATAAGATATTTGGATGCTAAGTCTAAGAGATTGGAAAGTTTAAAGATTTCTAGCCTATAAATCCTATGAAGGCCGAACCTAGAAGGTCATGGACCTAAGATACTTTGTTCTTATTTATCCAAAATGATCATGGTTTTGAGCTCCTTAACACATATGGATTCCAAACCTAAGAGATTGGAAAGTTTAGTGAATGCTAACCTATTTTACTAGCCTTGGTCGAATACCCTAAGTTTATAACTTAGTGGGATTTTAATTCAACTTTGTTAAATGATCATTGTTTATGAACTCCCAACACTTAAGGATCATAAATTCATGAGTTGTATAATTTTCGGGAATCTCTAACCCTAAGAACTAGTCTTGGACGAACCAATACCTTGTGGTTTAGTGTTCTTGTTTGATTTTAACTTGTGATTTTGTGTTAATAACCTTAGACTTCCATTGCGGAAGAAACGAGGACGTTCGTGGTATACCTCTTCGAGCATCTAATCTCCTTACCTTCACAGAAGGTAAGAGGGGATTGCCTAGGGATATTCAATGACTATATGCATGTTTTATAAAAGAATTTGTAAAGGAAAAGATTTTCTCCTAAATGATTTAGAAACGTTCCGGTTACTTAGATAAGTGACCAAGGTTTTGATTTGGTTTTTGATTTTCACTGAGCGAAAAGTAAGCACATGTGAAAGAGAATCTAGTTCGCGAGACGTCGTCTCGAGCATTCAATTTATGTACGTGATCTGAGATCCGTGTCAAGAATTAATGGCCAAGGGTCCTAATCGTGATATTATGGGCTAGGAGTCCTAATCTTGGAATTGAGGACCGTGTGTCCTAATTTCGTTGTTATGGGCTTGGAGTCATTATCATGTTGAAATAAAACATGGATAAAATTATAATTGTTTCTACGACCACAACCTTGGACTGCGGCATCGGTCTTAGGTGTTGTGATTGAGCACTCGGACTGCGTGTCCTGTGTTATTGATTTTCAAGTAATGAAAATTGTGAATAGTCGTTAGCTTTGGGCTTCGACAACGGAAAAGAGTGAACACAAAGAAAAGTCTTGATAATGAAAAGTCTTTTATTCATATGCATTTTCCCTTAGCAAACGTGCTTGAGTTACCGAATACCTGCTTTTGATGATGTATGCATCCGAATGGCCGTTATAAGCGATTCGTGATGATGTTGATCCGGGTGCATGAGGTGACGGAGACAACTTGCCAATGCGGCATACGAGCCTGATCAACTCTTTCTTTCTTAATGATAAAACGGTGATGGAATCTAATGAGATTAAGTTTAGAGCCTGATGATTGAAGTGTCACGCATTATCTTAATAAAATGGATTGATTCGGTTATGAGACCCATTGAAATAATACTTGTTGTTTACCTATGAGTAATGTTTAAAATGTTAATATGCCAAGGTGTTGTATGTATCATGTGTATGGTTGTTGTACGATATATCCGTTGTCGGTATCTCACTCTTTCATTTCTACTTGTTATTCTCTCTTCCTTTTTGGTATCGCCGTATGTATATGAGTTCAGATGGATCCCAATATCCCACTTGTGTCCACAATGTTGAAGACTGAGGTCTTCGACGATGCAGGGAATGCCGGGGCATGGCTGAAACAGCTGGGGGCGACATCTGCCACGTACCACGGAGCAATCACCACAACCGATTTAAATGCTGACGGAGACCCAATCCTGAGGAGCCATACCGTGGAGACTAGGACGGTTGCTCTTCCTCCTACTTGGTATTACCTTCATGCACTGCGAGCTAACGGACTGCTACACGAGCCACTAACTCTGAACGTTGAGCAGGCAACACCGATAGAGGAGGACCTAAGGAAGATCCCGAGGAGGACCCTGAGGAAGATCCCGAGGAGGATCCTGAGGAGGACTTCTATGAGGTCATGGAGGAGGATGAGCCGGTGTAACGCCCTTCTTTACATTAGTAACCCAAAACAAAATCAATGAAGAATCCTTTAAATAATTTTAAATTAAACAAACTTGTCATAAAAATTTTGCGACTTAATCGGGTCTGAAAATACCTCATATTAATTAAAATAGATATAAAGTGTCCCAAGTAGTAAATAAATCCTTATATAAATAAAATGAATTGCCTCAAAACCCGGACGTCTACTAAAATAACCCAACGTTGAAAATAAAATAAACAGGCCTAACCACTAACGGCTCCTTATTCAAAATAAAATACTAATAAAGCTAGATACTAAATAATGAAATTCTCTAGGTCTTCAATCCTCTTCAGTTCCAGTGATGTCACCCTCGTGCTCTGAAAACAACACTTTTAATGAGATATAATCCCAGTGAATAAAAACAAGTTGTAAAAATATTTTCGCAAATAGTGTTGTTCTCAGCCGACGCGGTAACCGGAAAAACATCCATGGTACACGCTAATTTTCAAAATAATAAATATAATAAATCTCCAAAATAGTAACGTATAAATTAATCAATGTCAAACATTTAAGCCACAAGCTCATAAAACCAACCACGGTCACATCTCATTACATTTAATCACATTCACCATCCAAACTCTATGCATTACAACTCCATGAACATGACTTGGTGATTCCCATAATCACTTGACTTGACTCATTGGTTCCCAGAACTGGTGTGAATCCCAGATCCACTAAGGTCTATGAGCTCATATCCATGCAATGGCGTCCCACTGCCTTCCCCATCCCAGATGGAGGTATCTAATATTCCATCCCAGATGTGAATATTTTAATAATTTGATATCCCATCCCAGATGGTGATATCTCTCATCCTATTCCCGGAATAGAATGTACACCGTCATCCTTTCCCGGAAGGTGGTTGATAGTGTGATTTTACATGATGTTTCATATATACTTTTGCATGCATATTTCATATAGATTAGGCATTATTTATTTGATTTTGTTAGATTTTCCCTTGGAACAGGTGTTGGTGACGCCGGCAAGTGTACCGGGTCGTCGCAAGTAATAAAATAAACACGGTAAGTAATTACCGAGGTCGAACTCAGGGATTGGGCTACCAATTCGACTAATCCGCGGGAAATCCGATACGTTGGTCAAGTTACAGAAGGTGGTTGAGAGAGAGAGATTAATATCAAAAATTCAATTAACGAATCTAATAAACTAATTAACTAAAAATCAGAAAACTAAAATGTCCAAGGTCACAAATCCACCTACCCAACATGCATACCCAAGTGATGATGAATTCCTCCCTAAGTTCAATTACAATGTCAACCGGGACCCCCAAATTCTCCTAAATCCACTCTCGTGCTCATTAGGACGTATTCGACGATTGGATTAATTACTTGCTAGGTCTCATAATCCTAATCTCGAATTTGATTAATTCTTGTTCCCTACAAGGTTGCACTAATCTCCTACTCACTCTCGTGCAATATTCGATTAGTGATCCCAATTCAAGTTCTAAACGCGAATAGCTGACTAGGCCTCATCAACGTTAACAAGTCAATCACGCAATACATATGATGAACGCAATCAAATCAGAATTGGAAAACATTTATTGAGAAAAAAGGAGAAAGACATACATCACATCGAATCTACACTGCCATGGGTGGCTTCATTGTTCCCTCGGACGAGGGGATTAGTTCCTCATGCTCATAGACAAGCAATCCGACATAATCTCCATGATAAAATAAAAAGAAAAGGGAGACGCAGCTCCAAAGAGACAAGAAACTACCCTAAACGCTACTCTAAACAGTGGAAAAACTACTAGGATTCGCGGCCCTCCAAAAAGTTCTCCAGCCTCCTAATCTGATCTGAAACAGCCTTTATATAGGATTCCTGATCTGCGCTCGCTCGCGAGGCGAGCAGCCTCTCACGAGGCGAGAATTAAAATCGGCGCGCATTCAATTTGAACTCTCGCGAGGCGAAAGTGTGTTAGCGGGGAGAGTCTTCAATTCTAGGCTGTGACCTTCATCACGGCTGGGCCGTGATGGTCTCTGACTTCCAGGGTCTTCAGACTCTCGCGGGGCGAGATGCTTCTCGCGGGGCGAGACTTCAAACCTTAAACTGTCACGGGCGTGGTCTTCATCACGGCTTGGCCGTGATGGTCTCTGTCTTGCAGGTCTTCATGATTCGCGGGGCGAACATACACTCGCGGGGCGAGTGTCTCCATAAGTGCTTTTCCCACTGCTTCTTGACTTTCCTTGACTCCCGGAGCTTCACTTATTGACCTGAAAACACCAAAAGCAACCAAAAGCATAATTCTATCCAAAATAAGCTAAAAACTACACAAAAGACGCAAAACGAGTCAAAGTCCAACTTAGGAACAAAACAAGGCAAATTTGGGCGAAAACGAGATTGAACTCGAATAATTTGCACAAAAACCACGGTCCATCTAGTTATAAAACTAGATAAGCCGAAGGCTTATCAAAACACCCCAAACTTAAACCTTGCTTGTCCCCAAGCAAGCTTAAAACTCAAAAACGACTCAAGACTTGGCAAGCCTAAAGGAATCAATCGATTTCGCACAAATTTCATGCAATCAAAACAGTTTTTCTCCAATGATCTCCCCCCTACATTAATGTAATCCCCGCATTCATTTACTTTAAACAATTGAGAACTTATCATTCATGCCATCATTACTCTAAGTTGAGGCTCAAAGATACACACAAAGGAAGATCACCAATTTCAAACAATTGCCTTCCTCACAAGGGTATGTAAAATTTCACTCATTCGCTCAAATTCGTCTAGGCTATCAACTTCTCACTCAATTTCACATATCAAGAGCACTTCCCATGAATTTGATTTTCATATCAATAATAGTTCCCACGAAAACATGCATGCAACATCAGAAGGTCTTTCAAAGGTTGTAATGGGGCCTGGCTAAGGGTAGGATAATGAAGGATATTTAGGCTTAAGTCCCTAGGAACTAAGAGAGCATGAGCATTTTTACACATATTCCACTCAATTTCCTTTTTCTCATTTTTCTTTTTGTCTCGGGTGACTACAGCCTTTTTCCTTGCTAATCTTTTGATTTGCCCCTTTTCTTTTTTGGCATTTTTTTTTTCAACCTTTATTTTTCTTTTTCTCACCCCCAATATGACACATCACCTTGTAGCCACCCCAAACTTAGTTCCTCACAACCATTCTCTTGCTACGCTTCCATGCTCTCCTAATCCTAAGATTGGGTTAACATGGTTTTTCAGATTTTGGCTCGTAATGTAGGGTCATCAAGAAACAATAGGTCAATTGGGCTCAATTTGGCTAACTAGGGAACATGCATTAGGGATGGTCCTTTTTAGGCCAAGTGGTTATTCAAAGAAAATTGCCTAAATCATTTGATGCAACACATAAACATGCAAACCATATAGAGATTCAAGCAAATTCGGGAAAGTGCAACTTAACAGTGATTCACACATTCAAAAACAGAGTTGGAGGCTCAAATCCTCACCTGGACATTTTGCAAATTGTTTGACTGAGATACGATATCTAGTGAGTGCACCCCCTCACCCCAAACTTATCATAAATCAAGTAATCACAACAAAGTTCTCAAAGTTCAGTTTTCAATTTTTAAGTGGGGATAAACATCTCTAATTTCAAAACCTAGGGGAAATCATCAATGGTCAAATAATTCATGCAATAAATCTACGCTCAATCTAATTAAAATCCAACAAGCTTGCCGACACGACATTTCATACAAAAACTCTTGATCTTCTCAAATTATTCAAGAGTGACAAACAAAAACAAAACAAAAAGCAAAAACAAAACAAAAGTTAGGAGAAGAGAGGGATACCTAGCTTGGGTTGCCTCCTAAGTAGCGCTTGTTTAACGTCCCGAGCTTGACTTATTAAGAAGCATCCACCTGGATCCCATAGTCTGTGGTACAACGGCCAAGAGATGCTCATTATGTTAGATTCTCCACCCGGATCAAATGGTAATTGGAGTGGAGATTGTAGCAGCAATATGACTTTATCATCAACTCCACCCAGCCAGTGTGTGAAAACTCCATTGACCTTTGTAATTATGAATTCACTTCCTCTCGGGTCAAATGGTGTTTTCTCGAGGAAGTGTGCCAGACGAGTGGGAGGGTCTAACTTACCCATGTCCACACATGCATGTAAGCCAACATAGTTATCCAATGCAGAAATTTTCGGTTGCTTGGCAAGCAGGGTGGAATCCACTACCACTTCGTCTTCATTTTGATCTATCCCCAAAACCATATTTTCTTCAAATTGGGTTTCATGTGACCCTTGTACTAACTGCTTGCAAATCTCCTCGACTTGCGTTTTGAAATTCTGCATCACAATTTCCATACTGTCACAGTTGGCTCTTGCCTTGGCCTCAGAGGTGGATAGCTCCTGGGAATATTGTTCTAGAGCAGCTTTCAACGGTGTTTGCTCATTCCATTCCCATTCCTCTTCATGCTTCATGATCACACTATAAGCTTGTGCATAAGGGCAATTACGTCCCCAGCGCCAGTGATCTCCCAGGGTTATATTAGGCCCAAAGTCATATTTTGTAACACCGTCCAAGGCTGGAAAATAAATAGTCTCCATGATTTGCAATCCACCTTGAAAGGGTACCTCGCATACAAAACAGGGCCAAGACCAAGTGGGATCAAGAAATAGAGAATAATAATAGAAATTAAAAATAAAAATAAAAATAAAAATAACTTAACCAAATAATCAAACTTCCCTAAAATTAGGAAAACTGGTTGTGCCAATCCCCGGCAACGGCGCCAAAAACTTGTTGGTGACGCCGGCAAGTGTACCGGGTCGTCGCAAGTAATAAAATAAACACGGTAAGTAATTACCGAGGTCGAACTCAGGGATTGGGCTATGATAAGCCTCTAGCTTATCTAGTTTTATGACTAGATGAACTGGGGTTTATGTGTCAATTTATTCGAGTTCACTCTCGTTTTCGCCCAAATTCGCCTTGTTTCGTTCCAAAGTTAGTCTTTGACTCGTTTGGTGTATTTTGTGTAGTTTTTAGGTTATTTTGAATAGAATTACGTTTGTGGTTGCTTTTGTTGTTTCAGGTAAATAAATGAAGCTCTGAGAATCAAGGAAGTCAAGAAGCAATGGGAAAAAGCACTTTTGGAGGTCTCGCCCCGCGAACAGGATTCTCGCCTCGCGAATAATGAAGACTTGGAAGTCAGAGACCATCACGGCCTAGCCGTGATGTGTATCACGGCCGTGACCAAAAACCCACACAAGTCAGAGACCATCACGGCCTAGCCGTGATGTGTATCTCGGTCATGACGCTAAATCCACACAAGTGAGAGAGCATGACGGCCTAGACGTGATTCACATCACTGTCCGTGAAATGAAGGATCGTGTCGCGAGAAGTCCTTCTCGTCGCGAGGGTTTGAATCCCACAGAGCGCCCGAAAGCGAGCCGTCACGGCCTGGCCGTGATGGCCATCACGGCCGTGACGCGTGGCCTCCTTATAAATAGAGCAGATCAGAACAGAAAAAGAGAACTTTTTGGATCAGAACTGATTGTAGATCTTTTAGAATCCTTATTCTGGGGCTGTGTCTCCTCTTCTCTTCTCTTAATTCTTAGGTTTAGGATGAATTCCGATTGTACGTGCGTTGTTGTTACGGACATGAGGAACTAATCCCCTTGTCTAAGGGATCGATGAAGCCACCCATGGCGGCATAGTGCTCATGTGATTGTATATCTCCTTCTCCTTGAATTCAATTATTGTTTTCCAATTCTGCTTTCATTGTGTTGATCATATGTGTTGCGTGATTGACTTGTTAACGTTGATGAGGCCTAGCCAGCGAATCGCGTTTAGAACTTGAATTGGGATCATCGATCGAATATTGCACGAGAGTGAGTAGGAGATCGGTGCAACCTTATAGGGAACAAGAATTAATCAAATTCGAGATTAGGATTATGAGACCTAGTAAGTAATTAATCCAATCATCGAATACGTCCTAATGAGCACGAGAGTGGATTTAGGAGAATTTAGGGGTCCCGGTTGACATTGTAATTGAACTTAGGGAGAATTCATCATCACTTGGGAATACATATTGGGTAGGTGGATTTGTGACCTTGGACATTTTAATTTCTGATTTTTAGTTAATTAGTTTATTAGATTCGTTAACTGAATTTTTGATATTAATCTCTCTCTCTCTCAACAACTTTTCTGCGACTTGACCAAACTTATCGAACTTCCCGCGGATTAGTCGAATTGGTAGCCCAATCCCTGAGTTCGACCTCGGTAATTACTTACCGTGTTTCTTTTATTACCTGCGACGACCCGGTACACTTGCCGGATCCCCAACAAGTTTTTGGCGCCGTTGCCGGGGATTGGCATGACCAATTTTCCTAATTTTTAGGAAATTCGGCTGTTTGGTTAAGCTGACTTTTAGTTTTATTTTCTTTTATTTAATTGCTATTATTTTTCTCTGCTTCTTTGATTCCACTTGGTCTTTGCCTGTTTTTGTATGCGAGGTACCCTTCTACAAGAGGACTTGCTATTTGATTCCGAGATCACCAGGACCGAGAGGCAATTAAGGAAAGAAGCCAGGGAACGAAAAAGAATTGAAGGAATTAAAATAGAGGGCATGGCTGAAGAAAATCCTCCTCCTCCTCCTCCTCGTTACAAGCCTCTCTTCGAGTACGATCTACCAAGCTTGGGAGATTGTGACTCTTCTATTGTGAGGGGCAACCTGAATCTGAGACTCCTTGAGTGGAAGCATGTGTCACATTCCAGATCCGCGAGAATCAGTTTGATGGGAGTGGCAAACAGGACCCTCATAGACACATCACTCGCTTCCTTGAAGCTTGTGACTTGCAGAAGACCAGGGGAGTCTCTCAGGATGAGTTTCGCTTGCGGCTTTTCCCTCTTTCTCTTAGGGATGTCGCTCGCGATTAGGTTGACAGTTTGGATAGGAACAGCATCAGAACTTGGGAGCAGATGGCACAGAAGTTCCTAACCAAATATTTTCCTCCTCAGAAGGCGGCACAAGCAAGAATAGCCGTCACATCATTCAGGCAGACGGAGGATGAAACTTACAATGAAGCGTGGGAGAGGTACAATGGGTTATTGAGAAGATGTCCCTCAACGTTCTTTGACCCAGTTTCCAAAGTTCAGCATTTCTTTAATGGGTTGAGGGGACGCTATCAGATGAACTGTGATGCCGCAGCTGGTGGTTCTTTCTCTTATTTATCAGCGGAGGATGGATGGACATTGTTAGAGAAGATGTCATATAATGATTACAACCGTGGTAGGGAGACCTCAAGTGGAATCAGTTCTGGGACAATGGAAGCCATTTTAGAGCAAAACAGACTTTTGAAGATGCAGAATGAGGCTTTGTCTGGGAACAAGAGGGTTAATGCGATACACGAGGGAATGCCTCCGGGTTGTGACAACTGCAATGGGGATCATGACACTCAGATTTGCCCGCTGAATTTCTCTCAGGAACATGTGGATTCATGCCACAACTTCTATGACACTGTGCCCCAGAACAACTATCAGAGGAACAATCAGAACCAGAATAGGGGCTACATGAGAAGAGACCATCCGGGATTTGCTTGGAGTGATGTTAATGGTGGTCTAGCCGGTCAACAACATCTTCAACAGAATTGGCAACAACCTCAGCAGGGTCTGAGACCGAACCTTGGAATTCAGCAGCGCAATACTCAGCAGGCTCTTCCGGGGCCTAATCAGTTGCAAATATCAGATGGTGGAAGACAACCGTGGGAGCTAGCCTTTGAGAAGATGACCACGACAGTTGAGAAGTTGTCAACCTTTACAGGCACAGCTTTAGAGAAAGTGAATGCGTCAGTTGACAAGTTGGCAACTCATACAGGGTCGGCAATTCACAATCTAGAGACGCAGGTTGCTCAGCTCGCAAGGCAACTTAATGAGCGTCTCCCAGGCACTCTCCCAGGTGACACCGAGAACAACCCGAAGAACCAATGCAATGCCATTACAACTAGAAGCGGAAGGGTGTTGGAACCTAGCATGGGTACCACTAGTTCTCAGGATGACAAGGGCCCGGAACAACTACCCGTTGAGGAAGAGCAACCAGAGAAAGAAGGGTTGGCAAGTGACAAGGCACCGGAGCAAGGGGGAAGGCTGAAACTTGTGGATGAAGAGTTCCGAAGGAAGAAGTGGGTTGAACCCCAAGACCTCCCGCCCTACATGAAGGTACCGTATCCTGAAAGATTGAAGAAACCTCAACAGGATAAGCAGTTCAACAGATTCCTTGATGTCTTCCGCAAGCTTCAGATTAACATTCCATTTGCGGAAGCCTTGGAACAGATGCCATCATATGCCCGGTTTATGAAGGAGCTTCTCACCAAGAAGCGGAGGATAGTGGATGAGGAAACGGTTGCTTTGACCGAGGAGTGTAGTGCCATTCTTCAGAGAAAACTACCTCCAAAGTTGAAGGATCCCGATTCTTTTTCGATACCATGCACCATTGGGGGGATGACTGTAGGGAAGGCATTGTGTGATCTAGGGGCAAGCATCAACTTGATGCCCCTCTCTATGATGAAGAGGTTGGGGATCAAAGAATTCAAGGATACACGGATGTCGCTCCAACTAGCCGATCGCTCTATAAAATATCCTTATGGGGTGTGATGAGCCTCTGTTTGACTGGTTTTATAACTAGTAAAGACCTTGGCTTTGTGCTTATTTTATACCATTTTTACCCAAATTAGACTTGATTGTTCCTAAGTAGTATTTTGAGTCTGTAAATTGTTTTTAAGTTAATTTAGTTGTTTTAGAGTTGAATAATTATTTACTTTTATTTTCTATTTTCAGGTTAATAAAAAGTAATACATCTGGAGCCGCTCGCCCCGCGAATAATCTCTCGCCTCGCGAGTATTGCAACCATGAAAAAGTCAGAGACGATCACGGCTTGCCCGTGTTGAAGATCACAGCCGTGGCAATTCTGAAGTTGAAGCGTTCGCCTCACGAGCATTCCTTCGCCTCGCGAGTATTGGAAGATCAGAAGCCATCACGGTTTGGGCGTGTTGAATGCCACGGGCGTAACAGTTGGAAGCTGAAGAGTTCGCCTCGCGAAGGATGTGCTCGCCTCGCGAGAAGACAAAGAGTTGCAGACCTTTCATGTAATTCGCCTCGCGATCAGTGCTTCGCCTCGCGAGTACTCTGACTCCAGAAACGTGTATATAAGCAGTCTTAGGCAGAAATTAAGGGGATAGTCAGAATTAGCCAGTTTTGGCTAGTTTCTGAGCTAGTCTTAGTTAGTCTTTTGTTTTCTTTTTAGTTATGTTTTGTTTTCCTTTTGTAATGGAGAGCTAGTCTCCTAGATTAATCTACTGCAATTGGTTTCTATTAAGACTTGAGGTTTCTGTAATCCTGTTTCATTTGCTTTTCTCTTTTCAAAGCCATGCTTTATATTTCTGTTTGCTTAATTCAGGAGTATATTGTGTTGTGTTGGTTTATCTCGGTGATATCATGTTCCTATAATTAATCGCGTTTGCTTAATTCGCGTGTGTTCGTTTCGTGTTCGCTTAGTTCACGAAGGGCTTAACCCCGTTTGCTTAATTCGGGAATAGGGACATATATTTGTAGTAGTGGTTTCGCTTGTAAATTGTTGCTACAACCGGGAGGGGATTAGAATCTGCTTAGGGTTGCATGAACCGATGATAGTTGGGAAACCGAGAACAGTAGGTTAATCGCTTAGCTTATTTGGTAACTGCTCTGTTTTCTTGCTTTGTTTTCTGTTTTGCTTCTTAATTTAGTTTTCAATCCAAAACCCCCAATTCTGACTTTTTCTAACTTTTTCTGTTAATAATAACAACAACTAAAGAGTCCTTGAGAGACGATCCGAGTTGTCGCACTATACTGCATTATTTTATAATCGCTCGTTCTTTTTGGCGCGTGGCGACAGCGCGGTCAGGGTGGTCGAAGACTTGTTAGTAAAAGTGGACAAGCTCATATTTCCGGCGGACTTTGTAGTGCTTGATATGGAGGAAGACGCCGAGGTTCCTCTCATATTGGGTAGGCCCTTCTTGGCCACTGGGGGTGCCTTGATAGATGTGCGGCAAGGGAAACTCACTCTAAGGGTGCAAGATGATGAGGTAGTCTTCAATCTCTTTGAAGCAATGAAGCACCCTGCAGAGAGGACAGAAGTGTATCGATTGGATATGGTGGATCCAACTGCCAAGGCAAGGGCAACTAGAGAAGCCCATGGTTCTTCACTTGCTCAAGTGTCGGTAAAATCCCATGATGGGGACAGTGAGAAAAAAGGCCCTTTGGGGGATGAGGTCTATCTCGAGTGGTTGAAAGACATGGAAGCCTTACCGAGTCTCCCAGGGGAAGAATGTGCAAAGAAGGAGCTCAGCAACAAAGGCAAGAAAAAGACTGGTAAAGCACCGAAGTTGAAAGGTGGCACGACCATGGTGGTCAATAAAGACAACGAGTTGATCCCAAAAAGGACCATCACGGAGTGGAGAGTTCGTGCTGATTATAGAAGGATGCTGGACTTAAATGAGCTGTCCGGGAACAGCTTGCGAGCCTATGAAAGGGCAAGAGCCTACAGAATACGGACTGAGGCATGGAATGGCAAGCAAGATCTACGTCCTGATTAACCCTCTGGGGTGACTTGAGTCAGGCTCGGGACGTTAAACAAGCGCTACTTGGGAGGCAACCCAAGCTAGGTATCCCTCTCCTCTCCTAACTTTTGTTTTGTTTTTGTTTTGTTTTGGTTTGTCACTCTTGAATAATTTGAGAAGATCAAGAGTTGTTGTATGAATGATGTGTCGGCAAGCTTTTTGGATTTTGATTAAATGGAGCATAGATGGATTGCATGAATTATATTGACCATTGATGATTTCCCCCTAGGTTCTAATAATAGAAAAGTTGATCCCCACTTAAAAATTGAAAATTGAACTGTGAGATTTATTGTGATTGCTTGATTTATGATAAGTTTGGGGTGAGGGGGTGCACACACTAGGAATCGTATCTCGGTCAAACAGTTTGCAAAATGTCCAGGTGAGGATTTGAGCCTCCAACTCTGTTTTTGAATGTGTGAATCACTGTAAGTTGCACTTTCCCGAATTTGCTTGAATCTCTATATGGTTTGCATGTTTATATGTTGCATCAAATGATTTAGGCAATTTTCTTTTAATTAACTTCTTGGCCTAAAATGAACCATCCCTCATGCATGTTCCCTAGTTAGCCACATTGAGCCTAATTAGCCTATTGTTTCCTTATGACCCTAAATCACAAGCCAAAATCTGAAAAACCATGTTAACCCAATCTTAGGATTAGAAGAGCATGGAAGCGTAGCAAGAGAATGGTTGTGAGGAACTAAGTTTGGGGTGGCTACGAGGGATATGTCATATTGGGATGAGAAAAAGAAAATAAAGGTTGACCCAAGGCAAAAAGAAAAGAAAAGAAAAGAAGAAAACAAAAAATTTGCCAAAAGAAAAGGGGCAAAACAAAAAGATTAGCAAGGAAAAGGATGTAGTCACCCGAGCCCAAATGAAAAATGGAAAAAGGAATTTGAGTGGAAAAAGTGTCAAAATGCTCATGCTCTCTTAGTTCCTAGGGACTTAAGCCTAAATATCCTTCATTATCCTACCCTTAGCCAGGCCCCATTACAACCTTTAAAAGACCTTCTGATGTTGCATGCATGTTTTCGTGGGAACTATGTTTGAGATGAAAATCAAATTCATGGGAAGTGCTCTTAGAATGTGAAAGTGAGTGAAAAGTTGATAGCCTAGACAAACTTGAGCGAATGAGTGAAATACTAAATGCCCTTGTGAGGAAGGCAATTGTTTGAAATAAGTGATCTTCCTTTGTGTGTATCTTTGAGCCTCAACTTAGAGTAATGATGGCATGAATGATAAATTCTCAATTGTTTAAAGTAGATGAATGTGGGGATTACATTGATGTAAAAGGGGGGGAATCATTGAAGAAAAACTGTTTTGTTAAGATTGCATGAAATTTGTGCGAAATCGATTAGATCCTTTAGGCTTGTCAAGTCTTGAGTCGTTTTTGAGTTTTAGCTTGCTTGGGGACAAGCAAGGTTTAAGTTTGTGGTGTTTGATAAGCCTCTGGCTTATCTAGTTTTATGACTAGATGAACTGGGGTTTATGTGTCAATTTATTCGAGTTCACTCTCGTTTTCGCCCAAATTCGCCTTGTTTCGTTCCAAAGTTAGTCTTTGACTCGTTTGGTGTATTTTGTGTAGTTTTTAGGTTATTTTGAATAGAATTACGCTTGTGGTTGCTTTTGTTGTTTCAGGTTAAATAAATGAAGCTCTGAGAATCAAGGAAGTCAAGAAGCAATGGGAAAAAGCACTTTTGGAGGTCTCGCCCGCGAATGGGAGTTCTCGCCTCGCGAATAATGAAGACTTGGAAGTCAGAGACCATCACGGCCTAGCCGTGATGTGTATCACGGCCGTGACCAAAAACCCACACAAGTCAGAGACCATCACGGCCTAGCCGTGATGTGTATCACGGCCGTGACCCAAAATCCACACAAGTCAGAGACCATCACGGCTTAGCCGTGATTCACATCACGGGCCGTGACAAGAAGGCTCGCGTCGCGAGACATCCTTCGCGTCGCGAGGGTTTGAATCCCACAGAAGCGCCAGAAATAGAAGCCGTCACGGCCTGGCCATGATGGCCATCACGGCCGTGACGCGTGGCCTCCTTATAAATAGAGCAGATCAGAACAGAAAAAGAGAACTTTTTGGATCAGAACTGATTGTAGATCTTTTAGAATCCTTATTCTGGGGCTGCGTCTCCTCTTCTCTTCTCTTAATTCTTAGGTTTAGGATGAATTCCGATTGTACGTGCGTTGTTGTTACGGACATGAGGAACTAATCCCCTTGTCTAAGGGATCGATGAAGCCACCCATGGCGGCATAGTGCTCATGTGATTGTATATCTCATTCTCCTTTAATTCAATTATTGTTTTCCAATTCTGCTTTCATTGTGTTGATCATATGTTTTGCGTGATTCACTAGTTAAACGTGTTTGAGGCCGAGAGGCGATTCGCGTTTTAGAACTTGAATTGGGATCATCGGTCGAGTATTGCACGAGAGTGAATAGGAGATCGATGCAACTCTTAGGGAACAAGAATTAATAGAATTCGAGATTAGGGTTAAGAGACCTAGTAAGTAATTAACTCAAATCATCGAATATGTCCTATTGAGCACGACAGTGAATATATGAGAATTTAGGGGTCCCGTTGACATTGAAATTGAACCTAGGGAGGAGATCATTATCACTTGGGTACTTTGCATGATTGGGTAGGTGGATTCGAAACCTTAGAAGCTTTTAATTCCAGATTTCATCACCATATCTTATTTGATTTGTTAATTTGAATTGTGATCCTAGTTTCTCTCCAACCACTTTCTCTACTTAACCAACTTATCGGATTTCTCGCGAAATTAGTCGAATTGGTAGCCCAATCCTTGTGTTCGACCTCGGTAGACTCGTACCATGTTTTATTACTTGCGACGACCCGGTACACTTGCCGGCGTAACAACAGGCTACCAATTCGACTAATCCGCGGGAAATCCGATACGTTGGTCAAGTTACAGAAGGTGGTTGAGAGAGAGAGATTAATATCAAAAATTCAATTAACGAATCTAATAAACTAATTAACTAAAAATCAGAAAACTAAAATGTCCAAGGTCACAAATCCACCTACCCAACATGCATACCCAAGTGATGATGAATTCCTCCCTAAGTTCAATTACAATGTCAACCGGGACCCCCAAATTCTCCTAAATCCACTCTCGTGCTCATTAGGACGTATTCGACGATTGGATTAATTACTTGCTAGGTCTCATAATCCTAATCTCGAATTTGATTAATTCTTGTTCCCTACAAGGTTGCACTAATCTCCTACTCACTCTCGCGCAATATTCGATTAGTGATCCCAATTCAAGTTCTAAACGCGAATCGCTGACTAGGCCTCATCAACGTTAACAAGTCAATCACGCAATACATATGATGAACGCAATCAAATCAGAATTGGAAAACATTTATTGAGAAAAAGGGAGAAAGACATACATCACATCGAATCTACACTGCCATGGGTGGCTTCATTGTTCCCTCGGACGAGGGGATTAGTTCCTCATGCTCATAGACAAGCAATCCGACATAATCTCCATGATAAAATAAAAAGAAAAGGGAGACGCAGCTCCAAAGAGACAAGAAACTACCCTAAACACTACTCTAAACAGTGGAAAAACTACTAGGATTCGCGGCCCTCCAAAAAGTTCTCCAGCCTCCTAATCTGATCTGAAACAGCCTTTATATAGGATTCCTGATCTGCGCTCGCTCGCGAGGCGAGCAGCCTCTCGCGAGGCGAGAATTAAAATTGGCGCGCATTCAATTTGAACTCTCGCGAGGCGAAAGTGTGTTAGCGGGGCGAGTCTTCAATTCTAGGCTGTGACCTTCATCACGGCTGGGCCGTGGTGGTCTCTGACTTCCAGGGTCTTCAGACTCTCGCGGGGCGAGATGCTTCTCGCGGGGCGAGACTTCAAACCTTAAACTGTCACGGGCGTGGTCTTCATCACGGCTTGGCCGTGATGGTCTCTGTCTTGCAGGTCTTCGTGATTCACGGGGCGAACATACACTCGCGGGGCGAGTGTCTCCAGAAGTGCTTTTCCCACTGCTTCTTGACTTTCCTTGACTCCCGGAGCTTCACTTATTGACCTGAAAACACCAAAAGCAACCAAAAGCATAATTCTATCCAAAATAAGCTAAAAACTACACAAAAGACGCAAAACGAGTCAAAGTCCAACTTAGGAACAAAACAAGGCAAATTTGGGCGAAAACGAGATTGAACTCGAATAATTTGCACAAAAACCACGGTCCATCTAGTTATAAAACTAGATAAGCCGAAGGCTTATCAACGGGTGAAGGTGGTTTTGTGTGTTGTTTTGCAGGAATTATTGAGAAATCTGGTTAACTTAGAGCCAAGGGAATGAAGAAATAGTGGAGAATGAAATTATGGAAATGCTCGCCCCGCGAGAGGGTACTCGCCCCGCGACTGCAGACAGCCAGAAACAGCAGAATGTCATCCTTTCTGTCTCGCCCCGCGAATCACACCTCGCCTCGCGACCCTGAAAGATGATTGTGCCAGGAAAATGCAACCCGTTCTGTATCGCCACGCGAACAGTGTCTCGCCTCGCGAGAGTTCCAAGCACTGAAGACCAAAAGTTTAATATTCGCCTCGCGAGACACATCTCGCCCCGCGAGTGTGCGAAAATCAGAATCCCTGTTATAAGCTGTTTAAGGCAGAATTGGAAGGGACACCTTGGAGACATTGAAGGCTACGAGTTTGGAAACCCAAAAGGCTCTTGGAACCAGAGGCAACTTATGGAGGATTGCCCCCATGGAATCCCTTCTCTCCTTCATCTATGTTTCTTTGGTTGTGGTTATTATTATGAGTAGCTAAACCTCCATTGTTGGGGTTAGGGTAGCTAGTTCTGAATTCTCATGTATTTGATTTAATCTTGCAATACAGTTTCTGCTTTGTTATTGAGTGGTTGATTTCTGTACTTAATGCTTGTTGTGGCTAGCACCCCCATGACTCGATTTGTGTTTTGATATGCAATTGGAAAATTCGTGTTAAAACCGGAACTGAGATTAATCACCTAGTAAGCCTTGTATCTAGGAATGGAACTGGGTTTATTAGCAATCGCATGATCCCTAATCTTAATGCGAATTCACTAATCTAGGCCACCTAAGGAATTAGGGTCTATTAGTGGGTTTAGGCTCTTGTCATCCGAGGGATCGGGACTTGAGTAATTTAGTGGATTGATTGTCATAATTGAAGTAGAAACTGTTTGTTAGTTGTTTCATTGCATGAGGATGAAGATTAGTGAACCTAATCCCAACAACTTTTATCATATTTGAAAACCTTCTTTTATTGCCTACCAAGTATTTGAGAAAATTACAAAAAGAGTTGTTTTTCTTATTTTGTTAGTTTTAACTTTTGTTAGCATAGAACTCTCTTCAATCCATGAATCGCTTAGATAGTAGTTGAATTGGTACGTGCTAGTACTTGTTGCAGTCCTCGTGGGAACGATAAAACGGTCTCACCACCGTATTACTTGCCCTTAGGGATCATGTGATTACTAGTAAACCTAACTCCATTCCTAGATGAAAGGGTTACTAGGTGATTAAATTCAGTTCCGGTTCTGATACCAACGTTTCCAATTGCATATCAAAACACAAATCGAGTCATGGGGGTGCTAGCCACAACAAGCATTAAGTACAGAAATCAACCACTCAATAACAAAGCAGAAACTGTATTGCAAGATTAAATCAAATACATGAGAATTCAGAACTAGCTACCCTAACCCCACCAATGGAGGTTTAGCTACTCATAATAATAACCACAACCAAAAAAACATAGATGAAGGAGAGAAGGGATTCCATGGGGGCAATCCTCCAGAAGCTGCCTCTGGTTCCAAGAGCCTTTTGGGTTTCCAAACTCGTAGCCTTCAATATCTCCAAGGTGTCCCTTCCAATTCTCCCTTAAACAACTTATAACAGGGATTCTGATTTTCGCACACTCGCGGGGCGAGATGTGTCTCGCAAGGCGAATATTAAACTTCTGGTCTTCAGTGCTTGGAACTCTCGCGAGGCGAGACACTGTTCGCGTGGCGATACAGAACAGGTTGCATTTTCCTGGCACAGTCATCTTTCAGGGTCGCGAGGCGAGGTGTGATTCGCGGGGCGAGACAGAAAGGATGACATTCTGCTGTTTCTGGCTGTCTGCAGTCGCGGGGCGAGTACCCTCTCGTGGGGCGAGCATTCCCAGAATTTCATTCTCCACTGTTTCTTCATTCCCTTGGTTCTAAGTTAGCCAGATTTCTCAGTAATTCCTGCAAAACAACACACAAAACCACCTTCACCCGTTCCAAGGGAAAATCTAACAAAATCAAATAAATAATGCCTAATCTATATGAAATATGCATGCAAAAGTATATATGAAACATCATGTAAAATCACACTATCAAATCACCCCAAGCTTATTCAATTGCTTGTCCTCAAGCAATCACTAAGGCCAGAAGATCAAAATAATCAAAGCATGGATAGTGAACTAAGAACCCGAGTAAACACTAATCCAAGTAATAGGCATTTCAAACAATTCAGCAAGAGACAATCAATTCAAGTCTAATTAGAGGCTTAGGTTCCTTAGACTCATGTTCTCACTGATTTGGGCACTCTTTCTCACCTGAAGCTCACCCCAAGCTTGTTCATTTGCTTGGCTCTCTTCCTCACCTCACTCAAGTGTTTAGGATATATGACAATTCACTCAATTTTCCTCAAGGAATGAATCCTACCATAGGCTTGACTATCAACCAAATCTCTACTTTATTAATGAAAACAATTAAGAATCAAGAGGTCTTTTACTTTGGTTGTAACGGGGCCATGGGATTTATTTTTAGGTGGGGCAATCAAGAAAAGGATATTTCCAAAAGGCTATACAAAACATCAATCATTACAAACATGACCTTCTAAAATACCTTTTTGGGTTTTTATTTATTTTTCCACCTTTCTTTATTTCTTTTTCTTTTATTTCTCATTTCCTATTTGTCATCCCCTTCTCTATTTATTTTTCTTTTTCTTTTTCTTTTGTTTTTCTTTTTTCTTTTATTTGGAGAAGGGAGATTTTTCAGCTCAAGAGAAACTTTTTTTCTGATTCTTTCATCCCAAACTTTCAACTACCTTTTTACCCTTTTTTAATACTTTAGAAGGTCCCTTATCAAGCATATTTATCAAAACATTTCAGGGTACCAAAAAAAAATATTGTTTTTTTTCTTTTAGGCTCAAAATTGGGCAACTAAGGGGTAGCATTTCATCATTCAAAGCTCAGAAGGCCAGAAAAATACCTATTGCCTCAATCATTTTCAAAAATGTTTTCAAAAATTTTTAAGCTTCAAAATGGTTTCAAGTCAAGTTCTAGAGAAAACAAACCAAGAGGAATAACCACTCTAACACAAAGAATGGGGTAAATTTAGTGAGTACCCCCCCTTTGGCTCAAAATCTCACATTTTAGTTCAGAATCAATGAAAAACACAAATCCACAGAACCATATGCTAATTATTAACTATCCAAGATTATCCCAAGCATTTTCATTTGCAGTCATATCACAAGAATGAAACAGAATTGGGTTCAACAATTCACTATCACAATTTATTTGGCACTTAGTTCTCACAATTGGATGCAAAATTCAGGCAAGGGCAATCTAATTGTATGATCATGCAAACTATCATGCAAAACTATATGAATGCAACATGCAAAATGCAAATGCAAAATACCCCTACCCCAAGCTTAAGAATTTACATTGTCCCCAATGTAAACAATCAAGTTAGAGAGAGGAAAAATAAAATAAAATAAAAAATGGAACGGCTTACCGAGGCGGTAGCGGGTGCTGGCTTTGCTTTTTCTCTGCCCCTTTTGCTCTTCTCCTTGTCTTCTTGCTCTCCCTTCCTTCTTTCTTACCCTGCAAACACTTGGCAATTCTCAATTTATTATTTTTCCACTTGAGCTTCTCAAATTATTCAAGAGGTTAAAATCAAAAACAAAAACTAACTAAAGAGAAGGGTTAAGAAAAGTTGGGTTGCCTCCCAATAAGCGCTTCTTTAACGTCACTAGCTTGACGTTCTAAGATCCTCCTCCCGGATCAAATGGTATTTGGAGTGGAGATTGTAGCAGTAGTATGACTTTATCCTCAACTCCATCCAGCCATTGTGTGAAAGCACCATTGACCTCTTTAACTATAATAATGCACTTACTTCCTAGCGGGTCAAATGGAATTTTCACCAGGAAGTTTGCCAGACAAGTGGATGGGACTAACTTACCAATGTCCACACATGCATGCAAGCCGACATATTTGTCCAATGCAGACATTTCAGATTCCTTAGCAAGCATGGTGGAATCCACTACCACTTCGTCTTCATCTTGAACTATCCCCCAAACCAGATTTTCCTCAAATTGGGCTTCAGGTGACTTTTGTACTAACTTTTTGCAAATCTCCTCAACTTGTGTTTTGAAGTTCTGCTTCACAGCTTCGATACTCTCACAATTGGCTCTTGCCTTGGCCTCAGAGGCGGATAGTTCTTGGGAATACTGTTCTAGAGCAGCTTTCAACGGTGTTTGCTCCTTCCATTCCCATTCTTCAATTTCCCAAGGACTTGTGGAAAGTACTCCCTCTTCTTGTGACTTGTCCACCATCACCACTTCATCTTCAATTTGATCCATTCCCACGACCAGATTTTTCTCAAATTCTGCTTCATGTGGCCCTATGGGAATCAGACATGTGATTTTACATGATGTTTCATATATACTTTTTCATGCATTTTTCATATAGATTAGGCATTCTTTATTTGATTTTTATTAGATTTTCCCTTGGAATGGGTGAAGCGGTTTCTTGGTGTTATTTTGCAGGAACTTAAGGAAAACTGTGCAAATTTGCCCATAATGAAGCTTGGATGATTTTAGAGCTTGAAAAGAGAAGAAATTGAGCCAAGCAGAAGTCTGAAGTCTCGCCCCGCGAAACACAATTCGCCTCGCGACCCTGAAAGCTGACTGTGCCTGAAATTGCAAAATTTTTCTGGTTCGCGTCACGAAGACACTCTCGCCTCACGAGAGTTCAATCCTCTGAAACAGTAGATTTTAACTTTCGCCTCACTAGAGGCCATTCGCCTCGCGAGCGATCGCAGAACAGATTGGTATAAGTTGCTGTTTTAGGGCAGAATGTAAGGAGTTGGAGTTTTTGGAGTTTTTAGGTTTTTGAGTAGAGAATCACTTGGAGGCTGCGGCTGGAAGAGGGTTCCAACCCTGAAGGGGGATGTTTTCCTTGCTCTGGGACTGGAAGAAGATTGGAGGATCCTTCTATGGAGTTTGCTTCATCCCTTCTCTCTTTCTCTTTGTATTCTCTTTTTATGAGTAGTTAAATCCCTGTTGTTGGGATTAGATGTAACCAAACTGATTGTTTATGTATTTATCTTGACTGATTATTCTGTGTTCATGTCTTCATATTAGTGATTAATTTTCTGTGCTTAATGCTTGTTGTGGCTAGCACCCCCATGACTCGATTTGTGTTTTGGTATGCAATGGGGACATTCGTATCAGAACCGGAACTGAATTTAATCACCTAGTAACCCTTTCATCTAGGAATGGAGTTAGGTTTACTAGTAATCACATGATCCATAATCTTAATGCAAATTCATTAATCTAGGCCACCTAAGGAATTAGGGTCTATTAGTGGATTTAGGCTCTTGCCATCCGAGGAATCGGGGTTTGAGTAATTTAGTGGATTGATTTTAATATCTGAAGCATGAATGGGAGGTATCTAGTCCTGATAGTACATGAGCTAGAGGTTTGGTGAAGTCTAGTCCCAACATATCCTTTCTGCACTCCAAGTGTTTGTTAAAAGTCCCCAAAAAGACAAAAAAAATTTATTTCTTTTCTTTTGTTTGTTTTACTTTCTCTTGATTAATAGTTTAGTCTAGATAGTTGCTGAGTTTGCGAATTGGTAGTTGATATCCAATCCCCGTGGATATGATAAACCGGTCTCACCACCGTATTACTTGCACAACTGGGTATACTTGCCCAGATTCGTCAACAAGTTTTTGGCGCCGTTGCCGGGGATTGGTTTTGCCAATATCATTAGTAACAAAGGAGGCAACTAATTTAGACATTTTTTTTATATTTCTTTTCTGTATATATTTGATCTTTTTGTTTTGAGTTATGTTTGTGCAAGGTGGATGCAGTTCATGGACAATCACTATTATCCACCTGATGAGGAAGCCTCAAGTCAAGCTTTGGAGGACAACTGGTGTTTGGGAGACTGCATGGATTTGATGGATCATGTTACTCCCGCACAAGTTGACTATAGGACGGGAAGGCTTATATATAACTTCTCCGAGGAGGATTGGGAAACCTTTTGTTCATATTTACCACCTCCACCACCATGTCTGATTCCCATAGGGCCACATGAAGCAGAATTTGAGAAAAATCTGGTTGTGGGAATGGATCAAATTGAAGATGAAGTGGTGATGGTGGACAAGTCACAAGAAGAGGGAGTACTTTCCACAAGTCCTTGGGAAATTGAAGAATGGGAATGGAAGGAGCAAACACCGTTGAAAGCTGCTCTAGAACAGTATTCCCAAGAACTATCCGCCTCTGAGGCCAAGGCAAGAGCCAATTGTGAGAGTATCGAAGCTGTGAAGCAGAACTTCAAAACGCAAGTTGAGGAGATTTGCAAACAGTTAGTACAAAAGTCACCTGAAGCCCAATTTGAGGAAAATCTGGTTTGGGGGATAGTTCAAGATGAAGACGAAGTGGTAGTGGATTCCACCATGCTTGCTAAGGAATCTGAAATGTCTGCATTGGACAAATATGTCGACTTGCATGCATATGAGGACATTGGTAAGTTAGTCCCATCCACTTGTCTGGCAAACTTCCTGGTGAAAATGCCATTTGACCCGCTAGGAAGTAAGTGCATTATTATAGTTAAAGAGGTCAATGGTGCTTTCACACAATGGCTGGATGGAGTTGAGGATAAAGTCATACTACTGCTACAATCTCCACTCCAAATACCATTTGAACCGGGAGGAGGATCTTAGAACGTCAAGCTAGTGACGTTAAAGAAGCGCTTATTGGGAGGCAACCCAAGTTTCTTAACCCTTCTTTTTAGTTGTTTTCATTTTCTTAATAATTTTGTTTTTGATTTTAACCTCTTGAATAATTTGAGAAGCTCAAGAGGAAAAATAATAAATTGAGAATTGCCAAGTGTTTGCAGGGTAATAAGGAAGGAGGGAAGAGCAAGAAGATAAGAAAAAGTAAAGTCAGCACCCGTCACCGCCTCGGTAAGCCGTTCCAATTTTTTTTGTTTTATTTTATTTTTCTTCTCCTCTCTCCAACTTGATTGTTTACATTGGGGACAATGTAAATTTTTAAGCTTGGGGTGGGGGTAGTTTATTTCTGCATCTGTTCATATTGCATTCATATAGTTTTGCATGATAGCTTTGCATGATCACACAATTAGATTGCCCTTGTCTGAGATTTTGCATCCAATTGTGAGAACTGAGGCCAATAATTTGTGATAGTGAATTGTTGAACCCAATTTGTTATTCTTGTGATATGGCTGCAAATGAAAATGTTTGAGATAATCTGTGATAGTTGATAATTAGCTTAGGGTTCTAGAGATTTGTGTTTCTCATTGATTCTTGAACTACAAAAATGTGAGATTTTGAGCCAAAGGGGTACTCACAAAATTTTACCCCATTCTTTGTGTTAGAGTGGTTATTCCTCTTGGTTTGTTTTCTCTAGAACTTGACTCGAAACCATTTTGAAGCTTAAAAATGTTTGAAAACATTTTTGAAAATGATTGAGGCAATAGGTATTTTTCTGGCCTTCTGAGCTTTGAATGATGAAATGCTACCCCTTAGTTGCCCAATTTTGAGCCTGAAAAAAAAAAGGAATGCTTTTCTCGGTACCCTGAAATATATTGTTGAATGATGCTTGATAAGGGACCTTCTAAAGTATTGTGATACGCGATTTTTAAGATATAAATAAAGGCAAGTGCACCTCGTCGCAATCAAGTAATACGGTGGTGAGACCGGTTATCGTATCCACAGGGATTGGTTGTCAATTACCGATTCACAAACTTAACAACTATTTAGACTAAAATAAAGTATGAGAGATTAAAACAGAAAATAAAGAAAGCAAAACAATATTTTTAGTCTTTTGGGAATTATATCGAACACTTGGAAGGCAAACAGAGATGTGGCTAAGATTGTTAGGATTAGACTACACTAATCTTCCCTTAATTGCAATGAAATGGCTAACAACACAAGTCCCAATTCAATTATGTCAATCAAGCCTTTTCTAAAGTACTCAAGCCTAATGTCTTAGGTGCATTGAGCCTAAAACCCCAAATCAAACCCTAATGTCTTAGGTGGATTAATCTGTGATTTTGCATTAAGTCAAGACTTATACGATTGCAAGCATTCAACACCTATGTCTAGATTCTTGAACTACTTGGCATATGATTCATGAGCATGCCTTAATACCAACCTTTCAGTCATCTATCAAAGCAACATATCATTCCTATGGGTAGCTAATCCAAGGAAAGCATTAAACACAGAATCACATACTCATAAAGAAATAGAACTTGCATTAAAACACCAAATCAAATACAACAAGTTCAGAAAAGTTACATCTAACCCCAACAATGGGGATTTAACTACTCATGATAAAAGGAAATACAAAACAGAATGAGAAAAGGGATGGAGAACACTCATAGACAAGCTTCCTCCATCTTCTCCCCATCCAAGAGCAGAGAAAACACCCCCCTTTTTGGGTAGAAACCCTCTCCAGCCGCCAGCCTCAGCCTGCCTCCAAGTGCCGATCCCTAATTCTGTTCAGTGCAGGTTTATTTATAGATCAGGCCCGCGTCACGGCCGTGACAACCATCACGGCCAGGCCGTGATGGTTTCTGACTTGGGCGCCTCTTCATTCACTTATTCATCACGGCCGTGATATCCATCACGGCTAGGCCGTGATCGTTTCTGACTTTTCCAACTAGCAGGTCACGGCCGTGATAGCCATCACGGCTAGGCCGTGACAGCTTCTGACTTTTGGTTCAATTCTTTCTTCAGTTACTGCTCCCTCACGGCCGTGAGGGCCATCACGGCTAGGCCGTGATACTCTCTGCTTGGCTCAATTTCTTCTCTTTTCAGGCTCTAAGTCCTCCAAGCTTCATTACTGGCTAATTCTTGGGCGTTTAATCATGAATATCTGCAAAACAACACACAATACCACCTTATCCGTTCCAAAGGAAAAACTAAACAAAATCAACACTAAATTGGCCTAACTATATGCAAATGCATGCAGAAATGTACATGAAAAATGAGGTGAAATCACACTCATCAAATCACCCCAAGCTTAAGACTTTGCTTGTCCTCAAGCAAAAACTAAGGCCAGAAGAGATAAACAGTCAAAGCATGGATAGTGAACCAAGAACCCGAGTAAAATGATCCAAGCAACAGGCATTCAATTATTTCAGCAAGAGATAATCAATTCAAGTCCAATTAGGGGCTTAAGTTTCCTAGACTCGCATTCTCACTGATTCGGGCACTCTTGCTCACTTGAAGCTCACCCCAAGCTTGTTTATTTGCTTGGCTCTCTTTCTTGCCTCACTCACTCAAGTGTTCAAGTATATATAACAATTCGCTCCATTTTCCTCAAGGAATGATTCCTACCATATGCTTGACTATCAACCAAATCTCCACTTTATTTATGAAAACACCTAAGAATCAAGAGGTCATTATTTGGTTGTAACGTGGCCATGGGATTAATCATTAGGTGGGGATAACAAGAAAGGGATATTTCAAAAGGCTAAACCAAGTATCAACACTTCAACACAAGACACCTTCTAAAATACCTTCTTGGGTTTTCACTACATTTTTCCACCTTTCTTTTCTTTCTTTATCTTTTATTTCTCACTTCTCTTGTTGTCGTCCCCTTCTCTATTTATTATTTTTTTCTTCTTTTTTTTCTTTTATTTGGAGAAGGGGAGATTTTAAATCAACTCAAGAGAATTATTTTTTTTTTCTTTTTCTTTTTTTTTTTCCTGATTCTTTCATCCCAAATTTTCAACTACCTTTTTCACCCTTTTGTAATACTTTAGAAGGTCCTATCAAGCATCATTCAACAATATATTTCAAGGTACCAAGAAAAGCATTTTATTCTTTCAGGCTCAAAATTGGGCAACTAAGGGGTAGCATATCATCATTCAAAGCTCAGAAGGCCAGAAGAATACTTATTGCCTCAATCATTTTCAAAAATGTTTCCAAAAAATTTTAAGCTTTAAAATGGTTTTAAGTCAAGTTCTAGAGAAAACAAACCAAGAGGAATAACACTCTACACAAAGAATGGGGGCAGATTTAGTGAGTACCCCCTAATGGCTCAAAAGCTCACATTTATCAGTTCAAGAACCAGTGAAAACACAAGTCTAAAGAAACATATGCTAATCATCAACTATCCAAGATCATCTCAAGCATATTCATTTGCAGCCATATCACAAGAATAAACAGAATTGGGTTCAAGAATTCACTATCACAAAAAAAAATTGGCACTTAGCTCTCACAATCATAAGCTCAATCTAAGCAAGGGTGACTGAATCATGCGATCATGCAAACTTAAGCCTATATGAATGCAATATTTACAATGCAAGCAAAAAGATTACCCCTACCCCAAGCTTAAAGATTTACATTGTCCCCAATGTAAACAATCAAGTTGGAGAGGGGAGAAGAAAAATAAAATAAAACAAAAAAATTGGAACGGCTTACCGAGGTGGTAGCGGGTGTTGGTTCACATGCTTTATGGCTTTGTTTCTCCCTGCTCTTTTTCTCCTTCCTTTATTCAAAATCTGAAGACACTTAACAAAATTATTAACAAACCTCTTGAGCTTCTCAAATTATTCAAGAGGTTAAAGCAAAAACAAAATTAACTAAAAAGAAGGGTTAAGAAAAGTTGGGTTGCCTCCCAATAAGCGCTTCTTTAACGTCACTAGCTTGACTTATCAAGAAGCATCCACCTGGATCCCATAACCTGTGGTATAAGGACCAAGGGATGTTAACCATGTGAGATCCTTCACCTGGATCCCACAGTTTGCAGCAAAAATGTGGAAGTAAGCGCTCAAATTCATGCTGACTTCTTCCAATGGGAAGCGCTTTTCAATTCCTCTCGGGTCAAAGATGACCCCTTTATCCATAAAATCTTCCCAATAAAAATGGGGTTCAACCTCAGGCAGAGGCATGAACTCTATTGTTGACTGCTTTAAAATGTGAGGTGGCCAACAATTCGAGAGGATCATTGGTGCTGTTCTGGCTTCTGTACAATCTTCACTCTCAGCATTGCCAAATCCATCACCTTCCAGATATGCAGAAATCTCCGCACAAACCACACAAGTGTTTCTCCCATCACATTCCACACATGCATAGGAACCAATAGCACCATCTAATTCCAAAAGTTTTTCATCATCTCCAAGCATGGTGAAATAGATGTCCTCCAATTGCCTCTTCCTTTCAGGCTCTTCAGTCAAGGGTTCAATGGGGAATGGTGCAACTATGTTCTCAAAAACAGGGTCTTCCCTTCTTGACTCGGTTGCTTCCACTTCTTCTTCTTCCTCCTCATCCATCATTGCATCATCTTCATCATCATCCATCAAGTTCCCATTTGGCAATTCGGATAGTAGGTTAGAGAGTTCCTCAATACGTACCCCGAGACTTCGAATAGTATCTTCTTGATTCTTTAATTCTTCCATTGTTGTTGCCATGAAGTTCTCCAAAACAGCCTCTAAGTGAGGTCGACTATCCGGGATAGGTTGCTCAACCTCGACTGGGAATGCGGATTTGAAGTTCTCCCAAGCAACTTCCAATGGGGATGGCTCACCATTCCAAGGTGTGGAAGATTCCCAATGTTCCTCTTCATCCATCAAAGTGTTGTTTGGAGGGTTCCCCCACCATGGAGTGGAAGTGTTGGGAAATTGATTTCCCCATTCAGCATAGCCTACCACTGGTGGAGGAGAGACAGTTGTCCTTGACAACTCATTACTCACTTGTTGGATGTTTACGGCTAATTGCAGCATATCTACCCGCAGCTGCAGCTCAGATATCTCACTTTCTGCATCAGATGGTTGATACCAATTGTAGTCCATGATCCTGTCTAATCAATTTTTCACCTCACAGACAATTAAGCCCAAGATCAAAGAAATACAAAAACAAATATAAACAAAACTAACAAAAGAAAAATATCAATTATATACAGAAAAAATAAAATACAAAATGTCTAAACTAGTTGTCTCATTTGTTACTAATGATATTGACAAAGCCAATCCCCGGCAACGGCGCCAAAAACTTGATGCGCGATTTTTAAGATATAAATAAAGGCAAGTGCACCTCGTCGCAATCAAGTAATACGGTGGTGAGACCGGTTATCGTATCCACAGGGATTGGTTGTCAATTATCGATTCACAAACTTAACAACTATTTAGACTAAAATAAAGTATGAGAGATTAAAACAGAAAATAAAGAAAGCAAAACAATATTTTTAGTCTTTTGGGAATTATATCGAACACTTGGAAGGCAAACAGAGATGTGGCTAAGATTGTTAGGATTAGACTACACTAATCTTCCCTTAATTGCAATGAAATGGCTAACAACACAAGTCCTAATTCAATTATGTCAATCAAGCCTTTTCTAAAGTACTCAAGCCTAATGTCTTAGGTGCATTGAGCCTAAAACCCCAAATCAAACCCTAATGTCTTAGGTGGATTAATCTGTGATTTTGCATTAAGTCAAGACTTATACGATTGCAAGCATTCAACACCTATGTCTAGATTCTTGAACTACTTGGCATATGATTCATGAGCATGCCTTAATACCAACCTTTCAGTCATCTATCAAAGCAACATATCATTCCTATGGGTAGCTAATCCAAGGAAAGCATTAAACACAGAATCACATACTCATAAAGAAATAGAACTTGCATTAAAACACCAAATCAAATACAACAAGTTCAGAAAAGTTACATCTAACCCCAACAATGGGGATTTAACTACTCATGATAAAAGGAAATACAAAACAGAATGAGAAAAGGGATGGAGAACACTCATAGACAAGCTTCCTCCATCTTCTCCCCATCCAAGAGCAGAGAAAACACCCCCCTTTTTGGGTAGAAACCCTCTCCAGCCGCCAGCCTCAGCCTGCCTCCAAGTGCAGATCCCTAATTCTGTTCAGTGCAGGTTTATTTATAGATCAGGCCCGCGTCACGGCCGTGACAACCATCACGGCCAGGCCGTGATGGTTTCTGACTTGGGCGCCTCTTCATTCACTTATTCATCACGGCCGTGATATCCATCACGGCTAGGCCGTGATCGTTTCTGACTTTTCCAACTAGCAGGTCACGGCCGTGATAGCCATCACGGCTAGGCCGTGACAGCTTCTGACTTTTGGCTCAATTCTTTCTTCAGCTACTGCTCCCTCACGGCCGTGAGGGCCATCACGGCTAGGCCGTGATACTCTCTGCTTGGCTCAATTTCTTCTCTTTTCAGGCTCTAAGTCCTCCAAGCTTCATTACTGGCTAATTCTCGGGCGTTTAATCATGAATATCTGCAAAACAACACACAATACCACCTTATCCGTTCCAAAGGAAAAACTAAACAAAATCAACACTAAATTGGCCTAACTATATGCAAATGCATGCAGAAATGTACATGAAAAATGAGGTGAAATCACACTCATCATATTGCAAAAGGGTAAAAGGGTAGTTGAAAAAAGTATTGCAAAAGGGTAAAAGGGTAGTTGAAAAAAGTTTGGGATGAAAGAATCAGAAAAAAATAATTCTCTTGAGTTGAAAAAAAATCTCCCCTTCTCCAAATAAATGAAAAAGAAAAGAAAAAAAATAAAAATAAATAGAGAAGGGGATGACAAAAATAAAAATGAGAAATGAAAAGAAAAAGAAAGAAAAGAAAGGTGGAAAAAAAAACCAAAAAGGTATTTTAGAAGGTCATGTTTGCAATGATTGATGTTTTGTATAGCCTTTTGGAAATATCCTTTTCTTGATTGTCCCACCTAACAATAAATACCATGGCCCCGTTACAACCAAAGTAAAAGACCTCTTGATTCTTAATTGTTTTCATTAATAAAGTAGAGATTTGGTTGATAGTCAAGCCTATGGTAGGATTCATTCCTTGAGGAAAATTGAGTGAATTGTCATATATCCTAAACACTTGAGTGAGGTGAGGAAGAGAGCCAATCAAATGAACAAGCTTGGGGTGAGCTTCAGGTGAGAAAGAGTGCCCAAATCAGTGAGAACATGAGTCTAAGGAACCTAAGCCTCTAATTGGACTTGAATTGATTGTCTCTTGCTGAATTGTTTGAAATGCCTATTACTTGGATTAGTGTTTACTCGGGTTCTTAGTCCACTATCCATGCTTTGATTATTTTGATCTTCTGGCCTTAGTGATTGCTTGAGGACAAGCAATTGAATAAGCTTGGGGTGATTTGATAGTGTGATTTTACATGATGTTTCATATATACTTTTGCATGCATTTTTCATATAGATTAGGCATTCTTTATTTGATTTTTATTAGATTTTCCCTTGGAACGGGTGAAGCGGTTTCTTGGTGTTATTTTGCAGGAACTTAAGGAAAACTGTGCAAATTTGCCCATAATGAAGCTTGGGTGATTTTAGAGCTTGATAAGAGAAGAAATTGAGCCAAGCAGAAGTCTGAAGTCTCGCCCCGCGAAACACAATTCGCCTCGCGACCCTGAAAGCTGACTGTGCCTGAAATTGCAAACTTTTTCTGGTTCGCGTCGCGAAGACACTCTCGCCTCGCGAGCGATCGCAGAACAGATTAGTATAAGTTGCTGTTTTAGGGCATAATGTAGGGAGTTGGAGTTTTTGGAGTTTTTAGGTTTTTGAGTAGAGAATCACTTGGAGGCTGCGGCTGGAAGAGGGTTCCAACCCTGAAGGGGGATGTTTTCCTTGCTCTGGGACTGGAAGAAGATTGGAGGATCCTTCTATGGAGTTTGCTTCATCCCTTCTCTCTTTCTCTTTGTATTCTCTTTTTATGAGTAGTTAAATCCCTGTTGTTGGGATTAGATGTAACCAAACTGATTGTTTATGTATTTATCTTGACTGATTATTCTGTGTTCATGTCTTCATATTAGTGATTAATTTTCTGTGCTTAATGCTTGTTGTGGCTAGCACCCCCATGACTCGATTTGTGTTTTGGTATGCAATGGGGACATTCGTATCAGAACCGGAACTGAATTTAATCACCTAGTAACCCTTTCATCTAGGAATGGAGTTAGGTTTACTAGTAATCACATGATCCCTAATCTTAATGCAAATTCATTAATCTAGGCCACCTAAGGAATTAGGGTCTATTAGTGGATTTAGGCTCTTGCCATCCGAGGAATCGGGGTTTGAGTAATTTAGTGGATTGATTTTAATATCTGAAGCATGAATGGGAGGTATCTAGTCCTGATAGTACATGAGTTAGAGGTTTGGTGAAGTCTAGTCCCAACATATCCTTTCTGCACTCCAAGTGTTTGTTAAAAGTCCCCAAAAAGACAAAAAGATTTTATTTCTTTTCTTTTGTTTGTTTTACTTTCTCTTGATTAATAGTTTAGTCTAGATAGTTGCTGAGTTTGCGAATTGGTAGTTGACATCCAATCCCCGTGGATATGATAAACCGGTCTCACCACCGTATTACTTGCACAACTGGGTATACTTGCCCAGATTCGTCAACAAGTTTTTGGCGCCGTTGCCGGGGATTGGTTTTGCCAATATCATTAGTAACAAAGGAGGCAACTAATTTAGACATTTTTTTTTATATTTCTTTTCTGTATATATTTGATCTTTTTGTTTTGAGTTGTGTTTGTGCAAGGTGGATGCAGTTCATGGACAATCACTATTATCCACCTGATGAGGAAGCCTCAAGTCATGCTTTGGAGGACAACTGGTGTTTGGGAGACTGCATGGATTTGATGGATCATGTTACTCCCGCACAAGTTGACTATAGGACGGGAAGGCTTATATATAACTTCTCCGAGGAGGATTGGGAAACCTTTTGTTCATATTTACCACCTCCACCACCATGTCTGATTCCCATAGGGCCACATGAAGCAGAATTTGAGAAAAATCTGGTTGTGGGAATGGATCAAATTGAAGATGAAGTGGTGATGGTGGACAAGTCACAAGAAGAGGGAGTACTTTCCACAAGTCCTTGGGAAATTGAAGAATGGGAATGGAAGGAGCAAACACCGTTGAAAGCTGCTCTAGAACAGTATTCCCAAGAACTATCCGCCTCTGAGGCCAAGGCAAGAGCCAATTGTGAGAGTATCGAAGCTGTGAAGCAGAACTTCAAAATGCAAGTTGAGGAGATTTGCAAACAGTTAGTACAAAAGTCACCTGAAGCCCAATTTGAGGAAAATCTGGTTTGGGGGATAGTTCAAGATGAAGACGAAGTGGTAGTGGATTCCACCATGCTTGCTAAGGAATCTGAAATGTCTGCATTGGACAAATATGTCGACTTGCATGCATGTGTGGACATTGGTAAGTTAGTCCCATCCACTTGTCTGGCAAACTTCCTGGTGAAAATGCCATTTGACCCGCTAGGAAGTAAGTGCATTATTATAGTTAAAGAGGTCAATGGTACTTTCACACAATGGCTGGATGGAGTTGAGGATAAAATCATACTACTGCTACAATCTCCACTCCAAATACCATTTGATCCGGGAGGAGGATCTTAGAACGTCAAGCTAGTGACGTTAAAGAAGCGCTTATTGGGAGGCAACCCAAGTTTCTTAACCCTTCTTTTTAGTTGTTTTCATTTTCTTAATAATTTTGTTTTTGATTTTAACCTCTTGAATAATTTGAGAAGCTCAAGAGGAAAAATAATAAATTGAGAATTGCCAAGTGTTTGCAGGGTAATAAGGAAGGAGGGAAGAGCAAGAAGATAAGAAAAAGTAAAGTCAGCACCCGTCACCGCCTCGGTAAGCCGTTCCAATTTTTTTTGTTTTATTTTATTTTTCTTCTCCTCTCTCCAACTTGATTGTTTACATTGGGGACAATGTAAATTTTTAAGCTTGGGGTGGGGATAGTTTATTTCTGCATCTGTTCATATTGCATTCATATAGTTTTGCATGATAGCTTTGCATGATCACACAATTAGATTGCCCTTGTCTGAGATTTTGCATCCAATTGTGAGAACTGAGGCCAATAATTTGTGATAGTGAATTGTTGAACCCAATTTGTTATTCTTGTGATATGGCTGCAAATGAAAATGTTTGAGATAATCTGTGATAGTTGATAATTAGCTTAGGGTTCTAGAGATTTGTGTTTCTCATTGATTCTTGAACTACAAAAATGTGAGATTTTGAGCCAAAGGGGTACTCACAAAATTTTACCCCATTCTTTGTGTTAGAGTGGTTATTCCTCTTGGTTTGTTTTCTCTAGAACTTGACTCGAAACCATTTTGAAGCTTAAAAATGTTTGAAAACATTTTTGAAAATGATTGAGGCAATAGGTATTTTTCTGGCCTTCTGAGCTTTGAATGATGAAATGCTACCCCTTAGTTGCCCAATTTTGAGCCTGAAAAAAAAAAAAGGAATGCTTTTCTCGGTACCCTGAAATATATTGTTGAATGATGCTTGATAAGGGACCTTCTAAAGTATTGCAAAAGGGTAAAAGGGTAGTTGAAAAAAGTTTGGGATGAAAGAATCAGAAAAAAATAATTCTCTTGAGTTGAAAAAAAATCTTCCCTTCTCCAAATAAATGAAAAAGAAAAGAAAAAAATTTAAAAATAAATAGAGAAGGGGATGACAAAAATAAAAATGAGAAATGAAAAGAAAAAGAAAGAAAAGAAAGGTGGAAAAAAAAACCAAAAAGGTATTTTAGAAGGTCATGTTTGCAATGATTGATGTTTTGTATAGCCTTTTGGAAATATCCTTTTCTTGATTGCCCCACCTAACAATAAATACCATGGCCCCGTTACAACCAAAGTAAAAGACCTCTTGATTCTTAATTGTTTTCATTAATAAAGTAGAGATTTGGTTGATAGTCAAGCCTATGGTAGGATTCATTCCTTGAGGAAAATTGAGTGAATTGTCATATATCCTAAACACCTGAGTGAGGTGAGGAAGAGATCCAATCAAATGAACAAGCTTGGGGTGAGCTTCAGGTGAGAAAGAGTGCCCAAATCAGTGAGAACATGAGTCTAAGGAACCTAAGCCTCTAATTGGACTTGAATTGATTGTCTCTTGCTGAATTGTTTGAAATGCCTATTACTTGGATTAGTGTTTACTCGGGTTCTTAGTTCACTATCCATGCTTTGATTATTTTGATCTTCTGGCCTTAGTGATTGCTTGAGGACAAGCAATTGAATAAGCTTGGGGTGATTTGATAGTGTGATTTTACATGATGTTTCATATATACTTTTGCATGCATTTTTCATATAGATTAGGCATTCTTTATTTGATTTTTATTAGATTTTCCCTTGGAATGGGTGAAGCGGTTTCTTGGTGTTATTTTGCAGGAACTTAAGGAAAACTGTGCAAATTTGCCCATAATGAAGCTTGGGTGATTTTAGAGCTTGATAAGAGAAGAAATTGAGCCAAGCAGAAGTCTGAAGTCTCGCCCCGCGAAACACAATTCGCCTCGCGACCCTGAAAGCTGACTGTGCCTGAAATTGCAAACTTTTTCTGGTTCGCGTCGCGAAGACACTCTCGCCTCGCGAGAGGCCATTCGCCTCGCGAGCGATCGCAGAACAGATTAGTATAAGTTGCTGTTTTAGGGCATAATGTAGGGAGTTGGAGTTTTTGGAGTTTTTAGGTTTTTGAGTAGAGAATCACTTGGAGGCTGCGGCTGGAAGAGGGTTCCAACACTGAAGGGGGATGTTTTCCTTGCTCTGGGACTGGAAGAAGATTGGAGGATCCTTCTATGGAGTTTGCTTCATCCCTTCTCTCTTTCTCTTTGTATTCTCTTTTTATGAGTAGTTAAATCCCTGTTGTTGGGATTAGATGTAACCAAACTGATTGTTTATGTATTTATCTTGATTGATTATTCTGTGTTCATGTCTTCATATTAGTGATTAATTTTCTGTGCTTAATGCTTGTTGTGGCTAGCACCCCCATGACTCGATTTGTGTTTTGGTATGCAATGGGGACATTCATATCAGAATCGGAATTGAACGTCGTGACGAGGATGGTGGCCTGATTTCAGAGAGCTGGGAAAATAGGATTTAGGGTTTTGGAGGAGGAATGAAGGAGGAAGGGGCCAAACAGAGGAAGATGACGGCGGGAGGAACCGAGGAAGGGACGGTGGTTGGAGATGAAGGAAGGGACGGTGGTTGGAGATGGAGGAGATGAACAAAAAGATCCAGAACTGGAAGATGAAGGAAGGGACGGTGCTGAGAGTGAGATGAGAAGTTGAGAAGAATGGAAGTAGGGTTTCACATTTCAGATCAGTTTATATATATATATATATATATATATATATATATATATATATATATATATATATATATATATATGCGGGTTTTGGGCGGGGTGGGTACCAAGGTCCCCGTACCCGCCCCAATACCCTCTCAGATTTGCGGGTAATTACCCGTGCCCGTACCCGTACCCGTACCCATAAAACGGGTTTTTACCCTACCCATGGCGGGTATTTTTTGCGGGTACCCGGCGGGTCGGGTCCGGATTGCCATCCCTACAGGAGAGGCCTTTGGCCCAGCAGAGGGGTGCCCGAGGGAACAATTGGATGAGGATGCAACCGTAGAAGAACTTTTCGTGGAAGCGGCCACCGCCACTACAACTTGATCAGGGAGCACCCTCTCCTTTCCTCACTCTTATTTTATATCTGTGTTATTTCATTGAGGACAATGTATGCTTTAAGTGTGGGGGAGGGAACCAACTGTTTTGTTTTTGTTTTTGTTTTTGTTTTTGTTTTTGTTTTTGTTTTTGTTTTTGTTTTTGTTTGTCACTCTTGAATAATTTGAGAAGATCAAGAGTATGTGTATGAATGTGTGTCGGCAGGCTTGTTGGATTTTAATTAAATTTAGCATAGATTGATTGCATGAATTATTTTGACCATTGATTATTTCCCCCTAGGTTCTGAAAATAGAAAAGTTGATCCCCATGGGAAAAATTGAAAATTGAACTTTGAGAAATTTTATTGTGATTGCTTGATTTATGACAAGTTTGGGGTGAGGGGGTGCACACACTAGGAATTGTATCTCGGTCAAACAATTTGCAAAATGTCCAGGTGAGGATTTGAGCCTCCAACTTTGTTTTTGATTGTGTGGATCACTTTCAAGTTGCACTTTCCCGAATTTGCTTGAATCTCTTCATGGTTTTCATGTTTATGTGTTGCATCAAATGATTTAGGCAATTTTCTTTGAAATAGCTACTTGGCCTAAAAAGAACCATCCCTAATGCATGTTCCCTAGTTAGCCACATTGAGCCTAATTAGCCTATTGTTTCTTGATGACCCTATATTATAAGCCAAAAATCTGAAAAACCATGTTAACCCAATCTTAGGATTAGGAGAGCATGGAAGCTTAGCAAGAGAAGGGTTGTGAGAAACTAAGTTTGGGGTGGCTACAAGGTGATATGTCATTTTGGGTTGAGAAAAAGAAAAATAAAGGTTGAAACCCAAGGCAAAAAAAAAAGAAAAAGAAAAAATTGCCAAAAAGAAAATGGGCAAAACAAAAAGATTAGCAAGGAAAAAACTGTTGTCACCCGAGGCAAAAAGAAAAATGGAAAAAGGAATTTGAGTGGAAGATGTGTCAGATGCTCATGCTCTCTAAGTTCCTAGGGACTTAAGCCTAGTATCCTTGAATATCCTACCCTTAGCCAGGCCCCACTACAACCTTTAAAAGACCTTTTGATGTTGCATGCATGTTTTCGTGGGAACTATTTTTGAGATGAAAATCAAATTCATGGGAAGTGCTCTTGAAATGTGAATTTGAGTGAAAATTTGATAGCCTAGACACAATTGAGCGAATGAGTGAAATACTAAATGCCCTTGTGAGGAAGGCAATTGTTTGAATTTGGTGATCTCCCTTTTGTGTGAAACTTGGATCCTCAACTTAGATTAATGATTGCATGCATGATGAATTTATCAATTGTTTAAAGTAAATTAATGTGGGGATTACATTGATGTAAGGGGGGAAACATTGAAGAAAAACTGTTTTGTAAGATTGCATGAAATTTGTGCGAAATTGATTGAATCCTTTAAGCTTGCCAAGTCTTGAGTCTTTTTGAGTTTTAGCTCGCTTGGGGACAAGCAAGGTTTAAGTTTGGGGTGTTTTGATAAGCCTCTGGCTTATCTAGTTTTATAACTAGTAAGACCGTGGTTTATGTGCTAATTATTCGAGTTCAATCCTGATTTCGCCCAAATTTGCCTTGTTTTGTTCTTAAGTTAGACTTTGACTCGTTTTAGGCATTTTTAGTAGTTTTTAGTCTATTTTGAATAGAATTACGCTTTTTGTTTCTTTTTATTATTTCAGGTTAAAAGGGGAAGCACTTCGAGTCAAGGGAATGAAGAAAACAGTGGAAATTGCCATTCTGGATATATTAGCCTCGCGAGAGTATTCTCGCCTCGAGAGCCTGAAGACCAGCTGAAGCAGCAACAGTCATCCTTTCTGTCTCGCCCCGCGAAGATACCACTCGCCTCGCGAGCATGAAGGCCTGATTGTGCCAGAATTGTCATCCTCTTTGTGTCACCTCGCGAGAGTATGATCGCCTCGCGAGAGTCCAATTTGAAAGCACGCCAATTTTAATATTCGCCTCGCGAGAGCTTGCTCGCCTTGCGAGCGAGCGCAAATCCTGAACTCTATATATTGCTGTTTTAGGGCAAAATTTGGGAGCTTTTGGTTCTCCACTGATTTTGTAGCGTTTAGGCCGAATCCTTGTTACTCTGGAGCTGCGTCTCCCTCTTTTCTTCTTTTATTTTATAATGGTGGTTAATTCCGATTGTTCGTTTGTCGTTACGGGCATGAGGAGCTAATCCCCTCGTCTAAGGGATCAATGAAACCACCCATGGCGGTGTAGAATTCGATGTGATGTATGTTTCTCTCCCTTTTCTCAATTAGTGTTTTCCAATTCTGATTCGATTGCGTTGATCATATGCATGCGTGATTGACTAGTTAAACGTGATGAGGCTTAGGAGGCAATTCGCGTTTTAGAACTTGAATTGGGATCATCGATCGACTATTGCACGAGAGTGAATAGAAGATCGGTGCAACCTTATAGGGAACAAGAATTAATAGAGTTTGATGATTAGGGTTATGAGACCTAGTAAGTAATTAACTCAATCATCAAATACGCCCTATTGAGCACGACAGTGGATATAGGAGAATTTGGGGGTCCTGGTTGACATTGTAATTGAACTTAGGGAAGAATCATTATCACTTGGGTACTATGCATGATTGGGTAGGTGGATTTAAGACCTTAGATATTTTAATTTCTAATTTTAATACCTTAGCTTAATTGATTTGTTAATTTGAATTGCAATCCTATTTTCTCTCTCTCAACCATTTGTTGTCACTTAACCAACTTATCGAATTTCTCGCGAATTAGTTGAATTGGTAGCCCAATCCTTGTGTTCGACCTCGGTAATTATTTACCGAGTTTATTTTATTACTTGCGACGACCCGGTACACTTGTCGGTGACTCAACAGATATCCTACACGAAACGATGGAGTTCCTATTGAATCTAGCAACTAGATCAATCGAAAACTCCATATCCTTCGCAGGGACAAACCCGAAACATTCTCAGGGAATACTCCTGGAAATCTTTCCACAACGGGTACTTTATTCAAATGTCTGACACCATCCCAAAAGGATAAACAAACGTGTCAGCATGAATTAACGTACCATTTGCTAATCACGAGTTCTCACAAGATCTCGACCAAAACAGAACCCATCAAAACACACCTACCAGTGCGTCAACACACATTGTTTCCACAAGGAAACAATTCAAACAATAACCAAACAGAGATCACACAACAAAACATAATGGACTTATTCCCTAAGTTCTTGAAAGACTCGACCAACTCTGATACCACCAATGTAACACCTCCCTTGGGCATTACCTCCTAATCACTTGTGGAAATAAATTAAAAGGAAGTTTACTGGTTGCTTTCAAAAAAATTCTATTATTTTCATCAGTCTAAAAATATAGGGGTAAATTTTTTTTATTTTTGACGGAGTATTAAAACAGAATATAGCGCTCAACAAAATAGTACAAACTATATTATATTTACCAACATACATAGACTGATTTTATTCAAAAACAGCTCTTCTATAATGTACAGATTTCTCTTAAAAATACTTTATTATTCATAACAGAATTCAAAAAGGTTTTCAGGTCACATAAACCGACTTCCTCAAAACACATAACCCAACAAAAAATCCTAAGCTGGTCATTCTAAAAGACATCAACTGGAAAGAACTCCGTAGTTCTCACCATTTTAACCTTCACCAACCTCTTCAAGGATGCGGGATTAAAGTCCCCATGTGAGGTTAGAACATCTCGGCACCACTCGCCCTTGTGTACTAAAGTACATCAGCAAAGAACTAGGAGAACCTGATATATTGTAAGGGTGAGATACCAATATATGGATGAATTATGACAACTACAAGCCTAATACACAGAAACAACAATTACAGATAATCAATCATATTCAACATATAATTTCCAGTAAAAGCATAATATCACAGAATTCACCGTCATTTTTGAAAAAACATATGGCACTTATATATTTCAACGTTCTATTATAATCTCCGGAGATCCCAACTTTTTTTAAGCAGTAACATTTTTAACATCGGTTTTTGTTGTTAACCGATGTGGAAAAGCAATATAACACATCGGTTTTGGATATAACCGATGTGTATTTTCAGTTTGTTTTCATTTATTCATCCCTCCAATACCTCTCTTGCGCGTTACCACTAAATGTCTGAAACCCAATATTTTCTCTGTTGCATACGCGCTTCGTAACCCTCACACCTTCATTCTTGCTCGCTCGACCGCGTCCTCCACTGTCACCTCAGCCTCAAAGCCCCTCCGCTTGCTCCGCCTCTTTGTGTCATGACCCTGTAGCCTTCACTTGCTCCGCCGTTTGCTCTGCTTGCTCCGCCGCTTAGTCATCTCAGGTAATGCACCTCTTATACCATGTTTCTAAGGAATCTGAGCATTGGGAAAGTACAATGGAAGCTTCTTCAACCCATTTCGATTTTTTGACTAAATTTTCTCATTTCAGGGTTGTGCAAAGGGCTTGATGTGGTACTGGTTAGTGGTCACATTTGTGGTTCAAGCTTTCCCTTCAACTGTTACCTATCTTGCCCTCATTCCTTGCAAGGTACAATATTTACTTTGAACCTTAACGCTGGTCGGTAATGTTTTTCCCATTTTTTGGTTTTGGATAAAAGTAAATGAATTGGAAGTTGTTGATTTTTTGTTGATTGGGATTGAAGAATCATGAATGTCGAGTTTTTTTTTATCCAATGCTATTTGGGATTTGTTGTAAGTTTGGTGTGTGCTTAAAAATGTGTTCAAAACTACAGTGATGAGTTTTATTCATGTTATGTAAATCTTTTTCATGAATAGTTTTGCCCTCTTTTGAGGATGTGGTAATTATTACCTATTGCTTGTTTTTGATTATCAGGGGTGTTATTAGTCTCTTTGTTTGAATCTGACTTTGATTTGAGTCTAACTGGTGGTTGAATTTTCGATGTTCAAATTATGGAACTCTTTACTTATCCTACATCTGACAATTTATTTATTTTGTCTAAACAGGTATACATGGTTGATCCTGATGATATCCCTCCTTCATGCAGCGGGTCGGAGACCCCGTCTACGGGTAGAAAGGGTAGACGTGCCACACGAATGAGGAATTTGACTGCCAACCGTGGTTCAAATCAAAGGATAATAATCGAATTTGATGCTAATCTCAATCCTATTGGGTCAATGGTAGAGCAGTTTATCAGTTTTGTGGGGACCCTTGCTCGAAGCAAGCCTAGTATACTTATTGAGCGTTGGAAAGATGTACCGCAGGGCATGAAGGATCAGATATAGGAGAGTATTATGGTATCTATACTTTTACGTCCTGTGTTTGTATCGACTTTATTTTAATCTTATTAATACCATACACTAATTCGTTGATTCTTTTGGTGTTAATGTAGCTCACCTTTGACCTGCCGGATACGACGGATATGAAGAAGCGTTTGATAAAGTATGCTGGTGAGCGTTGGAGGGCTTTTAAGGTGGACCTGGGCAGTTATTATGTATTCAAGTAAAGCTGTGAAAAGAACCCACTTGAGGTGTACCCGTTTCTTGACCAGGCGACATGGGATCGCTTTGTTCAGAGCTGACATGATCACAGCTTTCAGGTTAACTTATTTGAGTTGTCTCTAAATTTATGTAATTTCATTAATTTTCTTAATTTACTTATGTAATTTAATTGTCTTCTATTTATAACAGGAGAAGAGGAAAAAGGGGCAGGAAAACCAAAGCAAGAATGTCTACCCCCATATACCGTCTCGTGGGGGATATAAAAAACTTGACCTGACAATGGTGGAAGAGGAAAAGAAAAGACTTCAGCAAGAAGCATCTCAGGCAGATCCTACAGCTGATAATCATCCAGAAGTTTTTGATCCACCTCCACCCCACGCCATCGTAGATGGAAGAGGGTCCGACAAAGAAGTACGGGACAATATACATCTGAGGAGGCCCGCCAAGTAGCTGAGAAGATTGTAAGTATAGTTTGAATTGTAATTGTGATTTTAACAATGTTATTGAATTGTAATGTGACATAATATTTTATATGTTGTAGGATGCCTTGGACGAGCAGGCCACTCAAGGAACCTTTGTTCCTAGAGGACGCGAGGATATCTTAGCTGCTGCCATCGGTAAACCAGACCACCCAAGCCGTGTCATTGGTGTTTGATGGGGCGCAGGCATTCGCCAATACCATGGTTCATCTTCACACCAACGTCATAGGGATGTTGATGCAGATAGAGAATGGCTAAAACGGGAGATTGAAGATGAGCTTAGACAGGAGATGGCCCAGTAGTTTTCCCAGCAGCTGGCAATAATGGCTGCTATGTCCCAGCAAAACACAGGTGTCTAACCCTTTGTCCAACCCTCTGTCCATGTGAGCACTAAGGGCTCATGTGATCCTCCTCATCATCCTGAAAATGATGATGATGATGATGATGATGATGATGACGACGATGACGACCCTGATAGGTGTGAGCTGTATGTTGAGGATCATCATGATCGGTGCTTAGTGGCATTGGGGAGGGAACATAACTTAGGTAATACCATACACCACCGTTTATTATCAGATGATCAGGTGAGGGTCGTGGTTGAGATTATTCAAGATGCTAATGCTGGAGTCCCTGTTCCCACTGAGGAGGTTCAAACAGTGGGCCAGGCCACTGGTAACTTCATCCCCTGGCCAAGAAGACTGGTCAGGTTTCTTGTTGCATCTGAGGTATTCAATTAGTTGTGTTTTTCTATATTTATAGTTGCAATTATTTATTATTGTTTAAAGATAATGTTTTTTTTAGTATGTTGGAAATGATATTCTGCCTAAAAGGTCGGATCCAGGAAGACCATAGAAGTATGCTCCTGCCAAGGTATTCATTTGACCATTCAATTAATTACGAATGAAATAACTTAACTGTGATTACTAATGTATATCTTTGTTGTTTAGGGGATTGACAAAGGGGATCCTGGTGGTGTTTTTACACGTCTGGCTATACAGGTTGTGAACATGGAGACTGACGCAGCTTTGGTAAGGTTGGAACATGATGACAAGCCAGGTGACGATCTGTATATCCCAAAGAAGGAGCTTATGGAGACGGTGCACGATCATGAAATGGCTAGTGCTGCACACATCTCGTTATGGTGCACGTAAGTACATTTTATTTGCAAGTTAAGTAATTAAATTTTAAAAACTATGATAACTAACATGTTTTATCAATATATTAGGTATCTGCATCGCATGTTAGTTGATCAGGGCAACCTCACCCTTTATGGGTTCATTGACCCCATGCTCATTCAGGGTGATGTTCTCCTAACATCATAAGACCCGATCACCACCATACGTGATATACTTGCCCAATATGATCATCAGTTCTACCTTGCGCCTTATCTCAATAAGTAAGTACCAGTTATTTAATTATAACGTACTATATATGACTTAGTTACTAATTGCTCCGCAAATACAGTAAACATTGGCAATTGTTGATCTTGTGCCCTCGGTTGAATCTCGTGGTCTTCTTCTGCTCGATGGGAAATAAGCCGGCGAATCAACTGAAGATCATCATGGAAACGTAAGCATTAAAATAATTTATAATCAGTAATGAAGTTGTTTTAATCATCTGAAATCTATAAGATATACTTTAATTAATGTTTATTTTCTTATGATAGTTCTATTGATGCAATCCACATGCTGCATGGTGAAAGGCGTCGGGCTATTAGATGGATTATCCCTCACGTAAGATATTTATTACAAATGCTTCAAGCACAGTGGGTATAATTATTGATTTCTATTTAATTCCTTATATTCTAATTGGCTTTCATTTGTACGTAGTCCCGTAGACAACGTGGATCATGGGAATGTGGATATTATGTGATGAAGTGGATGGTCGAAATTATCTCCTCCAGTATCACTGAAAGGTGGCAGGAGGTAAATGCTAATTGGTAACACAATTAGTTCTAATAGTTATAGACTCGTTATATGTTTTATTTTAGTTTATTACGTAAAAGATATAATCTTATGTCCAATTAAACTTGCAGATATTCAACTATCCGACTCCACTCTCTGATGCCGACATCAATAACATAAGGATGCGTTGGGAAACTTTCTTTTTTGAGTAACAATTACCATAGTTTGTACGTAGTTAGTTTATAATAAACGCATCTTGTACTAGCTATAGTGTACTTTTGACTAATATATGTTTTGACACGAAATCTATAATATATCATATGTAGCCTTTTGGTTTCTAATTACCTTTGTTGTCTGAATGTAATTGAATATATTTATTGTTTGTAATCTTTTAATTTAGTGTGTTTTGGTTGTACAAAAGTGATTGTGTTGAGAATATTTTTTTTTTAATCCAAAATGGTATGTAAAGACATCACTGTGGAAACAAGGCATCCCAACTAGGTTGGCACCTCAAGATCCACCAATCACTTGTAGCACTGATAGTGTGATTTCACATCATATTTTATGTACGTTTTTGCATGCATTTTCATATAGTTTAGGCATATTTAAATTGATTTTAGTTAGTTTTTACCTTGGAACGGGTAAGGTGGTTTCGTGGTGTTGTTTTGCAGAAATTAAAGAGAAAATGCCCCAGATGAGCCATAATGAAGCCTGGATTAAGTTGGAGCTTGAAAATTGAAGATATTGGATGACTCCAATTTAATTTGGAATGGAAATATTTAATGATAATTGACAAAAGTCCAGCAGCAATGTGAGAGACCTAATTGATGGATTGGATGATTTGGATATTAATGACTTACCATAAAAATAGAAGATGAAGATATTGATTGGGCAATTAATTTAGAAGATTTGAAGTCATTAAAGAATATCAATCACCATATGCAAGGAGATATATCTTGAACTCAATCCAAGGACTTGCCAACGTGAAGCTTGAGATTTGACAAATAAAAACATTAATGTAGCAATGTTTATGGCAAAGCAAATCAAGGGCCCACATGAAAGATTGAATGGAATTAAAGTGGACAAGGCCACGGCGTGAAAGAAAAAAATTGTTGCTGTGCATTCTATCATCTAATTAAATCTTGATAAGATATGATTGGGATTTGACAACTAAATTAGAGGATAGAAGCCCTTAAAGTTAGCATGAATATGACTTTGCTAGAGATATTTTAGCCACGGCAGCGCCATTAGAGGGAGACAGACACGGCTACACACAGAAAAATAGGGATTTTTAACCTAGGAGCATTTTTACCCTTGGGAGACTCTTGGGAAGCAACAAGGGGCGTGTTCTCTCTGCTCTTGGACTGGAAAAGAATTGGATTGGAAGATGATTGGAGGATTCGTCATGAGTTTTCTTCATCTCTTCTCTCTTTCTCTTTTGTAGTTTCCTTTATCATGAGTAGCTAATCCCTTTTTATTGGGATTAGATGTAGCTAATCTGAACCTCATGTAATTGTTTTGATTGATTAATCTATGTTTATGCCTTCGTATTAGTGTTTAATTCCGTCGCTTAATGCTTTTTGTGGTTTAGCTACCCATAAACTGATTTTAAGATTTGATTTGCAATGGGGACGTTCTTATCAATTCTTGATCTAGAATTATTCACCTAGTAAACCTCGCATCTAGGAATGGGGTTTGGTTTATTAGTAATCGAGTAAACCTTAATCTTGATGCAAATTCATTAATCTAGGCCACCTAAGGAATTAGGGTCTATTAGTGGATTTAGGCTCTTGTCATCTGAGGAATCAGGGCTTGAGTAATTTCGTGGGTTGATTTTAATATTTGAAGTATAAACTGGATTGGTGGTCTTGGTATTGCATGAGGCTAAGGTTTAGTGAAATTTAATCCCAACACCCCTATTTGCATTCCAAGTGTTTGATAAAAATTCCCAAAAAGACCAAAAAATATTTTATTGCTTTTGTTGCTTTATTTTATGTTTTGATCTTTCTTCATTTAGTCTAGATAGTTGTTTGATTTGTGAATTGGTAATTGGCAACCGATCCCTGTGGATACGATAACCGGTCTCACCACCGTATTACTTGTTCGACTAGGTATACTTGCCTAGAAATCGTCCAACAAGCACACCATGAATATATTAAAAAAAGAGGAAACAAATACAAAGCATGGGGGGACAAGACCAAAACCCATGAAGGAAACGAAGTTATCTGAACCTATAGTTAGGAAGACCATTCCTATCACGGGAAAAATCAACCAATATAAAACTGGGAGCTAAATCCCACCAAACTAACCCTTGGGAAGAAATACCATAATTGGCTAATTTGTCAGCACAAGTATTGCCCTCCCTAAGAATGTGAGAGCAACCGAAGTGAATTTCCTTAGTTAAACTTAAGCAATTCATCCATCTATTTCTAAGTTGCCAGGGAACCAACTTGGGATTGGAGAAAGCTTCAATAACCAACTTCGAGTCACACTCAAGCCAAAGTTTGCGCCAAGCCTTCTTATGAGCCAGCTCAATTGAGATAATAGCGCCCAAGATTTCAGCAGAAAAGGCATCAGAGATTCCAATATTATAGGAGAAACAACCCAATATAGCTGAATTGTTGTCACTAAAAAGACCACCACAAGCAGCTCTCCCTAGGGAGCCTTTGGCTGCTCCGTCACTATTAGCCTTAAACCATCCAGTTTTAGGGGGAAACCAAAAGACCTCTTTAATCAGAGGAGCTGAGTTGATCTTTCCAATAACATGGAAGTGCCTTAAGATATTGAATTCCTCAATAGAAGAGGACATGAAACCAGCAGAAGAATTTCCAGATAAAGATACGTTTGCTCGGATCACATTCAGAGAATCTTCGAAAGAAATATCCTTCCCTTCAAATTTAATCTGGTTTCTATAGAACCAGATTCCCCCAATAACGTTTGCAATGGCTGAGGCAATGATGTCTCTGATTTGAGTGCTCCAATTTCTGTGACAAACTGATAAGATTGTTTGGGTTGAGGAGGAGTCGATTGCCACATTCAGAACTGAGCCTAGCCAGCACCAGAATCGCTGAGCAAAGCTGCACTCAAAGAATAGATGAGCCGAAGTTTCATAAGCCTGACTGCACAAACTTCAAATTGAGACCACATAACAGCCTCTTGACCAGAGTTTATCCTCTGTTGGGACTTTGTTGTGAAGAAGGAGCCAGATGAGGAAAGACTTAGACGGAGGGATCGATTTAGACCAAATAAGCTTACACCAAGACAAAGTCGACTTGATAGGAAACATAAAGTTATATGCATCTTTCGAAGATAGTTCACCAAAATTAGAAGCAGTCCAGTACAGCGAGTCGTTCGTAGGAAGTTTAGGGATACTGATTCGGCTAAGTTCATAGGCCATGAGCTGATTTCTTTACATAATGTCTTGAGGAGCACTCCATTTACCTTGAATAATGAAATCTTCAACTTTGGAATGCAGTAAATGGAGCATGATTTCAGGATATCCATAAGATCAACAATAGGTTTAGATAACCAACAATCAGTCCATAAATTTATATTTCAGCCATTTCCAACATTCCATCTGCTGTTAGCAAGGACAGTAGAGACATGATTTTTCATCCCTGCCCATAAGGAAGAATTGATGTGGTGCTGAATAGAAGTTTTATTCGAGAAGACCCTGGCCCTTAGGAGGATTTCCCACTGCTTACCAGATGAGACTAGATCCCAACTCCTCTTAAGCAAGGCTGCCTTATTTATGGAATTAAATGATCTCAAACCAAGGCCTCCCTCATTCAGAAGAGCACAGAGTTTGTTTCAGGCAATAGTGACAATCTTCCTTGAGTCAATATTACCAGACCAAATGAAGTTCCTAATCCAATTGTCTAGCAGCTTTATCAGGGACGCAGGTCATGCATAAATCTGGAAAGAGTAGATTAACATACCCTGAATTATTGACTTGACAAGTTGAACCCTTCCCATAACGGACAACATTGCACCTTTCCAATTAGCCAACTTGATCTTTATCTTGTCTGCAATATACATCAGATGAACTTTCTTAGGTTTGCCTCTGAACAAAGGGACACCAAGATAAATGAAAGGAAGATGACCCAGTTTAAAACTGAGGGCATTAGTAATCTCAGCCAATCTTCTTATTGGTATGTTCCCCTGGTAGAATTTGGACTTGTCCAAGCTAATCAATTGGCCCGAGGCCTCTCCATATTTAGTAAAAAGGGACATTATATTCTTCATGTTTCACTTAGTTCCTCTGCAAAAGATGAGGATGTCATTAGCATACAACACATGAGTAGGAACTTGGTAGCCTCTTGGACTCGACATAGGTAGCAGCTCCGCTTGTTGAACAAGTTGAGAGATAACTCTACTAAGCACTTCCTCAGCAACACAAAAGGAGGGGGGACAAAGGATCGCCTTGCCTAACACCTCTCATACAAGAGAAGTAGCCAACTGAATTGCCATTAACTGAAATAGATAGTTTTACAGAAAGCAAGACTGCTTTCACCCAATTACAGAAGACAGTGGCAAAGCCAAACTGATGAAGAACCTTTAGAAGAAAATTCCAATCTAAAGAATCAAAGGCTTTTTTTATATAAATTTTAAGGGCAATGTTACCTCCAAAAGATCTTTTGTGCAAGAGATTGACAGCTTCGGAGGCAACTCCAATGCAATCATGGATATGTCTATCTTTGATGAAGCCCTTTTGGTTTGCCGAGATGATCTTAGGTGCCACCATTGCTAATCTGTCAGTCATGACCTTGGTAATTATTTTGAATTTAAAGTTGGCAAGAGATATAGGTCTGTGCTGATCAATGGAGACAGCCTCCTGAGACTTAGGGATTAGAACCACCACATTAGAATTGAAGTTAGGCAGAATCCAACCCTGCTTGAAGAACTGAAGAACTGCACAAAATACATCGTTCCCAATCACATCCCAATAATTATGATAGAAGAAGCCACCAAATCCATCTGGACCAGGGGCACCATTAGCATTCATGGAAAACACTGCATTTTTAACTTCCTCCAAAGAGGGCAGATTGGTTAGCATGATGTTGTCCTCTAAGCTCACTTCAGGAGAGATGACTTGCTCAATCAATCCATTATCCCTGCAGTTGTTCGCAGAGGCAAACAAAGAATTATAATACTCGAAGACATGAGTTTCGATATCAACAGCCTTATCAAGGATCAAACCATCCTTTTTTAGCATGGACATTCTCTTGGTAGCATTCCTGAGTTTAGTTACCTTATGGAAGAAGGTCGTGTTTCTATCTCCATTGGAATGCCAATCAAGTCTAGATTTTTCTCTCCAAAATTCCTCCTGATATGAGAGAGCATTGTTTAACTCCAATTGGGCTACTTTTTCCTGTTCAGATCTGTCATCCTAGTAGCCAAGGACAGAAATTTGGTCTTGAATTGTGTCCACTGCTTGTTGAGCCTTGCTAACCATGTCATGAACATTACCAAACTTATCTCTATTCCAACCCTTCAACTTATGTTTCGGCTGCTTCAGCTTTTCGAAAAGAACATACATTGGGCAGCCAGTCACTTCCAATTTCCATGAATCAGCAACAATACCACGGCAGTCCTGATGTTGAGCCCACATTCTGAGAAATTTGAAAGAGGAGCTGTGAGAGTCGGACACTTTTTCCAGGGATAAAAGAATAGGGTAATGATCATATTTGCTTCTAGTTAATGTGCAACAAGACACACTGGACCAAATATCCAACCAATTGTCATTGCAAACCACTCTATCCAAACGCTTTTCAGTAAGGTTGTTTCCCCTTCTACCATTGGACCAGGTGTACAGGGAGGATCTTATTGGGAGATGGGACATATTATAAGCGTCAGACCAAGCTTTGAAGTCACTGCAGGAGAGTTGAGGAGGAGGGCATCTACCACTATGCTCATGATTCCCTAGAATGGCATTGAAGTCACCTATGAAGCACCAAGGGCCAGGGTATGCGTCCTGCAACAGATTTAACTCCTTCCACAAATTTCTTCTAGAGATATAGTTGGTGGCAGCATATATAGCAGAACAGTAGAGCAGATGATTCTCCCAATGTATTGAGAAAGAGACATGTTGAGTAGAGCTACTAATTATATTCGGACCAACATTTTCATGGCAGATGCACCAGATATTTGGGGCCAAAGAATCTCTATTATTTACAGAGAAAACTTTAAGCTGCAAGCTACTAAAAAACCTTCTAGGGAATTGATCCATCTTGATCCAAGGTTCAGCAAGAAAAAGTAAATCCGGTTTGTTCACAAGAAGCAACCTTTTAAGAACCAACCAAGTGTCTAGGTTAGCAACACCTCTAGCATTCCAATAAAGAACCTTCATTATGCAAAGTTTTGAGGGCCAACCCTATATCTGGCTTTGATATTCTCCTGCTTTTGAGTCTGAATTGCCTTCTTCCTGAGTTTCTTCTTTTGAGACTTAGTCAGGACAATTGTGAAACCAGGAGTTGAGTGCTGATTTTCAGCCAGGTATTTATTTGCACGAGTACCTTCATGGTCTGTCACTATATTTAATGAGCTATCATCAATTTCCTCATCCTCCACTTGATCACTCCACAATCTGCCAACTATCCTCATGTCCTTAACAACATTAGGATTTGAGAAATGATTAGGAGTTTCAATAGGGGTATGTAAGTCGTTAATCTGTATTGTTACAGAAACAGAATTTCTAACCACAGAATTGCTTCTTGCATCCGAAGATTGAAAAGAACCTTCTACCATAGTACCATTACCAGAAACTGATACAGAATTAACTGCACCAGTGGGAGAATCAGAAGTATTACCTTGCGGTTGTTGGACTGAGATGAATTCCACAATAGCAGCTGGTTGTTGTACCAAATTATGATCAGGGGGGAAACAAAAACAAAGAGAGGGTTCATAGCAATATCATTTAGGGGACCCTTCTCCTTATCAGTCACAAAAACTTCTGGATGAAGGGCCAGAATTTCTCCAGACGTAGGCACAACATTATTAACCTGAGCAGAATCAACTCTAAACTGAAAATCGGAATGGGAAGTACCTTCGTGATCCAAGGGAATAATCACTCCATTATTTCCATGTGTATGATTCTGATTATCAGTAACATCTTTATTATCTTCCTTTTGTTTTGGCACATAAATCTTGCGAGTATGTCTCACTACTGGGCGATCAGGATTCGTCACAGCATTACTGCCATTCTTTCTTTTACATTTGGCAAGAGAATGTCCAATGTTTTGGCAATAGGTGCAGAAAGCAGGTAGTCTTTCGTACTCTATATCAACATAGAAATCGTGTTCTTCCCTCTCCACAATAATTTGGTTATGCAAGGTAGCCTTTAGATCAATATCAACGAGGACCCTCGCAAAGTGCCCATATGACTTCTTGCTAGTTGCTTCATCCAGGCTGATGAGAATCCCCAAACCACCGGCAATGGCAAATATTATCTTTGGTCTCCAATATTCTTGAGGCAAACCAAAGATCCGAACCCAGCATTGTGCAGAAGATTGTTTTTGATTATTAGGGTTGAAATCTGGGGTCCAAGAAGACATCCCCAAGATCCCTGGCCCGAGGTTCCAATGACCAATAGACCAAACACTTCTGAGATCCTCTGCAAAAGCGAAAGAGAATTCATAGAAGCCTTTCCCTAGAGAGATCATGCCCCACTGACTCAAAGGTTTCAACAGAGCCGATAACTTGGCTCTCAAGTCATTCACCTTGATAGGTTGATCGCCTTTAGATAAAATCAGCCAACCATGGAGATGGTTTTTATAGCTTTCTAATACGGCTTTGTACTCCTCCTCCGGGATTTTGATTAAAACTGTATCACCCTTCAGTCGGGGGCGTGGAAGTTGGGTATATGGGATATCACATGCATTATTAAGGGCTTGTGCAAAGGTTTTCCTTTGAGAGGGCACTGTATGATAAGAAGAAGATTGAGAAGGTAGGGGCGACTCCATGGCAAGAAAACTCCATGGGCAGATTGCTTTAGGCGCAGCAACCATGGTTCCTGCAAAACCCTATAGGAAGGCATATGCTAAACCCTAGCAGTCATGTGTCCACAGATTCTGTATTGATCTATGGATTACTGGATTACTGAAACAGGGGAAAGGACTGTCACTACCGTAAAGGGGTTTTTTTTATAAAAAAAACTCTTTCACATCAGTTTCTGAAATAACCGATGTGATAACCCAACATTTCACATCGGTTTCTTAAAAAACTGATGTGGTAACCCCACTTTACACATCAGTTATTTTTAAAACCGATGTGAATAGTTGAGTTATCACATCGGTTTTTTCAATAACCGATGTGGAAAGTGGGGTTACCACATCCGTTTTTAAGAAACCGATGTGAAAAGTGCTGAACAAGAATTATTGTCTTGCTGAAATAGAATTTTTGACATCGGTTTTAAAGCCGATGTGAAAAGTGGCAATAAACCACATCGGTCGTTTCAACATCAGTTTGAAAACTGATGTGAAAAGCCAAAAAAATCGATGTGAAATCCCTTTTGTGCACTAGTGACAAGGCAAAAAAATTATTTTTTAATTGCCACGTGTTTTTTTAAAAAAAACTTTAAACTTTTCAGTTTTTATTATTAATATTTAATTTTTGTTTTTAAAATCAAAATCAAAATTTTCCCAGCCTCCTCTCCTTCTCTGCAATCCTCAATCTTCTCCCTCATCTCCCCTTAAACCCTAACCCCTCCACCAGCATCCCCCAAGAACAACCAGTTCCCTTCCTCTTCCTCTTCCCATTCCAGATCCCTCAAAACCCCTATAGCCTGCTACTACCGCATAGCCATCGCCCTCATCCCCTCCACCACCTTCCTCCTCGACCTTGGCGAACAACCGCCGTCCAGTTGCAACTCTGTCCCAGTCGCGCCGAACGATCACCATACGTCGCTGCCAGAGCCTCCGCCGTCAACCTCTCTGTCTCTCAACACAGATCTGCATCTCATCCCCCCTCAAGTTCCCATTTTTCGTCGTCGGCCTCTCTGTCTCGCAACATAAACATTGATGGCGTATGAAGCAGAGGCACTGTCATGACCCGAATTTCATAGCCACGACCGACCGAAAGGGAAAGACTCATTTTCCCCCTTCGCAGTCTCTTAAGCATATATAAATCTGTTTCATCCAAAGTATACGATTACATTCATTAATTAAAACAACATAATGAATATAATGGATCAGAGTAACATCATTTAAATTACAAAGTCCTACTTAAACTAAAACAACTTAAAACTATGGGTGCAACCCATCAAAACTCTCCACATGGCATCTGACACTAGTGTAGGATGTGCTTTTTACGTCAGTCAAAATTGATTTTGGGCGTTTGAATAATCCTGACGTTATTGGAGCAGTCGTTAAAAGTAAGTTGATTACATAACTGACGTTAAAAGTCATTTTTTAAAATAAATAAATTTTAATGTCGGTTTTATTACAACTGCCGTTAAAAGCCAGTTTTTTTTAAAAAAAATTTACTTTTAACATTAGTTCACTTAGTTGTACTAAACAACTGACGTTAAAGGCTTTGTTATTTTTTTAAAAAAATTCTGTTACAATATATCCCTTCCCCCATATATCCCTGCATTCAATAAACAGTCTAGTAATTGTCCAATATTTCACTTAAATTTCATTAATAAAATAAAAAAATATATATACAAAGGAACAAATGGGGGGGATAAAAAATATACTAATTACTACACACCTACATATAAGTTTCTATACTAATTACTAACTATACAACTTCTATATACTCCTGAGGTATACTTGCAGGCAATCCTTTCTCTTTAGCATACTTGAAGAAAAATTCTGCAAACCACATCCTCAAGTCTTTGAACTCTTTTTTGTCAAGAGGAGATTGATTGATGTTAAAAGCATGCACACGTTCAAATAAATCACGGTAACATTAATTAACGCAATGAAAATGAAAACTATAATATATAATTAAATAAGGTGTTTAATTAAGTATTATTACCTTCTTCCTTCTTTCCGTAATGGATGTGGATACTATGTTCAGCATATGTTGCATCACATAATATCCACATGACCAAACGTCATTCTGAAAGCGAGACTACAAACGTAATGAAATTTAATGTCAGTTAAATAAACATATATATTTGGAATTTGTAATTAGTAATTCTAATATTATATACTATTTAACAAACTACCAACCTTGAGGATAATCCAATCAGGATTTCCTTTAGACGTAAGAGTCATACTCCTCCCGTTGGCACAACTCAAACTACAAGTCTTCAGCACACTATCATAAACAGAATATTTATGTCAATTAACCAATTCATCATGTGTTGCATAAAATTAAAGTAAATGTTAAAACTTAAATTAAATAGAAGATTAATTACTAACTTATTGGTAGGTTCCACCACCTCCCGTGGCGGGTTATTGTGGAAAGAGCATAGGAAGATGACAGTATGCTTGGCAGGATGAATTACGAGCAACTATCAATGTCTGTTCATTATGTATGGTGCCAGATATAGCTCCTTGCAATCATCAACTCCCAGTAATCTCGTTAAGTACGTCGTGACTTCGTTGTGATTGTCAAAGAATTCGGGCTGAATGGAGTAAAGCTCTAAGAAGCCGAATAGGTTGTCACCCCTCTCGAGTTGAAGTCGATGGAGATACCTACGATATCAATACAGTAAATCATAAAATTCAAATAAAATATATAAATTCAATTAATTATAAAATTATAAAGCATACTTACGTAAACCAAAGACTCACAATCGTGGTGGATAGTTGCTGGCCTTCATTGCAAAGATACACATTATCGTCACCACTGAATACAAATCCAAGCTCATGTCATGAAGTGGGCGTGCCAGTCAACCATCATGCTCCAACTCCCATTGAAAAAGCACGGGCGCATAATCCTTGCCAATCGATAACAACCGAGTCATGAGAGACATCTTACCCGCATTTGCCTTCGATATTAAATAAATCAGGTATATAAGTTGTTGATAATTAAAAAAACATAAGTAATTAATTGACAAATTTGGATATTAATAATGAATATATACCTTTCGTGCCAACTCGAGCTCCCGCTGCGCCAGCTCAAACTCCCACCGCTTCTCTTCACACTCAACCTCACGGCGTCGGACCTCCAACTCCCGCTCCCTCTCTGCCATATCCATCTTGTATAACTCAAGCAAATCCCAAAACAAATTAGATGAGTATGTATATCCTTCACCGTACATTTCCTCATATTCAAACACTTGACACAAGGACAATAGAACATTCTGTTACTATTAGGAACATTCCTTTGAGCAAATTCTATAAGCTCTCCCACTCCCTTCAAATACTCATCACTTGTGAGCTTACAAACCATCCAACTACGATCCATAGCTAGATAGGTTCTGTAGAAATACACACATATATCCAATATAATCACAATAGGGGATATTGGAAACCTAACAGCCATATATATACACCACTACACTCTATCCCTCTTTTCCGAGGTCAAGGAACCAAAACCACACACAATTTGAAGCTTAAACCACAAAACACCACCAAATGCTAAAATATCCACAACTACACTTTATATACTAGAGAATGGCAACAAGCTACCTAAGACATAGAAACTAAGACCACAACATGGGAAGAGTTTTCAATCTAGTTAAATTTTAGGTCAAATATTTACACGGAAAAAATTTTTGGGATCTTAAATATAAATCCTGCAACTAACAAACTCATAGAAGTAAACTTATCAAATGTATCTCATTCCCTTCAACTAGGGGTGGCAAAATCATCCATTTGTCCACCATCCATCCAGTTCATCCATGAGAAAATCCATCCAATCCATCCATTTATAAAAAAAATAATATAAATGGATTGGATGGTTTTTTTAGTGGATGGTTTATGATCCATCCAATATTTTTAAAATCCATTGGACCAACAATCATAAATGTAATGGATCAACTTTTATCCATTCCAAAACCAATTTATTTTTTTCATATTATTTTTCACCAATTAAAAAAACCCTCCATTTGTAACAAAAAAAACCACTCCATCTAATTTTTTCTTGTTCCCTATTATTTTTTCTTCATTATTTTTTATTTTATTTATCTGTTTTTTTTTTTTCTTCTTTTGTTTTTTGTTATATTAAGTATTAACTAATTAATTGTTCTCAAGCACCAATAGCAGTCCACGTTATCACGTATGTATTTTTTTCGTTGTTTTTTTTTTTTTGTTGAGAAACTTAAAAAAAAGTATTAACTAATTGAAAGCACAGAAAATCGTAACAAGTTTCGTAAAACAATGTCATGGAACGTTGTGGCAAAACAACCTCTGTAGATGCACATAATCAATAACTCCCATATAATAATAGAAAAATGACTGTGATACAAAATGGTCGTGAGATAGAGTGGAGAGAGAGTAAAGATAGAGAGAGTAGGAAAAAACGGGAGAGAGAGAAAGGGTAGAGAGAGGAAGAAAGAGGAGAGAGAGGGTGAGATAGAGATAATATTTTAATTTTTTTTACAAATTATTTTATTTTTAAAAATATTTTAAGGATGGATAAAAGAGATATAAAATTATTTAATTTCTTAAAATAAATTTTAGTGGATGGATTGGATATCCATCCATGAAAAGTTGTTAATGGATGGATCAGATGTATTTTATTTAATGGATCATGGATGGATTAGATTTTTTTAATGAATTTTTAATGGATTATAATGGATTAATGGATTGTTTTTAATCCACCCGTTAAGATCCGAATAAAAATTTATCCGATCCATCCATTTGCCACCCTTACTTCAACCAAATAAACATCAAATTTAGACTCATCAATGCCATTTATTTTAAACCCTACCCATTAAAATAAATAGAAGCCAACTTGAAACTCATAGAAGCCAACAAAACCACTAATGTTATTTGAATAACTTTTGGCAACACCAACACCGTATAAGCATGATAAGAATTTGTTTCTAAGTTGTTTATTTGGCTTCATAGTATACATTTCAACTAAAAAAATAAATGAAAAACTACCCTCTAACAAAACAGTTCAAAAACTACACACTACACACAATAAAAAGCTCCACCATTGCAAACATCATCAATCACAATATCATTCATAAAAATAGTATCATCAACTCATTCCAACCAAACCTAGGAAACACCATAGATCATCATTTACAACAAATGCACAGCAACCCCAACTCATTTCATCTTCAACCCATACCAAAAACAAAAATGAAAAATGAAACTTTGAGGGTTTAGGGAGTTACCTGAGTTCAGAGAGAGGAGAAGGAGAATGGCTTAGTGGTGGTGCTATCACAGGCGGCCACCGTTCGATGTAGCTGAGAGTGACATTTATAAAACCCAAGTTCCTAATGTTAACACATAACAGTAACACAAACCACAAAAGCAAGTGAAACGAAATGAACAAAGATAGAGGGGGTGCATACCTATTAATTGGGTGACAACCAAGTTCTAACAAGTGAGAAACCTAGGAACCAAAAACTAGGTGGCAGTCAATATTAATGCTCTCCAACTGAAAACCAAAAGAAAGAAACTAAAGGTTTTATTGAAAAACAAAAAAAAATTTGTAACTTTGAGTCACAGAGGTTAGAACTAGCACTGCTAGAGCAGAGCATCAAATGCAGAAGAAGAAGCAGAAGAAGCCCTAAAGAACATGAAAATGTGATAATAGAGACGTGGAATGGAGAGCATGAAAATGCGATAACAGAAGCAAAGAATCAGTTAGGAAGAACATGAAAATGCAAAGAGCAAGATCATAACATGAAAACCAAAGAAAAAAATAAATAAAGAGATAACAGTAACACATTAGGATTTCTTACCTGTTCTTTTATTGCGTGTGGAGTGGTTTAATGGAGTGGAGTGGAGAAGTGGAGTGGAGTGGCAGCCGAAGCTTCAATGAGCAGAAAACAAGAATGACATTCATATATATTGAGATAGAAGAGTAGATAGAAGAGAGAAGATGAGAGTAGAAAGATAAGAGACCTCACCAGAGAGATGATGGCTGCGACGGTGAAGGTAGAGAAGGAGCTTGCACGGTGGGCTGCGGTGGCTGGTCAGAGAGAGAGAGAGAAAGAAGGGTAAGGGCAGAAAAGGTTTGCGCAGTGAGTGAATATGGAACTGATGAAAGTGATGAAGAGAAAAGGGTGCGGGTAACGTATACTTTCTAAAAACATTACAGATCACTTTTTACGTCAGTTCTTAAAATAACAGACATTAAAAGATAACTTTTACGTCAGTTGTTTAAATAACTGACGTAAAAGATGAACTTTTAACTTCAGTTGTTTTAGTAACTGATGTTAAAAGTGACTCCCATAACTTTTAACGTCGGTTGTGAAAACAACCGACGTTAAAATTCATTTTAATGATCCTAATATTTACGATTCTGCCACAACCTCCTTTTTAACGTCTACATTTTGTTTAATAGCCATTAATCTAACTCGTTTATTGAATATTTTCCAGTAATGCAAGGTTCTTGACGACTCCACAAATTCCTGCAACTAAATAGGTAAACATGGGACGAGTCCACTAACTCAGTAAGGGAACTCCCCAAACACAAGCAGACATGCAATATAAAAATAAAATAAGCATACAGCCATACAAGCATTCACTCATTTCAACACAAAAACCATGTAAAAAAAGCAAATATCGTAATATCAATACATATCATTGTATCATATGTGGGTTTCTGCCCTTTTATATAATATTTGTGGAATGTCTTGCACTTTATTCAATTCTCAAACTCATGTCCCGCTCAAGGGGATACATATCATATCATAATATATAAATAGAGTCTTTGGGTCCACTTGGGGTTGTTAACTCAAGGTCCCTAGCCCCAACGGTTTTAATTTCATACCCCGGAGATATTGCACCCTCTGGCAAACATCAACATCCCTCTTCAAAGCTCGGGGTATCTAACGGGGTCCCCTCATCCCCGATGGTGATATTTATATACCGGAGCCTCCCGCTTCCTGATTGGCCTACCCGAAGATTCATAAACATCTTTTGGCAATCCATTCCACCAAGTACTATCCATAAGTGTCAACCACAAACATCAATCATCACCACATGAACATATTTACATTCTCATAGTCAATATATTTCACATTCAACACTCATCATTTCACCTAATATAATATAGTCTATATATAAATAAATCTAGAGGCATCACTTACAGTAATTCATGGCCAACTCTATGTTTCATATATGCTTTCATTGTTGAATTATTGGTTCCCCTGTACATAGTATGTATGTATGTATTATTAATATTATATACTTAGTTCCATCTTGCGTCTTTCAATTAAAAAAAAAAAGCTTGTATTTCCATAGGGGGAAGTCTTAAAACAGGGCTCTTAAAGTACACATGGCCAAAATATTTAGGTGCAGTTCCATTCTGATTTTCTATCTATTAACCAATAAAAAAGTCATTTTGTCATAACTTTCCAGGGAAAAACAAATAAATCCATTCTCTCCAATAATTAATAGATCCAATTAAATCTCAAATATACAGATTATGAGCGTTTTTCCCAAACAGTAATGATATTCTAACATCACTTTTGGGACACCTTCGGTAACACCGTATGGGCTCAGGGACAATTTCGTAATTAACATGCGATGTTTTTGTTTCCCTCCTTCATTCAGTTTGTGAAGGAAAAGGTGAAGACATTTCCTTCCATGTTCTCACACGGTACGCTCTGTTTCCCTCCCTCTGTGTCACACCTCGCGCCTTGTCTCCTCCACATTGTGCGGTCCACCCTCTGGCCTCACCAAATACACGAAACATTGTGCGGTCTCCTTCAGCTCTCACTCTGTGAACACGAAATACCCTTGCTCTGTTTCTGAAGATGAGCCGGTGAAGCCGAGCCTCCCGCCATTTTTGAAGACGGTGGTGAAGAGCCTCCCTTAAGCAAGGTTAGTTGTCTCTTTTTGGTATCAACTTCTGGGTCTCTCTCTGATTGTCAGGATAAACCATTTTTGGTGTGTTTAGGGTTTATTTGTCATTTTTGTTGGTTATGGTTGCTTCAACATTTTAGGGATTTTTGGCTCTGTTATTATTGGCTTTCTTCAATGAGGGAAATCAAGATTGAAGTCTGGAAACAATGAGAGGTTGTAGCTAAAGTGGTATTAATATTATTTCAAAGAACCACTTAATTTATTTATTTTTTTGTTTTGAAATTTGGCTGGATATTAGGAGATTAGAGCTATAAAACGTGTTTGCAGGTTCTGTTGGGGTGGGATTATTTATGTTTGACTGTAATTGTGATTCAATTAATACTGGTTTAAACACCTTAGGGGTTACCTTTGGGTCAAAGTCCTTCTCTGAATCATGGACATTGGTGGCTTTTGAGGATTCCATGTTCTCTTTGCGGTTATAGAATTTCAGAAAAATAAAAGGAAGTGCAAGTAACTTTGACTTGTTGAAACGCTTGGATTCTTATTCTTTTGCCTATTTTTTTACTTTTTAGCTCCTGTAGAATCATAAAAAGTAACTTTATTGCTTATAATGCTGTTGATTGATGTCAATTTGTACTAGGATTGGTTAGATGGTAGTATTACCACTTGGATGTGGAGTTGAGTGGTGAGGTGTGTATCGAGGTTGTTCTTTTGTGAGTCCGTGTGTGTCTTTTCTATGACATCTTTTGGCTTCTGATGAAGAACATGATGGCTTAAAATTTTCACTCTAGTGTGTTACTGCTAACCGCCACGTGACTCAGTCCACATGGTCACCTATAATTTTGTTCCTTAGTTCTGGTTCCTGTCTTGAGATCTTTCAATTGTTTTCACACTAAGGGTTCATCTGGTGTCTTGCTGCATTAACAAAATAGGTTGGAGTAGTTTTATGAAAACTCATTTGAAGTTCAACTTGGAGTAATCTTCTGTCAAAATAAAAATAAAAATTCACTGTCTCAACTAGGAGCTGTTGTTACTTCTGTGTTAAGTTGGACTGCTTTATTCTGTTGTAAACTAATTATCTTTGGGTGTGGTATGATTATTGACGCATTCAATGTTGATTTTGCAGGTATTGTCAAAATGGCATCAAGAAACGTTAAAAATATGAGGTTGAGGTTGAGACATGCATGTGCACCAAAAAGGTTGCTTGTGATTAACAGAAACTTGACACTTGCTCAAAAAGACCAAATTAAGAACACCGCATTCCGGTGGGTTATAAATATGCCGGATAATTTGAAAATTTCTGGTTTACTATTGTCGGAACTAGCTAGTAGATGGGATGAGCGTTGTCGGGCATTTAGTGTAAGGAGTAGGGTGGTTCATTTTACCCCGAGTGATGTATGCTTTGCCTTAGGACTTCCCGTAGTAGGTGACCAGGTGCCAGTTGAGGAAAATGGGGAATGTAATACTTTGTCTTTGTTTGAAGGGGGTGAGGTGACTGTTGATAGCATTATTGATATGCTTCCTTTGTATCATGATGATGTTGCTAATTTTTGTAGACTGTATATACTCCTTGCAATTGGAGAGATCTACTTTACTAGTTCAGGGATATTGATATATACTGGTTTTATTAAGCTGCTAGATGACACAGTCCCTAAATAAGTATAGTTGGGGTTTAGCGGTTTATGATTTCTTAGTGGAGAGTTTAAGCAAAGCTTATTGTGCTGTGAGAGGGGGAAAAAATCAACGCCAAACACATATACGTGGATGTGTAGCTGTGTTACAGGTACCTATATGCTCATGTGTTATATCACCATGTTTTGTTCTTTTAACATAACATTGCAGGTACTAAGTATATTAATATTTGTTGTAGATTTGGGCGTTGAACCAAATTTGATCCGCTGTCGCACACGGGTCAAATGAATCAAAAATTAAAACTATAGTACAAGGTGATAACCTTGGTCCTCTCGCAAGGATCTCTAATTTAATTAACCAAATACAAGAATCATGCAAAGTAATGAGAAAAAGGGGAATTTTTGAATTCAATGAGAGAAGAAAATAGATTGTAGAAGAGAGATGAGAATCAATGTATCAAATCGACTAATCAATTGGTTAAAGGTAATTTCACTTGGACTTATCACGGGTTTCAAAGGATCTAATCTCTTTTCGTGATTCTATTCTTGTTTGGGCATAAAATTAACCGATCAAGCGTCAATTAATTCTATACGAATTCCTATTGGATTAAGTATCACAGAATTTGATTCATTATAATTGTGGAACAAGCGTCACAAAACCATAATCAATCTTATAATCGAATTCAACCAAACCTACACTAAGCGTCATAGATCCTATCAATCCTTATTCGTAACAAATCAAAACAAGCATTCAATATGCTTTGAATAATCTCAAATCAGATTATAATTAGATTGGAATGCAAAAACGAGTTTGAGTGATTAAGCATCAAAACACAAAAACGGAATTGCAAACATTGATCAATAGATGAAGGATTAAAAGGAAAAGATATAGAATTACTAAAACGAAATTAACATTGAAAACCAAACCTCAAGGTCTTTGTAAAAATCCCTAACCAGTGAATCAATCTAAGAATTTAGCCTTCCATAGGAGGCTTAAACCAAAATAAGAATTGAAGAGTGAGAAGGAGAGTGACAAAACCCTCTGAGCAGCCGCCTCTCCAAAGATGATAAACAAGGTCTCAAAACCAGCTACTTATAATCCTAGGGTAAACTAATATGTCTGACCTAGAGAGCACAATGGGAATTAATTGACCCATTAATGATTGATTACATGGAGATATGACAACAATAATTCCAATTCCCGCACTAGTCTGGACAACTTCGGTAATTAGAATTTTCGACCATCAAAACGTCAGAACTGGGATTATCAGTCAACATGAAAGTTGTAGATATGCTTCTTAGCATTCCAACGCCACCAAGATCACTCAAATCGGACATGTATAGCCCAAGTTATGGCCTACAGAAGGGGGAGAAAAAGTCTTATAGAATGTAGTGCAGCAAGTCTCATTGTGGCTCAAGCGCTTCTCCAATGCTTGCTCTAAGAACTTCTCACCAAATTGCTTGAGCCAGTCTTTATCAACCACGAAAGCCTTAGTGGTTGTCTCTAACATAAGTAATGTTGCATCATCCATCATGACATGATCACCATCTTTTATGGGTATTCTTTTTGTGGGTAGCATCCACATGATCCCCTTTTTCTACATTTCTTGGCTGAACAGGATACTCAACCTCATGTGTCTCATGTTCCTCATACCCTAAAAAGGATGAAATTTCAACACATGCTGCACACAAAATAGCATCATTAAAGTTAACACATGAAGTACATAAAATAGAATCAGGAAAATATTGAATATCTGGAAATTCAACACAAAGTTCATCAACAATAGTATTCTTGACATCATTATCAAAATCATGCTCAGAAGAAGTATTGCCAAGAATATCTATTTGTGAATCTGAATGCTCTTCAAGGAGACGTTGTGATTGCAGTGTAGTCAAGGTGGAGGCAATGTGACCAATTTGAGTGGCCAAATTCTGAAGACTTGCTTCTGTCCTCTGTTGGAATTCAAGAGTGTGTTCTGCCATTTTTTGCGCCAATTCTTCCAAACCGGGTTGGATTGGTGTGGGGTCAGGCTGATATTGATGCTGGCTTATTGTCAATTGATGCACCAAAGAAGCTAACTCATCCAAGCTGCCATGTTCTCCACCATGTTGGCCAGAATAGAAAAGTTGCACCTCATTCACTCCAATCATGCCAAAATCACTACTAAACTCATATTCACCAGTAAAGTCAGGATAATATATGGATGAGGGCTCATAATCAACATTAGGCATATAATTTTGCATATAATTATCCATGGGAAGTACTAAGATTCGCAACCACGACAATCACAATGTGCAATACCATCAATATGATATAAACATATAAGCTCAAGACACTCACGTATAAGCTCCAAACGTCACGACAAAATAAAAAAAAATAACAAAAACACAAAATAGGCAATTTTACACAACCTGGTAAGCTACAAAAAACCAAAAACCAAAAACCACAAAAGATAATTTTTATTTTATTTTTTTGTTTATAACTATGAGACTACCAAAAGATGAAAACCAGTCCAAAAAAAGAATTTAATTCCTAATATGGCTAATAAAAATCAAAGATCCCCGGCAACGACACCAATTTGATCCGTTGTCGCACACGGGTCAAATGAATCAAAAATTAAAACTGTAGTACAAGGTGATAACCTTGGTCGTCTCGCAAGGATCTCTAATTTAATTAACCAAATACAAGAATCATGCAAAGTAATGAGAAAAAGGGGAATTTTTGAATTCAATGAGAGAAGAAAATAGATTGTAAAAGAGAGATGAAAATTAATGTATCAAATCGACTAATCCACTGGTTAAAGGTAATTTCACTTGGACCTATCACGGGTTTCAGAGGATCTAATCTCTTTTCGTGATTCTATTCTTGTTTGATCATAAAATTAACCAATCAAGCGTCAATTAATTCTATACGAATTCCTACTGGATTAAGCATCACAGAATTTGATTCATTATAATTGTGGAACAAGCGTCACAAAACCATAATCAATCTTATAACCGAATTCAATCAAACCTACACTAAGCGTCATAGATCCTATCAATCCTTATTCGTAACAAATCAAAACAAGTGTTCAATATGCTTCGAATAATCTCAAATCAGATTATAATTAGATTGGAATGCAAAAACGAGTTTGAGTGATTAAGCATCAAAACACAAAAACGGAATTGCAAACATTGATCAATAGATGAAGGATTAAAAGGAAAAGATATAGAATTACTAAAACGAAATTAACATTGAAAACCAAACCTAAAGGTCTTTGTAAAAATATCTAACCAGTGAATCAATCTAAGAATTTCGCCTTCCATAGGAGGCTTAAACCAAAATAAGAATTGAAGAGTGAGGGGGAGAATGACAAAACCCTCTGAGCAGCCGCCTCTCCAAAGATGATAAACAAGGTGTTCCTGCCGAGATCCGGATTGCCGGAACCTCGCCGTAAACGTCAGACCAAGAGTGGATAATTGGGGTTGTTTTAGGCTATGGCTTGGCAGAATTCAATATTCCGGTCCTACGTATCCCGATGGGAATCAAAGCCAGACGTAGTTCTCGGTTCAACCCTTGGCCGTGTTGATCTCAATCTCTTAATTTTTTTATCGGATGAATACTAGGGAGCAAGGACTCTCTGATAGTTTCTTGGTCGACGCTAGTTTCTCTAATACGCTTAAGAGAGAGTCACCGGAGTTCAGTGAAAAAGTGAGTTTCTATCATGGGTACTCCTCCTTTTATAATAGGATTCCCCTATCTCTTAGAGACCTGATTTATCTCTTAAATATCTTTTAGAGATCTGATTTATCTCTTAAATCTCTTTTGAGATGTGATTCCTTAATTTAAGGGATATTATCTCTTTTAACCAGATAAGGTTATTTCAGATAATATCAGGATTTAATATCAATATCTTATCCCTTAATTAAGTGATCTTTAACTTATTATCTTTAACTTCCGGACTGGGCCGGGTATTCGAGCTCGGTGGCCGGGTTTCACTCTTCGGCCAGTACACAAGCCCTCCAAGCTTTGAGCTGATTAGGCGTAAAAGCTTTCATGATGTTAGCCGAGCTCAGGAACTCGGTTTCATCTTTCTTTCTTTAGGCCAGGAGAGGTGATTGGCCAAGCTTCGTACTCTGTATATATATACATCCTCCAACTCGGTGAGCAGCTCGGGTGACCGAGCTTAATGCTTTCGGGGTGGCGGAATGTGTCTCAGCTCATACACAAGCCCCCCAAGCTTTGAGCCAATGGTGTGGAAGCTTTTTCACGGGAGCCGAGGCTAGCCGAGGTGGAGGTGATTACTTGTTTTGTGCCGATGCCACACTTTCTCGGGCCTCGAGATGGAAAGGAAACGTTACCCTATGTGACGCGTGGCTTTTGTGGCATTGTTCCCGAGATTTGTGGATTGTGGCGTGCTCCTAGTTTCCTATGATGGCGGTTTATACTCTGACATCTCTGCCACGTGTGTCCTTTCCATTAGTTGGTGAATTCAGTCAGACTCGAGGGGACGTTTCCCCGCTCTCGCCTAACAACCCTCATTAATGCAAGGAGGAGATGTTGCACTTGTTTTCCATAAATTGGGACGAGACCTTGGGACGGGTCTTTGTGCTTCCGTGAACCCTAGACTTCTTTATCGTGAGTCCTTTCTAGCTCGAGCGTCCATACTCCCTCTCTGCTCAAGGTACGCCCTATTCATCTCTTTCAAGCTCCCTTAGGTTTACTTTCTGATTGCTCATCCATGGAGTCTTCATTTGAGGTATCCCATAATGCCTCTTCTGGGGTTCAGGTCATGGAGCATGAAATCCATCTGATTGGGGGTTCTCCTTGTTCTTCCCCATCCTCCTCTCGTGGTGGTAGTGGTGCTAGTGGCGCCTCTTCCTCCACTGATGGGAATAGCTCAGCCATTCCTGATGCAGTTCCCATTTCTAAGCATCGGAAGCGTACCATTAGAATGCCCAGGGTCCCATACCCAGATATCACTATTCCTGGGTATTTTTGGGTGAGACCAGATGTGGGGGCTTTTCATTCCAATTTTAGGAATTTCGAATCCCTTTCCTCCTTAAAAAACAAAGTTTCTTCCTTTGAAGGCAGTGTAGAGTGTCTGCCATGTTCTGGGGATGAACATGTCTTTTTTCATTCTGCTCCAGAGCAGCCTTCTTTCACATATGTATATAAAACCTTATTTGAGCATATCGGAGTTACTCTGCCTTTTACCCAGTTCGAGTGTGATGTGCTTCAGATCATGAATGTTGCCCCAACCCATCTTCATCCCAACAGTTGGGCCTTTTTAAAGGCTTTCCAAATCCTCTGTGAACAGATAGGAGTGGTGGCCACTGCTCCCATATTCCTTCATTTTTATAAGGTTAGGTTTGGGGACCGGGTTGGCTGGATTTCCCTTAGTGGGGCAAAGTCGGGAGGCGTTATTGGACTCTATAAGAGTTCATATAAAATTTTCAAGTCGGACTTTTTCAAAGTCCGACCTACTGTAGGGAACGAGTCTTTATTCTATGACTCATATGGAGTCTCCAGATTTCCCTTCTACTGGCAACCCCGCCCAACTAAGTTCCACAGCTATGACATCGGCTGCATGACATCCCAAGAGAGAACCGACGTTGAGGTCCTAAAACTCTATCCTCGGCCATTGTCCTGTGGTAGACTTTTATTGCTCCCCAAGTCATCAACTCGGCAAGCCGATTTTGATTGTAAGTAGTTTTCTAATGGGTGTTTTCCTTGCCCAGCCACGTACTTGTGTCTAACTGATTTTCCTCTTTTTTCAGTGATAATGGGAAAATTTAATTACATGGCTCTGATGAAGAAATCAGTCCCCCAAGCAACGGGCGGATCGGCCATCCCTTCAAACGTCAAAGGGAAGAAAAAGAAGGTGGCTGAAGCTTCTGCGCCGAGCACCTGGCCTCCGAAGAGGACTCGGGAAGACATGATGTCAGAAGGCCCGATTAGAAGTCCTTCTCCTCTGCTGATGATTGAGGAAACTCCTACTGCTGCAATGAGGTCGGGAGATGTTCCCAGGGTGACGAATCTTGCGTCGGATACCAAATGGTATAATGGGAACTGTAATCCGGGGTGAAACCCTCTAACGCTCGGCTTTTGCTGGAGCAAGGGCCAGGGGAGAGCATGGAGGCTGCCGCTGCCTATGCCCTCCGGATCGCCTCTAGAGTCAGCAGGTTATTGATAATGCTAAGAAGATGGAGGTGATGAGGGCCGATTTAGCTCGAGCCTCGAGGGTGAGGGACGAGCTTTCTGAGGCCATGGCCAAATGTGAGGAACAAGGCCGGGTTATCGGTCAGCTGACGGCTCAGAAGGCAAAGCTGGAAAAAGGCAATGCCACCCTTACGGCCGAGCTGGAAACGGAAAGAGCAGACCGGCTCAACCTTCAGAATGTTGTGAAAGGGCTCCAAGTCGAGAAGGAAGCTGGTCTTGAGCCGCTGAAGTTTCTTGAGACCGAGAAGGAGGAGAATTTGAGGCTCCGCACTGATCTGGCTGAAGCTGAGGCTTCTATCATGAGGGAGCATGTTAACGGTTTCTCCCGAGCTGTGAAGCAACTTCAGCATTTCAACCCGACCGCTGACCTCTCCAGTGCCGATGTGGACAAGGATTTCAACCGATATGGAATCCTTGTTCCATTGACCGAGCTGGAGGACGAGGATGAGGACGCCGTAACTCATGGGGAGGAGGGCGAGGGTCAAGGGGCTGAGGAGGGACCCGAAGGTGAAGTGGACCAACCTGGTCAATCTGCTATCATCCCTCCCAATGCCGAGGATGACCTTGATTCCTGAAATTGTACTAGTAGGTTAGGAAACACATGGTTTTTGTGCATTCCCCTTTTTATTCTGAACCTTTATGTATTCGGGGCCCTGCCCTTTTAACTTAATGAAATTTCTTATTTACTTGTGAATCTATTTGCACTTGGAAAATTTTCCGATGTCTTTATAGGCTCGACACTTCGACCCTAGTTGGTCGATTTTAGCTCGGTCAGCCTCTTTATGTTTTATACACCTTTATAGGCTCGGCACTTCGACCCTGATCGATCGATTTTGGCTCGGTCAACCTCTTTTGGATTTATGCACCTTTATAGGCTCGGCACTTCGACCCTGATCGGTCGATTTTGGCTCGGTCAGACTCTTTAGGATTTATACACCTTTATAGGCTCGGCATTTCGACCCTGATCGGTCGATTTTGGCTCGGTCAGCCTCTTTAGGATTTACGCACCTTTATAGGCTAGGCACTTCGACCCTGATCGGTCGAGTTTGGCTCGGTCAGCCTCTTTAGGATTTATGCACCTTTATAGGCTCGGCACTTCGACCCTGGTCGGTCAATTTTGGCTCGATCGGCCTCTTTAGGATTTACACACCTTTATAGGCTCGGCACTGCGACCCTGATCGGTCGATTTTGGCTCGGTCAGCCTCTTTAGGATTTATGCACCTTTATAGGCTCGGCACTTCGACCCTGATCAGTCGATTTTGGCTCGGTCAGCCTCTTTAGGATTTATGGCAGTTTTAACGCCGTATTTCTTTGCATAATAGCTCAATTTAAAATGATTTTATTTATTTATTTTTCCTAGTGTGCCTCGTTAAAACCTTCTCGGCCAAAACCTCATAGGAAAAAGACCGAGATAGGAAAAAGAGTGCATCACCTCTAACCTTAGCTAAAATAAAACTTAAGGTGGGAAGTGTTCCATGTTCTTGGAACCGACTTTCCTGACAATTCTTCTAGCCTGTAGGCACCATTTCCTAGATTTTCTGCTATCCTGAATGGGCCTGACCAGTTTGCCGCGAGCTTACCCTCTCTGGGGTCTTTTCTCGCGTCGCTTTGCAGTCACAGGACTAAGTCACCTTGCACAAATTCCCTTGGGCGCAGCCTTGAGTTGTACTTCCGAGTTGCTTTTTGCTTGCACAGCTCGTCTCTAATTTTTGCCGTATCTCAGACTTCCTCAACCATGTCAAGCTCAACTCGGAGTTCTTCTTCATTTTTACTTTGATCGTGATGCTGCCTTCGGAAAGAGAGTTCATCGAGCTCAACTGGAATCATTGCATCGGTTCCATAGGTCAGCTTGAACGGTGTTTCTCCCGTCGAAGATTGTGGTGAGCAATGGTAGGCCCACAGGATGCTTGGTAATTGTTCAACCCAAGCCCCTTTTGATTGTCCTAACCTTCTTTTGAGCTCGTTTAGAATAACTTTATTGGCTGCCTCTACTTGGCCATTTGTTTGTGGATGCTCAACTGAGGTCACCTTGTGTTTAATTCCGAGGTTGGAATAAAACTCTCCAAGCTCCTTATCCGTGAATTGCTTTCCGTTGTCTGTAACAACTGCATAAGGAAGGCCATGCCTGCATATGATGTTCTTCCATACAAAATTTTGGACCTTTTTGGCAGTTATCGTAGCCAATGGTTCTGCTTCAATCCACTTGGTGAATTAGTCTACACCTACCAGGAGGAACTTGACTTGACCCTTGGCCATTGGGAAAGGACCGACTATGTCCATCCCCCACATAGTAAAAGGCCATGGCGAGAACATGGATTGGAGCTCTTCTCCTGGAGCACGAGCCATGCTGGCGAACTTCTGACAGGGCTCACACCTATTGGTCCATGTAGAACAATCCAGTCTCATGGTTGACCAGTAAAACCCTGCTCGTAGGACCCGAGCTGCCAGAGATCGGCCACCTGAATGCATTCCACAAATTCCTCGGTGCATCTCATCCATTACGTATTCGGACTGCTCTTTTGTGAGGCACTTCAGTAATGGCCTGGAGAATTCTCTTTTGTACAGCTCACCGTCTAGGATGGTGTAGTGGCAAGATTTCAGATGGATTCGCCTCACCTCCTTTGGGTCATCAGGTAGTTTGTCCGAGGTTAGATACTCCCAGATTGGAGTCATCCAGCCCCGGTCATAGTGCCCGATCATTGTCACTTCGGCACCTTTTATGCTCGGCTCGAGGAGGTTTTCTTGAATGAAAGTTCTTAGTTGGCCAGCCCTCTTGGTGCTAGCCAATTTGGACAACAGATATGCCCTGGAATTTTCTTCCCGGGGTATGTGCTCAATGGAGAAATGCTCAAATTCAGAAATGAGTCTATTAATCTTGTAGAGATATCTGGTTAGTTGGGGGTCCTTTGTCTGATAATTGCCCGAGACTTGTCCTGTTACAAGCTGTGAGTCACTTCGACATTTTAGTTCCCGGACCCCAATTTCTTTAGCTAGCATTAGTCCGGCAATAAAGGCTTCATATTCTTCTTGGTTGTTTGAAGTAGTGAACCAAAACTTTAAAGATTGCTCGAGGATTAGATCATCAGGTCCCTCAAGAATTATTCCAGCCCCTCTTCCTTTCAAGTTAGATGATCCGTCAACATATAGGAGCCAGATGAAGGATTCTGACCTCGGTTTGGAAGAGAGCTCGGCAATGAAGTCAGAGAGGCATTGTGCTTTCATTGGCCCTCTCGGTTCATACCGTAGACCAAATTCTGACAATTCTACTGACCAAGCTATCATTCGTCCGGCTAGATCAGGTTTCATGAGTAATTGCTTTATTGGATGATCAGTCTTGACTATGACTTGGTGTGACTGGAAATAGGGCCGTAACCTCCGAGCTGCCATAACTAAGGCGAGGGCCAGCTTTTCAATTACCTGATATATTTTCCGCGTCTTTCAGGATCCTACTGACATAGTACACCGGCATCTGTTGCTCCTCCTCTTCCTGGATGATCACTGCACTGATTGCACAATCATTGACGGAGAGGACATGTGTGCGATTCTTTCTTTGGTGAGGCCGGGTGAGGATTGGGGGAGATGCTAAGAAGAGTTTCAGATCTTCGAAGGCCTTCTCACATTCTTCAGTCCAAATGAAATCCTTTGGCTTTTTCAAGAGCAGGAAGAAAGGTCTTGCCTTCTCTGCAGACTTCGGGAGAAAGCGGGATAGGGAGGCTAATCGGTCGGCTAGCCTCTGAATTTCTTTCACATTCCAAGGACTTCGCATTTCCATGATGGCTTTGCATTTATCCGTATTAGCTTCGATGCCCCGATGTGTTAGCATATATCCCAAGAATTTTACTCCTTGTACACCAAAAGAGCACTTTTCTGGATTTAGCCTCATGTTGTACTTTCTGAGCTGGCCGTAGATTTCTTCGAGGTCAGCAGGGTGCTGGTTCGGATCTTCTGATTTTACCACCATGTCATCAACATATACTTCTAAGTTCTTTCCGATTTGACTGACGAAAACCTTGTCCATAAGCCTTTGATATGTTGCACCGGCATTTTTTAGGCCGAAGGGCATTACTCGGTAGCAGTAGTTTGCCCCATCAGTCATAAATGTTGTTTTTTCCTCGTCGGGTGGATACATCCTGATCTGGTTATAACCTGAATATGCGTCCAAAAAGGACAAGACCTTGTAACCTGAGGCCCCATCCACTAGTCTGTCAATGTTGGGAAAGGGATAGGAATCCTTTGGGCATGCCTTGTTGAGGTCGGTATAGTCAGTGCACATCTGCCATTTACCATTGGTCTTTCTGACTAATACCACGTTGGCTAGCCAAGTAGTGTATTTCACCTCTCGGATGAAATTTGCCTTGACCGGTTTAGAAGTCTCCTCGGCCATTGCTCGGCGCCTTTCCTCGCCAAGTTTTCTTTTTTTTCTGAGTTACAGGTTTAGCTTCGGGACATATAGACAGCTTATGGCACATAAAGTTGGGGTCTATGCCCGACATATCCGATGTCTTCTAGGCAAACAGGTCAACATTCTTTCATAGGACCGTGTGAAGCCTCTCTCTAAGGGAGGGGTCCAGTTGACTACCGACGTGGGTGCATTGTTCAGGATGGGCTCCCAACTAGAACTTTTCCAAAGACTCTGTTGGTTCGGCCCTGGACTCATACATCTCCGTCCTTGGGTCCAGCTCAAACATGCTGCCCGAGCTGGCTGAAGTCACTGAGCTGACCGAGCTTACCTGCTCTGCTTTGCCATCCTCGGTATTCCTTGGGCCGTCCTGGTGGCGGGTAACCTTCAGGCTGTCCACATAGCATTGCCTGGCTAGCTTTTGGTCAGCCCGAACTGCAATTATCTCCCCAGAGTCGGCTGGGAATTTCATTGTCAGGTGTGGGGTAGAGACAATCGCTCCGAGCTCATTCAACGTCGGTCTTCCAATAATGATGTTATATGACGTGTTGGCATCTACAATGACGTACTTGACTGATACGGATTTTGAGAGTTTTCCTTCTCCAAACGTTGTTAAGAGGTCTATGTAACCTCGGGTTTTGACTTGCTCCCCGGCGAACCATACTAGCTTGTCTTCCTGCTCCTTGATCAGCTTTTCTGGAATTCCGAGCTTCTAGAAGGTTGCCAGGTACAGGATATCGGTTGAGCTCTTTTGGTCAATAAGTGTTCGTCTGACCGAGAAGTTGGCCAGCTCGACCGTTATCACCATTGGGTCATCTTGATTTGGATCTACCCCTTGGAAATCATCATCTATGAATGTTATGGGGGGTCTTGCTCTTGGAGGCCTTCCAGACACCGCGTTAACATATCGGAGGGCTTTCACATGACGCCTCCGAGCCGAGCTCGTCGTTCCTCCACCTGCAAATCCCCCCGAGATCGTATTGATGACCCCCCTGATTCCTCCTTCCGACTCTTCAATAGGGGTCCTTTGGTTATTCAACCGGTCTTCGCCCTGATGGTTTCTTCGCAAGTTTGCATCTTGGTCTCGGTTATCATAACCGTGTCTCCACTGTCTTCGATCGGGTCTCATGCCTTCGTTGTCATCTCGGCGGATGAATCGACCAAGGCGGCCTGCTTGTACTAAATCCTCAATCTTTGTCTGGAGTGTTCTTCACTCTTTAGTGGAGTGTCCGTAGTTTTGATGCCACATGCATTCTTTGCTTCTGTCAGCATTGTCCGGTGTTTTGGATGGTCCAGGTAAAGTAAGCAACTCGGCGTTGCACACCTCCTGAAGGATGGCTGCCCGAGATCGGTTCAACGGAGTATAAGATTGGTACTGGGGATGCCTCTGCGGGAATTCTCTTTCATTGGTTTTTTGGGTCCTTTGTGAGTCAGGCCCCCTGTTTCTGTCTTTGTTCGAGGCTGAGCTCTTGTCCTCGAAACCTATTTCTCTCCTTTTAAATTCCAGCATCTCTTCCGAGTTCATGAAACATGTAGCCTTTTCCTGCAGCTCTTCAAAATCTCTTGGTGGCTTCCGAGATAGGTACTCGAAGAATGGCCCTGGATTAAGACCGGCCATAACGGTGTGGAGGCAGAGTTCCGAGCTCATGTTGGGAATCAGGATCTGCTTAGCATTGAAGCGAGCCATGTAATCTCTGAGTGATTCATTCCTTTCCTGTTTGAAATTTACCAGTGAGACCGAGTGCCTTTTATGCCTTCGGCTTGCAGCAAATTGTGCGGTGAACTTCGTTATAAGCACATCAAAGGAATCAATCGACCGAGGTGGTAGATTTGTTAGCCAGGTCAGAGCTGGGTCTTGCAAAGTGGTTGGAAAAACTTTGCACATGACTGCCTCCGAATCAGTCACCAAGTAAACAGAGGAAATAAAGGACTCTACATGCTCATTTGGGTCAGTGGTGCCATTGAATTTGTCGATGTTAAGGGGCTTAAAATGGCTAGGTACGATTACCTCATTAATGTCATCGGTGAAGGGCAACCTCGGACGCCGGTCCGATGTCCTTCCTTTCATGTTAGTCCTCTCCGCGTGAGACTTGACTTCTGAAGCCCCCGGAGGAGGTTTAGTTTTGGATGCTCGGTTAGTTACCCGAGGAGAGTTCGCGGGGGGATCCTTCTGGCCAGCCTCGGGTGAGGATTGCTCTTCGTCAGAAGGTGTCAGGGACCTTTCTCTTTTCTGGGCCTTTAAAAGCTTCTGATTTTGCGCGCGTATCTCCTCCTTCTCCTTCCGAAGCTGCTTAAGCTGTTCCATAATTTCTTCCAATCGAGGGTTATCTTCACTGAGGGGGGAGGAAAGATGATTGCCGTGGTTCTGGGCGTTAGAAGCCTCATGGTCCTCATGATTCAGGCTGTTCGCCCCTCCTCGCAGACCGTTCCGTGTGGTCACCATTAAGCTTTCTTGTGGAACCGGGGAAAGTTTCACCTCGGCCCCACGGTGGGCGCCAAATGTTCCTTCCGAGATCCGGATTGCCGGAACCTCGCCGTAAACGTCAGACCAAGAGTGGATAATTGGGGTTGTTTTAGGCTATGGCTTGGCAGAATTCAATATTCCGGTCCTACGTATCCCGATGGGAATCAAAGCCAGACGTAGTTCTCGGTTCAACCCTTGGCCGTGGTGATCTCAATCTCTTAATTTTTTTATCGGATGAATACTAGGGAGCAAGGACTCTCTGATAGTTTCTTGGTCGACGCTAGTTTCTCTAATACGCTTAAGAGAGAGTCACCGGAGTTCAGTGAAAAAGTGAGTCTCTATCATGGGTACTCCTCCTTTTATAATAGGATTCCCCTATCTCTTAGAGACCTGATTTATCTCTTAAATATCTTTTAGAGATCTGATTTATCTCTTAAATCTCTTTTGAGATGTGATTCCTTAATTTAAGGGATATTATCTCTTTTAACCAGATAAGGTTATTTCAGATAATATCAGGATTTAATATCAATATCTTATCCCTTAATTAAGTGATCTTTAACTTATTATCTTTAACTTCCGGACTGGGCCGAGTATTCGAGCTCGGTAGCCGGGTTTCACTCTTCGACCAGTACACAAACCCTCCAAGCTTTGAGCTGATTAGGCGTAAAAGCTTTCATGATGTTAGTCGAGCTCAGGAACTCGGTTTCATCTTTCTTTCTTTAGGCCAGGTGAGGTGATTGACCAAGCTTCGTACTCTGTATATATATACATCCTCCAACTCGGTGAGCAGCTCGGGTGACCGAGCTTAATGCTTTCGGGGTGTCGGACTGTGTCTCGGCTCATACACAAGTCCCCCCAAGCTTTGAGCCAATGGTGTGGAAGCTTTTTCGCGGGAGCCGAGGCTAGCCGAGGTGGAGGTGATTACTTGTTTTGTGCTGATGCCACACTTTCTCGGGCCTCGAGATGGAAAGGAAACGTTACCCTGTGTGACGCGTGGCTTTTGTGGCATTGTTCCCGAGATTTACGGATTGTGGCATGCTCCAAGTTTCCTGTGATGGCGGTTTATACTCTGACATCTCTGCCACGTGTGGCCTTTCCATTAGTTGGTGAATTCGGTCAGACTCGAGGGGACGTTTCCCTGCTCTCGCCTAACAACCCTCATTAATGCAAGGAAGAGATGTTGCACGTTTTCCATAAATTGGGACGAGACCTTGGGACAGGTTTTTGTGCTTCCATGAACCCTAGACTTCTTTATCGTGAGTCCTTTCTAGATCGAGCGTCCATACTCCCTCTCTGCTCAAGGTACGCCCTATTCATCTCTTTCAAGCTCCCTTTGGTTTACTTTCTGATTGCTCATCCATGGAGTCTTCATTTGAGGTATCCCATAATGCCTCTTCTGGGGTTCAGGTCATGGAGCATGAAATCCATCTAATTGGGGGTTCTCCTCGTTCTTCCCCATCCTCCTCTCGTGGTGGTAGTGGTGCCAGTGGCGCCTCTTCCTCTACTGATGGGAATAGCTCAGTCATTCCTAATGCAGTTCCCATTTCTAAGCGTCGGAAGCGTACCATTAGAATGCCCAGGGTCCCATACCCAGATATCACTATTCCTGGGTATTTTTGGATGAGGCCAGATGTGGGGGCTTTTCATTCCAATTTTAGGAATTTCGAATCCCTTTCCTCCTTAACAAACAAAGTTTCTTCCTTTGAAGGCAGTGTAGAGTGTCTGCCATGTTTTGGGGATGAACATGTCTTTCTTCATTCTGCTCCAGGGCAGCCTTCTTTCACATATGTATATAAAACCTTATTTGAGCATATCGGAGTTACTCTGCCTTTTACCCAGTTCGAGTGTGATGTGCTTAAGATCATGAATGTTGCCCCAACCCATCTTCATCCCAACAGTTGGGCCTTTTTAAAGGCTTTCCAAATCCTCTGTGAACAGATAGGAGTGGTGGCCACTGCTCCCATATTCCTTCATTTTTATAAGGTTAGGTTTGGGGACCGGGTTGGCTGGATTTCCCTTAGTGGGGAAGAGTCGGGAAGCGTTATTGGACTCTATAAGAGTTCATATAAATTTTTCAAGTCGGACTTTTTCAAAGTCCGGCCTATTGTAGGGAACGAGTCTTTATTCTATGACTCATATGGAGTCTCCAGATTTCCCTTCTACTGGCAACCCCACCCAACTAAGTTCCACAGCTATGACGTCGGCTGCATGACATCCCAAGAGTGAACCGACGTTGAGCTCCTAAAACTCTATCCTCGGCCATTGCCCTGTGGTAGACTTTTATTGCTCCCCAAGTCATCAACTCGGCAAGCCGATTTTGATTGTAAGTAGTTTTCTAATGGGTGTTTTCCTTGCCCAGCCACGTACTTGTGTCTAACTGATTTTCCTCATTTTTCAGTGATAATGGGAAAATTTAATTACAAGGCTCTGATGAAGAAATCAGTCCCCCAAGCAGCGGGCGGATCGGTCATCCCTTCATGGAGAGCCCAATGGGAATTAATTGGCCCATTAATGATTGATTACATGGAGATATGACAACAATAATTCCAATTCCCGCACTAATCTGGACAGCTTCGGTAATTAGAATTTTCGACCATCAAAACGCCAGAACTGGGCTTATCAGTCAACATGCAAGTTGTAGATATGCTTCTTAGCATTCCAACGCCACCAAGATCACTCAAATCGGACATGTATAGCCCAAGTTATGGCCTGCAGAAGGGAGACGGGTCAGGATGCACTAAAATCCGAAAATTGACTAAGAAAATCATTAAAGCCCAATTAAGACCCAAAGATATGAAAACATGCTAAGAATCCAATATTGGGTACAAAGCACATCCAAAAACACCAAGTGCAATGCTATAAAAGGTATATTAAAATGCACTGATCAAATTCCCCCACACTTAAGCTTTTGCACTCCGAGCAAAACTCATGGTCAAGACATAAAAGTTTTGAAAAAAAACAAAATGAATGAAAGCAAAGATGCACTTCCAATGAATTCCATTAATGCAAAGTGGCAAGTGAAAACTCATCCAGGATTCAAGGAACCATGACAATCATGAACAACATCTTACAACATTCAAAGTAATGATCAAGGGAATAGAATAACCAAGAGTGAATCAAAAGTGATAGAATCCTCACAAGATATAAAATTCTCTCAATCTCTCAGGTGTTGGCTAGTGTTTACACTCAAAGCACATCATGAAAGAGAGTACTACCATAAGCTTGAAAAGACTCTAACATCCACACTTGAAACACATGCATATAAAGATCAAAGGACTTTGTTAAGATTGTAATGGGGCCAAGGTTAAGGTGGGATAAATGAAAGGATAACTAAGCTATAAACCCAAGAGGATAGAGGAGCAAAGGAAATTAATTGCTAAATAATCATGTGAGGGCAATGAGAGCGCACTTCAGTGAAATACAATTCCAATCCACTTCTCCATCTTCACACTTTTGTCCATTATTTTCACTTTTTTTTTAAATCACTACCAACTGTTTTTATTTTATTTTTTCTTTTCTTTTTTTTTTTGCACTTGCCAAATTTCTAATCAAGCAACAACCTTTACATATTGTAGCACGTCCCAACTTTTGAGTCCCCCCGTACTTATGCAAAACTCATTTCCAAAATAATTTCAAAGCAAAGCTCCTTTATCCCCTAAGGTTGGGTCATATCATTGTTTTTCACTTTTAGGCTTGTAATGAGCTATAAAACAAAGAATGGGATAAATAGGCTCAAAGGGCTATCAAGGGGATAATTTTAAGGTTGGCTTATTTGGCTAGTGGTTTAAAAAGAAGAACAAAAATTGCCTAGATCACTTCAATACATGCACGTGAACAAGAAGTTTCAAAAAGAGTCAAGTCAAGTTCTAGAGTAACTAACAATCATGAGCGAAATCACACAAGAAGGAAAGAGAATGGCAAAGTGTATTCCATTCATTTTAAGGCTCAAATCTCACAAAGGACCAATTTCTATCACAAATGAAGCACAATTTAGTATTCCAATCCAACTTATCATACTAAGAATGCAAGAAAGTCATTAATATCATGCCACAAAACCTATAGTCCAAGAATAGTGAAATCACTCACACCTTACACATACTACGAATTTCAATGAAAGGTAAATCAAATTTTATTTTTTTATATTTTTTACACCCTAAAACAGCTAACCAAACAAAAACAATATAAAGAAAATCCTAAAACACTAAAACACCAAAAATAAATAATACAATTTTTTACGTTTTATTTTAAAAATAGAGAAATATAACATAAAAAACAAAAGAAACAGATGCCAAAAAAGTTCAACACACAATTTAAAAACATCATAACATAGTATATCTCCCCCACACTTGAAATCTACATTGTCCTCAATGTAGAACATATTAAAATCAAGAACAAGAACAAATTCATTCACATAGAGGACACGAAAAATAAAATAGAAAGGGGGAGAAAAAGCCTTATAGAATGTAGTGCAGCAAGTCTCATTGTGGCTCAAGCGCTTCTCCAATGCTTGCTCTAAGAACTTCTCACCAAATTGCTTGAGCCAGTCTTTATCAACCATGAAAGCCTTAGTGGTTGTCTCTAACATAAGTAATGTTGCATCATCCATCATGACATGATCACCATCTTTTATGGGTATTCTTTTTGTGGGTAGCATGTCCACATGATCCCCATTTTCTACATTTCTTGGCTGAACAAGGTCCTCAACCTCATGTGTCTCATGTTCCATATGCACTTTTTTCTCCTCATACCCTAAAAAGGATGAAATTTCAACACATGCTGCACACAAAATAGCATCATTAAAGTTAACACATGAAGTACATAAAATAGAATCAGGAAAATCTTGAATATCTGGAAATTCAACACAAAGTTCATCAACAATAGTATTCTTGACATCATTATCAAAATCATGCTCAGAAGAAGTATTGCCAAGAATATCTATTTGTGAATCTGATTGCTCTTCAAGGAGACGTTGTGACTGCAGTGTAGTCAAGGTGGAGGCAATGTGACCAATTTGAGTGGCCAAATTCTGAAGACTTGCTTCTGTCCTCTGTTGGAATTCAAGAGTGTGTTCTGCCATTTGTTGCACCAATTCTTCCAGACTGGGTTGGATTGGTGTGGGGTTAGGCTGATATTGATGCTGGCTTATTGTCAATTGATGCACCAAAGAAGCTAACTCATCCAAGCTGCCATGTTCTCCACCATGTTGGCCAGAATAGAAAAGTTGCACCTCATTCACTCCAATCATGCCAAAATCACTACTAAACTCATAATCACCAGTAAAGTCAGGATAATATATGGATGATGGCTCATAATCAACATTAGGCATATAATTTTGCATATAATTATCCATGGGAAGTACTAAGATTCGCAACCACGACAATCACAATGTGCAATACCTTCAATATGATATAAACATATAAGCTCAAGACACTCACGTATAAGCTCCAAACGTCACGACAAAATAAAAAAAAAATAAAAAAAAATAACAAAAACACAAAATAGGTAATTTTACACAACCTGGTAAGCTACAAAAAACAAAAAAAAAAAAAACCACAAAAGATAATTTTTTTTTTTGTTTATAACTATGAGACTACCAAAAGATGAAAACCAATCCAAAAAAAGAATTTAATTCCTAATATGGCTAATAAAAATCAAAGATCCCCGGCAACGGCGTCAATTTGATCTGCTGTCGCACACGGGTCAAATGAATCAAAAATTAAAACTGTAGTACAAGGTGATAACCTTGGTCGTCTCGCAAGGATCTCTAATTTAATTAACCAAATAGAAGAATCATGCAAAGTAATGAGAAAAGGGGGAAATTTTGAATTCAATGAGAGAAGAAAATAGATTGTAGAAGAGAGATGAGAATCAATGTATCAAATCGACTAATCAACTGGTTAAAGGTAATTTCACTTGGACCTATCACGGGTTTCAAAGGATCTAATCTCTTTTCATGATTGTATTCTTGTTTTATCATAAAATTAACCGATCAAGCGTCAATTAATTCTATACGAATTCCTACTGGATTAAGCATCACAAAATTTGATTCATTATAATTGTGGAACAAGCGTCACAAAACCATAATCAATCTTATAATCGAATTCAATCAAACCTACACTAAGCATCATAGATCCTATCAATCCTTATTCGTAACAAATCAAAACAAGCGTTCAACATGCTTCGAATAATCTCAAATCAGATTATAATTAGATTGGAATGCAAAAACGAGTTTGAGTGATTAAGCATCAAAACACAAAAACGGAATTGCAAACATTGATCAATGGATGAAGGATTAAAAGGAAAAGATATAGAATTACTAAAACGAAATTAACATTGAAAACCAAACCTCAAGGTCTTTGTAAAAATCCCTAACCAGTGAATCAATCTAAGAATTTAGCCTTCCATAGGAGGCTTAAACCAAAATAAGAATTGAAGAGTGAGGAGGAGAGTGACAAAACCCTCTGAGCAGCCGCCTCTCCAAAGATGATAAACAAGGTCTCAAAACCAGCTACTTATAATCCTAGGGTAAACTAATATGTCTTACCTAGAGAGCCCAATGTGAATTAATTGGCCCATTAATGATTGATTACATGGAGATATGACAACAATAATTCCAATTCCCGTACTAATCTGGACAGATTCGGTAATTAGAATTGTCGACCATCAAAACATCAGAACTAGGCTTATCAGTCAACATTAAAGTTGTAGATCTGCTTCTTAGCTTTCCAACGCCACCAAGATCACTCAAATCGGACATGTATAGCCCAAGTTATGGCCTACAGAAGGGAGATGGGTCAGGATGCACTAAAATCCTAAAATTGACTAAGAAATTCATTAAAGCCCAATTAAGACCCAAAGATATGAAAACATGCTAAGAATCCAATATTGGGTACAAAGCACATCCAAAAACACCAAGTGCAATGCTATAAAAGGTATATTAAAATGCACTGATCGAACTACCTCTCGGTGGGGGAAACACCCCGCATCCCTGATAGGTTCCCTTTCCCACACTTCTTAAATTGGAAAGTTCTGCGTTTGTTCAGGAAGAAAATAGAAGAAGCATTTGAAAACAATGTGGTATGTATCAAAGTTATTTATTTGTATAAGAAGTTGGAAATTTATATACAATGTGTATTTGATGTTTGTCTCGTGTTAGCAGATAAATGTACACTTAACAGCGACGCCCGGGGAGCTTGAATTTCTAATGGTCAGGGATGCATTGCAACAGGCAGAGCACCAATTTGTGCATATTACTGAATATCAACAATTGGTGGCGGAGAATAAGCAGTTTCAAGAGAGGATTTCCATTCTCGAGGCACAAATGAGGACGCTTAAAGATGCTTTTCATCAATGCCAATCAATGACCGAACCTGAGAATGAGCATGAAGGAGGGTCTCCATCAAGGGTTGATCATGCATCCCGCTGGTGTTCATCTCCTGACACTGATATTGATGCTGAGATAGGCAGTGAGGGTCGTTTGAATGTTGAAAGAGGTGAGTGGTTAGTAAACAAGCATTAGTTTATTTTTGTTAGACTCGATGATTTAGGGATTTTCATATATGACAATTACAACTTAATGTGTATGAAAGTATTTTAGTGTCAAATTGCAAAGACAGGTATCAAGCAGTAATCAACAAGTTCAGTGAGCAATCAAAGGAGAATATTCAAGGAAGAACTTGAAGGAATCAAAGATCAAAGACAGAGATCAAAGGATCATCAAGACAAGAGCTTAAAGGAGAAATTATATTTAAGTCTTATATGATTTGTAAGAGATGAAATATCTTATTCACAAATAAGCTCAATTAAAAAGATGCATGAAGAAAATCAATTTTCATAACCTGCATTAAGGGAATAAGTTTTCGTTAATGAAAATGATTTTTGAAAATAAGAAGTGCTCGTCCAACACTGAAGTAATAGAAGCGCTCGTCTAACAGTGAAGTAATAGAAGCGCTCGTCCAGTACTAAAGTAATAGAAGCGCTCGTCCAACACTGAAGTAACACAAGCGCTCGTCCACTTAAGTGACAGAAGCGCTCGTCCACTAAAGTGATACAAGGGTTCGTCCACTAAAGTGACAGAAATGCTCACTCGTCCGCTAAAGTGATACAAGCGCTCGTCCACTAAAGTGATACAAGCGCTCGTTGACTAAAGTGATACAAGCGCTCATCCATACAAGTCGTTGGACTTGCTAAACCTTAAAAAGAAGATTCGTCCAATGACGTGGCATATGGAGCTCGTCTACTAGCCCGTCCGAATGTAAAATCTTAATGGCTAGATAGACGTGGTTATTTTCAAGATGGATGCGAATTCAAAAAGAAGTACCAGAATCTTATTTCAAGAACCAGAATCAAGAAAACAGATTCTGTTAATCAGATCCAAATCTGTTTTGATTGATCCCAATGACTATAACTTGTTTTCTATATAAAGAGGGATCAAAGGAACACTTTCATAAGAACGATATCATATCATAACAATATAATGATACGCATATCCTTCATCATCTTCCTTGAGCTTATTGTGAAAAAGAGTGTTTCAAATTTCATAAGTGCTTCAATTTGTTTATCTGACGATTAAGAGTTAGGAATCAAATTTTGTTTTACTTTTCGGTTGTAAAGAGAGAGGGAGTCTCTCTGAGTGATTAGGGTGAGGTATCCCTAAGGAATAATATTTAGGCTCTTCACAAGAGTGTGATATCTCGAGGTGAAGGAGTGCTCTGATGTGTAGAAGTTTTTCAAGCTACCTGGCAAAGCTTGTGTGTTAGTGTGTGAAATCCAACAGGTGGAGTGAGGACTGGATGTATGTCACAGTGGAAGTGACTGAACCAGGATAAATCTAGTTGTGTGGTATCTCTAAACTCAGAATCTTTAATTTAGGTTTATGTTCAAGAACCTACGACTTTGATGTTTATAAAGTTCAATATAATTTATGTTCTTGATCTGTATAAACTATATTGAAACCTGAGTCTGATTGTAATCAAGTCTGTGTTATCTGTGTTCAAAACGGAGTTGATCAAAACCATTCTTGATTGCTGAAACTGAACTAGTTACTGAAACTGAAACCTGCAAGTTTGTTCTTGATTGTTAATGCTAGTATCTGAAACTTGCATAACTTGTTCTTAATATTTAAAGGTTTAATCAGTTTCTGTATTTTGTTATTACTGAGTTTTTGAACCCGAACCTATTATGAATTAATTCTTAATCAATCTTTCTTATCCTCATCTCCTTCTATTCAAGATTTTATATAAACCCTTCATTGATTTTGTAAAAGATCCTGAGGCCACAAATCCGCAACTCTGATTTGAAAAGTTTTGTGAAAAGTTTTTTAAGAGGGAAAGATTTTAAGAAAACTCAATTCACCCCCTTCTTGAGTCGTTGAAGCCAAAACAACAATTGGCATCAGAGCTAAAATCTTAAGTTTGGCTTAACAGCTATAAGAGTATGGCTTCCAATGACTGTTGGAATGAAGGGGCTTCCCTTGCACGCCCTCCTGCCTTCAATGGATCTGAGTATATCTATTGGAAGGAAAGAATGGTAATCTTTCTTGAGGCAGCAGGTATTGACATATGGGATGCAGTAGAAAATGGACCATTTGTCCCCTCTACTGTAGATGCTAATGGTGCTCCAAGAAATAAGCCTAAAACTGAATGGAATGAGGATGATAAGAAAAGAGTTCAATATAATGCATGTACTAAGAATATTATAACATATGCTTTAAGCCGTGATGAGTTTTTCAGGGTTTCAAATTGCAAATCAGCAAAGGAGATGTGGGATACATTGCAAGTAACACATGAAGGAACCACAGATGTCAAAAGAGCAAGAATGAACACCCTCACACATGAATATGAGTTATTTCGCATGAATCGAGGAGAACCAATGGAGGTTATGCAAATGCGATTCTCACACATTGTGAATCATTTGGCTGAACTTGGAAAGACAATCTCCAATGAAGATCAAGTTAACAAAGTCATGAGATGCCTAGGTAGAGAATGACAACCTAAAGTAACTGCAATTTCAGAATCCAAAGACCTTTCAACATTGTCAATTGCAGCGCTCCATGGAAAAATGCAAGAGCATGAATTGGAGTTGAACAGACTAAATGAGAATGAAGAAACTAACAAAAAGAAAAAGGGATTGGCTCTGAAATCACAAGTCAGAGAAGTAGAAGACAGTGATGACGATGATTCAGCACAAGTGGCGAAATCTGAAGAAGAGATGAGACTGGTAGTTGGAAATTTCAAGAAGTTCCTAAAGAAGAAAGGGAACTTCAAAAGAAAGCCATCCACTTTTCAAAGGAGAAATTCCAACAAAGGTGACAACTCTTCCAACAACATCACATGCTATGAATGTGGAAATATTGGCCACATGAAGCTTGACTGTCCAAAGCTGCAAAAGAAGGACAAAACTGAAAAGTTTGACTCAAAGTACAAGAAGTGGAGAAAGCCAAGAAAGACCTACATTTCTTGGGATGATAATGATCTAGAATCCATTGAAGAATATGAATCTGAGGAGGCAAACTTGTGCTTGATGGTCAGCAATCATAGTGATTCAAAAAGCGAAGTAAGTTCTAATTATCAACCTTCTTATGATGAATTGCAAAATGCTTTTGAATAACTTCATAAAGAATCCATTAGACTTGCTACATTGCTAATTAAGTCTAAGAAACCATCACATGCCTAGAAGAGAAAAATTATGTTTTAAACAAAGTGGTAGATGAATTAAAAACAGAAAATTGTGCTGTAAAAGAAAGATTGGCTACTGTTTTGGAACCATCTATATGGTCTAATTGTTCTAAGTGTTGTACATTGACTAAAGAAGTTGAAAAGCTGAAAAATGACTTAGCCAAGTTCACAAATGGTAGATATAACTTGAATGCTTTATTAGGACAGCAAAAGTGTGTTTATGATAAGGCTGGAATAGGCTATGAACCTAAGATACATGAGAAATTTTTCAAGAAATTTTTTGCTGCACCTAAGACATCAAACATACCATTTGTTAAATGCAGTTTTTGTGCTAGAAAAGGTCACACAGCTTCTACATGTCAACACAAAAAATCAGCATATAATAAGTCTAAGTATATATGGGTTCCTAAAGGAACTATTACTGCAACTAACTCAAAAGGACCCAAACAGATTTGGGTACCTATAGCACAAACATGAAATTTTGTTTTGTAGGTGTGGTGGAAGGTCAAGAGCAAAAATTAAAATCATGACATAGAGCCTTCACCAAACACAAAATGAGTAACAATAAAGAAATAATATTGATTGAATATGTTTTCTGATTATCATTATTAATGTATGACTGTGAATCTTTGTGTTGACTTATATATCATTGTATAATATGTCTACATTGTTGTATTAAAGTTATTTGATCAATCTTGGAATAATCATATGGCTTTTGTTTCACAAATTGAATCTAAGAAAATTGATGAAGCCTTGAATGATTTGGTTTGTTTGCTATGCAACAATTAACTTTGAACATGATCTCTATCATAAGAACTTATATTCAAAGTAGAGAAATTGAGATTGAATATGTTGATACAACTAAACAACTTGCCGATATCTTTACCAAGCCCTTGAACAAGGAAAGCTTCTTTTTCATTAGAAGAGAATTGGGCATAATCGATCAATCCTATATCTAATCTCTATCCCTCTATCATGAACAATTTTATATGCTATGTTTGAATGTTACCTTCTCTATTGCTTTGAATGTTTCTTTTCTTTACCTTTTTGATAATGCCAAAAGGGGGGGATAAAGTATGATATAGAGAAAGGTGATAATAACAAATTATACATGGAGAAAAAATGTAAGATATAGAGAAAAGGGATAATAACGAATTATACATGCATATGTTGAGGCGGAACTTAAAAGCTTACATGATTAATGGGGAGTAAATCAAATTCTGCTCTATTAATATTTTTTTTTTTTTGCTTTGATATCCTTCTGCTCTGACTGCTTTGATACCATGATATAAATCTGCTAAAAACACTTAGCGTCTGCTACACTTATACTCTGATCTTATAATTTGTTAAAAGGTTTGTCATAATCAAAAAGGGGGAGATTGTTAGACTAGATGACTTAGAGATTTTGATATATGACAAATACAACATAATGTGTATGCAAGTGTTTTAGTGTCAAATTGTAAAGACAGGTATCAAGCAGTAATCAACAAGTTCAGTAAGCAATCAAAGGAGAATATTCAAGGAGGAACTTGAAAGAATCAAAGAGCAAAGACAGAGATCAAAGGATCGTCAAGACAAGAGCTTAAAGGAGAAATTAGATTTAAGTCTTAGATGATTTATAAGAGATGAAATCTCTTATTCACAAATAAGCTCAATTAAAAAGATGCATGAAGAAAATCAATTTTCATAACCTGCATTAAAAGGAATAAGTTTTCGTTAATGAAAATAATTTTTGGAAATAAGAAGTGCTCATCCAACACTGAAGTAATAGAAGCGCTCGTCCAACAATAAAGTAATAGAAGCGCTCGTCCAACACTGAAGTAATACAAGCGCTCGTTCACTTAAGTGACAGAAGCGCTCGTCCACTAAAGTGAGACAAGCGCTCATCCACTAAAGTGATACAAGCGCTCATCCACTAAAAGTGATACAAGCGCTCGTCCACACAAGTCATTGGACTTGTTAAACCTTAATGAGAAGATCCGTCCAATGACGTGGCATATGGAGATCGTCTACTAGACCGTCCGAATGTAAAATCTTAATGGCTAGATGGACGCGGTTATTTTGATGATGGACGCGAATTCTAAAAGAACTATCAGAATCTTATTTCAAGAACCAGAACCAAGAAAACAGATTCTGTTAATCAGATCCAAATCTGTTTTGATTGATCCCAACGACTATAACTTGTTTTCTATATAAAGAGGGATCAAAGGAATACTTTCATAAGAACGATATCATATCATAATAATATAACGATACACATATCATTCATCATCTTCCTTGAGCTTATTGTGAAAAAAAGTGTTTCAATACTCATAAGTGCTTTAATTTGTTTATCTAACTATTGAGAGTTAGGAATCAAATTTTGTTTTACTTTTCGATTGTAAAGAGATAGGGAGTCTCTCTAAGTGATTAGGTTGAGGTATCCCTAACGAATAACATTGAGGCTCTTCACAAGAGTGTGGTATCTCGAAGTGAAGGAGTGCTCTGATGTGCAAAAGTTTTTCAAGCTACCTGGTAAAGCTTGTGTGTTAGTGTGTGAAATCCCACAGGTGGAGTGAGGACTGGATGTAGGTCACAGTGGAAGTGACTGAACCAGGATAAATCTAGTTGTGTGGTATCTCTAAACTCAGAATCTTTAATTTCAGTTTATGTTCAAGAACCTGCGACTTTTATGTTTAAAGTTCAATATAATTTCTGTTCTTGATCTGTATAAACTATATTGAAACCTGAGTCTGATTGTAATCAAGTCTGTGTTATCTGCGTTCAAAACGGAGTTGATCAAAACCATTCTTGAATGCTGAAACTGAACTAATTACTGAAACTGAAACCTGCAAGTTTGTTCTTGATTGTTAATGCTAGTATCTGAAACTTGCATAACTTGTTCTTAATCTTTAAAGGTTTAATCAGCTTCTGTATTTTTTTATTACTAATTTTTTGAACCCAAACCTATTCTGAATTAATTCTGAATCAATGTTTCTTATCCTCATCAACTTCTATTCAAGATTTTATATAAACCCTTCATTGATTTTGTAAAAGATCCTGAGGCCACAAATCCGCAACTCTGATTTGAAAGGTTTTGTGAAAAATTTTTTAAGAGGGAAAGATTTTAAGAAAACTCAATTCACCCCTCCCTCTTGAGTCGCTGAAGCCAAAACTACAATTTTTTCCGGTTATTCTAGTGTTATTGTAGATTGCCCTGATGAAAGCATATTCATGAACTTCTCCATGTAGGTGAATGTCTGGTAAGTACTCCTATGGAGCATGCAAATGATGAAAATAATGATCCTCCGTTGGGCATGATTGGTGGACTAGTAAAAGTGAACATTGAAGATGGTGTTGGTAACTGTACTCCTCAGGAGCATGCAAATGATGAAAATAATGATCCTCCATCAGGCATGGTTGGTGGACTAGAGGAAATGAACATTGAAGATGGTGTTGGTAAGTAATTATTTGTGTATCCACAATTAAAAATTCACTTGTATGAAAAGGTAAACTAATTAACATCTAACATGTGGACCAATGTTTCGCAGGTGAACACAATGTGGATGGTTCAACAAAACCTACATCCAACATCGTTACAAGAATTAAAGATAACCCAAGGATCCGTACCCAATGTGTGTCAACTCAAAGTCCATATGTTGTGGAGACATTTGTGAGACAGAAAAAAAGGACAAAGCTGAAATAGTTTGTGAATTGGATTTGTATGTGAAATATGGTTGTGGGCATTTTTTTTGGGTTGTGCAAAGAACCAATCATGGTTGAATGTACATAATAGATATGCACCAACCATGTCATGTGGAATTAAGTCATGTGAAACTCTTATTAACATATTTATTAGGTTGTTTTGAACAGTTGTGCTATAAATGTATGGAAATATTCTGCTCATATCTTTATGGTTTAAATGTTCCATTCAAACTTTGTTAACAGGATTGAAGCATTATTAGCAAACAATATTTATGGCTACCTGTAAAATGATTTAAGCGGCAGCATAATAATTAACCACAGAATACACTGAATTAACCAACCATTTTCAAATGATTAACCATGTTTTTAAGGCATGTAAAAAATGGGTAAAGCATCAGAGTTATCCATTAACCAAAGAATACACTGAATTAACCAACCATTTTCAAAGGATTAACCACGTTTTTAAGGTATGTAAAAAATGGGTGAAGCATCAAAGTTACCCATTAACCAAAGAATACACTGAATTAACCAACCATTTTCAAATGATTAACCATGTTTTTAAGGCATTTAAAAATATTATTTGAAGCATCAGATAAACCGATTAACCAAAGAATACACTGAATTAACCAACCACTTTCAAAGGATTAACCACGTTTTTAAGGCATGTAAAAAATGGGTGAAGCATCAGAGTTACCCAAAAGATTCATAGGTAGCTCTACTTCTTGCGTCAGCCCAGAACACATTCCTTACATGAAAATCATAATCCAAATCCAACTCATAAAAGAAATTAATATTTTGTTCCCTCATTTGATAAAAGTAGCTTACCAACGCTTTGGCATCACCTTCTTTTCCCATGGTACGCCTTTCCTTGCTAACAAAATTCCTCACATCTCTTTCACAAAATGCTATATTTTCATGGCCTCCAGTATCTGTAACAAGAGATTGGAAAGTCTTGTTGATCCTTACCCCTGCATCATCATTGATTTGGATTGTTCTCTTTACATGCATGTTCATATTCTTGTTAGCCTTGAACAATCTTGACTTCGTAGGGCTGATCTCATGAGAGTGGCTAGGTTCAAACTTTTTAATGTACCATTGTCCATCTTTTGCCAACTTAGTAGTGATCTTTGTAGGACAATTATTTGCTTTAGTGAGAAATGTCTTCAAAGTACATGGTATTGATGACGGACGAGAGCCTTCTCTTGAGCATGCCAGAATCATGTAATTTATCTCCCCATCCTCTCCTTTTTTTGATGTTCTGATCTTCCAGCCAAAACCCTTTTTAGAAGAATACTTTCCATAAAATTATTTCACCTCATCCGCGGAAGAAAAAGACATCCCTGTTGCAGGCTCCCAACTTCCATGTTCACCATTAAAGCTACCAACTCCATTAGATTCACCATCAACACCATCACAACCATCCAAGTAGTTTGAACTATCCATCAACTTCCACTTGTGGATGTCACACAAAATCTGCAAAAAAATAAAATAAAAAATATATCCCAATTAGATCCTTCATTAGATTAACCACATTTTTAAAGTTTTGTAAAAATTAGCTTGAAGTATTGGAGTTACCCATTAACCACACAATACACTGAATTAACCAAGCATTTTCAAGTCATTAACCACGTTTTTTAAAGGTTTTGTGAAAGAATACCTTGAAGTATCGGAGTTACCCACTAACCACACAATACATTGAATTAACCATCCATTTTAATTGCATTAACCACTTTTTTAAAGTTTTGTAAAAAATATCATGAAGTATCAGAGTTACCCATTAACCACACAATACATTGAATTAACCAACCATTTGCAAGGGAATAATCATGTTCTTTACGGGTTATAAATAATAGGTTGGAGTTTCAGAGTTACCCATTAACCAAACAATACACTGAATTAACCACATATTCGCAAGGGATTAACCACGATTTTCACTGTTTGTAAAAATGCTATTTCAGCATAGAGTTACCCATTAATCACACAACACACTACATTAACCAAACATTTGTAAAGGGGGAAAATCATCAAAATGATCCCTATTTATCGTTTTAAATTTCATAACAAGTCCCAAAGTTATGTGCTTTCAAACCCTATCTCTAAAGTAAGGTAGTGTTCAACTAAGAGGTTACACCCCAAGTACAAGAAACCCCACCCCCCAAGAAGGCCCAAGAAACTAAACCTGTATGATAAGTGTAACATCCCGGTTTTTTATGATTTCGTTTTACGTAAGAGGAATATGTTTAAGACTTAGATTATATAGTTAAGAGATGGATTAAGGTCTAGGAACCTTTGCATGGAAGATACACGATCTTTTGTTGTCGAAAAGAACGTGAATGAAATCTAGGGTTTTCGTAAGTTGTTCAAAAAGGGCATAAGTGTGTGAATTAATATATTTGGATTTAAGAATGATATTAGGCACTTTTTAGGGTTTTGAGTTGTTCATTAGGTCTTGATGAGCCTATATCTCAAATTTGAGGTCAATCAGACTTCAAACAAGCTCAGAACGCGACGAAACGCATAAATGACGAATGTTGTCAATAGGTCAACGCTAAAACGTTGGAAAACCAGTGCTCGAGCGTTTTGTGGACGCTCAAACACTGCATATTGGGTGCTTGAGCATTGGGAGATTATGACACCTGGCTTTAGTTTTGACGCGCGGTAACAACGTGACATGCATGAGAGAACGCTCAAGCATGGGAAACACAACGCTTGAGCGTTGGAACGCTTGAACGTTGGCAATTGGGTGCTCGAGCGTTGGCACGTTTTTTTTACATAAATAAAAAGGACTTAAGTGAAACAAGTTCACTTAAGTCCAGGACGAAAACAAAAGACAGTGAGCAGAGGAAACAGAAAGTGAGAGCTGGAGAAGAGAGACTTGGAGAGAGAAGGGACCTCGGCTCGATTATCGACTCGATCGATCGCCCCGACACATTTCTGAGTACGTGGTTGTGATCATGACTACGACGCCTTCACTTCCTTATCCCTTTTTTTTTTCTCTAGTGGAGGTAATTCCTGCCCGTTTTATGTCGAAACGTCGTCGGTGTCGGTATTCGACTTATCCATCGTTTAAGTTATCGGATTTCAATTCCGACTTCTTAATAGGATTCCTTGTAACGTATGCTTCATAATGTGATGTCTAGGTGAATTTTCGGAGGCTAGGAGGTCTTGCTCCCTTGCGTGGCAGAATTGAAGGTGTAGAAGGAGTGTTCATTTCGAGACATCGGTACAAGTGTACACAAGGTGAGGGGGAAGAAATTACAATTATCTGGACTATTGGCATAAAGTATGAACATTTACATGTGTGGGGATTCTCAACCCCCGTTGATTGTTGGTTGATAATATGATAACATGCTTAGTTGATTACGTGATATCAGGTTATTCTTTTATTTCTCTGTTGATTATATGATGTTGTTTTGTTGATAATATTGTACTATGGGTTGTTGATATATGTGTGTGATGAGTGTGATTTCACATCATCTTTGTCAATCATTTCGAATGCATTTTCATGTAGTTTAGGCATATTTTTATTAGATTTTAGGTTAATTTTCCTTTGGAATGGGTAAGGCGGTTTTCGTGTGTTGTTTTGCAGAAATCAAGGGTAAAATGCTCAAGATCAACCATGATGGAGTTTGGATGAAGATAGGGCTTTAAAAGTGAAGAAAATGAGCCAAACAGAGCCCATCACGGCCATGATCGAGCAAAACTGAAAAGGAACAAAGGCTGAAGTCAGAGTCTGTCACGGCCGTGACCCAAAAACCCCCACAAGTCAGAGACCGTCACGGCCTAGTCGTGATACAGATCACGGGCAAAATCTGAGGGCTCGTGTAGCGAGACATATTTCGCATCGCGAGAGTTTGAAGTTTGCAGAATTTCCAGAGGCAGAGACCGTCACGGCCTGGCCGTGATGGCTATCACGGCCGTGACGCGCATTACTTGGATCAGAAGCAACCGAAATATATCAGATTTTGAGTTGGATTGGGACTCTAACTTCCCAATTTCTATAAATAAGGATCAAGGCAGAAGGAACATATGGAGATCGGGATCATCCATAACAACTAGGACTCTAGGCATAGATCTCTTTTCTCTTCTCCTCCTCTCTTCTCTGATTTTTGTATTTTTCATTATGTTGTCAACCCAGCTTGTCATCTCCATGGCAAGACTGGAGTAGTAGTTTGTTTCTAGGGATAGGGGCTCTGCCCGAGTTTTGTTTACGATGTTGATTTTGATGTAATATCTTTGTAATTATGATTTTGCTTTAGATCTGGTTTCTAGCGTTTTAATCAATCGTAAAATCGGCGACCGCTTACTTGCGTGACGTAGACGTTCTAAGGAGGAACCTAGCGGTGAACTTAGGATTTCTAGTGTGTTTCACTCGTAAAGTTCGGCGGCCGCTTATCAACGAGACGTGGATATTCTAAGGAGGAACCTAGCGGTGAACTTAGGTTATTTGCATGACTGAGACATTCTAAGGAGGAACCTAGCGGTGAACTTAGGTGTCGGACCTATAGAAGTCAGACTTGGGACTGAATTCACGAGAGTTAGAAGCCGTCCCTCGAGGAGCAACGAGTTGTCACGAAGCGCAAAGGGTCCAATCTAGGATCGACTACCACGAGAGTAGGGGTCGGGTCAATTGGGCACGGCTTTTGTAACCCGAGAAGGAGCTTAAGCTATTAGAGGATAAACTCGCCTTCAAGGCAATTTCGTTAATCAACAAAGGTAAATCAGATTAGTAACATAAACAGCCTCAAAGGTAACCCAAATCCCTAGGAATCCATTTAGATCAAAACCCCAAAAACATTTGTTTTCTATTTTAATTATCTTCTGTTCATCTATCTTTTAATTTCGAATTCAAACCTTTTCAAAATATAAAAGACCTTTTAAAAAGTCCAGATTTAACCAATTCGAAAATCAGTTGCGATTTGGGAACACAGTCTCTGTGGGTTCGATATCTTTTATTACTTGGCGGCAATCCGGTACACTTGCCGGAATCGCAGAGCGCGGCGCGCAACACACGCGCGTCGCACGACTAACAAGTTTTTGGCGCCGTTGCCGGGGACTGTGTTTTCTTAAATTTCAATTGATTTTTAAATTGATTTTTCTGGACATTTTTTTTTATTTTATTTAATACTTATTTCTTTTTCTTTCTCTAGAGTATCTATCTCTTCTCCCTAGGTATTCTTCCCGTTTATGCAAAGATCCCTAAGTCTCGGAAGCCTTGTTGAAACCGACCGCGAGATTGAACGGACCTTTCATAGGCGAAGAAGACTACAAAGAGAGAGAGAGCGGTTGATTCCCATTCCACTAATGGCGAATCTACCGGATACCAAACCGCTAAAGGACTATGCAGCCCCAAATGCTAGGGGTCTGCGAACTGGGATTGCAAGGCCGGAAATTGAGGCGGAAAACTACACCATCCCACCTCACTTAATTAGCATGATTAGGCAGCACCAGTTTGGAGGATTGCCCTCAGAGGACCCAACGGATCATGTGGAAACATTCTTGGAATTCACCGATGCGATAAGGATCCAGGGTGCCTCGATCGACGCTATGCGCCTGAGATTATTCCCATCCTCTCTGACTGGAAAAGCGAAAGCTTGGTTAAAGCAAGTGCCTTCTAACACGTTGACAACTTGGGACCAACTAGAGCAAGCATTCTTGGAGAAATTCTTCCCTCCATCCAAGACTGCTTACCTAAGGACCCAAATCACCGGCTTCTTCCAAAAAGACGGAGAATGTTTATCCGAAGCTTGGGATCGCTACAAGGGATTGCTGGAGTCTTGCCCACATCATGGGCTGGAAAAGTGGCTGTTAGTGCACACCTTCTATAACGGATTGGATTATTCATCAAAGGTGTCACTCGACTCCGCAGCTGGTGGAGCCTTCATGAACAGACCCCTGACTGAAGCGTTCAACATCATTGAGAATGTCGCCACCAACTACCACCAATGGGGTTCCGAAAGAGGTAATAACTCGAACAAGATTTCGGGGGGTAAGTTTGAAGTAAATAGCACTGATCTTATAATGTCAAAAATAGACTCACTTAATAAATGTTTTGATCGGCTAGAAAGAGCTAATGTGAGTGCAATAGGTGCTACTAACCTTGTTTGTGAGATTTGTGGAATGCAGGGACACGACATCATCGAGTGCCCACGTGGAATTGCTCATGGATCCGGCGCTTCGGGGGAACAAGTGAACGCGTGTCACAACTTCTACGGCACAAACCCGAAGTTGCCCAATTATGCTCCCCCAAATCCCTACAACCAAAGGAAGAACAACCCTTACCTCTCCTACGGCAACTACAGCAATACGCTCAACCATGAGTTCCAAGAGGGCCAAGGTAATAGGAAACCCGCTCCGGGGTATCCTCAAGTACAGCAGTCTAAACTCGAGTCTTTACTGGAAAGTTTTGTCGAAACTCAGACAAAACAAAATGAGGAGTTTAGACAACAAGGCAGGGCAGTGAACGAGGCAATAAAAGAGCTAGCATCCAAGGTAGACAACTTAGCAATCCACAACAAGATGCTAGAAACACAAATTGCCCAACAAGCCAGCACATACACTAGACCTAAGGGTACGTCCCCGGGTCAACCCGAAGCTAATCCCATTGAGCATTGTAATGCCATACACTTGAGGGATGATAAGCTTGGGGTGGGGGTAATTGAAATGGACGTGGAACCAGAGGAGGACACGAGCGAAAAGGAAGAGCCAGAACCAAAGTATGTCCCTCCACCACCGTACCAACCCCCGATACCTTTCCCACAAAGGTTGGTCAAGAGAAAGCAAGTGGAAGTAGAAACTAAGAGCTTAACTGAGGAGCCAAATGTCTTGAAAAAACCTAATATGCCTCCTAAACTGAAAGACCCAGGTAGCTTCTCTATCGCTTGCTCGATTGAAAAAGTGCAAATAGACCAAGCCTTATGTGACCTAGGGGCTAGTGCTAGCTTGATGCCCCTCACTATCATGGAAAGGTTGGAAAGTAAGAAGTTGAGACCATTCCAATTATCCTTACAATTTGCGGATGGCTCAACTAGGACTCCTCTAGGCATACTAGAGAATGTTCCTGTAAAGGTAGGGAAATTCTTCATCCCTACCGACTTCCTGGTATTGGACATGAAAGGGAATTCTGAATTCCCCATCATTTTAGGAAGGCCATTCTTGGCAACCGCTGGAGCAGTAATAGATGTAAGGAATGGTAAACTCTCTCTAACTGTAGAGGAAGGTAGGGTAGATTTTCAATTGACTAACTCTTATAATAACCCTTCTTTTGAGAGCCATGTGTGCAGGATCGATATCACGTCTCCAGTGGTAAAGAAAGAGCTTAGCATGGAAGCGACTCCAAAGATATGCATGGCTGAAGATGCATCCTGTAGTGATGAAGTTGGAGTTGCTAATCATGTGGAAACAGAACTTCCGCCGGGAGGAAGGAAGGCTAGGAAGCTCCAAAAGAAAAGAGCGAAGCGGAAGCGTGACTGGCCATATGAGCAGAAACGGCTTTTCGAAGGAGTTCCATGGAAGAGAAGTGTTCCGGCACTTCTACACCCAGTCGACCCCGGTTGATTGAAGGAAGTTTGGTCAGGCTTAGGACCGTAAACAAGCGCTTCTTGGGAGGCAACCTAAGTTTTCTTTCCCTTTTTCCTTTTGTTTTGATTTAACCTCTTGAATAATTTGAGAAGATCAAGAGGCAAAAATATCATTAATAGGTTTGTCTAGTGTTTTCAGGTTGAGAAAGGGAAGAAGAGCAGAGAAAAATAAAGTCATAAGCCATCACGCCCTGGCCGTGACAGTGGTCATGGCCGTGATGAACTAAACAGGAGCACCAGAAAGGAACACGGCCTAGCCGTGATACACATCACGGGCGTGATGAGTAGGATGCCAAGATCAGAGAGCATCACGGCCTAGTCGTGATGTAGATCACGGCCGTGACAGGGCAACTCCTGAGGACCAGAAACGATCACGGCATGCCCGTGATGAACCTCACGGCCGTGATGAAATTTCCACCCAAGTTTTGACTGGAATGTGAGCCAACACCCGCTACCACCTCGGTAAGTTGTTCCAATTTTTCTCCTCTCTCCGACTTGATTATTTACATTGGCGACAATGTAAGTAATCAAGCTTGGGGTAGGGGTATTTTTGCATTATTTTTTTTGCATTTGCATTGTTGCATTCATATTGCATTCTCATAGGCATAGATTGGTATGATCACATTCTTTAGATTGCCCCTCACTTAGAACATGCATCCAATTGTGAGAACTTGGAGCCAAATGAATTGAGATAGTGAATTTTGAACCCAATTTTTCATTATTCTTGTGATATGGCTAAAAATAAAAATTCTTGAGATAATCTTTTGATGGTTGATAATTAGCATGTGGTTCCTTAGATTTGTGTACCTCACTGATTTTTGAACTACTAAATGTAAGATTTTGAGCCAAATAGGGGTACTCACTAAATCTACCCCATTTCTTGTGATAGAGTGATTTAATTCCTCTCGGACTTTATTTTCTAGAACTTGACTTGAAACCATTTCGAAACTTAAAAATTTTTGAAAACATTTTTTTGAAAATGATTGAGGCACTAGGTATTTTTACGGCCTCCCGAGCTTTGATTGATAAATGCAACCCTTAGTTGCCCAATTTTGAGCCAAAAAGAAAAAAAAATACTTTTCTTGGTACCTTGAATTACTTTGATAAATAATGCTTGGTATGGCACCTTTTAAAGTATTACAGAAAGGGCAAAATGGTAGTTGGAAAAAGCATGGGATGAAAAAGCTAGGAAGTAATTTCTCTTGAGCTATAAATCTCCCCTTCTCCAAATAAATGAAATGAAATAAACAAAAAAAAATGGAGAAGGGGATGACAAAAGAAAGTGAGAAATGAAAATAAAAAAATAAAAAAAAGAGGTGGAGAAGTGAATCAAAGCCCCAAATAGGTATTTTAGAATGTGTCATGCTTTGCAATGTTTGATGATTTGTCTAGCCTTCTTGAAATTCCCTTTCCTTGATTTTCCCACCTAACAATAAATCCCATGGCCACATTACAACCAAAGTGAAAGACCTCTTGATTCTTATGTGTTTTCATAAATAAAGTAGAGATTTGGTTAATAGTCAAGCCTATGGTAGAATACTTTCCTTGAGGAAATTGAGTGAATTGTCATAAACCCTAAAACACTTGAGTGAGGTGAGATGAGTGCCCAAATCAGTGAGGATATGAACTTGAAAAACCTAAGCTTCTAATTAGACTTGAAATTGATTATCTCTTGGGGATTTATTGAATATGCCTGTCACTTGGATTTAGTTGCTAGGGTTCTTGGTTCACTATCCATGCTTTGATTGATTTATCTTATGGCCTGGGTAATTGCTTGAGGACAAGCAAAGTTTTAAGCTTGGGGTGATTTGATGAGTGTGATTTCACATCATCTTTGTCTATCATTTCGCATGCATTTTCATGTAGTTTAGGCATATTTTTATTAGATTTTAGGTTAATTTTCCTTTGGAATGGGTAAGGTGGTTTTTGTGTGTTGTTTTGCAGAAATCAAGGGTAAAATGCTCAAGATCAACCATGATGGAGTTTGGATGAAGATAGGGCTTTAAAAGTGAAGAAAATGAGCCAAACAGAGCCCATCACGGCCATGATCGAGCAAAACTGAAAAGGAACAAAGGCTGAAGTCAGAGTCTGTCACGGCCGTGACCCAAAAACCCCCACAAGTCAGAGACCGTCACGGCCTAGCCGTGATACAGATCACGGGCAAAATCTGAGGGCTCGTGTAGCGAGACATATTTCGCATCGCGAGAGTTTGAAGTTTGCAGAATTTCCAGAGGCAGAGACCGTCACGGCCTGGCCGTGATGGCTATCACGGCCGTGACGCGCATTACTTGGATCAGAAGCAACCGAAATATATCAGATTTTGAGTTGGATTGGGACTCTAACTTCCCAATTTCTATAAATAAGGATCAAGGCAGAAGGAACATATGGAGATCGGGATCATCCATAACAACTAGGACTCTAGGCATAGATCTCTTTTCTCTTCTCCTCCTCTCTTCTCTGATTTTTGTATTTTTCATTATGTTGTCAACCCAGCTTGTCATCTCCATGGCAAGACTGGAGTAGTAGTTTGTTTCTAGGGATAGGGGCTCTGCCCGAGTTTTGTTTACGATGTTGATTTTGATGTAATATCTTTGTAATTATGATTTTGCTTTAGATCTGGTTTCTAGCGTTTTAATCAATCGTAAAATCGGCGACCGCTTACTTGCGTGACGTAGACGTTCTAAGGAGGAACCTAGCGGTGAACTTAGGATTTCTAGTGTGTTTCACTCGTAAAGTTCGGCGGCCGCTTATCAACGAGACGTGGATATTCTAAGGAGGAACCTAGCGGTAAACTTAGGTTATTTGCATGACTGAGACATTCTAAGGAGGAACCTAGCGGTGAACTTAGGTGTCGGACCTATAGAAGTCAGACTTGGGACTGAATTCACGAGAGTTAGAAGCCGTCCCTCGAGGAGCAACGAGTTGTCACGAAGCGCAAAGGGTCCAATCTAGGATCGACTACCACGAGAGTAGGGGTCGGGTCAATTGGGCACGGCTTTTGTAACCCGAGAGGGAGCTTAAGCTATTAGAGGATAAACTCGCCTTCAAGGCAATTTCGTTAATCAACAAAGGTAAATCAGATTAGTAACATAAACAATCTCAAAGGTAACCCAAATCCCTAGGAATCCATTTAGATCAAAACCCCAAAAACATTTGTTTTCTGTTTTAATTATCTTCTGTTCATCTATCTTTTAATTTCGAATTCAAACCTTTTCAAAATATAAAAGACCTTTTAAAAAGTCCGGATTTAACCAATTCGAAAATCAGTTGCGATTTGGGAACACGGTCTCTGTGGGTTCGATATCTTTTATTACTTGGCGGCAATCCGGTACACTTGCCGGAATCGCAGAGCGCGGCGCGCAACACACGCGTGTCGCACGACTAACAGTGTGGTGGATCAATATTAGTGATACTTTGGAGATGTTTGATATGAAACTAGGTTGACAGCTTGATTAGGAAGTTATGATGTCATGTGGTGATAATGAGGTGTTAGATGGAAAGATTGTGTGAAATTATGTAGTGAGGGATGCATGTGCATATCATTGCGTTGGTCAACCTTAAGGGTAGCCACAATAGCTGTTTGAGCGGTTACTAATATGATGTTGATGTTGGTGTATTGTGAATGACTACAACGAAAGTTGGATAGTTTTCACAAGGGGCCGTATGACTAGCTATGATAAGCCATTTAAGTGGCTATCATACGAGGTCGGATAATTCTGGTGCATAGCTGGGCTATCGCACAAGAGGTGCATCTGTACACAGAGGGACCGTGTGAATAGTTACAATAGCTGTTTGGGCAATTGTCACACGTGGTTGAGGTGGACTATCCGGAGCGACCAAGATGATGGAACTCATGTTGGTGATGCAAGAGTTAGTAGCCCAACTACCGACTGAACGTTGTTGTAGAATTGGCCAATCATGCATGTAGGACCAGTTATGCATTAGAATAAGTTATGATCTTAGCTGCTGAGATATCAAGGTTGATTAGTATGATAAGGATATTGGGAGATGGTTGTGTTTGTTTATATACATGTTGATAAGTAGTATTTTATGTTGTTTCCCCTTTATGATGATTAAAGTTTCTTACCTCCTATATATCTCTGTCTCTATATTTCTGTTACGTTGATTCGGTTCGTGATTCGAAGACGGAAATGAGATTTTAGCTAGTGCCGAGACGAGGAAGGTGATGAGAATGCTAACGTCTCTCACGAGGACTTCCAGAGTTGAAGTTGAGTCTTTTATTAATTATACCACGGCCAGTGGAGTGTCTATATTGCATATACCACAGCTTCCATGATACTCTGATGTTGTAAAAAAAAATTTTGAGGATTTAAATATATGTTTGAAATGTTTAAATTTTCCTCTGTAATTATATGTATCATTAATATGTTAAGTTCCACGTGGCTCCCGAAAGGGTATTACATTTAGTGGTATCAGAGAAGTTCGGTTCTAAAACGGACTGTGGGGTTATGTCCGATTAGAATCAGGAACTGTGAGATACAAGATGTTGTTACTGGTCGTGTCTAGTTGAACCTACATCAGGTATTGACTGTGTTTAGAAGTTGGGTAGAGTGTTCTTATCCAAGTTATCTTTTTGTTTCTTCGCTAAGAGACAATGATAATTGTTTTGATTATTTATAAGAAGTATGTCTTATATATATTTCTTATGAATGTGAGCTGACGGTTACCTCTACAGGAACCTATGGCTAGTGGGACTCATGGTAGCCAGAATGGGAACAACGTGGAAGATAATGATGTGGAAGTATAGATTCCCGGAGTGGAAGAAGAAAATGAATCTGAAGTCATGAAGACAATACGGGATATGGCCAAAACCATGATGATTCAGTCACAGCAGAATTCACAGTTAATGCAGCAACTACAACAAGAGTAAAATCAGCAATCCCATATTCAAGAAGGAGTAATGGATGCGGCACTAGTTGCATTTATGAAAAGAAAGCTGCCACAATATCATTGAGAGTATATTCCATAGGGAGCGGAGTTATGGATACAGGAGGTAGAGAAAGTGTTCACCACTATGCGTTGTAGGGAAGACAGAAAGGTCACATACGCATCCTTCATGCCGGTAGGAGGTGCAGAGTCATGGTGGAAGAATCGTCAGAGGATATTAGAAGCTGAAGGAAGAATCATTACATGGGAACTGTTCAAGGAATGTTTTCTGGAAAAATATTTCCCCGAGACAATTAGGCATGAGAAGGAGCAAGAATTTATGAGTTTGAAACAAGAAAATATGTCAGTTGGGGAATACTCAATCAGGTTTGATACCTTGCTCAAGTTATCCAAGTTTTATCATGAATGCCCAGATGAAAAGAGGATCTGTAACAGGTTTTAGGATGGTTTGAGAAATGAATTACAGAGAGCAATGTTACCCTTGGGAATTTCCAGACTTCCGGAACTGATTAAAAGATGCACTGTAGTGGAAAGTCTTGATAAAAAGAGCGAAGCCCGTCAGCAAATGAAAAACGAAGGGCCAATCCAGAATCATCAGAACAATGGGAATGAAGGACTTCGTCAAGATCAGAAACCATATGATCGTCCAAGATCGAAAAATGTAACAGTTGGAGTGGATGGACAAAGATCACTTACTTGTTTTAAATGTGGAGGAGCACATTTGATGAGAGATTGTCAGGTGAAGGGTGTTGTTTGCTTCAAATGTGGTAAGGCAGGACATGTTTTCCGGGATTGTAAACAAGGAGATGCAATAAATACTGGAAGACAAGGAACAGGGGCACATTCTCAAGGAACTGGACAACAAGCAGTGCGAACTCCAACAACGGGACGTGTGTTCACTTTGAGAGGAGTTGAGCATTATCAACATGAGCAGTGAGGTTTTGGTTGATGGTTTTTTGAAGTAGTTAGCAAGTTTATTTACCTATGTTTTGGTCGAAGATAATGTTTTGAAGCCATCAGTTAGATATCTATATGTAATTAGGTTAAGGATGATGATGTATATATTTTCTGATGGCATAGTATGTAAAAATATGTGTGAAATATGAACCTACAAGTTGGTGTATGTTTAGATTTTGATAAGTTGAAAAACATGAATCAGTAAAGTTGTGTTGTTGATAATTGTATCAGAGTGCGCAGCGGAGTTGATGTTACATATAACACATGCAAAATTTCGAGGACGAAATTTCTTTTAAGGGGGTAGTAGTGTAACATCCCGGTTTTTTATGATTTCGTTTTACGTAAGAGGAACATGTTTAAGACTTAGATTATATATTTAAGAGATGGATTAAGGTCTAGGAACCTTTGCATGGAAGATACGCGATCTTTTGTTGTCGAAAAGAACGTGAATGAAATCTAGGGTTTTTGTAAGTTGTTCAAAAACAGTATATGAGTGTGAATTAATAGATTTGGATTTAAGAATGAGATTAGGCACTTTTGAGGGTTTGGAGTTGTTCATTAGGTCTTGATGAGCCTATATCTCAAATCTGAGGTCAATCGGACTTCAAACGAGCTCAAAACGCGACGAAACTCACAAATGACAAATGTTGTCGACAGGTCAATGCTCAAACTGTAATCACATATTTATATATTTTGATGAATGACAAACACTAACAAAAAGGCAAGAGAATTTTTCTTATAGCATGCAGGTACCGCGTGCACAAATTCAAATTATTATGGTGTACCAGAAAATCAAGTATCAAGACCTCAAGCAAGATTGAGTATATATACTAGGTCTTAGTTATCTTGTAAGGGTATGATGGCTAAAACTCACTTTGGCTCATTTAATCAGTTTAACTAAAACACTACATTTTTGGATAAAAGGTTTTTAATTAAGCTTTTGATTAACAAAGTATTTTTCAAATTGATTTTAAATTAAAAAAATAAATAGAAATCTGATTTAACAAAAAAAATAGATTAAGTTTTTCAAAATATAAAATCAGTTTTCAATCCCATGCAATTAATAATTTTCAAGGTGCAATCAATTTATTCAATACGTTGCAGAATATCAAATAGTGCAATTTCAAAATGATGCAATTTCAATTGAAATGATCAATTTTTCACTTTCTCATACCGTGTGCAGAGTTTGGTCAACATAAACTATATAGCAAATGGAAAAATTTTGTCAATCTTATAAAAACTGATTTGCACTAAAGCTTCAACCGTTTGAGCCTTTGATTCAATTTAATTATGATTGAGATTTTATTTTCAATTGACTAAGCTTTTCTTCTCAATTGAAAAACGTGATTAATTGAGTTTGGAATGAAATAAATTGATTGACTAAATATTGCCAATTGATTGGCAATGGTAATTTGTTCAATCATGACCAAAATGATAGTACGTTGTTCTTTACATATATATGTGAAACTTAGGTGCAACGTAAAGCTTTCTTTTTGAAATTAAATGATATTGATCTTGAATAAAGAAAGTTTCAGTGTGTGAAATTTGAATTGGAATATGTATGTATATATCAAGGCATGAACCGATTTTAACATGTGAAAATTGTTTTTTAAACCACCCAATTGATTTGCACATTAAATTTAATGGTGCAACGGCTAGCTTTCAATGATATAAGTCATTTCCTTATTTGAGGTGCAACGGCTAGCTTTCAATGACATAAGTCCTTTCCTTATTTGAGGTGCAACGGTCATATTTTCAAAAAGGCTATAAAAGTGGTTTTTGTTGAAAATTCATAAGAGAAGAAAACACATGAAAAATACATTTTGATCTGAAAATTATTTGTGAGCCAAATTGTGTTATTATCATCATACTCATAGTGCTTCAAGTTGTAATCATATGCAATAGAAGAGTGTATCATATTGTTCTTCCTTTGCTGAAACTTTGTGTGAGGGTGTGGTATCCCTCTTTGTTGTGATTGAGGCTTCTACACAAGGGTGGGGTATCCCTAGTGAGAAGGGCTCTATTGTGTACAAAGGTTGCAAGCACCAGTTATAAGCTTGTTTGTTAGTGGAAGAAAATCCCACAGGTGGAGTGGGGACTGGACGTAGGTCACTGGTGGTTGATGGCTAAACCAGGATAAAATCCTCGCGCAAGTTTTCTCTTTACCTCTCTTTTAATTTATTTCTTTTATATAATTGATTGCGTGATAAATTTTGTTAAAGAAATTTTGTTGAAAAAAATTAAAAAGAAATTTGTAGACTCAATTCACCCTTCCCCTCTTAAGTCGAAGCCACATATTCCAACACAAACATTGGAAAACCAGCGCTCGAATGTTCTGTGGACGCTCAAAAGCTGCATGTTGGGCGTTTGAGAGTTGGGAGCTGATGACACCTGGCTTAAGTTTTGACACGCGGCAACGACGTGACATGCATAGGAGAACGCTCAAGCCTGCAAAACCCAGTGCTTGGGCGTTGGAACGCTTGAACGTTGGCAATTGGGCGCTCGAGCATTGGCACGTGTTTTTGCAAAAATAAAAAGGACTTCAGTGAAACAAGTTCACTTAAGTCCAGGACGAAAACAGAAGACGGTGAGCAGAGGAAACAGAAAGTGGGAGTTGGAGAGAGAGACTTAGAGAGAGAAGGGACCTCGGTTTGATTATCGAATCGATCGATCGCCCCGACACATTTCCGAGTACGTGGTTGTGATCGTCCCTATGACGCCTTCACTTCCCTATCCTTCTTTTTTTCTCTAGTGGAGGTAATTCCTACCCTTTTTATGTCGAAATGTTATCGGTGTCGGTATTCGACTTATCTATCGTTTAAGTTACCGGATTTCAATTCCGACTTCGTATTAGGATTCCTTGTAACGTACGCATCGTAATGTGTTGTCTAGGTGAATTTTCGGTGGCTCGGAGGTCTTGCTCCTTTGCGTGGCAGAATTGAAGGTGTAGAGGGAGTGTTCGTTTCGAGACACCGATACAAGTGTACACAAGGTGAGGGGGAAGAAATTCCAATTATCGGGACTACTGGCATAAAATATGAACATTTACATGTGTGGGGATTCTTAACCCCCGTTGATTGTTGGTTGATAATATGATATATGATAACTTGCTTTGTTGATTACTTGATATATGGTTATTCTTTTATTTCTCTGTTGATTAAATGATGTTGTTTTGTTGATAATATTGTACTATGGGTTGTTGATATATTGATGTGTGGTGGATCAATATTGGTGATACTTTGGAAATGTTTGATATGAAACTAGGTTGACAGCTTGATTAGGAAGTTATGATGTCATGTGGTGATAATGAGGTGTTAGATGGAAAGATGGTGTGAAATTATGTAGTGATGGATGCATGTACATATCATTGTGTTGGTCAACCTTATGGGTAGCCACAATAGTTGTTTGAACGGTTACTAATATGAGGTTGATGTTGGTGTATTGTGAACGACTACAACGAAAGTTGGATAGTTTTCACAAGGGGCCGTATGACTTGCTACGATAAGCCGCTTGAGTGGCTATCATACGAGGTCGGATAATACTGGTGCATAGCTGGGCTATCACGCAAGAGGTGTATCTGTGTATCTGTACATAGAGGGGTCGTGTTAATAGTTGCAATAGCTGTTTGAGCAATTGTCACACGAGGTTGAGGTGGACTATCCGAAGCGACCAAGATGACAGAACTCATGTTGGTGACGCAGGAGTTAGTAGCCCAACTACCGACTGAACGTTGTTGTAGAATTGGCCAATCGTGCAAGTAGGACCAATTATGCATTAGAATAAGTTATGATCTTAGCTGCAGAGATATCGAGGTTGATTGGTATGATAATGACATTGGGAGACAGTTGTATTTTTTTATATACATGTTGATCAGTAGTATTTTATGATGTTTCCCCTTTATGATGATTAGAGTTTCTTACCTCCTGTATATTGATGAGTGTGATTACACCTCATATTTCTTTATCATATTGCATGCATTTTCATGTAGTTTAGGCATTTTTAATTTGATTTTTGTTAGTTTTTACCTTGGAACCGGTAAGGCGGTTTTGTGGTTTTGTTGTGTAGGAATTGAAGATTAAAATGTTCAAGATCAACTATGATGAATCTTGCATGAAGATGGAGCTTGAAAAGCAAGAAAACTGAGCCAAACAGAGGCCATCATGGTCTAACCATGACAACCATCACGGTCATGATCGAGCAGGGCTGAAAAGAAAAGAACGAAAAAGTAAGAACCTGTCACGGCCGTGAAAGGCCATCAGTGCCAAGTTTTCCAAGACAGAATCTGTCACGGCCTGGCCGTGACAGGCATCACGGCCGTGACACGCAATATCTGGAATTTTAAAACCTGATTTGATCTGATTTTGTAATTGCTTGAGATTCAAGTTAACCTACTCTATAAATAGGGCAATGCTTGAGTAGTTGTTTTTATTACTAGGAATTGGGGCTATGCCCAAGATTTGTTTTATGTTATGAATTGACATTTTACTTCTTGCTAATTTCAATTCGCTTTCGATTTGATTCCTATTGCATGAATTACTTGTGAATTTGGTGCGCACTTATTTGCATGTCATAGATACTCTAAGGAGAAACCTAGCGGTGAACTTAGGTATTGGATCTATAAGGATTGAACTTAGGACTTAAATCACGAGAGTTAGAAGTGGTCCTTCGAGGGTTCATGAATTCTCACAAGCTTAAAGGGTTCAATTTAAATTCAATTACCATGAGAGTACGGGTTGGTTTAATTGGGGCACAGTTCTTATATCCAGAGAGGGAACATTAACTTATTTAGGATAAATTCGCCTTCAAAGCAAATTTCGATAATTAACAAGAGGGGTTGTCAATTTAGTAACATGAACAGTCTTGTTGGTAACCCAATTCCTGGGAATCCCTTTTGATATTTTGAAATCTCAGGTTTGATCTACTTTCCTATTTTGTTCTTGATTTCGTTTTAATTGCAACTTTAAATTTGATTTGCTACTTGATTCAAAAATCAAATCTTTTCCAAATCTTTATCTTTTATAGTCCACTTTAATTGATTTAGTAATTAACTGTTATTTGAGATCACGGTCTCTGTGGGATCGATCTTTTTATTACTTGATGACGAAGCCGTGCACTTGCGGATTCGTGACCCATCAAGTTTTTGGCACCGTTGTCGGGGATTGTGCTTTCTTGAATTTCAATTTTATTTTTAAATTGATTTTTATGGACCTTTTTTTATATATTAAATCTTATTTTTTTCATTTATCTCTTTTCTTTTTCTAGTGTATCTACCTCTCTCTTTGCAGGAATTTTTCTCTCTTATGCGAAGATCCCAAAGTCTCGGAAATCTTGTTGAAGTTGACCCCGAGATCGAAAGGACCTTTCGTAGACGTGGGAGACTACAAAGACAAAGAGAGAGAGAAAGGTTGATTCCCATTCCACTCATGGCGAATCTACCGGATACCAAACCACTGAAGGACTACGCAGCCCCAAATGCTAGGGGTTTGCAAACTGGGATTGCTAGGCCAGAAATTGAGTCGGAGAACTGCACTATACCGCCTCTGTTAATTGGCATGATTAGGCAACATCAATTTGAAGGATTACCCTCAGAGGACCCGACTGATCATGTAGAGACATTCTTGGAGTTCACCGATGCAATAAGAATTCATGGTGCCTCGATTGATGCTATTCGCTTGAGGTTATTCCCCTCTTCTCTGACTGGAAAGGCAAAAGCTTGGTTGAAGCAAGTACCCGCTAATACTTTGTCAACTTGGGACCAGCTGGAGCAGGCATTCTTGGAGAAATTCTTCCCTCCATCCAAGACTACTTACCTACGAACTCAAATCACCGGCTTCTTCCAAAAGGACGAAGAATGCTTATCCGAAGCTTGGGATCGTTACAAAGGATTGCTGGAGTCTTGCCCACATCATGGGCTCGAGAGGTGGTTGTTAGTGCATACATTCTACAACGGATTGGATTACTCTTCGAAGGTGTCACTTGACTCCGCAGCTAGTGGAGCCTTTATGAATAGACCTCTGACTAAAGCGTTCAATATCATTGAAAACGTAGCCACCAACTATCGCCAATGGGGTTCCGAAAAAGGTAATAACCCGAAAAAGATTTCGGGGGGTAAGTTTGAAATGAATAGTACTGATTTAATTATGTCTAAATTTGACTCATTGAACGCTTTGATAAGCTTGAAAAGGCTAATGTGAGTTCAATAGGTGCTACTAATGTTGTTTGTGAGATTTGTGGGATGCAGGGACATGACATAATGGAGTGCCCACATGGTATTGCTCCTGGATCCGATGCTTCTAGGGAACAAGTGAAATCTTGTCACAACTTCTATGACACGAACCCGAAGTTGCCAAACTATGCTCCTCCAAATCCTTACAACCAAGTGTGGAAGAATAATCCTTATATCTCCTACGGGAACTACAACAAAACGTTGAACCATGAATTCCAGGAAGGCCAAGGTAATAGGAAACCCGCATCGGGGTATCCTCAGGTACAAAAGTCTAAACTTGTGTCTCTTTTGGAAAATTTTGTTGAAACTCAAACAAAGAAAAATGAAGAGTTTAGGCAACAAGGTAGGGCAGTCAATGAGGCAATAAAAGAGTTAACATCTAAGGTAAACAACTTAGCCATCCATAACAAGATGTTAGAAACTCAGATTGCCCAACAAGCTAGTACATATTCTAGAACTAAGGGTACGTTCCCAGGACAACCCGAAGTTAATCCTAATGAGCATTGTAATGCTATATACTTGTGGGATGATAAGCTTGGGGTAGTTAAAAAGAATGTGAAATGAGAGGAGGACATGAGTGAACATAAAGAGATAGAGCCAAAGTATGTCCCTCCACTACCTTACCAACCCCCAATACCTTTCCCACAAAGGTTGGTCAAGAAAAAGCAAGTAGAAAAAGAAACTAAGAGCTTAATTGAGGAGCATGTTGCCATGATAAAAACTAATATGCCTCCTAAACTAAAAGATCCAGGAAGTTTCTCTATTGCTTGCTCAATTGGAGAATTAAAAATAGACCAAGTCTTATGTGACTTAGGGGCTAGTGCGAGTTTGATGCCACATACCATCTTTGAGAGGTTAGGAACCAAGGAATTGAGTTCATCCAAGTTCTCTTTACAATTTACAGATGGATCAACTAAAACTCATCTGGGCATACTAGATAATGTTCCCATAAAGGTAGGGAAATTTTTCATTCCTATGATTTCATGGTGTTGATCATGAAAGGAATTCTAAATTCCCTATCATTCTTGGAAGGCCATTCTTGGCCATAGCTGGAGCAATAATAGATGTAAAAAATGGTAGGCTCTCCTTGAATGTAGAGGAATGTAGGGTGGATTTTGATTTGACTAACTCTTATAACAACCCTCCTTTTGAGAGTCACGTGTGCAGGATTGAGATAATGCCTCCAGAGGTAAAGGAAGAGCATAACATGGAAGCAACTCCCAAATTTTGCATGACAAATGATGCACCAAACAATGATGAAATTGGAGTTCCTCAACATGTGGAGTTAAAACTTCCGCCGGAAGGAAGTAAGGCCATGAAACTCAGTGAAAAGAGCAAAGCGAAAGCGCGTGTGGCCATATGAACAAAATAGGCTTGACCGCGCTGTCGCCACGCGCCAAAAAGAACGAGCGTTTACAAAATAATGTAGTATAGAGCGACAACTCGGATCGTCTCTCAAGGACTCTTTAGTTGTTGTTATTATTAACAGAAAAACTTAGAAAAAGTCAGAATTGGGGGTTTTGGATTGAAAACTAAATTAAGAAGCAAAACAGAAAACAAAGCAAGAAAATAGAGCAGTTACCAAATAAGCTAAAGCGATTAACCTACTGCTTTTGGTTTCCCAACTATCATCGGTTCATGCAAATTCCTAGCCCTAAGCAGATTCTAATCCCTCCCTAGGTTATAGCAATAATTCACAAGCGGAACCACTACTACGGATATATATCCCTATTCCCGAATTAAGCAAGCGGGGTTAAGCACTTCGTGAACTAAGCGAACACGAAACGTACACACGCGAATTAAGCAAAAGCGATTATATATAGGAACATGATATCACCGAGATAAACCAACACAACACAATATACTCCCGAATTAAGCAAACAGAAATATAAAGCATGGCATTGAAAAGAGAAAAGGAAATAAAAGCAGGAAATACAAGAACCTCAAGTATGGATAAAAACCAATTACAGCAGATTAATCTAGGAGATTAATTCTCCATTACTGAACTTAAGCGAAAAAAGAAAAGAAAAGGAAAATAAACTATTGAAACTACCACTACTCCTACTGACTCCTCCTCCGCCTAACTATGACTCCTATTTATATAAAATCTCTCAATATCTGAATGCCCTTTTATTAACTTCAACCTCTGCCTCTTAGCTTTCCAAAGCCACTTAATTTGCTTAATTATGAGTTAAGATGAGGGAGTTATGTCCACATTCAACTCATAGGGCAGCTGAAACGTCTCTGACTTCACATGGATTAAAGCCCTTCAAAACGGCTCTGTTTGGAATAATGGTCTTCATGAGAGTTAAACCTCTTTGTTTGATCTTTCATTTGCCACCGGTTTCAGTTCAAACCGACATCTACAGCCCAAGTTATGGCCCAATCTTCATGACCAGTTCAGGTTCCAAAGGCAAAGAATTATATTCTGACTTCCAGACTCGCGAGGCGAATGGATGCTCGCGAGGCGAACGCTTCAACTTCAAAACTGTCACAGCCGTGATCTTCAACACGGGCAAGCCGTGATCGTCTCTGACTTTTCAGAGTTGCAATACTCGCGGGGCGAGAGATCCTTCATGGGCGAGTGGCTCCAGATTTATTTTATTTTATTTTATTAACCTGAAAAACAGAAAATAACATAAATACTTTATTTAACTCTAAATCAACTAAATTAACATAAAAACACTTTACAGACTCAAAATACTAATTAAGGACAATCAAGTCTAATTTGGGTGAAAATGATATAAAATAAGCACAAAGCCAAGGTCTTTACTAGTTATAAAACCAGTCAAACAGAGGCTCATCAAGGCTCTTTGATGGACTTCCTTGGAAGAGAGGCGTTCTTGAACTTCCAAGCCCAGCTGATCCCGGTTGATCGAAGGGAGTATGGTCAAGCTTAAGACCGTAAATAAGGGCTTCTTAGGAGGCAACCCAAGTTTTCTTTCCCTTTTTAATTTGTATTTGAATTTTGTTTTTGAATAATTTGAGAAGATTAAGAGAAGAAAGATCACTAATTGATGGTTTTGCCAAGTATTTTCAGGTTATGAAGGCAGGCAGAGCAAAAAGGCATGGAAAAATAAAAGAATTGATCACGCCCAGGTCGTGACGGGGGTCACGGCCGTGATTAGCCAACAGCTGAAGATCAGAAAGGAACACGGACCAGCCGTGGTAGCCCTCACGGGCGTGATGAGGAGGACCCAGAAGATCAGAATGTATCACGGCCTAGCCGTGTTGGAAGTCACGGCCGTGAGAGGCCAACTCCTATAGATCCGAATTGATCACGGCCCAGTCGTGATGTATATCACGCCCGTGATCGGGACTTGCTTGACACCATAACTGGTCACTGCCTGCTCGTGATGAATGTCACGGCCGTGACACGTCTTCCAGCAGCACTTTGACTAGCATGTGAGCCAGCACCCTCCACCACCTCGGTGAGTTGTTCCATTTTTCTTCTTTCTCCGACTTGATTATTTACATTGGGGACAATGTAAGTTTTTAAGCTTGGGGTAGGGGTATTTTTGCTTCTTTTTTTTTTTTTGCATTTTTGCATTTTTCATGTCGCATTCATATAGGCGTAGTTTTGCATAATCACATGATTAGTTTGCCCCTTGCTTAGAGTATGCATCCAATTGTGAGAACTTTGCGCCAAATGAATTGAGACGGTGATTTTTTTAACCCAATTTTTGTATTCTTGTGATATGCTAAAAATAAAAATGCTTGAGATGATCTTCTGATAGTTGATAATTAGCATGTGGTTCCTTAGATTTGTGTTTCTCATTCATTTTAAACTACTAAATGTGAGATTTTTTGAGCCTAAAAGGGGTACTCACTAAATCTACCACATTCTTTGTGATTGAGTGTTTTATTCCTGTTGGATTGTGTTCTCTAGAACTTGACTTGAAACCGTTTTGAAACTTAAAAATTTTTGAAAACATATTTGAAAATGATTGAGGCACTAGGTATTTTTCTGGCCTTCTGAGCTTTGACCGACTAAATGCTATCCCTTAGTTGCCAAATTTTGAGCCTAATAGAATAAAATGCTTTTCTTGGTACCTTGATTTATTTTGATGAATGATGCTTGGTATGGCACCTTTTAAACTATTGCAAAAAGGGCAAAAAGGTAGTTTGAAAAATAAAATTGTGGGATGAAAAAATTAGAAAAATATTTCTCTTAAGTTGGAAATCTCCCCTTCTCCAAATTTAAAAACTAAAATAAAATAAACAAAAAAATGGAGAAGGGGATGAGAAATAGAAAGTGAGAAATAAAAAAAAAAAAGAAAAAGAAAGAAAGATGGAAAAGTGAATTGAAGCCCAAAAAGGTATTTTATAAGGTTGTCATGCTTTGCATTGTTTGATATTTTGTTTAGCCTTCTTGAATTTTCCCTTTCTTGATTTCTCCACCTAACAATTAATCCCATGGCCCCATTACAACCAAAATAAAAGACCTCTTGATTTTTATGCGTTTCATTAATAAAGTAGAGATTTGGTTAATAGTCAAGCTTATGGTAGGATACCTTCCTTGAGGAAATTGAGTGAATTTTTAAATGTCCCTAAACACTTGAGTGAGGTGAGAAAAGTGCCCGAATTAGTGAGAGGTATGAATTTAGGGAACCTAAGCTCCTAATTGGACTTGAAATTGATTGTCTCCTGAGTACTTATTTGGATGTTCCTATTACTTGGATTTATTACTCGAGTTCTGGGTTCACTGTCCATGTTCTGATTGTTTATCTTGTCTGGCCTTGTTTATTGCTTGAGGACAAGCAAAATCTTAAGCTTAGGGTAGTTTGATGAGTGTGATTACACCTCATATTTCTTTATCATATTGCATGCATTTTCATGTAGTTTAGGCATTTTTAGTTTGATTTTTGTTAGCTTTTACCTTGGAACGGGTAAGGCGGTTTTGTGGTGTTGTTGTGCAGGAATTGAATATTAAAATGTTCAAGATCAACCATGATGGAGCTTGCATGAAGATGGAGCTTGAAAAGCAAGAAAACTGAGCCAAACAGAGGCCATCACGGCCTAGGCCGTGACAGCCATCACGGCCATGATCGAACAAGACTGAAAAGAAAAGAACGAAAAAGTCAGAACCTGTCACGGCCAGGCTGTGATGGCCATCACGGTCGTGACAGGACATCAGTGCCAAGTTTTCCAAGACAGAATCTGTCACGGCCTGACCGTGACAGGCATCACGGCTATGATGCGCAATATCTGGAATTTTAAAACCTGATTTGATCTGATTTTGTAATTGCTTGGGATTCAAGTTAACCTACTCTATAAACAGGGCAATTAGGCTCGAAAATAGGGATCCATTGGGCTGCTACCTTAGGAAAAAACTAGAATTTCTCTTCTTCTCAATTTCTTCTTCTCTCTTAGGTTTTTTTTATGCTTTTGTTAATCAAGCTTGTTATGAATATGGCAATGCTTGAGTAGTTGTTTTTATTTCTAGGAATTGGGGCTATGACCAAGATTTGTTTTATGTTATGAATTGATGTTTTACTTCTTGTTAATTTCAATTCGCTTTCGATTTGATTCATATTTCATGAATTACTTGTGAATTTGGTGCGCACTTATTTGCATGTCATAGATACTCTAAGGAGGAACCTAACGGTGAACTTAGGTATTGGATCTATAGGGATTGAACTTAGGACTTAAATCACGAGAGTTAGAAGCGGTCCTTCAAGGGTTCACGAATTGTCACAAGCTTAAAGGGTTCAATTTAAATTCAATTACCACGAGAGTAAGATTTGATTTAATTGGGCACAGTTTTTGTATCCCGAGAGGGGACATTAACTTATTTAGGATAAATTTACCTTCAAAGCAAATTTTGATAATTAACAAGAGGGTAGTCAATTTAGTAACATGAACAGTCTTGTTGGTAACCCAATTCCTGGGAATCCCTTTTGATATTTTGAAATCTCAGATTTGATCAACTTTCCTATTTTGTTCTTGATTTCATTTTAATTGCAACTTTAAATTTGATTTGCTACTTGATTCAAAAATCAAATATTTTCCAAATATTTATCTTTTATAGCCCAGTTTAATTGATTTAGTAATTAATTGTTATTTGAGATCACGGTCCCTGTGGATTCGATCTTTTTATTACTTGACAACGAAACCGTGCACTTGCGGATTCGTGACCCATCATATATCTCTGTCTCTATATTTCTGTTATGTTGATTCGATTCGTGATTCGAAGACGGAAATGAGATTTTAGCTAGTGCCGAGACGAGGAAGGTGATGAGAATGCTGTAAAAAACTGTTTTGAGGATTTAAATATATGTTTGAAATGTTTAAATTTTCCGCTGTAATTAATTGTATCATTAATATTTAAGTTCCATGTGACGCCCGAAAGGGTATTACGATAAGTCACTAAAAGACCAGTTCATCTACAAAGAACAGAAAAAACGCATTGGGTAGAAATGTAGTGCAGGACCAAAAATGCAATAGACCATGATGATTGACGAAGGATGTTGACGGTCTCGGCAAGTGTACCGGATCGTTGCAATTAATAAATCGGTAAGAACCGGATATCGTCCACAGGGATTAGTTACCAAGTACCAATTCACAAATTAAACAACTATCTGGATGAATATTTTTGTATGAAGAGAGCTCAAAATAAATACAATAAAACAAAAGAGCAATAAAATATTTTTGGAATTTATGTTGGGATTAAACTTCACTAAACATTTGCCTCATGCAATACTAAGACCACCAATCCAATTTATGCTTAGATGACAAGAGCCTAAATCCCCTGATTAGACCCTAATTCCTTAGGTGGCTTAATTAATAAATTTGCATTAAGAGTAGGGATTACACGATTACTAATAAAGAATTGATTAATTCCAGATCAAGAATTAATTGCAGATCAAGAATTGATAAGAACTTCCCAATTGCAAATCAAATCTCAGAACAATTCATGGATGATCAAACCACAAAAGACATTAAGCATAGGAATCAAACACTAATAGAGAATTTAACTACTCATAGTCATAGAGAAAGCCAAAATCAAAGCAATAGAGATAAAGAGATAAGAAACAACTCCATAATAGTGATAATAAGAGAACACAACACCACTACTGGATTCCTCCTTGCGCTGCCGCTGTGCGTCTCTGTTCTCTCTATACTGTGCGGCCTCTCTCTTCTTTATTCTTCACGCTGCTGCCTCCATATACTGTGCGGCTGGCCTTTTTTCCACTATGCGGCTCTCACTAGTGGAAAATATACATTAGACGGTAAAGGTTTACGTCAGTTAACCAAAAACTAGACGTTAAAAAGGGGGCGATGGCAGTTTTGTAAATAATTAATTCACTGTTAACGTCAGTTGTTTTAAGGACTGACGTTAAAAGTGAGGCGGTGGCAGTTTTGTAAATATAAAATCACTATTTGCGTCAGTTGTTTAATGAACTGACGTTAAAAGTGTTTTGGAAGAAATTATTAAAACTTTTAACGTCAGTTGTTTATAAACCTGACGTTATAAGTGTGATTTTTACTTGATTAAATAAATAATCGGCGTAAATAATCAACTCATTCCTATATTTCTTTCGTTGTCATCTCGGTGTTGTCACTCTTAACGCAGATCATCACTCCATATAGTGCAGTTTATTTCTAATCTTTTTCTTAAAAAAGTTTATTTTTAATCTTAATTAATTAGCTTGAATTAGTAAATTAACAAATTCTTGTGCAAATTAAAATAAATAAACACTTAACATAAAACAAGTTATATATGTATAATCAAATCGTATCTCATTGAAGCGATTCATAAGTTACAATGACATGTTTAAAAGATAAAAAATTTCCGTAAGATATATAGCACTAAAATTAAAAAAGTTTCGCTTCAACATCATTTTCTTCTCGGTCTGTGTCTGATCGAATCTCCAACATTGATTCTTCTCATTGAAGCGATTCATAAGTTACAATTACATGTTTAAAAGATAAAAAATTTCCGCAAGATATATAGCACTAAAATATAAAAAAGTTTCGCTTCAACATCATTTTCTTCTCAGTCCTGTGCTCGGAATCTCCAACATTGAATGCATGCCCTCCCTCATTTGAAGTCGATGCTCCATCTGAATCCACAGTCACTTTGGAGCCGCGGCAGAGTGAAGGGTGCACTCGATCTGTTTGAAAATATTCTTGGAATGCGCCACTTGGTTCCAAAGTCGAGGTTTTGGAACTCAGAGTCTGCGATTCTCCCGAAGGATGATGGTGTGTGCAAATCACATTACGTGATTCACCCAACCTTACCATCCATGTTACGTGATTCACACAACCTCAGAAGTTGTTTTGACCATTAAGACAGAGACCTTTAAGTCTAGGTATAGGAAGAAAGAGTGATGAAGTTAATCTCCATGGCAGGGCCATATTGTGAAGCAGAAAAATTAAAGGAAGGAAGGAAGCTATTTATAGGAGTAGGGGATGAAGTTACTAGGCGTCGTAAGTTGCTAAAAAATTAAATTAATCATTAAGAGAATTAGGTTCCAAGGCGCATTGGGAGTTGGCCTGGCAGTCATATATTATAAACGTGCAGAAAAGAAAACGCCAGAAGGAGTAGGAAGATACACTTTTAACGTCAGTTGTTGAATAAAACTGACGTAAAAAGCGTTTTTAAAATAAAAAATATTTATTTTTAACGTCGGTTGTTTATACAACCGACGTTAAAGTGTGATTTTTACTTCAGTTAAGTAAACAGCTGACGTAAATAATCCTATATCCCTATCTGAAATGCCCTGTTGTCACACAGAATCGTTAACGCCGATTGTTGAATAAAACTGAAGTTAAAAGTGTTTTTAAAATAAAAAATATTTATTTTTAACGCCTGTTGTTTATACAATTGACGTTAAAAGTGTGATTTTTACTTGATTAAATAAATAGTCGACGTAAATAATCCTATATCCCTAGCTATCCGAAATGCCCTGTTGTCACTCAATTAACACAGGTCTCGAGCCATTTTGTGAAGGAATAGAAATATAGAGGAAAAGAAGAGGCGTGATACAGATCACATGAAGTATGTTACTTTATACTGACAACACTTTTAACGTCAGTTGTATTCAACAACTGACGTTAAAAGTGTTTTTTAAAAAAATATTAATATTTAACGTCAGTTGTTAATAAAACTGACGTTGAAAAATTAATTTTAACGTCTGTTGTTTAATAAAACTGACGTTAAATGTTGTTTTATGTTTACACCCGCGCGCCTTCTGCACTTCGCTCTGTACGTACGTCTCTTTTCATCACGCTCAACCCTGAATCACTCTCAACCCTCACTCTCACTCTCACCCAGCACAGAACCCTAATCGCGAGCTCATCTCCACCGCAACCACCGCGAGGGCTTCTTCGCCACCACCGTGAGGTACACTATTAACCCTAACTCTGTCTTTCCATTCATTCTTTGCAATAACTTGACGTACATCTCTCTTTCCCCTTCCCGCGCACTAACTCTCCTTGTCCCTCTGCTCTCAGTAACCACATCGAACGTTGGCCACTACTCGAGCTCCCCTCCCCACCACCACGCGTGCACCTATTTCTAGTGAGTATTTAGGGCACATTTTTGTATTTTTGGTTTTGAGTGTATGTTGAAACTGTAGTCTCGGTAGTTGAAACTTGAAACCGTGAGTTTGATTTGTTTGGAATGTACGTCTCTGTTTTTGGTTTTGAGTGCATGTTTCTCTGCTGGTTGATCTGTCACGGCCGTGATGCTAATCACGGCTAGGCCGTGATCAGTTCTGCTTGTGATGGCATGGTCTGTTCAGTTGGCACGTTACGGCCGTGATGGACATCACTGCCAGGCCGTGACCAGTTCTTGGCAATTAATCTTTAAAAACTATAGTTTTCAATCTCTCGTATTGTCCTTATATTGGATATATATATGTTTTGTATATTTACAGGACCTATCTAGTTATGGATCGTAGTTGGATGGTTTGTAAGCGTACTAGTGCTGAGTATTTGAAGGAGGTGGGAGAATTTATAGAATTTGCTCAAAGGAATGTTCCTAATAGTAATGGAATGTTCTGTTGTCCTTGTGTCAAGTGTTTGAATACGAGGAAATGTACGGTGAAGGATATACGTACTCATTTGATTTGTGAAGGGATTTGCTTGAGTTATACAAGATGGATATGGCATGGTGATATGTTGTTGAGTAGTAATACGGCGAGTGTCTCCTAAAGTGAGGACGTTGACGTAGATATGGAGGATGATCGAGTAGAGGACATGATCCGTGATATTGGACAAGAATCTTTTCATCGAGCGCATGTGTATGATAGGTTATGCGGTGATGCGGATAAGCCTTTATATCCAGGGTGTACTACTCATACACGGTTGTCGGCTAAAATTGGTTTGTGTGAAGGCGAGAAATGGTTGGAGTGATAAAAGCTTCACGGAATTGCTTGAAGTGTTGAAAGACTTGCTTCCGGAGGACAACACATTGCCTGACCGTAACTATGAGGCCAAGAAGGTATTGTGTCCTATGGGTATGGAGTATAAGAAGATACACGCATGCCCCAATGATTGCATATTGTACACCGGTGTTCATGAAGACAAACACGATTGCCCCAAATGTGGGTTATCACGATACAAAGTGAAGGGTGGTGATGATGATGATGATGTTGATGATGTGAGAAAAAAGGGTCCTCCTGTGAAGGTGTTGTGGTATCTTCCAATAATTCCAAGGTTCAAGCGATTGTTTGCCAATGGGAAAGATGCGAAGAATCTTAGATGGCATAATGATGAGAGGAAACGTGATGGAAAGGTTCGTCATCCTGCTGATTCTATTCAATGGAAGAATATCGATACTATGTTTCCGGATTTCGCCGATGAGCCAAGAAACCTAAGGCTTGGACTTGCTACGGATGGAATGAATCCTTATGGTAACGTGAGTAGTATTCATAGTTCATGGCCTGTTCTGTTGGTGATTTACAACATGCCCCCTTGGTTGTGCATGAAACGCAAATACTTGATGTTGTCTATGATGATTTCGGGCCCAAAGCAACCGGGAAATGACTTAGATGTTTATCTAGGTCCCTTGATTGAAGACTTGAAAACGTTGTGGGTGGAAGGTGTTGATGTAGTTGATGGGTATTCTCATGAGACTTTCAAGCTTCGTGCCATGTTATTTTGCACCATCAACGACTTTCCAAAGCATACGGTAACTTGTCCTGGCATAAAGTGTCTAGGGGCATAAAGCATGCCCTATATGTGAAGAAGGCACATGCTACACTCAGTTGCATCATGGAAAGAAGACGGTTTACCTTGGGCATCAGAGATTTCTTAGACGTGATCACCCATATCGTAAGATGAAAAAAAGCTTTTAATGGATGCCAAGAGATGTAAGAAGCGCCGGCGGCCTTAATTGGAGAGCAGGTTTATCGGAGGGTAAAGGACATCGATGTTATATTCGGCAAGTCCAAAAAGAAAGGTAAAGCTGTTGAGAAAAACATATGGAAGAAGAGGTCGATATTCTTTGATCTTCCATATCAGGCAAGCTTGATGTCGACACTTTGCATTGATGTGATGCATGTGGAGAAAAATGTGTGTGATAGTGTGATCGGGATGCTTCTCAACATTCAGGGCAAGACAAAGGATGGTGTGAATGCTCGTCTCGACCTCGTTGCTATGGGTATACGAGAGCAGTTAGCTCCGATTGTTGAGGATGGTAAGCGGACTTATTTGCCGCCAAAGATGTCATACTTTGTCAAAAAAAGAGAGACAAAGTTTCTGCAGGTGTCTTCAGGGCATCAAAGTTCCACATGGTTACTCTTCAAATATGAAGAGGCTTGTCTCTAGTGATCTTAAATTGGTTGGCTTGAAGTCTCATGATTGTCACATCTTGATGCAACAACTTCTGCTCGTTGCTATTCGTGGTATTGCTACAAAAAATGTGAGACATGCCATTACTCGGTTGTGCTCATTCTTCAATTCTATATGTAGCAAAGTCGTTGACCCCCGTATGTTGGATGACTTGGAAGTTGAGGCTGCTACAATCTTGTGCCAATTGGAGATGTATTTTCCTCCTTCCTTTTTCGACATAATGGTTCACTTAATTGTTCATTTGGTGAGGGAGATTAGATTATGTGGGCCGGTTTTTCTGAGATGGATGTACCCAGTTGAGCGCTACATGAAGATCTTGAAAGGGTACGTGAAGAATCCTCATCGTCCGGAAGCATCTATTGTTCAAAGGTATGTTGCAGAAGAAGCTATTGAGTTTTGTTCGGACTACCTTCATAACACGGATCCTATAGGGGTTCCTAAGCCTCGGCATGATGAGATCAGATGTCAAGGTAAGGGTACACATGGCTTAAGAATTAATAGGAAGGATCGGGAGGAAGTGCTTCAAGCACATTTGTATGTATTGAACAACATCGAATGTGTTCAACCTTTCTTATTTGAACATAAAAGAAAAGTCAATCAAGAAAACCCTCGAATGAGCGAAATGTGGTTGTTGAACAAGCATAACAAGACTTTCTTACCATGGTTCAAGGAAGAAATGCTTAAGGATGGTAGTCTTGCTTACGATGACGTAAAATGGCTAGCACGTGGGCCTAACTTCAACGTCATATGTTGGAGCGGATACGACATAAATAACTTTTCCTTTTATACAAAGGAACAAGATAACAAGAGTACCATGCAAAATAGTGGGGTTATGATCGTGGCCGAAGCAATGCACTTCTCTAGTCCAAAGGACACAAAACCCGTTACAGCACCGACACCTTACTTTGGATATATTGAAGATATTTGGGTGCTCGATTACACTAAGCTTACGGTGACGGTATTTAAATCTAAGTGGGTTGATAGTAACGGTGGTGTACAAACCGACGAATTGGGGTTCAAATTGGTAGACCTCAACAAGTTAGGTCATATAAATGAGCCTTTCATAATGGCTTCACAAGAAAAACAAGTGTTTTACATCACTGATCCTTCTAACAAAAGGTTGTCCGTGGTTCTCCAAGGAAAAAGCATGTACAATGGTAGTGATGAAAATGAAGATTCAAATCTTGATATTCCTGAGACTCCTTCTTTTTCAACAAACATGCCTACTATAATCGAGGAGACACAGGTGGACGATGTACATGCCACTCGTGATGATCATCACGAAGGGATATTGATATAGGTAGTTTAAACTTAGTATACATTTATAACCTATGTTAATAAATTAATATATATTGTTTTGAACAGGCATACATTATATGGATCATTGTTCCATTTTTCCTTTGCAATTACAGAATGTGTGTGATATTCTCAGTCTTGGGATATTTACTTGAATGCGAGGATGGCTTAGGGGAGTGATATTTTAAAACTGAATTTAAAAAAAAAATACTATTAACGCCGGTTGTATCATACAACCGACGTTAAAAGTATTTTATAAAAATATACAGATACACTATTAACGCCGATTGTTTACTACAACTGACGTTAAAATTAAGACCTTTAACGTCAGTTCTTTATAACAAATGACGTTAATTTTAACAAAATTTACGTCGGTTATGTTAAAGAACTGACGTTAATTTTGACAAAACTAACGTCAGTTGTATTAAAGAACCGACGTTAATAGTGTTATATTTAACGTCAGCACTCAACTGACGTTAAAAGTGTAACTTTTAATGTCAGCTGTATTTACGTCAGTCAGTATTCTGACGTAAAAAATCAATTTTAACTGACGTAAAAAGCACTTATTGCACTAGTGTCTATATCTCAGCCTGTGCGTTACTTTTTGTATTTATGCTACAGTTTTTTGTTACGTTTCAGGAGCTTCAGGTTTTGCTTCCATATGGGCCATCTTGCTTCATTCTTTTTTTCTAACTCTTGGTAATCCACCTAGTCCAAATGCCCAGAAGAAAGGAAGCTTCCTTCTTCACGTGGGCTTTCATTTGCTCCATAATCTCTTGTTTACATTAGAATGGGCCATGTCCAAATTAAATGTCCAGCTCCCTTTTGCTCAATTAATTTTTTCTTCTTCATATTTTCCTATTTAACAAAAACAAAAGAAAACATTATTAAATAAACTAAAAATATATATATAAATAAACTAAAATATGTAAAACATTATTAAAAACTCAATTAATTAAACTTAGGGACAAAACTCAATCAATTAGCACAATTGGAAGCAAAAATACATTCAAAATATATATATAAATCACAGTATCTAGCGGATTATCAAAGGATTATTGGAGCTAACAAACTAATCTCCTTGAGCTTCTTCAATTTGACAACTTCTTTACTTGCAGGGATAACAAGTTTCTGAACCTTGTGATGTGGCAGGAGCTGAGCTTTTTTAGAGTGGAGGATGGGTGACAAGGCTGTGAGCTTGAGTGAGTTGAGTGAGAGAACCCTTAGGCCCTTCCTACTTCAGGTGAGTGACGAAAAGGAGGGAAAAGATTGAGCATAGGGAAACTCGCGTAAGGGCTAATAAAGGGAAAAGATGGACCAGTGGGAAACTACTTATTAACCAAAATGCCACCGGTCCCATCCTTATTTTATACGGTGTCACCGTATTGGGTGTCGAAGTTGGATGTTAGAATATCACATATAGCAAATGCCAAAATTTGCAATTCCAAAAAAATAATAATAATAATCTATTGCTTTAGGTAGCCACTGGAACTCGCGGGAGAAAAAATATGTCGAGCTCTCGTACCCATACACAACATTAACAGAGGATACCCCAAGATAAACATCTTATATATAACATACAATTACAGAAGAGAAGTATTAACACTCATACCCCCAAGGCCTTATCTCAGATAAAACATATAGTTAAAGCACCGTAAAAAAAAATAAAAAAAAAAAATATGCAAGACAACAATATCCCTCACCTTAGCTTGATGTTCTTGAGCACCAAGTGCCAAAAAACAAAAATGAAGAACAAATGAGAAGAAAATCATCATTGGAGCTCACCCTCAAACCTCTTCTTCTCTTCCAAGCTCAAACCCTCATACTCTCTCTAGCTTAGGGTTTCTAATTTTTGTGACAAATGGTAAGAGGAGAATGGGTTTCCCTTTTTTAAACTAAAACCCTAGGGAATTGACAATAATGCTCTCCACTAAAACTAAAAGGACATTAATATGGGCAAGACTCAATTTAACATTACGTTACTAGTTGAATTTTAACTAACTTACCAAGGGTATGTTGAGTTATGCAGTACCCTATTAATGTTTTAATATCATAAATTAATTACTAGATATCATAAAATAAATTATTTACCACTCAATATATTATTTATTGACATAAACATAATTATTAAAATACATAGGGTATGGCAGTCATGCACCACCATTTTTATGCCTTAAAATCCTTATTTTAATTCTCTAAAGAAAAAAAAACATATACCATTTTTTTAGATTATAACATACTTTATAATTTAAAAATATACTTATATATAAATAAATAACTATGTGACCTTCATACGAGTAAAAAAAATTAAGTTATTGAAAATGACATTATTTAAATCTTATAAATCAAATTATTAAAATTACTGGATATTACAGGCACGATGGCCATAAACCTTCCTCCTCCCTTTTGTCGATCATGGGGTTAGGGTTTCGAGGGGTGTGGGTGTGTTTGGTTGGGGTTTGGGGTTGAGGGATGGGTGCAAGGATGATCGCTCACGGTTCACTGGGATTACAACTTGGACAGGGCGGTAGGTGGGTGGAGGAGAGATTTCAGAGAAGGGGAGAGTGGTGGGGGACGAAGGTGGTGGGTGGAGGGTTGCAGAATGATGAAGTTTTTAAGATTTTAGGTTTTTTATATTTTTTATTTTAAATCCGAAAAATAAGAAAAAAGAAAATTAATATAATATCATATTTATAAAAAAACGAAAAATTTAAATTTAAAAAAAACTTGTCAATAAAAAATAATTTTTTTGCCACGTGTACCGTTGACTGGTCAACATCGTTAGCCATGTAGGCAGTTAACGGATATCTCTAACAGCAAGGACCAAATGTAAATCTTGAAAAGTTATGATAACACAATGCAAACAAAAAAAAAATAGGGACGAAAACCAAAACACCCTTATTTTACAGGGACCAAAAAGTTCATTAAGCCCAAAATCAATTTTAAAAAATCAATTTTATTCAAAGACAAATGAGAGGGTCAAACTTGTAATTTCATACCACATGTTCCCTTCTTTTCCGGATGGACAAAACTCAGGTGCAATGCCTTAGGTACCGTTCCTCCTGATCCACTCAAAAAATCAATTATTTTCGATAAAAAATGTGCAAGGAAGCATTTTCATAACACACACCTGATCAATTTTTGACAGTTTTTGGTATATTTTCCATTGGAACAGGATGAATTGCACATAAAGAATTGTATATAAGTTTTGTCCTTTCCAGATTTCTCTCCATAAGAGGAGAGATTTTGTTTTTGGTGGGTCAAGGGACGGACCCAGAAATTTTATGTTGTGGGAGCAAAACTCATATATAAATTTGCAACATAAAAATTATAATATATCATTTTTGAAAAGTATAAACATTCATCATAATTACATGTGAATTTTATGTTATTGGGACAAAACTCAATACTTTTTATCAGGGTTTACAAAACCGGACCGGACCGGCCGATCCTATCGGTTTAACCGGGACTTGGGACCTAGACCGGTTCGGTTGGCCCTCAGAACCGGCCTTGCTTAAAACCGGTCTCAGAATCGTCGAACCGGTTCAAAACCGGTCATAATCGGTTGTGGACCTGCCTGAACCGGTTTCCTAAAAAAAAAATTAAAAAAAAAATTAGTATAAAAGGATTTGGGTTATCTTAGCCAAAATCCAATTCTTTTGTTTTCTAACATATGTGGGCTGTTGTAGATTTTGGGTTGGTTTTCTCTATGAAGATGATTTTAAGATATATCTTTATATTTATTTAATTTAATTTCAAAATAAAAAATTTTGCTTAATAATTTTAGCTGTTATGTTGCTTTTTTGTTTAATATTGTTATAAATATTATATTAAAAATTAAAATAATATATATTATTTAATTATAACCGGTTCAACCTCGGTTGGACCATTGAACCTCGAACCGCTGCCTTCACCAGTTCGATGGCCGGTCCGATTTTGTAAACCTTGCTTTTTATGGGACTACTCTACGTTGTTTTAAAGTAATTTATTTCAATAAAACATATATGTATAATTTATTTATGAAAATTTTTGACATTCAAGTGGAGGCATTTGCTGCCACACTCAGCCAAGTAGGTCCGTCTTTGGGTGGATCCCACCTATTTTCTTTCTCTCTACCCTACTTCTCTTCCTTCCCAAATAAAGGAAAATCAATTTTCCATCCCCTTTTCTCTCTTCTCTACTTCTCTCTTCTCAAATTCTATATACAAACAAAGTGTTAGGAAATTGATGTTCCGTCAAAATTACAAGAGGAGGAGGGGGCAGAGGCAGGAAAGATTAGAATCGTGCGCATTTATTCTCGCAACAAAAGTAAAAGCAAATATAACATCAAAATTGCTCATAAATATTATATTCTTTATTCGAATTATTATTATTATGCAATTTTTTTTTTTTACAATAAACTTAGGATGAGGGAATTGTGTCTCAGTTCAAGACAGGAAAAACTTTCGGATTCTATGAGCACTTATAAAGGAAATTATATTTACCTCACCTTAAGGAAACTAGTTGGGCTGGGGTTGAAACCTATAACCTATCAGATAAGAGATCCTGTCATACTTCACTAGACCAATTCCTTGAGGTTTATTACGTAATATTTTATACGAACGAAATAATTAATCGCATAATCTGACTAAAGATGATTTATTTGCATATTTTTTATATAATATATTTTAAGGAACTTTTTTCATAAAATTATTCTTAGAATTTTAACTTTTAAAATAGATTGTCGGCTTGAACTTTAATCATTTAGTTACTGGTGTATCAACCATTTTTAAAGTTTAAATAAATTAGCTGCTAAAGTTAAATTTTCAAGAAGTTGTACAAACAAACAAGTAACTTGAACAGAGTCAAAAGTTGAGGCTTTTGATCAAAATAGGATCCTTTAAAAAATTTATTGCAAACCTTTTGAAACAAATTAATAGTGATTTTTTTTATACGATAATATATTTTATTTTTATTTTTTTGATAAATCAAAAACATCAATTAAAATGATGTCTTTAAAGACGCCACTTTAACCGACTGCTCTCATATTTAAAAATTAAAAAAAAAATATTTGCCCCTATGCCCATGTCCCTCACCCACGGTCCCATCCCACACCCCACCCAATTAATTAAACCCCTCCCTCCAACCGTCCTCCCCTCCCCTCCCCTATATAATATAAATCATACCATTAGATTACTCCCCTTCATAATTCATAATATTAATTTTTTTATCGGTGTTTCTTAATTAAATTGTTTTTAAAAAAAAAATTAATTCAGTTAAATATTTTCACACTCTAGTTTCACATTCTATTATTTTTTTTTTATGACGGTATTTCTATCAAATTGCTTGAAAGCTTCATTTTAATTTTGTAAGGTATTTTTTGATGATACATAATTTTATTTAAATGTAATATTAAATTTTTTTGTGTGCATTTTCTATATTTATTGCTACAATTTTTAATATGTCAGTACTGTTTTTATTTTTATTTATGTGCTATAAAAAAATGTCGTTACTTTGTCTTTATAATTGCTACTTAATTAATTACTTAATTATTTTAATTATTTTTTAATTAATTGATAACTTAATTATTTATTATTACTTAATTGAGTTTTTATTACTTTAGCTTTTTAAAGGTTTTTTTAATATGGCATTAATCAGAGGCACGTTTGGTAGACCTCGGTCCGGTGGATACATCACTATTGAAAGGTAAGAACAAGTCCCAATAGCCATTAACTGCGAATTTAAAGTGCATATTACACTCTCCAATTTTTAATCGATTTTACTGGCTCTGGACCGGTCTGATTGGTTCTTAACCAGTTCTATACAATTCTAAAATCAGTTGCTTTTTTTATGAGTAAAGTAATAACTAGTGACCTGTCAGAAAGAAAAAAAATATATATGTCACTGTGTCAAAAAGGATCTCCTACTAATAATTTATTTCAAAATGACCCTAAACTGATAATAAGTTTTTAAAAGTACCCTATTTTGATCAAAGAACCCAAAAGTTGAAGTGATCAATGTTGTTTAATAAAAAAAATTACACATTTTTATTTAACAAATTTTATTATACCGCCTCTTGAGGTCAATATAATTTCAATCATTAATAAAAACATAAACGGTAAGAAATGTTAGTATGATTCCTCAAACAAGAAAAATAATATTGTAATTAAAAACATTAGAGACAGTTATTATATATATAATTTTTGTTTCTCAACAATGTGAATTATTTATATATATATATATATATATATATATATATATATATATATATATATATATATATATATATATATTATAATAGTCAAAGTCATTTTAATTAAGTATTAATGGATCAGGGTTTTAAGAATTTAAAAGTTTATTGTTTCAGAAAAAATTAAAAGTTTATGAATAGATAAAAGAGTTTAATTTTTATGTACTGTCAGTATAAAGATTTTTATACTGTAAGAATTTTTATACTGACAACCAATCAGAAATCATGAAATTGATGACTTTTAAGGTGATTAGATAAGAATCAAATATTTGTAATGGTTTGTCAATTTCTGATTGGTTTAAAAAAACTTTACACTATTAGTGTATACCAATTAAATCCTAGAAAAAAAATAGTGCAAATTGATTTAGCATCACTATTGAAATTTGAAAGATCTTTTAAGATAATAACGTTTTTTTTTTGTTATACCAAAAAAAGATATAACGTTCTTTTTTTGCGAATTTATTTTGTAAGACTTTAATTTATTAAATACTTTGTATGTTTTTTTTTTCGACTGGTAAACACTCTGTATGTTGAATTAATACTTTTTTTCCTTAACAAGTATGCTAAACATGTGGTTGATAAATCCAAGAGCATTTGGATAAGATGGCACGAATTTCTTCCAGCTTTATCAAAGGTCTTAAGTTCTAATATTGGTCCTTAGTCTCCGCAGTTGTTGTGCGCGTGATACCGTGGGAAACCAAAAAAAACAAAAAACATGTTGACGACAAATATGTTGACTCGTTTTTTAATTAAAATATTTAAAATATTATTACTCTATTAACCATTTTCTTCTCTTATCAATACAAAATAATAATAATAATTATAATTATAAATTATTTTTAAATTAAATAATAAAATTTAATAAATTTCTACAAAAGGATTGAAATAGAGAAAACTATCATGAGAATAAGAAAACCGACACACTAATTTATCTGTTTTCGGATGTTATTGTTAGCACATGCAAATTCAATTTCATACTGATTCACTCTCTGTGCGCAGCATACACACTTTCACAGTAATGACACTCACACTCTCACTTAGAAGAAGAGAAAGAATAAGGGAAGAAGATGAATATTACTTGAATACATACACTGATTTTATTCATCATCATTAGAGGTATTTATACAAGTCTCACATGGATTATATTACTTTTTTCACCCTTAACGGGATTTGATTAAGTCACTAACTAACACATTAACTAACTTTTAAAACTGAATTACAAGCCTTTTGTTGGACACCTATTCAACAGGTACACTGCTGTTGTTACTGCTTCTCCCCACAGGATTTTAGGTAGACTTCTCCCTTTCAACATGCTTCTAGCCATGTTGAATGTTGTCCTGTTTCTCCTCTCAGCAATGCCATTGTGCTGAGGAGTGTAAGGTGTTGTTACTTCATGCATGATTCCTTTCTCATCACAATACTTCTGGAAATCGTGAGAAGTACATTCTGCTCCTCCATCTGTTCTCAACACTTTCACTGCCCTGTGACTTTGATTCTCAACCATCAACACAAACTTCTTGAAAGTGGTTAGCACATCACTTTTCTTCTTAATCAGGTAGATCCACATCATTCTTGAATATTCATCAATAAATGACACAAAGTAATTGTTACCTCCAATGGATTGAGTTTCAAAAGGGCCACACACATCTTAATACAACACCTCCAAATTATCTTTGGATCTGTGAGGAGCTCTATCATTGAAGGCATTTCTTGTCTGCTTGCTTGCACAACAAGCTTCACATATCTGATCAGGTTGTGTCATCTGTGGAAGTCCTAGAACCAGGCCTTTCTTCTGCAAGTGATCCATGCTTCTGAAATTGAGATGTCCATATCTATAACGCCATAGCCAGTTTGCATTTCCCATTACTGCACTGAGACAACTATGCTCCAGAACTTGGATTCTAGTTTTGAAAGTCCTATTCTTTGTCAAAGGAGCTTTTAAAATCAGTTTCTTTTGAGCATCAAACACCTTCATCTGGTTCTGTTCCAGGATCATTGAATACCATTTCTCCACCAATTGCCCTAGACTCAGTAGATTATTCTTCATGCAAGGTACATAAAGAACATCTGTGATCAAGGCTTTAACACCATCTTTTCTTCTGATCTGTACCTTTCCAATCCCTTCAGCTTCAATGATTGAATTATCAACAAATTTCACTTTGCTTTTCACCTTTTCATTCAATTCAATAAACCATTCCCTCCTTCCAGACATGTGATTCGAGCAACCAGTATCAAGATACCATTGATCATCAACATTGGAATCTCATGTTGTTGTCACCATCAAGAGCACATTGTCATCAGAATCAGAATCTTCCTCTTTTGCTAATTGAGCTTCATTGTGCTTTCTTGGCACTTTCTTGCCTCTACATTCATTAGCAAAATGTCCATACTTCTGACAATTGTAGCATTGGATGTCCTTTCTGTTGAAGCTCTTCTTGTTTCCTTTGTTCTTGTTCTTGAACTTCTTGTTCCTCTCCTCACCATTAGACTGACCAGAGTGATTCCCTGAGTCATCTGAGGAAACTTTCTCCTTTGTGTGCTTCCCCTTCTCTTTTCTAGTCTTGCTTCTGCCCTATGTTCTTTGTTTCTTTCCTCTGTGATGAGCCTGAAGTGCTTGCTCAGTCTCCTTGCCTCCATCCCTCTCATTGAGCCTTTGCTCATAAGCTTCAAGGGAATTCTGCAGCTCCTCCACTTTTAGGTTCTCAAGATTCTTAGATTCCTCGATTGCCACCACAATGTGATCAAAATGAGGAGTTAAAGTTATAATGATCTTTTCAACTATCTGTTGATCAGTAAAAGATTCTCCACAAGTCTTCATTGAATTCACCAATACTTGCAACCTGTTGAGGTAATCAGCAACTGAATCTTGATCTTGCATTCCTATCAACTCATACTGCCTTCGCAATGATTGGAGTTTCACTTTCTTTGTCTTCTCAGCACCTCCATATGCTTTGAAGAAGATATCCCATGCCTCTTTAGCTGTTTTGGCCTTGGAAATCTTTTCAAAGTTAGACTGATCAACACATTGATCAAAAAGGAATTTTGCTTTATAATCCTTCTTCTTGGCAACATTATCATCCTTTTCTGTAACTCCTTCTTTCACAACTTCTAATATCTCCTGAAAACCAAGGATAGCTTCCATCCTTACCACCCATTGATATTAATTCTTGCCATCAAGAATTGGCATAGATGGAACGAAACCTCCATTCCCGTTTGGTGCAGCCATTCTCAAACACTTTCGCAGGTCCCTAATCTTCTGCTACTGATACCACTGTTAGCACATGCACATTCAGTTTTACACTGATCCACTCTCTATGCATAGCACACACACTTTCACAGTAATGACACTCACACTCTCACTTATAAGAAGAGAAAGAATAAGGGAAGAAGATGAATATTACTTGAATATACACACTGATTTTATTCATCATCATTAGAGGTATTTATACAAGTCCCACATGGACTATATTACTTTTTTCACCCTTAACAGAATTTGACTAAGTCATTAACTAACATATTAACTAATTTTTAACTGAAAAACTAAATTACAACTAACAGTTATATCTCGAAGTTTTTCTGACAATATCACAATATGATATATCTTGAAGTTTTTTTTTTTTTTGAGAAGATGTTATATCTCAAAGTTTTTTTTTTTTACAAAAGAAAAGTTAAGTAATTTCATTAATAAAGGAGAACGCAATACATTCGGTAACATCATCACGAATTTGGAGAATAGTAATATATGTAGCCATCCCTAACAAAGAGTGAGCAACTACATGGACTTTCCTTCTATCAAACTCTACCAAAGAGTTGTTAACATAAGATGATAAAAGACTACTACAATTTGAAATAACAACCTTATAATTAGCTTGGTCCTCTTGAAGGAGACCTATGACTTCATCTTTTTGCACCTGGAGTCTGGGAGAGTAAATGTAAAATTTAGCTTTGAAGAAATATCCTCCCTCATCACGTAAATTGTGATCGAAGTCGATGCTTCGAGCTACCTACAAGAAATGCTCAATGCACTGCCAATTGTCTTTGACTTTATTTGCATAAACTAAAAAAATCAAAATTAAAAAGAGAAAACGACAAAACCGTGTCTGGTCAATAACACCAAACGATGTATTTTTGGATAGAAACTTCACATAGGCTACCCATGCCTCGTCAATTCCAACTAAGGATATTATGGCTTCTAGCCGGCCTGGGAACCGGAACCTGCCAATAAAAAATGGAGAGAAACAGTTCATTCATCTTCATCCAGCAACGATAGGCTCTCACAAATGAAGAGAAAAATATGGCTCTAATAAGCAGAGAGAAAAATATAATACTCCTAAAAAGCATAACTCTCACAAAATGAGAGAAAAATATAGCTCGTGTTGAACTTGCTATTGACACAGCAAAACTCAAACTAACTGCATAAATCCCCATGTCATATCTCGAAGTTAGTCCTTTCAATATATATATATATATATATATATATATATATATATATATATATATATATATATAAAAGTTAGTTATTATTTAATAAAGAGACTAATTGTCACAAAAAAAAAGAGACTAATTTTCCAACGCTAATTTTGTATTGACGAATTGCTTAAAAAATAATAATTTGATTTGACGAATAAAAAGTATTTTTTGAAAAAAAAAATTAAATAAAAGAAGAAGGAAGACATCAATTTATTTATTTATTTGATAGAAGGAAGACTTCAATTTTGACTGAGCTGTTTAACCTTTATCTATATTGCTATCACATGACATCTCAACCCAAAATTAATTGAGATGAATTCAAATTCTATAAATTAAGAATAATTTCATATTCTTTAACTTAGTACTCCCACTAATCCTCTATTGACTAAGTAAAAAAAAATAAGGAGAATTCTGTGGTACCCCAGGGTACCGTACCCTTGAGTAAAATAATAATAAATAAAAATATTAAAATAATGAATTTATCCGAAGAAATGACAATAAAATTCGAAGCAATAGAAAAAATTATGGAAGAAACAAAAAAAAATATCATCCAATTAATAGAAAATACTAATAAAACTGTAAATTACACTTATAATATAATACAAAAAGGACAAATTGAAATAAATAATATAAGAGATACATTAAATAATATAAGTAAAGGTAAAGAAATAGATGAAAATAAAGACATTGAAAGAATTAGACAAATTCTTGAACAATTAGAACATCTTTTAGAAGATGAAGAAAATAATAAATGTAACAATAAGAGATTTAGAAGAATTACTAAAGTCAAGAGAATTAGCTAAAATAATTATTAAACAATAAACACAATTAGAACCATCAATATTATCTAAGCCAGTAACTTCATGGAGAGGATAAAAGACGAGTATATGGAAGCATTAAAAAAATCAAATGATTTAGAAGAAATCCAACAATTATTAGAACAGTTGAAAATAATTGAAGAAGAACATGATCGGATACAAAAAAAATAGATCCAATGGATCAAGTAATAAAAAAAATGATGAAAACGAAGAAATAATTTTCAACTATAGTTCAGCTTCAGAATCTGAAGAAAATTATATAAAAATGGAAAAAGAAGAATATAGTAGGACAAAACCCAAAAGAAAATGGGAAAAATATAAATATACTCCCGATGGAGCATGGGACAAATATGAAGAAGAAACAATGTATAAAAAAGTATATGCAAAAAAAAAAATAGCAAATGGATAAAAATTCAAGAAGAATTTAAACCTCATTATGAATCAACCAGAATAGGAAATGTATTGAATCTCGACTGTGCAAGAAATAAAGAGGAAGTATTAGTTCAGTGGATCAATGAAATGATATTACTAATAGCTACCGATGAAAGATTTAATAAATTAAATGTAATGGATATATAAAAAAAATTAACATTTAAAACAACAGGGAATGTACAGAGATTTTTACTTAGCATAAAAGATGAAGTTTGGCAAAGACATGCAAGATTAGTAAAAAATAACCAAGATTTTGCCAAAATGGTTATGGCTATGATATATCAAGAATTTCTACGATATACTATGTTTGATCAACAAGAAAAAACAAATAAATTATTAAATGAAAAGGCTAAAACTCATCTAAACAAAATGCAAATATGTGATATGTGTCAAATAGAAAGCTTTATTTGTGAATACCAAAAATATTATTATCAAGTGAATTAAGAAGCAAAAGAAACTTACAAATATATCTTTATAGATAAGCTACCATATCCCCTTAATACTAGAATAAAGAAATTATGGGAATCCGTACAAGATAAAACAACTAATACCCTAGAAGGAATTATTCAAACGGTATACCAAGAATTAAGAGAACAATCTATAGCAAGAGACACAATAAGACAATTAAATAGAGGGAGCATTGCAATTTGTTGTGATATCCCAGAAATGGAAAAACATGGAAATTATGACTGTGAAAAACTAGTAAGAAAAAGACAATATTATAGGAAACCAAATTTAAAAAGAAGACATCCAAGAAGAAAACATATTATAAAAATAACAACAAAAAATTCTTTAGGAGAAAGAAAATAACGCCAAGGAAATATTGTCCAAAAGGGAAAAAGAAATGTGTCTGCTGGATATGTAATGTTGAAGGTCATTATTCTAATGAATGTCCTCGGCGAAAAGAAATATATTTTAAAAAAAATCAAAATTAATAAAGCAAGTATACTGAATATATGAACTTGAACCATTAGAATAAGAATTAATTGATACTGATGAAAGCATATATGAATATCTTGAAAATGAATTATCTTCAGAAGAAACAGAATCCGAATAATATTTAAATTAAAATAATAGTAGAAAAAAGTAAAAAAGAAACTGAAGCATATATAGATACTGGAGCAAGTATTTGTCTAGCAACAAGAGCGTTGTTTGATAAATGGGAAAAATTAGAAAAACCAGTCAAAATACAAATTGCAGATGTATCAATACATCCACTATATTGGGTGGTAACAAAAATTACATTAGTTATACAAGAAAAATTATTTGTAGTACCAACAATATATCAACAAGATACAAGTGTAGATATGATTATTGGGAATAACTTTTTAAGATTGTATGCATCATTTTCCCAGTATTTAAAATATATATCTCTAAAAACACCATATATTTACAAGAAACAAAACAGAGAGATAATTAACATTCCAATTATTCACTCTTATGAATGTATTTACTCTAAAAAATAGAGTTTAGCAAGCTGAATCTTGGTGAAATAGTTCAAAAAATATGTTTAAAAATTCGCCATGTATTACTAAACCTAGAACCATATAGAAAAATACCAGCTCATATAGAAGAAATTTTAGACAAAGTATGCAGTGAAAATCCACTAAACCCAAATATCAATAACAAAAATACTGAATTAACTGTATTAAAATTAAAAGACCCAACAAAAGAAGTAAATGTAAAACTATGATTTACACAAAATAAGATAGAGATGAATTTGAAAAAGATATTGAAGAAATGTGCAAAAAAGGATTAATTGGGCCATCAAAAAGCAAGCATTCTGCACCAACCTTTTATGTAGAACATCTTAATAAAATAAAAAGAGGAAAACGAATGATGGTAATTAATTATAAACATATAAATGATGCAATGGAAGGTGATGCTTATTTTCTTCCAAGAAAAGATTTAATTATTGAACGAATTAGAAATATGATTTGGTTTAGTACAATTGATTGCAAATCAGGATTTTATCAAATTAGATTATCTGAAAAATCTAAAGCATTAACAACATTCAGTTGTTCTCAAGGTCAATATGAATGGAATGTACTTCCAATGGGAATGAAGCAGTCACCAGGAATTTTTCAACGAAGAATGGATTCGGTACTTAAAGAATTCAAGGATTTCTGTCTTATATATGTTGATGATATCTTGGTCTTTACTAATAAAGATTTAAAGGATCATTTTAACAAAGTTGAATTAGTACTAAATAAATGTTTAGAGCATGGAGTAGTTTTAAGCAAGAAAAAAGCAATATTAGCTCAAAACAAAATTAATTATTTAGGATTAGAAATTGAGAAAGGAAAGATTTTAATGCAAAGGCATGCGTTAGAAAAATTACGGAATTTTCCTACCAAATTAAAAGACAAAAAGGAATTACAAAGATTTCTTGGATTACTAACATATATTTCCAATGAAGGTTTTATCAAGGATCTTGCAGCAAAAAGGAAAGTACTTCAACAAAAATTAAAGAAAGATGCCCTCTGGTCTTCGACTGAGGAAGACGAAGCAATTATCGAAAAAAATGAAATTAATATGCCAGGATCTTCCTGAGCTATATCATCCATCGGATGATGATCTAATTATTATAGAAACCGATGCATCTAATGACTGTGGGGGAGGAGTCACGAAAGCAAAGCCCCTAGGACAAAAGAATGAATTACTATGTCGATATGCTTCTGGAACTTTTTTCATATAGCGAAATTAATTATCCAACACATGAAAAAGAAACTCTAGCACTAATTTGAATGTTGGAAAAGCATCGAATTTATGTACTAGATAAAGAATTTATTGTTCGGACTGATTCAACCTATGTTTCAGGTTTCAAAAATCTTAATCACAAAGGAACCTATAAGTAAGGGAGATTAATCTAATGGCAAATGAAATTATCTGAATACAATTATTCAATCTCTCATATTAAGGGAGAAAAGAATGTCCTTGCAGATATTTTATCAAGACAATGGAGCGAGGCACAGCAGAATTATTAAAGCAAGAAGACCAGCTCAAAAAAACACTTGAAGAACAAAAGCTGAAGGACAAATTTAAAAGTATTAGAACTCCAAATGAAAACAGAAGGACTTTTGGAAAGAAGAATCCCAAATGAGATCAAAGAAGCAACACAAAAAGAAACAAATAAATGGTATGTTGTCTTTAACGACCCAATGCCAGGAATCTATGATGATTGGTTCAAAGCAGCCCCTCATTATCAAGGAATATCAGGAGTTCATCATCAAGCATTTCCAACCAAAGAGGCAACAGAAAAAGCTCTAAAGATTTCTCAAGAAAATGAAAAAGCAAGAAAAGGAAAAGAAGTCCAAGAAACAGGTAAAGAGATTTATATCGGACCAAGGACTTACTTGGAAACAACACAAATAATTAAAACAGAAACAAAGAATCCAATGAAGATTCTGGGAAGAATTCCATCCTCCTTAGACAATTATCCAATAATTGCCATAAAAGACCATGAATTACTAGTTTAATTTTTCAAAGAAAAATTTTATGAACACCTCGAAAGACTAATTAACTGGGACGAAAAAGAAAAAATCAATTGTTTTTATATGGTTGATAGAAATGTCTATGGACTTAAGACAATAATTACTCCAGGAGCAACCCCAGCTCTAGCATTCAATACGTTCCAATTTGGACTAATTGAGTGTATTTATCCAAGCAAGAATCTCGATGAGATTAATCTGTTCCCACATTACTTCAAAGAAGCGGTTCAACTATACAAGAAGAAGATAGCCGGAGAAAGAACTATTTATTTAAAGTTCTATTCAGCATACCCAGATTTTCAAACAAAACAACCAGCCAAGGGTTAAAGTCCTTGCCCGTTGGTGCACATCGGATACAAGATTAAGGGATTGACTCACCACTTGGCCAAGGGTTGAACTCAGAACTACATCTGGCTTTGATTCCCATTGGGATACATAGGACCGGAACACAAGTATTATGTCAAGCTATAATCTAAAACAACCCCTACATCCATCATTGGTCAACATTCTACGGCTAAGATCTGGTAAGTCGGATCTCAGCAGGAACATTTGGCGCCCACTGTGGGGCTAGGTAAAACTTTGCCCCGACCATATACTCAACCACCACCGGCGGCAGCGACACAGAGCCACTGGAGGCAGAGCCGTTATAGGCCTCTACCTTTGACCTCCAACAAAGAGCTCGGAAAAGTATCTCCACTGAACTCTCACCTAAAAAGGTCAAAAACGCAAAAGGCGTGAAGCTCCCTATCACTCCTGCCGACCACAACCTCTCGGTCTCCCTCCAGATCTTGTGATCTCTTCTCAAATGTGTTGCCCTTCACTTCAGAAAGGCGGGTCCATGCTCAAGCCAAACCAGATCGCATGCTGCACTAGGTCGTGCGCCTGATCTGCGAGGAGAGAGCCTCCACTTCCCCCTTGTGTTCAACGACCACCACACACCATCTCGGTGACATGAGGTTGATGCCCAGACCATCGGTTCCTTCCACCGTTGCTCGCGATCATGCCGTCATCGGCAACCAGGTCCATACCCCTACGCGACATTAAAACAGAAAGTAGAGAAAAGGGTGCACAAATATTCACCATTCTCAGAAGGCATGGAAATATTGAAAAGGGATGATTGGGACTGTGTGAGTGGCAGAGCTGGATCATCAAGACATTATTGGATCTGGATTTGTATATCACGAAGCATGCTAAGTGTTCGACGAAATTCCCAGGTGACATTGTTCCTTTATTTTTAGACTCGCAAGACTTGGCATAAATCACTTTCTTCTGTGAAAATATTTATTGATTCATAATGACAGGAAATAAGACAGATGCAATATAGAATGAACATAAAAGACTCTCTTGGCCCCAAAATAACTGTCTTAGCACAAGGAATACCTCGCCCCAGGCTGAAAAGCTTAGACATAGGGGACAAATTGCTGTTAAAACTGAATTTTTAGAGAAGATGAAAGTGGAAGCTGAGCCTTAATGGAGGAATGAGGAGATCACGAGAAAAGAAAAGTGAAAGTTTTTTCTACAAAGGTTCCGAAAGGTGACATCTCAAGATCCAGGTGATATTGTTCTCTATCTTTTTCTCTTGCTTAATGCATAATTTGATGACAGAGCCTATGTGTGACGAAAACTAGTAAACAATAGGCCATGTTTAGCAAAATACTTACGCTACTAGAATGAAAGTTTCTTAAAGAGCTCAAGTGTTAGCGTGTATATTGCACGTACCCTAGTAGATTTACTGATTTAAAAATCAAATACTGCGGAATATATCCTAGTTTATCTTGGATCCGCAAAGTATGATATAAAGAAGTATATTTAATTTTTTCTTAAAATAAAAAAAAAGGCAGAGCTTGGGATAATATTCTCAGTTAAGTCATCTTAATCTCCCTCGAGTCAAGGAGTCCCGATTTGATGCATTGAGAAGCATTCGTCGCTCCCTTGAGTATGAGTATGACGAATTAATGTGGTTCGGTCTTGACAGTAACATGCCAAGTTGTGCATAAGGTAGCTACACATAGACCCAAGGTTCACACTAACATTTTCGGTGTCTACTTGTCGACGTCACTATGTACAGCACGCCTCGGACCCGGAGTGACTCAGAACTCTGCTTCGACGAGGGCGATGGAGTTTCACGGTCCCGAAGTATGGAGAACGATGACGGCGGAGAACATAAGAAGGTATCTTAGAAAGCTCGACCACAATAGCTTGGCCTAGGAGAACTGAAGAGGGTTCCTTAGATAGCTCGTCCACCACAGCTTGGCCTACAAAAGCAGAATAAGGTACCTCGGAGAGCTCGGTAGTCGGTCACCACATATTGACCTTAGAGAGCCCGACAATAGCAGCTCGACCTAGGTGAACTCGTCCATGACGGGTCGGACTCATTGAAAGTTGGCCATTACAAACCCAACGCCCTTCACCCGATCTTCACTTCCACAAGCAGCTTTTCCTTCATCAAGCCGACGAGCTTGGACTCCGTCGTGAGGCCACTCACCAGGATCTACCACCATGACAAGATCAACTCTATTTCTTGATAGTATCAAATTGTTTCTATAAAGCCTTGCTAATCCGAGAAGCAAGAAATATAAATTTTTGAGAAGGAAAGCAATGCACTTCAAGGGGGGAGTGTTTCCCACCACACTGCGCATGGTGTTGAGCTGATACCACCAAACGTGGTTTGTGCATCTTCCAACACCACTGTCACATCCAAATCACGTCACCAATATTACAGTCCAATTCCAGGATGGCGGCACGCCACGCTCTGAAAAGAGAAAAAGGACAAACAACCTAAAAAGGTCGACCGACCAAAATTCGAGGTGCTGAGTCGAATGTTCGAACCTACAATGGTAACCATAAACTAAAAGGGTAATAAAAACCTAAGGAGGTAAACAAAAGCCTAAAAAGGTTGACCATGCTGAAATCGACCAAGTTAAAGTCGAAATGTTGAACCTAAAAAGGCAAAACAAAGTCCTAAAGAGGTTGACCGTGCTGAAATCTACCAAGTTAAAGTCAAAATGTCGAACCTAAAAAGGCAAGACAAAATCCTAAAGAGGTTAACCGCACTGAAATCGACCAAGTTAAAGTCAAAATGCCGAACCTAAAAAGGCAAAAGCCTAAAAAGGTTGACCGTGCTGAAATCAACCAAGGTAAAGTCGAAATAACGAATCTAAAAAGGCAAAACAAAGTCCTAAAGAGGTTGACCGCGCTGAAATCGACCAAGTTAAAGTCAAAATGCCGAACCTAAAAAGGTAAAACAAAGTCCTAAAGAGGTTGACCAAGCTGAAATCGACCGAGTTAAAAGTCGAAATGCCGAACTTACCAAGCTAAAGTCGAAATGATGGACCTAAAAAGGTAAATAAAGAACCTAAAAAGGTTGATCGAGCTAAAATCAACCGAGCTAAAGTCAAAATGTCAGGCCTAAAAAGGTAAACAAAGAACCTAAAAAGGTTGATCGAGCTAAAATCGACCGAGCTAAAGTCGAGTATATGCTGGCTTAAGAACATGAGAATCCACTAAAGGGCCCGAGTTAAAATCGTCTAGCCAAGAACAAAGGGCAAAAGCTCAAAAAGTCGAGGTCGAGTATTGCTCCCTCACACCAGAAAGTCGAGGTCGAGCATTGCTCCCTCGCACTAAAAAAATTTGAGGTCGAGCATTCTCCCTCACACTGAAATACCAAGTCGAGGTCGAGCATTGTTCCCTCGCGCTGAAAAACCAAGTCGAGGTCGAGCAATGCTCCCTCCCTCGCACTAAAAAGCCTAGGCCGAGTACAACACCTTCGTACCCAAGATAATGTCTGCAACAGATCATTCATGTTAGAGACCCAAGATTTGAAGGAAATCCTGGTAGTGTTCGGCCAAATAAGTCGGGATCCCAAGTAAGACTTGGCTCCGCACAAAAATCTGAGCAGTGCTCGGCCAAGTAAGCCAAAAAACCAAAAAGACTTGGTTCTACAAAAAACAAATTTCCGAGCAATGCTCCCGCGAATCATAATCCAAAGTCCTCGGCACCAAAAAGCATGTTAAGATATGCAGGTCGACATTTAAGCTCTTTCGCTTATTTCAAGCTCAAAGCTTATTCTGAGGTTATGGGATAAAGGAAGGATATTTTCTTATCCTACACCAAGCTCGGAAATTACAGAGGAAGGATATCTCTTAGTCTACAGCTCAATTGTTATTATGAAGGACTTGTATACAACTATTTTCTCATACAAGTTGGAAGAGCTATTAGGAAAGCTTATTCTGAGACACACCTTCAAAATCATATAAATAATGATATTCAAGGTCAAGCTTTAAGTTAGTAGGTATTTCAAAACCCACCGGATGAAAGGTTAAGAGCTACTCGGATGAAAGGTTAAGAGCTCTCGTTATAAAAAGCTTCAAAGACCAAGCTACACTCGGAAAAATGGGAGTCGAGTTCAAACTCTCAAGATAAGCATCTTGAGTGCATCAAAGATTTCTGCTGAAATACAAGCCTGAGGTAAATTTCTAATGATCGAGTTTGAGCTTGACTTTCCAAAAGGCCAGTATCATTGATAAGCTGGATCTCAGCTACCAGCATCTAAACTTAAAGGCAAGATTGAAATATCTTCTGTTCATAACATGTTCTTATTATGTCTATTACTACCCATGAGGTTATAATCAAGATCAAGTTCTGTTACACTCAACTAAGTCCAAGAAATAAAAACTTGGTTTTAGAAGCCCAGATGGACAAGGTAAAAGGTTCAATGCCAAAGTATGACTAAGATCGGTAATATAGAAACTTCGATAAACTCTTTCGCTTTTTCAAAGCTCAGAGCTTGGGGGGCTTGTGTGTATTGGCCGAGATCTTCATCATGGTCACCGAGCCTACCACCCTAAAGTATTAGCCGAGAGTCAAAGCTCGGCCACCAAACCCAAATAATCAAAGGGAGAATTATTAGGCTCGTTAACCGAGCACACTAAACTCAAGTGTTGGCCGATGTATATAGATCGGTAACCGAACTCAGGCAAACAAGGGGAGAAGGCTTACACAATAAATCCTACGCTCTCCGAGGTAAATATTAAAGACAAGCTCGGCTTCTATCATGAAATATTTTACGCTCTTCTAAGCTCAAAGCTTGGGGGGACTTGTGTACTGGCCGAGGTGTGAAGCTCAGCCACCGAGCTTGAGCATCCGATCCGCCAAGAATGGAAAAGATAAGATTAAGTTGAGACTTGTCCCAAACAACCTTATCTGGTTATAAGAGATAAGTCTTATCGAACAAGGAGATGGTATATCTCGAAGTCGGTTTAAGGGATAAGAGATAAGAACCTAATCTGAGAGAACAAATCAGGGGACCCTATTATAAAGAGGGTAAGACCCCAAAAGAAAGACTCACTTTGGCTAAGAGTGAATAGAGAACTACGTTAGCTTTGATTCCCTTTGGGATACATAGGACCAGAATATAACGTTTTGTCAAGTTATAATCTAAAAGAGCCTGAGTATTCATTCTTGATTATTAAGCTCACCTATCATAGACCGCCAAACTCAAACGTTGGCCGAGGTGTAAAGATCGACCATTGAATCATGGAAAAAAAGGGAAGAAGTTTTATTTAATAAATCTTGAAGTCAACAAAAATGATTCTAAGGCCAAGCTCGGCTTTGTCATGAAGACTTTTATGCTCTTTCGAGCTCAAAGCTTGAGGGGCTTGTGTACTGGCCGAGGTGGCAAGCTCGGCCGCCGAGCTCGGAAACCCAACTAATTAACGATAACACTTACCTAGAACTCAACTAACAACCTCATCTCAGATAAGGGATAAGCCTTATCAGATAAGGAGGAAGTTGGAGTTTAGCTAAAGAGATAGGTGATAAGAAGAGATAAACATGATCCCAGAAAGGAGGATCGGATGACTCCTCTATAAAATGAGGAATAACCCTAAGAGGAGGATAATTTTGCTAGCCCTGGTGATCTCCCTTAAAGTGTATTAGAGGTGCCGGTCGAACCCAGAGACCAAGGAGGAGTCCTTACCCGCTGGTGCACAACAAATACAAGATTAAGGGATTGACTCACCACTTGGCCAAGGGTTGAACTCAGAACTACATCTGGCTTTGATTCACATTGGGATACATAGGATCGGAACACAAGCATTCTCTCAAGGTATAATCTAAAACAACCCCTACATCCATCCTTGGTCAACGTTCTACGACTAAGATCCGGTAAGTCGGATCTCAACAGGAACAATAAGCAAGGAAAAAATTTCAGAATTAAAAAGAATTTTGAATAATCAAGAACACAAAGAAATTAGGATACATCCATATAGGAGCAGTACAAGTTTTAATCAAAGCAACGTTCTAAGAAGGAATAAACTCGCCAATCGAATTAGTTCTAAAAGATAATAGAATAAATGATCAAAAGAATAAAATACTGGGCATAATAGAAGGAAATTTAGCCTATGTAAAACTAAAGTTTGAAATCAGACCAAATATAGGAATTTCATTAAATACTCAAAGATTAAATCAAGCATTAACTCTTGAACACAAATTTCTAAGGGAAACCTTAATGAAACCAGGAGATAAAATATTTTCAATTACGTATTGTGTAAATTATGCATTAACCAATTCACACCATAGTAATACCTTCAAATATAATGATAGAATAGACATCCCAATATTATTCGAAAATATAGGAAAAATATATTATCCAAAGAAAAATGAAATAACAGAATTAGGCACTTTTATAAGCAGGCCAAGAATTCTTGAAATAGAACCAATTCCAAGACCAATTAGTCTCCCAGAACAAAAAAGATCCAATGAAGAAAATGATATCATAAAACTATCTAATTAAGTAAAAGAACTGACTCTATTTGTAAAAAATAAAATATGAACAAAAGAGAAGAATTAAAACAATTTATGAAAGAGTTTTACTTAAAAAAAGAAGAAATCGATATAAAATATGAAGAATTAAAACAAAGAGAAAAATTAAAACAATACAAAAAATAGAAAAGGAAAGGAACTAATTGATTTAGAAAATAAAGAAAGAAAAATAAATATACAATACAAAAAAGGAATGAAAAATATAATAGAATGTATAAAGAAATTGGATCTTGAGGCTTCAAGTTCCTCTTCAACCTCTTCTAATCACTTCAGAATTGAAGCATCACCTTTTGAAGATAGTGAATAAAAGAAAAATGAACATAGATGAACAAACATATAAGGAAATAATAAGTGTATTACAATTTAACCTTCCAGTTGATTATAAGCAAATTATAATAAAAAAGTTAAAAGAACAATTCTGGCAAGAAGAATACTATTTACACTATTTAGATATTGAAATTGGATATGAATATCTAGAAGAAATGGAGTTAATTGAAGAACAAAAATATTCTGATGATGAATACTGATATCCAGAATAATGGATCAAGAAATACTAAGCATTTTAGCTATAAAATACCCAAAGATTGTAAGCAAATAATAATTAACAAATTAAAACACCAACATTGGCAAGAAGAACTATATCTAAAACAAGTACAACAAAGAGTATAATTAGCATTTTGCAAAGAAGAACAAAAACATATAATTAAATAATTAGTAGAAATAGATGAATCTATAAGTGAATATGGGTATGAATTATTAGTAACCCAAATTATGCATGAACACTACCCAAATTATGTATAAATACTATCTTAAACATGAAAATAAAATTATAAATAAAACAAAAAAGGAAATTAATAGGGTGATCCCGTTTTGGTATCAGAGCTAAGCAAGTGAATGAATCAACAAAATATAGAAAAATTTGTATATAGATTAAGCATGCTAGACTTAACCAGTCAAAATAGGATAAAAAATCTAATACAAGAATTAAAAGCTGAAGCTACAGATGTATGTGAAAGACATATGAATTATCATTGTGAATATTGTGATTGTAGAGAATATGATAGAGAGATAGAAGTAATAAAAATAATAATTACTAAATTAGAATCATGGATAGAACAATAAGAAATTTTCTACCAAAGATAATAATTAAGTAAAATAAAATAAAAAACTATTAAAATATTGATGGGTAAATTTTACCCTAAAAATTTGGTGGCCATCCTAGCACTCACCAAAAAATAAATTAGACATTTTATAAGATTGTGCACTGAGAGTTGACCTAGCCGCCTCTCTCTCTCAACCTTCACTCTACTTCCGTGTTTTCGTTATCTGCGTGCGGTGGTGTTTTGTTCATTGTCTTGTTGCGGCGTCGTTTGGTTTTTCCGTCTTGTTGCGGTATTCGTTTGGTGCAGATCAGCTTCGATCAATTACAGATTCAATCAAGACGTGAGCGTCAACGTTCTAGATCCGGAGGCATGGGTATTCCGGTCACTTTGATTTTGTCACATTTATAGACATTTTTCCGTGTTATGCTATTAACCTGGGTGCTGTGAGTTTGTTCGCAGATTCATCCTTTTCGGTTTTAACAGATTTTGAATTTGTATTGTTTTCGATGTATTTTACCAATTTGAATGAATGAATATCTTTTTTAGTAAAAAAAAATTAAAAAAAAATAATTATTTTATATTTTCAATACATGATATAGATTACTTTTTTTATTAATATTTTCTTTATTTAGTAGTATAAAAATTTAATACGAAAAAAATTATAAGAAAATATAGTAAAACTAATAAATTAAACATGTGATGTATTTAGGTCAAGATTATAATATTCTTGTCCAAAAAAAAAAAGTCAAGATTATATCATAATTTAGGACGTTAGAACCCAACTTAGTAATAGATATTTTTTAGAATTTATCTTTTTTGCAATTAGATATAAATCTTAATATAAATTAATAAGTTTATATATTTTAGAATTTATTTAAAAATATATATTATAAACATAATTTAATTTAATCGTTTTACAAATATTTCCTTAGCTGCGTATAATATTTAAACTTTGAATTGTTTCGATACTAACCTTTTTTTTTTATGAGCGGATTTTTATTATGAGCTGTTTCGATACTGACATGGACTGATGAACAGTATTAAACCATGACTAAATCATGTTCAGGTTATAAAAAAAAAATCGCGTGATTAAGGAATTTATAAAAAAAAAATATTAAAAAATTAAATATTATATTTTTCGAAATATTAAATATATTATTTTTTTATAAATTTTACTCTTTTAATTATTTAAATAATATCTTAAAAATATTTATTAACATTCGCCTAAAAAAAATAATGCAGTCAAAATATTAAATTGAACATGAATAAAATTTAAAGCATCGTAATCTCTACTGTCGGCAGAAGGCGTGATCTGACTCAACACCACAACAGTGAGGCTGCTTTTACTTTATAATTCATGTACAAGTACAACCACTATTTTCTATCCTTTTTTAATTTCCATTGATCCGGCAAACATGTCAAGTTGTCAACCCCAAGAAGGCTGACACATGTGTTTACGAATAGGGTGGCGTTTGGAAGAGCTTATTTAAGCTCATTTTGACTTATCTAATGACATAAGCTCTTATGCAATGTGTTTGTCAGAGCTTATAAAAATAACTTATGTCATCCCATAAGGAGTTTTTGACTTATTTTCATAAGTCACTGGGAGAAGCTTATGGAATTATCATAAGAGCTTATGTACTAAACACCCTCTCCATATTTTTCACTATTCGAATCCTCTCATGCCCCCTTTTTTTTTTCTTTCTTTAAGTGCTTATGGCATAAGCTTTCATGCGATAAGGTCTTATATGATAAGCTCTTAATTAAGTTGTTTACCCAAACACACCCTAGGTTTGAATTGATTTTGTGATAAAAAATAATTCTAATCGAAGAATAAAACAATATATGATTCAATTCTATTTAGATTGTTGGATAAAAAAATTTAATATGATTCGATTAAATATAATTTGATTTGAATGGTTCGATTTTTACCTACATAAGAATTAAAAGAATAAATTCAAATAACATTAGTAGATAATATATATAATATATTAAAAATTAAAATTTTACGAACTAACGAGTATGAATTTTATGTTTGAAATATTAAAAATAGTATAAAATTACATAATATTAAATTAACAAATATTATTAAAAAAATCAACAAATCAATAATCAATAATACAAAAAGTAAAATCAATATATATTAAATTTTATATATACGATTTGAATTTATTTAATTTGTTTTCAAATATGATTTTGTTCCATTTTTAATCTTTTATCGGTTTAAATATGAATACAAAACTAACAACGTCAATTGATGAAATTATAAGTCCAATGAAGGGGCACATGCATAATTGTACTATGAGGTATCTACAAAATAATAATTAAATAAATCTCATTTAAATGAGTTCAAACATAAAATGTTAATATAAGGGTGTATCAGATCCTTATTACCTTTAAGTATTTATTTTTTGGTTTTTCATTCTATGCGGGCGACCTTTCCCAAGGATTTTTTTTTCATACACGAATCTAGGGATCGAATTCAGGACCGCATGCTTAACAAACCCAAACGATCTTACCACTTGGATCAATACCACATTGGTTTATTACCTTTTATATATATATATATATATATATAATTTCATTGTATTTTAATAAATAAATAAAAAATCACATTTTTACGCATTGTTTGGGCAGCCAAAAGTAGAAGAGAAAAGTAGCATGAAAAAAAAAAGGATTTTTTTTCCATAATTTGGATGTAGAAAGAAGAGAAGAGGAAAATCTTCTCACATATGAAGAGGAAGTGAATGGAGAGAAGAAAAAATCTTGAGATACCAAATATATTAGTGTAATATATCCGGGTAATGTATGGATAAATTTTTCATTAAAATTATTTCTTGTTAATGGTTAATAAAAAGAGGACCGTTATTTAACATAATAAAAAATGGAAATAGAAAATTGTATTTCATAGGAGAGACACAATAGGGATATGTTTACCATTATTTGTGATAATTAGTCCATAAGAAAAGAAAATATGATTTTCTACTTTGATACAAAAATATGACAAATTTGTTAAGTATTAAGAAAAAAATTTGTCATATTCAATAATTTGGAGTTAATTTATTTAAAGTATAAAGTATTTTATGTCTTTTTACAATTATAAAAAATATTTTTTAAGAAGCTTTTATTGAAATTTATGTGTTTTTTAGAAGGAAATCGGAGTATTTTTTCAATTTAAATTTCAATACGTGTCTTTTTGATAAGGTCGAGTAATACCCCGACATTTTTCTTTCCACGGTGAAACTTAAAACTACGTTTGTTTTGATTCTCACTTGCATACGTAGGAGCAGAATACCCTCATGCTGTCAAGCTATAATCATATACTTAAATTCTCAACTCCCGAGATCTACTCAAGTATCTCAGGACTTCTAGTTCTTGTCTAAGAAAAAGTCATTCATATAAAGTTTGATTTTTTTCAATACAAAATATAACTGTTTTAAAAATATATATTTATGTATCATATTTTTTTAACATTTGAATCTTTCCAAATATTTTGTTATTAAACATTCAATTTTATAATGAATTTATTTTTCTCAAAACAAAGTTATAAATTAGCAATAACAATTTATTCTCAATAGATGAATTGTTAATAGACTTTTATTTTTAAAAAATAGTTGAAGTTATCATATTAATAGAGAATAAATTAATTAAGCTTATCAAGCCAAGTGGAGTTGGTTAGCAGTCCTTAAAGAATGTTGATCTTGATCAATTAACTAACCCACATGAACTCCTGCGTTTTATGTGAAATGCAAATATAAGATAGAAAATATAAAAAAAAAAGTCTTCTCCCAAATTAACGTAAAATATATCAGTATCACCAACTTGTAACTACATAGACTGAATGCAAGGAACAGACATCCTACCATTACCATTTGGCCAAAATCTAAACTGGAACCCCAATTCTTTTCCCTTCACATCTTAGATTCGCAAAGGAAGGCCCTCAAGTTGAGACAGGAGGAAGAGAGGCCTGCCCAATGTCGACTCCCTTTAGTTCTAGTAATTTACTAATCTCATCAAGAAAAATTACTTCCATTGTTTAAATAAGCAAGATATTTACATAAAGACATTCACCACTCATCCATCCCGTCTCAGCCAGACCTGCTATATCAATAATTTCTGGAAGCAACTCTTCAAAACCTCACTTACAAATACATCTGAAACATCGTAGAGGATATGAGACCCTCAATGCAAAATCCAAAAATCTCCTTTTCCCTCCCACATATCCTCCAAACTCCTTTGATGAAAACCAAATGGTCCCACAATAACAACAAATTAATCATTGATCAAAATCTTTATCACACAACTTCACAAAACAATCCCAGTAAACTAAACTTCTTGGGGGAAATGATAGCATAAAAAGTACCGGAATGAAGTGAACTTGGATATCCAAAATTGTTTAAAACATATCAAAGGTAGACAGCCAGCCATGAATCACAATTCTGGCTTCATGTTTGCACATAGTTAAAACGCAAAACTGAAACTAAAAGACAAGATAAAACAAATGAAACACAAAATTAAAACTGCATGCTTCCTTTCATCTTCAACCCACATCCAAATCGAAAATAAATTCACAAAAGACTTGGGTAAATGAAATCAGCATCTAGCATACATAAGCACCCATACCCTGTCCCACACAAACACAGTGCTACAACACAACACCATGAAATGCTTACTTCTCAATACTGTATTTCTAAGATAATACTAATGTTGTCATGAAGGGTCAAACTAAACGACTTAAATAAGATTAAGTTCTTAAATTTTGACAGAATTAAATACCAGCAGTTTTGTGATCGTGGATTCCTTTGCAACATGACCATCAACATGAACAAAACTTTATACTAAAAAAAAAGGAAAAAAAGAAAATTGAAACAGTAGCAAATTGCTTTCAATATAAGTGTGATGTTGAAAATACAAATTCCCTCCCCTGTTGATCATTTTATTCTTCGATCATTTTAAGCTTGCTATACCCACTAAAAAAACTATTCCAAAAATGGCAAGAACTGTAACAGCACATTGAAATCATTTACATAGAATATAAAGCTTAATTAAAAGTGCATTCTAACTACTTTAGGGAAAACAATAGTACAAAATATAGTAATAAAGTCGAGTTACGAAACAAAAATTAAATAACCATTCCATGAACCAATTATGCTGCATTTGATGCATTTTCTACCTTTAAGATGATATCTAAATTCTCCCCCCAACTCACTTAGATGTCATTACTTATTTTCTTGATTTTGGAGTACTATGTACCACTTGCAATACTTTAGCAGTGTCCAACACATTTTTTCTTGACATATTGTGAAAGAAGCTCATTGAATTTCTCTGCATACAAAAAATTACTATCACTCATAAATTTATGTAACTAATGACACGATATTAAAATAAATGAGAAGATAGAGAAAGTATAATGCCATGCATTTATCCAATCCAGATACTTATATCTAATTATAGATATCCACTTTGAGTCCAAAACAAAAGTTAGCTATCAGCTGATTCTACATGAATAAAATCAAGACAAAGTGTGTGTTTGGTTTAGCTTATTTTTCTCTCAAACGTGCTTCTGAGAGGTTCAAACGTGAAAAAGGAGTTGACCTGCATGTTTGGATGAAATGGTGAAAAGTGATTCTCAAGATCAGAATCGTGTTTCAGATGAAGCTAGTCTGATTAGCTTCTCATTTTGACAAAATCGATTCCTATTTTGAGCTAAGACATATTCTCCTCTTTACCCTTCCTTTTTCCTTTGCATTGATTGTGCTCTCATTTTTCTGAAGTTTGTATCAATACATCCTCACCTCTCACCAGATGCAAAAGACAAACGACAAAAAAAAAAACAAATCAGAAGCATCAACAGGAACAACACACAGAACCATCCTCCACCGTGCTCCGCCATCCTCTTCCGCACTCACCGGCACGAATCCACTCCCCTGCTGCATGGTAACCATGGTTCTATACCCATCTTGTGGGTTTGCCCCTGTTCGGCTGTTCCCTATGCGTACTGTTCTTGTTTTTTTTCCTTCAATTGTTATTAACTTATTGTTGTTTTCCAATTCATTTTATGAAAGATGCTGCATATTGGGCTACGTGGATTTTGGGCTTATCAAATATTTATGTTAGTAATGTTAGAGAGTCTACTTTATTCATGGTTTTAAACAAAAATCTAAAAAAGGACAAAACAGATTAAAAATAGGTCTTTCACATAAATTAAAATAATTTTCTTAATTAATAATTGTACTGGCCGAAGATATAAGGTCGAGGATTGTCAGTACAACCGAGCTCATTCTTGTAAGTGGGCCGTGACCCGAATTTCTACTCGCGCCGAAGACCTATTAAATACACTTGACACCCGAGGATAGCTACTCGGGCCTATTCCACAGCAGACAACGGATGAAGATATCTCGGCCCCGAGCTACCCAGCCACAACTGACTGGGCCGAATATCTCGCTGGTCCAAATATCTCTCCGTATAATTCGGAGCCTTATCCTTATCATTGTCCAACGGGAATAACAATCCGATCCTAACAAATAGGAGCAGAATTCCAATTCTGTCAAGCTAATTCCAAAACACTCCCACAAGACCTCCTCCGGCCGAGTATCTCCCACTTGGGATATTTGGACAGAACATTTGGCGCCGTCTGTGGGGATCGAAGCAAAAATTTCCCATACCACAAACAATGGTGAGGATAAGGAGCGGGAACTGCAAGAGAGGGGAGCCAGAGAATGCTAACAATGGGGATAATGGAGAACAATCCATAAACCCAGCAATGACGACCGACAATCCCATCATTCAAAAACTCCTCGCGCAAGTGGCAATGCTGAGAAGGGAGAATGAGGAGATTCGTCGGCAAAACAGCCGTCGGGAACGAGAACAAAGCAGAGAAAGGTCCGCCTCTTCTCCTCATGAGAGAGAGCGTCGGACAGCCGAGAATGAAGGATCCAGAAACACGCGCAGAGAAGGAGGCCCACAACCCCGTGTTTCTCATCATGTTGATTGAGCAGGCGAGGAGGAATTTCCTAGGCAGGCCCTTGAGCTTTCACTTTAGGCAAATAGGCCTAATGAAAGGGCCGGCGTGCGGAGGCCGAGACATCCCTTCACCGACGCCATCATGGGGGTTCCTCTTCCAGCCAACTACAAACCAATAAACATTGACAAGTATGATGGTACCTCGGACCCGGAGCGTCATTTAGATGCTTTCACTACTCAGATGTACCTCTTCACCGACGATGATGCTGTCATGTGTAAAGTCTTTCCTACTACTCTAAAAGATGCTGCATTAAGCTGGTATACCCAGCTACCGCCAGCATCAGTTGACTCCTTTGACACATTCATGACTAAGTTCAATGCTCAGTTTGCTACGAGCCGAGCTCATAAAAAAACCTCGGCCTCGATGGTAAACTTTAAGCAAGAAAAGAGCGAGTCTCTGCGTGATTTTATGGCCAGGTTCAGTAAAGAGACTATCCTCATCCAGAATCTCAATGCCGATGTCGCACTGCATACTATTCTGACCGGGTTACGGCCTGGCCCTTTTGCCAGACACCTAGCTCGAAAGCCTCCATCCAGTATGGATGAGTTGAGGAGAAAAGTTGCCGGATTCATTAATATGGAGGAAATAGAAGAGTCTAAGAAAAGGGAAAGAACCGATGATTCCGATAGACGAGAAGGGAGAGAGAAGAGGAGGGCTGGAGGTGACAATCAAAAATTCAAAAACACATCTGAGCATAGGGGGGCCAAAGTATGAGTACTATACCCCCCTCAACACCAATCGAGCTCGGGTATTTGAGGAAGCTTACAACGCAGAACTTTTGCAGCTCCCCAACCGTGACCACACGCCCCAGAATGCTGATCGACAGAAGCATTGTCGTTACCATCGTAACTACGGGCATACCACCGAGGAGTGCTGGGTCCTGTGTGACAAGATTGAAGAGTTAGTGCAAGCTGGTCATCTGAATAATTTCGTTCGGAGAAATCACAACAATGGTGAAGGGCGTGGCAGAGATAGAAGACGAGGAGGTGGCCAAAGCCCTGGAAGGGGCGGCGGTCGGCAAAATAATGAAAGAGAAAAAAATAGGGAAGATCGGAATGAAAGGAGGGAGGAGGATAATACTGTCCGAGGTGTAATAAACACTATTTCAGGTGGATTTGCGGGAGGAGGCACAACGAGTTCAGCTCGTAGAAAATACCTGCGGGCTATTCGGGCTGTAAACTCGGTAGCTGGCAAACCCCCGAGGATTTCCCCATCGATTATTTTCTCCGATGAAGACTTCTTGGGTGTGGATCCTAATCAGGATGACCCAATGGTAATCACAGTGCAATTGGCCAACTTCTCGGTCAAGAGAACTCTCGTCGACCAGGGGAGCTCGGCGGATATTTTATATTATTCAACATCACAGAAGCTCGGGATCCCAGAAAAATCTATTCAGCCATACGACAGTAAGCTCGTCGGCTTTGCTGGGGAACGGGTGGATACCCGAGGATACATTGACCTCCTAACTACTTTTGGAGATGGCAAAGCGTCCAAAACTATTCTGGTCAGGTACGTGTTGGTTAATGCAGTAACATCGTACAATGTCTTAATCGGAAGACCATCTTTGAACGAGCTGGGAGCCGTGGTCTCTACTCCCCACCTCACAATGAAATTCCCTTCCAACTCGGGAGACATAGTTGCTATCCGGGCGGATCGAGAAAATGGCCGACAAAGTTATGCTTTGATAGTTTGCGTGTAAGCAAGCTCAAACCTACATCTGCGGACACACACTAGACAGGGGAAAAGACAAGTCTGTAAATTCTGCTCAAACTAGACCCGAGAATTGACATGCAAGAACAACGGCCACAACCCATTGAGGAGTTGGAGAAGTTCCAGCTTGGATCACAGCCCGATCAGTGCACTAAGCTACAGTTGATGTATATAGTCAGGTGATGTACTCTTTTTCCTACCTCGATATTTTATCCCAAAAAAAGGGTTTTGACCGAGAAGGTTTTAACGAGGCACACCGCAGACTTTTTTATCCAATAACAGAATTTATTATGGACATTGTCCTATTTTATTATTTTGCCGATGTGTTTATTCTGCGAACAATTAAATTGTTAAAGGCCAAGTTTGAGCCTAAAGGTCGAGTACGAGCCACTAAATTATTAAAGGCCGAGTACGGGCCATTAAATTGTTAAGGCCAAGTTTGAGCCTAAAGGCCGAGTTCGAGCCTAAAGGCCGAGTACGAGCCATTAAATTATTAAGGCCGAGTTCGAGCCATTGAAGTTATTAAAGGCCCAGTTCGAGCCTAAAGACCGAGTACGAGCCATTAAATTATTAAGACCGAGTTCGAGCCTAAAGGCCGAGTACGAGCCATTAAATTATTAAGGCCGAGTTCGAGCCATTGAAGTTATTAAAGGCCGAGTTTGAGCCTAAAGGCCGAGTACGAGTCATTAAATTATTAAGGCCGAGTTCGAGCCATTGAAGTTATTAAAGACCGAGTTCGAGCCTAAAGGCCGAGTACGAGCCATTAAATTATTAAGGCCGAGTTCGAGCCTAAAGGCCGAGTACGAGCCATTAAATTATTAAGGCCGAGTTCGAGCCATTGAAGTTATTAAAGGCCGAGTTTGAGCCTAAAGGCTGAGTTCGAGTCAATTAAATTGTTAAAGGCCAAGATTGAGCCTAAAGGCCGAGTACGAGCCACTAAATTATTAAAGGCCGAGTACGAGCCATTAAATTGTTAAGGCCAAGTTTGAGCCTAAAGGCCGAGTTCGAGTCTAAAGGCCGAGTACGAGCCATTAAATTATTAAGGCCGAGTTCGAGCCATTGAAGTTATTAAAGGCCGAGTTTGAGCCTAAAGGCCGAATACGAGCCATTAAATTATTAAGGCCGATTACGAGCCATTAAATTATTAAGGTCGAGTTCGAGCCATTGAAATTACGAAAGGCCGAGTACGAGCCATTAAATTATTAAGGCCGAGTTCGAGCCATTGAAGTTATTAAAGGCCGAGTTTGAGCCTAAAGGCCGAGTACGAGCCACTAAATTATTAAGGCCGAGTTCGAGCCATTGAAGTTACTAAAGACCGAGTTTGAGCTTAAAGGCCGAGTACGAGCCATTAAATTATTAAGGCCGAGTTCGAGCCATTGGAATTACGAAAAGCCGAGTTCGAGTTATTGAATTATTAAGGCCGAGTTCAAGCCTTGAAAATACTGGAAATACGAAAGTCTATGTGGCCGAAGAATAAGCTCGGTTTAATACTTGTCAGCTCTTTCGCTTATTTAAGCTCAGAGCTCGGGGGGCTTGTGTACTGGCCGAAGATATAAGGCCGAGGATTGTCAGTATAGCCGAGCTCATTCTTGTAAGTGGGCCGTGACCCGAATTCCTACTCGCGCCGAAGACCTATTAAATACACTTGACACTCGATGATAGCTACTCGGGCCTATTCCACAGCAGAAAACGAATGAAGATATCTCGGCCCCGAGCTACCCAGCCACAACTGACTGGGCCGAATATCTCGCTGGTCCGAATATCTCTCCGTATAATTCGGAGCCTTATCCTTATCATTGTCCAACGGCAATAACAATCCGATCCTAACAAATAGGATCTCAATAACAGTCCAACTCAAACTGTTACACTAAAACATCTCGATAAATAGGGGTCTAACCCCCTCACTAAGAACTACATTTGCTTTGATTCCCATTTGGATACGTAGGAGCAGAATTCCAATTCTGTCAAGCTAATTCCAAAACACTCCCACAAGACCTCCTCCGGCCGAGTATCTCCCACTTGAGATATTCGGACGGAACAATAATTAAAATGACGTAAAATCTACTTAAAGTATATATAAAATCTAGTTAAAACCCATTTTGGTAATTGCACATCCAAAATCAATTTTGATCCAAATTATCCAAACAACAAGAATTGATAAAATCACTTTTTCATGAAGGCATCCAAACATAAATCACTTCATCGTCAACTCACTTTTAACCAAAATGAATTCTACAAAATCAATTACATCTAAAATCACGTTTGTCACACGCTCATCCAAACACACACAAAAAAGAATTCCTATTACACATGGATTTTGAAAGCAAAGTACTCGTTTGAAAGCACAAGCTTATCCTCTTTAGTGGCAACAGATACACCTAGTATCACAACATTCAATTGGGAAATGTGGCTAGGATTCACAATGAAGTGTGATCGGGACAATGAATATACCCAAAAAAAATAAAAAAGGAATTAAAAAGGATGTCTATACATGAAGGATACCAAATGCAACCCATGCAGAGAAGCTCCTTTATTTAAAGGAAACAAATCATTCAACACAAAACAAAAAGTACTAAAAAGCATACCTTTGAAGTGCCAGTTGAACTATGGTTTTCTTCCACTCTCTTCATCACAAGTGTTTGATATGCAAAAGCTTCACATCTTATAAGTCTCTCAATCTTTTCAGGCAACACAATTTTGACCTACAATAAATTGTACCAAACCAAAATTTGTCATTTTGTGCAGAAACCACAATAAATTGTACCAAACAAAAATTTTCCACATATCTAGTTCAATCTCAAATTGGTGCATCTAAAAATCAATATAATGACATTGTCACTGCCCCATGATCAAGACAAATATAGAAATCATGGATAATGAGTGAGAGGGATAGAAAAAAAATGAAAGACATACTAATAAAAAATAAATGATTAAAAAGGAAAAGGAAACAGAAAGGAGGTCCCAATATTATAATGACTACAATATTCTACATCATGAATCAACATTGCAAAGGTGCAGTTAGATATTAATGTGACTAATCTAAAAAAAAAAACAACAACAACCAAGCCTTATCCCACTAGGTGGGGTCGGCTACATGGATCATACGGCGTCATAATGTTCTATCATGAATCATGTTAATAGTTAAATCATTGGCCTCCAAATCTTTCTTAATAGTTTCTCCTATAGTTTTTCTTGGCCTACCTCTGCCTCTAGCTATTGGATTGCCCTCCACCTGGTCCACTCTCCTTACTACAGAATCTAAAGGTCTCCTCCATACATGCCGAAACCACCTAAGTCGAAATTCAATCATCTTTTCTACAATAGGTGCTACCCCAACTCTCTCTCTCTAATGCTTTCATTCTTAATCCTATCACGTATAGTTTTTCCGCTCATCCAGCGTAACATTCTCATCTCTGCTACATTGATTTTACTCTCGTGTTGATTTTTTAACGCCCAACACACTCCGTCCCATGCAACATCGCCGGTCTAATAGTTGTACGGTAAAATTTTCCCTTTAGCTTAAGAGGTACCTTTTTATCACACAAAAAACTCGAAGCCTTCCTCCATTTCGACCACCCTGATTGAATCCGATGGTTTACATCTCCCTCAATTTCTCCGTCATTTTGTATAATAGACCCTAGATATTTAAACCATGTGACCTGTGGTATGTTGTGGTCTCCAACTTTCACCTCTAAGCTAGAGGTGTTTCGTCTTTTGCTAAACTTACATTCCATATACTCCGTCTTGATTCTACTCAAACGGAAGCCATGTGCTTCTAAAGCTTGTCTCCAAGTCTCCAACCTTCCATTTATATCATCTCTCGACTCTCCAACTAGAACTATATCATCTGCAAAAAGCATGCATCGCGGTGCTGGCTCTTGAATGTGCTCCGTAAGTACATCCAAGACCAAGGTAAAAAGATAGGGGCTTAAAGCTGACCCTTGGTGCAGACCTATGGTTATTGGGAAATCTTCTGTGGCTCCACCCCGCGTTCTCACACTAGTCGTGGCCCCCTCATACATATCCTTGATAGCTCGAATATAAGCAATCCTAACACCTTTCTTTTCTAGGGCTTTCCACAAAACCTCTATTGGCACCCTATCATACGCTTTCTCCAAATCAATGAATGCCATGTATAAATCTTTTTGATCCCTTCGATATTATTCCATCACTCGTCGTAGCAAGTAAATTGCTTCCATGGTCGACCTCCCGGGCATAAAACCAAAATGGTTGTCGGTGATTTTGGTTTCTTTTCTTAGTCTTCGTTCAAGCACTCTTTCTCATAGCTTCATAGTATGACTCATAAGCTTAATCCCCCTATAATTTGTGCAATTTTGTATATCTCCCTTGTTCTTGTAAATCGGAACTAAAGTGCTTCTCCTTCATTCGTCTGGCATTTTCTTTGATCTCATAATCTCGTTAAAAAACTTCGTGAGACAACTAATGCCTCTATTTCCTAGACTCTTCCATACCTCCACAAGTATATTGTTCGGTCCAACTACCTTGCCATTATCCATCCTTCTCAAAGCTTCTTTTACCTCATGCTCCTGGATTCTACGATAAAAAGTGTAATTTTGGTCCTTCTCTCTAATGTCAAGCACCCGTGAGCATGATAACACTTCAAATCCTTCACTAAATAACTTGTGGAAATAATTCTTCCATCTATCTTTAATATCTTGTTCCTTCACCAAAACTCTACCTTCTTCATCCTTAATACACTTCACTTGGTCCGAGTCTCTTGTCTTTCTTTTCCTATTTTTAGCAAGCCTATAAATAGATTTCTCACCATCTTTGGTGCCTAAGGATTGGTACAACCCGTCAAAAGATTTAGTTATAGCTTCGCTCACAGCCTTCTTGGTCTCTTTTTTGGCCACCTTATAATTTTCCCAATTTTCAGCATTTTTACATAAAGACCAAGCTTTAAAACATTCCCTTTCAACCCGAACCTTAGCTTGCACACTTTCATCCCACCACCAGGATTCTTTACCCCTAGGTCTGAATCCTCTTGTTTCACCAAACGTCTCTATAGCTACCTTCCTAATCCCCTTGGCCATCTTGTCCCACATATCATTTGCACTTCCGTTTGCCTCCCAAAACCCTCCCTCCAAAACCTTGTGCTGGAAGATCCTTTGTTTTTCACCCTTAAATTGCCACCACTTGATCCTTGAAACTTTTTCGTGGCCTCTTCTCTTCACACTCCTCTTAACTCTTACATCCATGACCAAGACTCTATGTTGGATATTCAAGCTCTCTTCAAGCAATATCAGGCAATTTATCCATACTAACTAACAGTAAGGTAGATCACCAAGGTTGATTTTATGACTTCCCAATTTAAAAACCTTAGCCCCTGATTAACACCACCCAACAGATACTCCCCCTTGGATCATAGGCCCTAACATAATCAGTGACCACTCATTGCCATTACTTTCAGTCATGACATTACTTTCAAAATAAGGTACGCAAAGATCATCACTTTCGGACCCCCATGCGATTAGTTGCAATGATATTTCAGGACTTATCATAATAAAATAATGAAATATTTAAGGCATGCTTCTTAGTTGTAATGGTGAGTCATGACCATGATCATATTCATAATAAATCACACGCCGATAATTTAAATCTGGTTAGAGAACTTGATTCACCGTGCAATCCCCATCATTCATGGATGATGCAGTAGGATTTTCAAGCTGTTGTTGAACTAACTTGTCTGTCACATACAACCATATCTTCATCATCATCCAGCAAGTTCTCTAATTCATCCCTTACATGGAGACAAACATGTTTGCACTATCTGTAACATCCTAAAAGTACAATATGATTATTTTAATAAAAAGATTAAGTTATTATGAGGTTTAGTGTTAAAAACTTAGTATAAAAAATTTGTTAGAAGTATTTAATGATTATAAAAGATAAAATAAAAAATTAAAGAAAAAGGTGCAGCCAAATCTCTATTAACGTGAATAAGCCCACATTGCACTTTGATGGAATTGTGGCTTTTGCCACAATTGAGGTTGGCACGTTGCAGGGCAAGGCTTTAAGGCCATTAGGCCAATGACAACCCGTAAAGGAATATATAAGCTCTAGCAGGTGTATTAATAAGAAGACTAAACCCCCAATTTGGTCCCTGAGAAAAACACTCGGGTCTGAAATAGTCCCTAACAAAAAAAAAACTATCCGTTTAGTCCTTAAGAATGTATTTCCGGGACAGATTAGTCCTTCTTTCATATTTTGTAGTGTTTCTATCATGTTTAGTGCATGTTAATAGGGACTAATTTGGCTCACGGTCATGTTTCTTAGGGACTTTACTGGTATCACTTAAAAATTGTTAGGGACTAATTTGTGACAGAAGGACTAATCTGTCCCGGAAATACATTCTTAAGGACTAAACGGATAGTTTTTTTTTGTTAGGGACTATTTCAGACCCGAGTGTTTTTCTCAGGGACCAAATTGGGGGTTTAGTCTAATAAGAAATAGGGTAGAATTTTAACTTAAAATTAGTAGAAATAAGGAATAGAGAAGCTGAAGCTCCAGTGTCGCACAGCTAGAAGCAGAGGGAGAATAGTAGCGTCATAGTGTAGAGAGGAGATTTATCGAGGGATTGTTCCTGGACAAGTTTTGAAGCTTTTTAAGAAGTGAGTAAAAATAACTTTTGTTTACTCTTTCATGGTACAATTAATTTGGGATTTCTACAAATAAATTTATTTATTCTGAAATATTGAAATATTCTAGAGTTGTTGACTCTTGATTTGGGATTCTTAAAATATTTTGGGGGGTTTATATGAGTTCTTAAAATATTTGATGATGTTTGATAAATTGATTTAGTAGATGTAATTTTTGGATTTATACTGAAATAGCTCTATAGCATATACATTTCTTTCTCTAATTGTTGATGGCAAACAATTGCTAGGTCAATCTCATTGGATTAAACTAAGGTTTTTTTTTATATATGACACGAAGTTCTCTCACTGGACAAGTCTAGTTCATTTTCTTGAAAGAGAATTAAAGTCTTCACATTTTCTTTTGATAGTCCTATGATGTATGGTTTCACATTCACATGGTTTTAATTAAATTGGACTATAAATCATTTTAATTCAATTACAGTACGTGTCAATTTCCAATCTTAATTATTGTTAAGAATATGCTTGTTTAGTATGAATTGAGGTTGCTGTAACATTTTTTTATGTTATAATGTTGGCTTGGCATGATATTATGCTATTGTTATTGACAGATAAAGTTTGAAAACTTTGACAGTCATCTGGGATGACATATTGCATTATGCATGAGTTGGTCATCACCTTCTGGGAAGGGATGACGGTATGTACATTCTATTCCGGGAATAGGATGAGAGATATCACCATCTGGGATGGGATATCAAATTATTAAAATATTCACATCTGGGATGGAATATTAGATACCTCCATCTGGGATGGGGAAGACAGTGTGACGCCATTGCATGGATATGAGCTCATAGACCTTAGTGGATCTGGGAGTCACACCGGTTCTGGGAACCAAAGAGTCAAGTCAAGTGATTATGGGAATCACCGAGTCATGTTCATGGAGTTGCATTGCATAGAGTTTGCATGGTGAATGTGATTAAATGCAATGAGATGTGACCATTGTTGAGCTTATGAGTTTGTGGTTTAAATTTTTTATATTAATTTTATTTATATCTTATTATTTTGGAGATTTGTTATATTCATTATCTCAAAAAAAATAACGGGTACCATGAATGTTTTTCCGGTTGCCGCGCCGGCTGAGAACAACACTATTTGCGAACCTTTTCATTAAATGATTTTTTTTATTCACTGGGATTATATCTCATTAAAAGTGTTGTTTTCAGAGCACGAGTACGACGTCATTGATACTGAAGAGGCGTGAAGACTAAGTGGATTATATTAGTTATTATTTCTAGTTTGGTTGGTATTTTCTTGAGTAAGGAGCCGCATGTGGCCAGACAGGTTTATTTATTTGTCGTTGGGTTTATTAGTAGACGCCCGGTTTTTGAGCCTTGGGGTTTTTATTTGGATGTATGGATTTATTATTATATTATCACTTTGGATACTTTATATCTATTTTAATTAATATGAGGTATTTTCAGACCCGATTAAGTTGCAAAATTTTTATGACTTGTATGTTTTTAATTTAAAATTCTTTAAAGGATTTTTCATTGATTTTGTTTTGGGTTACTAATGTAACGAAGCTTGGAATGAGAAAATAATCCTAACCCTATTTTGAATTAGGAGCCCGAAACCTAGCTAGTTAGGGTAAGAGTGATTTTGATGATTAATTATAGTTGTATTGTTTGGTTGAAGGAGAAACTGTTAAACTGTGGTGTGATAACGAGGATCGTCGAAGTCAGAATTCCGGTGCTAACTCGGGTTGGGGAAAGAATCATTCTACCGTCAGAATCAATAAGTAGTATATTCTATAATAACTGTGTAGGGCGGCCTAAACCCAACTAGTAGTTGAGTAATCGACAAGACAAAAATCACATTGGAAACTTTTTCTGTAAAACCAATGGTGATCTGGGAATTGTAGGTTTATCGACATTAGGTTGATTTTAAGTATTTGGTGATGTCTGAGTTTATGTTGTTGAATTTACTGTGATACGCTGGTTGAGGTATTCCACTGCATGTGACGTATTATTTTTGGTGTTTGAATATTCTTGATATTGTGTTATTTTGGTGATATTGGAATATGTTGTTGATATTGTGTTATGCATGATCTGTCTGGTTTTAATATTGTGTTTAGTGGATTTTAAGCAAAGATATATATATTGTTAGAGAGATAATTGTTGGTTTGGGTGTGAGGATAATGGTGACTTAGAGGTGCCTAGCCTAAACTAATTATTTTTAAGAGGAAGTGTGACATAGAATATCTGTTAAGGCTTTCATGGAAGGTTAAGGAACTAGGATGATATTGATGTGGGTTGATGAGATTCATATAGATGTATTGTTATTCTCAACCGTATGAGTGGAACACACGAGGTCAGGATATCCCATTTTGGGATATCGGATATTGCGGGTGAGTGCCCTACGGATGTGGATGCCGAGGTAGACTACCGTAATATTCTTTTAGTTCTTGACACGTTCAAATGCTTTTAGCACTGGACCGTTTTGGACTGATATTCCTCGACGCGTTCGCATATTCTTGGCACTGGACCGTTTTGGACTAATACTCGTTTAATCATTGACGCGTTCGAAAGTTATTTGCACTGGACTGTTTCAAACTACTGACTAATGTGACAGGAGTAAAGATGGAGACATCAATATAAAATTTTAGTTGTAGGAGTTGAGGGTAGAGGATGATATAGTGAATTGAGGATGATTGTTGATTTGAGTTATGCGTGTCTATGGCTATTATTATATTATGTGCCATGTATTCTTTTCAACTTTTGATGATAGAACTGTTTCTTATCCCCTATGTTCTATATTGTGTATCTATTTTGTCATGTGATCGTATGAGAAGATCCGATGGAGGAACCGGTTGCTGAGGAGCTGGATGGGATTCCTTATGAACTGGATGCGGGAGGACGAGCTGTGACCCATGGTGATAAGGTCTAGATAGTTATGGCCGGTGCGTCTCGTGAGACGTTATATATTTTCTGCTAAGTACAACTTTTATTTAAGTATATGCCTGTGAGGGATCCTACTGAGAGGATGCCCTCAACAGTGTTTTGGTAATGTAATAAATAAACATGTGTGTATTTATATATTACAACGTTGGTGTGTTTAATTTGTAGAAGTTATATGATTATTAAATAAGTTTTAATTTTTACGTCTTTTCACGTTAAGCGAGCGATTAAAAGTAATAAATAATTAATGGCATAAATTGGCACAACGGGGTGTCTCAGTAGACAGTTTGGGAAAAGCTCAACCTTTTGAACACGATAGTTTCAGTATTATCAAATAGGTCATAAGACTACAGCCAAATACTAAACTAAAAACTACATTATCTCTTATGATCAACCATCTTGCTTTTGTTTATAAATTCTATTTTCCCAACTTTGATACCATTATTGATTTTAAAGCATAATCCAAGTTTATCCTTATTTTTCTGGTTTAAAAAGGTGGAGGCTCTCCTTTTTCTGATAAATGCTTCTACCTATCGAAGATATGCTCATAATTATAGACTACAACTTTAATTCCTCTTATGTTCTAACTTAAGAGTGCCCTAACACCCTGAACTTAATTTTACACCAAATAACAAAAGAGGCATAATACTCACTATTTAGTGTGTGTGTGTGTATAATGTTCTGCTGAATATACACTTCCCAAGTTAGATTTTTTTTTTTTGGCAAAAAGGCATGCAAAGGCATCACAATAGAGAAAGACATCCCAACTAGGTTGACACCCCAAACTCTACCAATCATCTGCAGCACACCTTAATAATATTAAATAAAGAAAAGGAATACAAAGAAATATGGGGGGACATGAACCTAACCCATGAAGAATTAATGAAACCTATAATTATGTAAACCAATCCTATTCCTGAAAAATTCTTCCTTAATAAAATCAGGAATAACATCCCACCAAACTAAGCCAGAAACACTATTGCCATAGCTAGCTAACTTGTCAGCACAATGATTACCCTCCCTATAAATATGGGAGACAGTGAATTGCATTTGCTTTGTGAGAAAGACACAATTGTTCCATTTATTTCTAATCTTCCAAGGGACAATGTTGATGTTATCAAATATCAAAAGCTGCCACCACAACTTGAGAGTCATTCTCCAACCAAAGATAATGCCAACCCTTCTTGAAAGCAAGCTCAATACAAAACATGGCTCCTTGTAATTCAGCAAGCAGAGAGGATTGAGAGCCAAGGTTGACTGCAAAACAACCTAAAAAATCCGAATTACAATCTCTAAAAAGACCACCACAGGTTGTTGGACCAGTAGATCCAACAGCACTGCCATCGGAATTACATTTCACCATGTTTCTTAAAGGAGGATACCATTTCACCTCTTTTAACCGAGGAGCAGGGATAAGGTGACATTGCATATTGAAGCTTTTTAAGAAAGTGAATTCAGATATGGAGTTAGTCGTTGTTCCTCTGCTATACTGACCAGACAGAGAAACATTCGAGTGGATTAAGGCCATGGCAGATCTGATTGACTTAAGCTTATTATCAAACCTAGCTTTATTTCTACAAAGCCACACGACATAAACAATGTTAAGAATACCTGTGATTATCATATCTTGAACTTGCGAGCTCCAGCCTTTATTGCAAATCGAGATAACAACATCAAATTAAGAGCAGTCAATAGAGCAGTTTAAATTGATCATGAACCATTGCCAAAGAGATTTAGCAAATTGACAATCTAAGAATAGATGCTTGGTAGTTTCAAAAGCCTTCTCACAAAGGCTGCACATTGAGACCACAATGCAGACTCTACTTTGCAAATTTTCATCAGCGGGTATCTTATTGTCCATTATCCTCCAAAGAATAAAGGATTTTGAGGGAGGAACACATGGATTCCAGATTAATTTAGTCCAAGGAACTACATGTCCTGCTGGATTAAGAAAAGTGAAAGCTTCCTTGAAGCTCAGGGAACCCGAATCTGTGCGAGACCACACCAAATGATTACTGCTTGGAGAAATAGGAATAGCAGTTCTATCAATCTCCTCTTTGAGATCAGGGGATTTAAGGAAAAGAGCATTAGGAACACACCAATTACCATCAATGATGAAATCCGAGACTTTAGCTGATAGACCAGCAAGCACATCATTAGGAATATTCAGGTACTCTGAAACAGTTTTTAGCAGCCATTTATCACCCCAAAAGTTGATGCTCCTACCGTTTCCCAAATTCCAAGAGACATTCTCCAAAACTTCATCTAAGTAGCACTTAATTCCAGGCCAAAGAGAAGAGGAAATGTGGTGGTTGATTGCTTTGTTATGCCTAATGGTTCTAGCTTTAAGCAACGCAGACCATTGATTCTTTGATGAAACAAACTCCCATCTCAGCTTTAGCAAACCTGCCCTGTTAACAGCTTTAATGGATCTAATGCCGAGACCTCCTTCATGGTTTGGTTTACAAACCTTATTCCAAGAAATAGTAACAATCTTTTTGACCTTAATATCTCCAGCCCAAACAAAGTTTCTCAACCACTTGTCAACAGAATTCAATAAGCTTACAGGCCATGCATATAGATGAAAGCTGTAAATTAACATTCCAAGAGCAATGGATCTTACCAGTTGAACTCTTCCCATGATAGAGAGAAGGGATCCCTTCCAAGAAGCTAGCTTACACTTGATTTTCTCTGCAATAGGGACGAGATGCATTCTTTTAGGCCTTCCTTTAAAAAGAGGGACACCCAGATATGTGAAAGGAAGAGCAGCATGAGAGAAACCAAGAATCTGAGAAAGAACAACCCTTCTTGAGACAGAGATGCACCCTGTGTAAAACTTAGATTTCTCAGTACTAATAACTTGACCAGAAACCTGCTCATAATCCTTAAATAAAGGCAACAGATTACTTAAACTTGTTTTGGAGGCTCTGCATAAAATTAAAATATCATCCGCATAAAGAACATGGCTAGGCATTTTGAAATATCTTGGGCCAGACATCAATTGCAACTTACCATCTTTAACTAGCTTGGTAATACCTCTACTTAGAACCTCTTCGGCTAAACAAAAAAAGAGGAGGGACAAGGGATCACCTTGTCGAACCCCTCGCTTGCAATTAAAGAAACCAATGGCCTTACCATTCACTGACATAGACAACTTTGCTGAGAGTAAAATTGTTTCAATCCAAGAGCAGAACTGATCATTAAAACTAAAGGACAGAAGAACCTGTAGTAAGAAGTTCCAGTCAAGAGAATCAAAGGCCTTTTTGATGTCAATTTTCAAAGCTATCTGACCACCAAACGATCTTTTATCAAGCAGATTTATACATTCTGAGGCTACTCCAATGCAGTCTATGATTTGTCTACCCTTAATGAATCCCCTCTGCTTTTCACTTATAATTTTAGGAGCTATAACTGCCAATCTGTCGGCCAAGATCTTGGTAATTATCTTGAACTTGAAGTTAGCCAGAGCAATAGGTCTAAACTGATCAATCTTGACAGCATTAGATACTTTTGGAATTAGAGTAACAATGCTGGAGTTTAAATTGGGAAGAATCCAACCATGTTGGAAGAATTGAAGCACAATATTGTACACATCTTGCACAATCACATCCCAATAAGTATGATAGAAATGGCCCCTAAATCCATCTGGACCAGGGGCACCACTAGCATTCATTGAGAAAACAACATCTTTAACCTCCTCTATAGAAGGCAAGTTAGTCAAGTAAGCATTGTCCTGAGCCGAAACAATAGTGGGAATAACTCTACCTATTATATCATTAGAGTGACAAACATTACCTTTAGCAAACAGATTCTGATAATATAGCAGAATATGATTTTCTATCTCAACTAATTTGCTAAGAATCTGGTCTTCATGCTGAAGGATAGTGATTTTATTAGTAGCACTTTTAATTTTGGCCATACGATGGAAAAATTCTGTGTTTCTATCACCCACTAGATGCCATTTAATTCTGGATTTCTCCTTCCAAAAATCTTCTTCATAACTAAGAGCAAGCTCCAACAACTTATGAGCTTCTTTCTCTTTATTGTGAAGCTCCACAGAACCACCATCGTTATTGATTTGAACCTGAATCTGATCAAGACTAGCCATGGCATCTCTTACATTTTTATGCACATCCCCAAAAGTCGACTTGTTCCAATCCTTCAACTTTAGCTTTAAGGTCTTCAATTTTTGAGTAAGAACAAACATGGGACAACCAATAATAGGGTCTTTCCAAGAGTCAGCAATGAAATTCCTGCAATCAGGGTGGCTAGACCATATTTTCTGAAATTTAAACATAGAACCAAATTGTTTATCCTCTTTTTTCAAGGATAAAAGGAGAGGGAAGTGATCAGACTTGGCTCTAGTAAGAGTGCAGCAAGAAACACTGCTCCAAAGGTCAAGCAGCTCACTGTTACAGAAGGATCTATCTAAAATCCTCTCTGTGTAGTTATTACCAATCCGACCATTCGACCAAGTGAAAGAGGAGCCCCTTGTGTCGATGTGAATGAGGTTGGAAGAATCAGTCCAAGATCTAAAATCTTCACAAGATAATTTAGAGGGCATGCGCTTGCCCCTATGCTCATGAGAACCCAAAACACAATTAAAATCACCTATATAACACCAAGGGACTCGATGAGACTGCTGGATAGAGGAAAACTCAGACCAAAGTTGTCTTCTCTTAATATAATTTGTTGAAGCATACACTGCAGAAATTACCATTTGCTTACCATCAACATCCACAGAACATGTAACTTGTTGATCAGAGCTAGATAAGATAGATGGAGAGAACAAGTTTGTACAAAGACACCACAAGTTAGGCATGTTATTGCCTCTGTCATTAACAGCAAAAAACCTCAAATTCAGCTCCTTCAAAAAATTGGCAGGCAGCTGTTGACAAGTAATCCATGGTTCAGAAATGAAAACCATGTCTGGTTTATGCAGAGAACATAACTTCTTCAGAACCAACCTAGTTTCGAGGTTAGTAGTGCCTCTAGCATTCCAACACAAAATCTACATTAAGCATAGTTTTGAGGACCACCCCTATCACGATCCTTCTTAGCATTAGCCTTCTGAATTTGAAGCTGCTTCTTTTTTAGCTTTTTCATTTGAGACTTTGAGCGGACCACAGTGAATTATGTTTCTTGTTCCAAATTAACTTTAGGATCATCAATCAAGTACTTATTTGGGACAATTTACTGAAAAGGAACTGAGTCGTCAATGCCATCCTCATCTTTCTCTACTTGCGTGCTCCACAGTTTACCAACAATTTGCATATCTTTAGTAACCGCAGGGTTGGAATTCCTAAAAGGAGTTGTAGTAAGTTGCACAGAATTTGAAACAGACTGAGCATCAGTGCCCAAATCTGTCTCAGGAACCAGACATGAAGACCCTTCCTTCGAATGTTGAATTAAGGGAGTGTCTAAATCGGAAAAAACATTGTATAATGCCTCTTCTGTTCCAATACTACCAATGGAATGAGCAGTGTCTTTGATAATCTCCACATCCATAACAGGGTTATTAATCAGTCCTATAACAAGATTTTTGTCAATCTGAGGATTCTGAACTGAGATAGGGATGTTGTTAACCCTAACTAAATCAGCTTTATCCACCTCTTCATCTTCCACAAACAAACTTGGATCTTGTAGATTTTCTCAAACAAACACTTGCTTACTTGTACCAGCTCCTGCAAGTTCATTGTGCACTATTGTCTCTTTTCCTTTTTCTGCTTTCTGTTTAGCAACATATTTGGAAATAACACGAGCAGGCTGGCTATCAGAAATAGCATGTTTACCATCATTCTCGGCATCACCAATATTTTTGAAGGAAGATAGTGAGTGGCCAATAGAATGACAAGAAATGCAGAATTCAAGCAGATTTTCATACTCTATATCCACCAGGAATTCAAAATGCTCTCTCTCAACCATCACTTTGTTTCGCAACACAGTTTTCAGATCAAGGTCAATAAGAACGCGAGCATAATGACCAAAATTACACTCAATAGTGCACTTACTTGTTGTAGCATCTAAGCAGATAAGAGTACCTATGCTGCCCGCTATAGCAAAGATGATCTTATGTCTCCAATATTCCTGTGCCAAACCCGAAATATGAATCCAACATTGTGTTGATGTTTGTTTTTGAATGACCGGTTTAAAATCTGGTGTCCATGAAAACAGACGCAAGAAACCTGGTTTTAAATTCCAAGATGTGACAGATCTTACCCTTCGTAGGTCGTCTAAAGAAGAAAAGGAAAACTCGTAATAGCCCTTACCAAGAGAGATCACACCCCATGGTCCAAGGGGCTTCCATAATGATGATAACTTGGCTTTCAAGGCATCAACCCTAATCGGGCTATCTCCTTTAGAAAGGATAATACGGCCGTGAAGGTGATTCTTGCAATCATCAAGACCAGCCTTGTACTCGTCTTCCGGAATTTTTATTGCAATATGATCCCCTTTGATGCGAGGTTTAGGTAGTTGGTTGTGTGGAATATCACAAATATTCCTGAGTGCCTCAGCAAAGGTCTTTTGTTGTGGAGAAGGCTGCGATGGTTCATGAGAAGGATCCTTTACTGGAGACCCAAATGGTATAGGAGAGCTTAAAGGAGACAAAGGATCAAGAAAGCGCCATGGACAGATCGCCATGATCAACCACAATGCAACCCTAGGGAGCTACGTGAGCCAAAACCCTCACTTCCAAGTTAGATAAAGGTGAAGGGGAAAAAAATCATAAGCTTGAAAAACTATGAAGTAGTTTCAAGGTTTCATCAATATGCTTTCCTAATAAAATGAACCTAGCCATACAATAGATAGTTTCACCAAAGCATATTGTAGTTGTAAAACAGATTGTTCCCAACATATATCAAGAACTTATAAAAGTAACAGTCATAGCCTGAGCTGTTGAACCTCTTGCTGCCAATGAAAATATAATGGTAAAAAACCAACCTTTCCTTTTAAAGTTTTAGCTATCAGTGCATGCAATCGCATGCACCCTTTCACATTAAAGATGAAACCTCTTCCAGTTCCAAGACAGGCTTCTCTTCCTATTCAACTTTAACAACTGTCACCCACACCTATCACAATGAGCACCTAGCCCCTGAATTGGTTTTCTTATTTTTTGGGTAGTTTGTTTCATGCATAATGAAGGATTAATTGCTAATATTCATGTGTCTATCGATGATGGGGTCCTTATATCTTATTCACTTTGTTTGACTGGTAATATTGAATGAGAGTCATACTCTCACCAAGAGAAGCCTTTTAAACTACATAGTAGATTTGCAAACTTCATACAACATGAGAAGCTTTTTAAAAACGGTATATCTATGGCTTCTTATCCTCAGGGCAAGGAATATACATTGTCATCTCAATCTTCTGGCTGTGAGTATTATGATAATAAATTATCTATACCTAAAACTAATATGGCAATTAAACTAAAGCAACAACCCAAAAGGTGGAAAAGTACTTTTTTAGCTCATGATCCTTGATTGTCTTTGGAGGGAGAAGAATACTAACAGGCATAATATACATTGTTGTTCAACATAGTAATTTAGTTTAAATTTGTCATCAGGATTCTCATTCCATTAACCAGAAGTGTAGTTCCACTTCCAAACCAATTTCTCATCTTTCTTCAAATCAAATTTAACTCACTGTGCATCTTTAGAATTCATCCCAATACAAATAAGCATATATGTGAGTTATAAAAACAAAAATTACTAAATCAAGATAAAACAAATACAAATGAACCATAAATCTTTGTCTAATACTTACTGAGCTGTGAAAATTTACACTCATTCCATGGCTTCCATAGCTGTGACACCCTAACTCGGGTCATCACATGGTTACCCGTTTGCGGAAATAAAACTTAATTTGCTGGTTGCTTTCGGAAAATAATGTTTTCTCAATGTTCATCCTTTCAAAATATGGCGATAATTTTTTTTCTTTTTAACCTTATAACAACAACAACGTAATCAAATCACACTTAAATACATAATGTATATAAGTCATACAACTATACTGCCTCATATGTCTTCACACCTAGATCATTATCAGTTTTATTCTCCTAAACACAATATATCAAAATAGGACCTAAGCTGGTCGTAACTAACTAACGACACTACCGCCAATCGGAGCAAAGACAAAGATGCCTCGAACTAGACAGCCTTCTCCTTTTTGTAGAGATCTCATCCCTTGTGCGACTCTGATATGTTTGTAAGGGTGAGACGCCAATATATGGATTTAACAAAATAACTAAATGCTCGCACAAAAGAAGACACATGCACATATACATAAACATCTCAATTATAGCATACAGTTTATCAGTGGGTTTCACACCCCAAACATCAACATTGAAAAACTATGCATGAACACTTCTATCCATCATCTAAACATTCACACTTAATCTCATGAGATATCCCAACAAGTAATGAGTTGATCAGACTCCCAAGCACGCAGCCAGAACACCAGGCACGCAGCCAGAACACAGGCCCACAGCCAGAATACAGGCACGCAGCCATAACACAGGCACGTCTGCCAATGCATGCAAAACACTTTTGTTTCATTCTTTTCTTTGTGTTCAATCTTTCTTTGCCAAAGCTCAAAATGGCTTACAACCGACATAGTTTTAAAACACCCTTAAAACTTTTATTACAACACAGGACCTCACAGTCCGAGTGCTCAATCACGACACCTCTCGACCGATGCACCAGTCTTAGGTTCGTGGTACTACAAAACATCTTCAATGTTTCAATACGGTATACCTCGCGTATACGGTATAGGCCCTCAAGTCCAAATGACCTCGAGTCCATCACAACACAGAACCTTAGTACCTCGACGTCTCGGTTACTAAGTCCAACTGTACTTTCAACACGGTTGAATCAACTTTTGACTTTCAGAAATTCTTTTTCCAAGGTAGAAATTCATTATAAAATCCTTAAATTATAAAACTTAGTTTTTCACAAACCAATGAGTCACTTGAGGTTTATTCTCCTCAAAATATGCATTGCCGTTTCAAAAATACTTGCTGTCTACACTTTTCCAAATTTGCCGTCAAATATTATTTTTAAGGCTTTTTAAGCCAAAACTTAACTTTTTCCACTTAATTAATTTTCTAAAATCATGATTAACTTATTTTCACCAATTAATTTCATAAAAGAATATTTTGTAATATTCCGGAATTTCTTACGTAAAAATTAGCAGTGCAAAAATATTTTCACAGTTTTACTCTCATTGTGACTCATAAATTACTTTTACACTAACAAATCATTAAAATAATAATATTTCTCAAAACTCATTATTTTTCCAAAATAATATTTTCCACTATTATTATATTCCAACATTTCCCATAAAACGTTGAATATAATTTTCACAGCTTATTAAAGTTTTTATCTGATTAATCGGTTGTGCACACCCACCACCGAAGCTTCTCAAACAACACTCACAAATAACATTCAACAACAATTATCAAGATTATATCCCCAGGCAGATCATGCATCATAGCAATATAATATACAACTGCAGATAATTAAATAAATTAAGAGCAGATCAAACACCGATACACAGATAAACAACACAACGTAAACAACATAAACAAATAACCACAACCACATATAAATCATATAAACCACACTACAAACAAATAGTTATTGAGAAAAATCCCTCAGGTAAGCTCCCCTTACCTCTCGAAGAACTTAGCTTCCGATTTAAAACTTTGTCGTGAATCTGGGAACCGTCAACGCACGTACACGATAATCTAGTTTATCCTTCATTAAACATAATACTCAATCAACAAACAAACAACTAAATCAAGCCTAAAATCCTACATGTTGGTTTCGGTCAAGGGCTGACTTTGGGGTTAGAAATCTCTAAAATTTCTAAAACTCTTGGATTAATGATTCCTAGTTACTTAAAACCCTAAATCAATGATCATTGTACAAAGATTGAAATTAAATCTTCCAATACTCAAACAATTTAATTTCAGACATGAAAACTAAATTAGCTTAGAGACCTTGATTCATTTCAAACAACATAGATCCAATACCTACATAACTTATAAGATTGGATCATGTAAAGAAAATGAACAAAATCCTTCCCCCACCAAGACATAGGTTCGGCCTCTTGAGGTTAACTAGGCACGAAAATTTATTTTTATGCACACTCTTGGATCTTGAATATATAGAGGATAATAGGATCATAGAAATTGGTTTCACATTTTTAGGATTTTTCTATGATTTACTATGATTTTTCAAAGTTCTGGATCTAGAAACTTAAAAGTGATGAACATAGATGAAATAGACTTTGAATCATGAAAATTATTGAAGAACATAGACATGATTAGGTAAGGAGAATAGGATTCACCTCTTGAAGATCAAAAACAAGTGAAGATCCAAGGACTTGCTTCACAAAATCAAGCTATGTAACTTAGGAGTTTTAATGGAAAATGGCAAAGTTGATGAAGAAGATGAAGTGCTCCTTAAATAGGTGTGAAGTTGGGCCTCTTGGCAGCCTTGAGGACGTGGGTTTCAAGGGCAAAAGGGTCAATATGCCAAAAATCCAAGGACAAAGGTGTAATCTTGCTTTAGGTTAATTTGTAATTAAAATCAACCATAAGGGCAAAATGGTCATTTCCCCTAAAAAGTAATCATAACCATGAGGATTCATCCCATGACTCACCCCTTGTGACTCATCATGATTTGACATCCTATTTATCCGTTAGCGGATCCCGAAAATCCCGTTTTCAGCTCCGTCGTTTACCCGATTTCGTATAACGCCCGCATAATATATTTTAATTCACTTTTTAAGTGAAAAATTTTAAAATAGCCAAAGAAGTTGGAAACTTCATAAAAAAATCTTAATTGTTTCGTTCACGAGTCAAAATTAGGTCATTTGAGCAGTAAAATCTTACTGTCAATAAATTGCAGACCGGGTTTCGTCTGAATTTTTGACCCAAAATTTCACCGTATACTTATAAAAATAAGTATGATATGAATATGACTTTGGTTTTCCAAAAATCATTTTCTAAGTTTCAGATAAAAATATAAACATTTATTTATATTTATACCGATCTTAGAAAGCAGAAAAATCGGGGTGTTACAATAGCGACACCATCCCCTAGGAGTCCTTATCTCCCTCCTTCATATTGTTCAGAAAGTCATCCTTTCATCTCTTTCTCTCCTTCCGTCTCTCTCCCCTCATATGCAGATTAATAATGGACCACATCAAACCAATTTTGCATCATCAATAACTCCACATCTAATACTAATATACATCTCAAGAACAGTTTCTAAGCCCAACCTAGAGTCATATTTGAAAGGGTTTCAATTAGTGAAAGAATGAAAAGATCTTCCTTCTCTAAGCATAAAAAGTTCCCACAAGCCCACAGAACATAACTGATTGTATAATTACTTTATGCAATACCAACTCCCCTCGTACCACAAAACAGCTCTAAAGCTTTCAAATCATTTCACTTGAGAATTAAACTATTCATCATGACAATTCTGTAAATTTCCTTTTTAAAATATTTATAAGCATCAGAAGTCATCCCATAGCCTCCATACATGTCGATGAGTAAATTTACAGAGGCATACCATAAACATAATTCCAACTTAAAAGAAATCTCTAGAGGGAAAGACACCGACAAATTGCATGAATTCAGTTCCAATTTAATACACATGAGAATTGAAAAATCATACAATGGCACAAACATATAGCTATTTGACAGTAAGAAGAAAGATTGATTCTTAGAGAGAGGGCAAACCTTCATCCAATTGAGAGGAACCTAGGAGAAAGAGGTTTCGGCCTCTTCGTCACTGCCATTTTAGCTCGTCATTGGTACTCCAAAGTGTTTGGTGGTCGTCGTCGTTGCTGCCGTTTAGAAACCCGCCGCCACCGCCTTCCTCCTTATAGTCCTCTCCGCTGTCGGCGTTCAAGCTCGTCGTGGGTTCTCCTCAGTGCTTGATGGTCTCCATCCTTGCTACCATTTAGAAACCCACCACAGTCGCCTTACTCCTCGTCGTCCTCTTCGTCGCCGCCATCATCGACCTTCGTCCTTTTTTTACGTGAGAGAATGTCGTTGTCCCTAGGTTGTGTGTAACCTGAGAGTGGAGAGAGAGAGACTGAAATTGGTAAATAACAAACTAAACAAAAGAAAATAAAATAATTAAAACTCCCTAATTGGTGGAGACCATGCCAAGTCAGATGTATAGTAAAAATAGCTATTCAATCTTATTACTATATAGATTCTTTTGTATTTTTCGGAAAGATAAAAATATCATTATTGAAATAAAGATAATAAAGAATTTATATCAAAATGTAACTTTTTTTTCTCCTCAATTTTTTTGTTCTTTTTTATTTTTGTCTACTTCAAATAATCTATAAATTTATTTATTATTTTCTATTTTACTTCTCTTCAACTTATTTTTTCTCACTATTTCTTTTGGTAACTTAAAGAACATTAAGCCTTTGTTTGTTTCAAGTGATTTTGGAACGAGAGAACTGGCAAAGAGAGAACCTCCAGAGAAATTAAGGAGTTCAGTCGTTTGGAAGAAGGAAGAAATGAGAGTAGATGAAACTGCATTGGTAGGACCCACAACCAACAAAATCTCTCCATTTGAAGCAAGAGAACACTAGAGAGTGAACCAAAAAACGGAAAAGACAATTTTGTTTTTTCTTTTATGCTAATACATATAATATTAAAGGTAAAAATGTCTTTATAAAAAATTTCAACTTTTCTTTTTTTTCCACTTCTCTCATACTTCTCTCAATCCAAACAACTTAAAAATTTATCTAATTTTTACACATTATCTCTTCTCTCATATTTGTTTCCACTCTACTTCTTTCTTTCCTACTTCTCTTCTCTTCTCATCGAAACAAACCATAAGAAGCTTTTTTTAAACATTAAAATAAACAAAAACAATGAAAATATGAGATCACTGAAAGTTAGGTGCTCATGGCATGGCATTTACCCAACTAACAAGACAATTACACCCACATGTGACCTGTCCTCATTTGCCACCACAACTGACACGTGTCACTACTCACACTCTCCCTCCTTTCACCGGAACAGCCGGTTATTTAAATGCGTAGGGACGCTTTCGCTTTGCAGTGTACGATTGTCGGAAGTTGGAACCGGGTACCACCCAGAGATTCTTATCTATCATTGGAGATTTGGAGGGAAAACATTAAATTGGTTTTTTTTTCAAAGTCACACACTTTTAGAAATTATATATCAAAATATCCTTCCTTTAAAATAATTTATCAAACTAACCTACTTTTGAATAAAAAATTATTTTTTTAGTAGGCCCAATTTGACCAGTGTCATTGACTTGTTGACCTGCCACATGGCAAGTCATGATTAGTCCAAAAAAGGTGCAACAAAAAAATTAATTTAAAAAAAAATTTGGCAAACAAAAAGGTCAGTGTCAGTAGCGCTGGTGGAGTGGCGCCAGTTTGACTGACGCTATTGACCTGCCACGTAGCAGCTTCTGATTTGTCCGTAAGTTTTTTTTGAAAAACATTTTAAAAAAAGAAAAGAAAATTAGATTATTAATTAATAAATATAATTCTATTAATAAATTTTATCATTATTAAATTATACTAATAATATAATTAATAATCAATTAATACCAATTAAATTTTATCATTATATAATTATACTAATTAATAATAATATACAAATTTTAAAATAAAATTATACCAATTAAAAGGTTTTTGGGTTAAAATAAATAAATAAAGAAAATAAAATTATATTATATTATTAATTAATTAATATAATACTATTAATAAATTTTATAATTATTTATTTATATTAATTTATAATACTAATAAGATAATTATTAATTAATTAATACCAATTAAATTTTATCATTATATAATTAAACTAATTAATAATAATATAATAATTTTAAAATACAATTATACCAATTAAAAGGTTTTCTGGTTAAAAAATTAAAATAAAGAATAGAAAATTAGATTATTAATTAATTAATATAATTCTATTGATACATAATTATCATTATATAATTATAATAATTAATAATACTAATAATATAATTAATAATTAAATAATACAAATTAAATATTTTAATTTTTATAATTGTATTTTAAAATTAGTATATTATTATTAATTAGTATAATTATATAATGATAAAATATAATTGATTTTAATTAATTATTAAATATATTATTAGTATTATTAATTATTATAATTATATAATGATAAAATTTAATAATATAATTAAATTAAATAATTAACACTCTAATTTTATTTTCTTTATTTTATTTCTTTTAACCATAAAACCTTTTAATTGGTATAATTGTATTTAAAAATTAGTATATTATTATTAATTAGTATAATTATATAATGATAAAATCTAATTGGTTTTATTTAATTACTAATTATATTATTAGTATTATTAATTAGTATGATTACATAATGATAAAATTTAATAATAAAATTATATTAATTAATTAATAATATAATTTTATTTTTATTTAAATTTTTTTTACCAGAAAACCTTTTAATTGGTATAGTTTATTTTAAAATTAGTATATTATTATTAATTAGTATAATTATGTAATGATAAAATTTAATTGGTATTAATTAATTATTAATTATATTAGTAGTATTATTATTTAGTATAATTATATGATTATAATTATGTAATAATTAAATTATATTAATTAATTAATAATCTAATTTTATTTGCTTTATTTTAATTTTTTTAACCAGAAAACCTTTTAATTCGTATAATTGTATTTTAAAATTAATATATTATTATTAATAAGTATAATTATATAATGACAAAAATTTAATTGGTATTAATTAATTATTAATTATATTATTAGTATAATTTTATAATGATAAGATTTATTAATAATATTATATTAATTAATTAATAATCTAATTATCTTTTTCCTAAAATTTTTTTAACAAGAAAAACATTTTTTAAATTTTTTTTGAAAAAAAACTGACGGACCAATCAGGAGCTGCCACGTGGTATGTCAATGTCACCAGTCAACCTGCCGCCACTCCACCAGAGTCCGCCACGTGGCGCTGAGCTTTTTTATTTTCACCAAATTTTTTTTTTCAATCATGACCTGCCACGTGACAGGTCAACAAATCAATGGCGCGGGTCAAACGGGCACCACTAAAAAAATAAATTTTATTTAAAAATAGGTTAGTTTGATATATTGTTTCAAAATGAGATTATTTTAGTATATAGTTTCTAAAAATGGGTCACTTTGGAAAAAAAAGCCCATTCAATTATAAATTTGGTTCTTATTTGTATAATTTTTATTTAATTTTTTTTTAAATTAGTTTTTACACTTATATAAAAATGTAAAATCATATCTAGCTTTAACTTCTATTTTAATATTATTAGTTTAGTTCGTATTAAATATTTTGCAGAGAATTAAAGCGCTTCTAAGTCTAACATACCCTTTATTAAATAAATAAATAATGATCATTCAAAAAAAAAAACACAAATTACATCGAAGGAATATATTTGACATTGTACAAAGAAAATAATATTTAAATAAGTCCTTATTAGATAAATAATCACTTACTTTATTAACAAACTCATAATATTATAATTGTGTCATATTTTTGGGTAACCATATTATAGGTACGAAGTTTCACAATCGTTGGTAGTGACCAATCTTTGTCGGGAAAACTGTTGGGTGCACAATATGAGTTCTTCCCTTCCAACCAGATTTTTTCATATATAAAAGTCAGGATTCAAATCCCTGATCACTTGTTTAAGATGTCTAAATTTCTTACCCCTTAAACCAACCAGATGCCGGTAATTGTGTCATATTCTAAGTTAATATTAGAGATTATTTAAAAAACTTTAAAACTTTAGGAACTATTTTAAAAATACAGATAATATATTAAAAATAAGTTTACAATCATAAGGACCTGGAATTTCATATAATAAAAAATATTGAGTTAATCACCAATATGATCCCTAAAATTGTAGGAGGGTGTCAAGTTGATCTCTCTTAGGAAATAGACAAAAAGTTCCCCAAATTGAAAACATTCATTACATTATGGCTCGTAAATTGAAAAATATCGACAAATTAGAATAAGTTGATAAACTTTTTTTTTTAATTTGGAGAATATTTGTGTCTATTTCTTAATATAATAGATCAAATATCGTCAAATTAGAATAAGTTGATATATTTATGTTCTACTCAATTTAATATATTTTCAATCAGTTTTATGTGTATGGTTAATGAATTTTTAGCATGAATTTAAATAATAAAAAAAACAAATGGATGGTGCAAATGACCTTTCACGATGTCGTTTTTGACAAGTATCAAATGTCAATAGTATTTTAAAAACCGAATCGACTGGTTCAACCGAAAACCAGCTGTACACGTTTTAAAAATTGTTGGTTCTGCAAATGGATGGACACGTTCTTTGGTTTGGTGACCTGTATGCGCCACTAGCCCACTATTATAAGTTTAAAATAAATAAGTTTAAACCGGTTTGACTAAGTTTTAAAAATCAAAATAGTTTTCTTTCAAAAAAAAAAATAGTTGTAGTAAAAAAAACATGCTTTCTTCTGGCACATAAAAAAAACGCATCGAGTCATAAAGTTTTTTAATATAATTTTTCATTTATACAAAAAATATATATTATATATATATATATATATTATATAAATATAATTTATTTATTTATTAAACATCCGATTTAATCAATAGCCAAATTGATTGAATCAATTGAACTATGACTCGAAGATCTCGTTAATTTGATCTTTCGATTCGTTGTTTAAAACATCTAGTGGCATAAAAATCTGAATATTTTTTTATACAAAATCTGAATATTTCACATTTTTACCTATATAGAATAGTATCATAAAATCTAGGAGAATAACAGTATCTTTAGAACATTTTTCAAGAAATAAAAAAAATAAATTTTTTATGAAAAATTGATATAATTCATCTTTTAAAAAATAAAATAATTAATTTTTCAATTAAAAATTATTTTTTTTGATTACTTAAATAATGTGACAAAGACATTCGTCAATACGACGTAAAATTTATTTCCTATACACATGCCATCAGAGACAAATGTGGGTCTTACTCCACGTGCCGGGAGAACCAGGACAAGAGGCGCCGTGCATGCCTCTAAAGCCCCGCTACCTGACACCGGTACAAATTGAACGTTGGCGAAGAGGCTTTTTTTATTTAAGGGTTTTCTAATCCGTGTAATTTTATATAGATTAAAGATCTTTAAAAAGTAAATTTATGTATGAATTAATGTATTTTATATTTTTAAAATTGAAATACTTAATTTTTCAATAAATAATTATTGTTTTTTAGTTTATTAATATGTAAAAAGTTATATATGATAAAAAAAACCTTTTTATAAACTGACTTATATTTATAGGATAAAATTATTTATTAATTTAAATTGATTTTGAAACAAATTTTTAAATTAATATAACTTTTGACATTTGCCAATATAGCATTTTTAAAAAAATTGCTGATGTATAAAATGTTAGATCAGTTTTTTTTTTTAAAGGAAAGATCAGTTTACATTTTTGGGTCTTGCTAACCAGTGTCCTAAGAATATTGGTTAAGAAATTAAGTAGAAGAAATAATTTATTGATAAACTAAAATTTCAAGTGTTCAAGATAATAACTTCATCGTTTTTGCATAAAAACTTATCATTTCAATTCCTTAACCAGTACCCTAAGGGTACTGGTTAGCATTTCCCTATATTTTTAAAGTTGTCTTTTCTTGTTTAAAAAGTCAGCAAGTTAATAGATAATATCATGTAGGCAAAATAAGTAGATTGATCATATACGTTTATTTTATTTTTTATATTGGTCTTATAAGTTTTGTATTTTTCAAATTGGTCCTATACGTTATGTTCTATTTTTACATTAGTCTTTTCCGTCAATTTTGACATAACCCGGTCAGATCAAAAGCCATGTGTCGAACTAAGGTGATAGTCACATCAGATCAAAATTAACGGCATTAAGTAAAAATTGACGGAAATGACTAATGTGAAAACGAAACAGTTGTGTAGGACCAATTTGAAAAATAAAGAACTTATAGGATCAATATTAAAAATAAAATAAACGTATAGGACCAATTAACCTATTTTACCTATCAATATAGTTGGGTGTTCAAAATAGGTGTGCAAATAACACATCTCACAAGGAAGGGGCCGCCCGGAAAACAACTATTTTGGATACATAAATGTAGAAAAATGTCACTCCCTCTGCTTTTTTTTTTTTATAATTTTAAATATTTGTTTTTATTTCAATACAATGTGTGTTTTATAAACCCAAGACATATTTGATCATTTTTTTTTCATATATACCCTTATAATAGAATTAAATTGAAAAGCCTTGAAAATACACAAAACCTTCCAAGTACATAAATGGCTAGTGGAGTATAGAGTAAATGTAGTTGGAATTTATAAATAATTAATGGTAGAAATAATGATATTTTGGTACAAATATAAACACATTAATGATTTCTTAATTTATGTGTAGAAACCTTAAATTACCAAAGAAAAAGAACGGAGGGAGTAATCAATATCTTTAAGAGTTTAATTGTTATACACTGATAGTGTAAAGTTTTTTACACTGTCAACTAATCACCAATTATAATATGGATGACTTTTAAGATATTTAAGATAAGATTCAAGAAAATCTACTGACATGACAATTTATGATTGAATGTCTGTGTAAAAGAGCTCTACATTGTCAGTGTATATCAATTAAACTTGATCTTTAATGTGTTGGTCAAGAAATTAAATGACAATTTTTCTATGTTAAAACCTAATACTCCCTCCAGTCTCTATTATAAGCAAAAATTAAATAATACATACATATTATTAATCTTATCGAATCTTGTAAAAATATAGGTTTGTTACCTAAATTACCTTTCATTTAAAACTTCAATCTGCATTAAATGAGTCATTGGAATTTTTATTAAATGGAGGGTATTTTGAGAATAATGGCATTAAATGAGTTATACAAAAACAAAATTTGCTTATATATTGGACAAAAAACGTTGGGACTTTTTCGCTTATAATAGAGACCGGAGGGAATATAGCTTTAAATTTTTAAAGGAAAATATTAACGAGTGTCCTTACTTGTTAAAGAATCGAGAAAAAAAGTTTTTATTGAAAATTTACTTATTTAATATTTAAAGAAGTGAAATAAAGTTTTCGAATAAAAACTTTTTTTAGTCCTTAACAAATATCATGAAGACATTTTTTAACATCACTCATTTTTAAAATATTAAACACATTACTTTGAATAAAAAAGTTATTATTAATTTATAAATTAGAGCTCTTAAAACATATATTACCAAGATATATATTCATTTATTCTAACAATAATTATAAATAATCACATTTTATTGTTACAATAATTATCTTAGAATTCCTATATAGAATTATTGTAATTAATTGAATTCTTATGACTTATAGCTCATAGTTTATTAATTTTTTTATTTTTTCTTATTAATTTAATGAAATTATCACTTTATTCTGTCTATCATAAATATGTTCTTCAACATCATTTTATATTTATAAGTTAATTCAATCGTTAATTTTAACAAACATTTCAAATTCAACCAACTTGCTTTTCAACTATCAGTTAGTAATTATAAGTTATCAGCTAAAAATTAACTTATAAATTATAAATTAGCTTGTCACCTATTTTTATCGAATAAAAATGAAAAGCAAGAACTTTGGGTCTTTCCAAGATCAGGGGTGGCCCTGAGCATGGGCGAGGTGGGCGACCGCCCAGGGCCATATTTTTTTTGGGCACCAGATAGTAGGTAAAATATTATTATATAGTATATATAGATATTAAATAAAAAAAACTATATAATTATTTTTTTACCAATAAAATAATTATTCCAAAAAAATTATAATAGAGTGGTAAAAAATAATATGGCAAATGCATATGTATATATTAGAATATCTTTTTAATTTACTATAATTAAAATTTCATACACTCCTAATTTATTTACTGTTTAGACTTTCTTTTCCCTAAAACTCTCGTTCTTTTGTTTTAATTGCATAATATTACTTTGATTTTTATCGAAAATAACTTTTTAAAGAACCTTGATTATGAACGGATTATTAATTATTTTGCAGCAAAAATATTAGAAGGACAATTTTTAAATGATTATGAGAATACTATTTCCTTAGTTCACCCAAGACACCAAAAATCTCATGACCGGCATTGTCGAAGATATAGACATCGTCCAAATCTCACCATAGTTCAATAGCAACAACTTGACAAGTGTCAAATTGTAAATATTTTGAGAGGCCACGTTTAGTTGTTTCATACACAGTTAGCTAGCATGTGGCATTTTCAGCACAACAATGCCTCTAAGAAATAATGATCGATTTTTATTATGTAATGAGGTTAAAGTAATCTTTAGTTTCGTGATATTGATTTTCAATTTGGTCCCTTACGTAAAAGGTTATCAATTTGGTCCCTAAATATAACACTGGTTTTCAATTTGGTCCTCACTGCTAATCGGTCCCTATATAAGAGGGACCAAATTGCAAATAGTATCATATATAGGGACCAAATTGAAAATAATTGTCACATGTAGGGACCAATTTCAAATATTTTTTTTGTTGAATTGGTCCCTACATGTGACAATAATTTGTAATTTGCTCCTCTTATATAGGGACCAGTTAGCGGTGAGGACCAAATTGAAAACTAGTGTCACGTATAGAGACCAAATTGATAACTTTTTACGTATAGGGACCAAATTGAAAATCAATGTCACGTATAGAGACCAAAAGATTACTTTAACCATGTAATAATAACACATTAATGTGACGTTCAGTTATAAAAATAACAATTTTTATAAGGGTGTTACTAATGAGTGCCTTAAGGACATTGATTAAGGAACCCACAAAAGAAAAATTTGTATTGGAAAACTAAGTATAACACTTTTCAAAATGTTAAATACATTTTTCCCATATAAATTTTCTATTCTTGATTCCTTAAACAATACACTGAGGGTACTCATTTACCATAGCTGGCCTAAGGGAAAAGCTAGTGAAGCAAGGGTTTTAGGCCTCCAATTTAATTTTTTTTACTATTTGGGGTAAATAAAAATGAAAATAGAGAAAAAGTATTAGTTGATGAACAAGAAAAAGAAATCAATAAATTAGAAGAATCCACTATTAAAAATATATATCAACAAATATTATCTAATATCAACAAGGTTTTTATATCATGTGCAACTTTGTACATGTTAAGAAACCTAAAAACAACAACTATTTATTGAAAAACTAAACATTTCAGTTTTGAAAGTATAAAATACATAAGTTTATATACAAACTTACTCTTTTAAGAACCTTAACCTGTGCAAAATTGTAAATGATAGAAAAACCCTATCAATAATGTCTCTACGAAGATTAAATGGATTGGTTTTAGACCCAATGAGTGTGGCTCATTTGTTTGCGCAGGCTGAGCTTGTGGGAGAGGAGTTGAGTTCGAATCCCACAGAACATATCTTTGGGAGGGACGAAGAGCCTTAACTGTGACTAAGCACCCGAGCGGATATCAGTCCCATAGCGGGTCCAAAGGATCTAAGCTTGTGGGGATACTCCATGGACCCACCGGGGAGCCAAAGCCCCTAATTACGGTGGGTTTCTATAAAAAAAATGGATCGCTTTTACTATCGATTGAAAAAGAAATGATAAATGAAATCAATTATAATAATTTAATAAATGATTTTGGATCTCAAAAAACACGAAAGATAAACTTTAAATAGAAATATAATAATTTTACAAAAATATTGTTATTTGCTTTAAAATTGCCTCAGCTCTGAATTCGCTTTAGGACTCAATTAGTGTTGGGCCAACCCTATAGTTAGGATTCTCCTTTCAAGGGTGTTGCTAATGAGTGTTACATAATAAAAACACTTACAAGAGTGCTAACAAATGCTCTTATGATGTTGTTTAAAAAATAAAAAAGAAAATTTGCATAGGAAGATGGTATATTTAGTATTTTAAAAAGTGTTACACTTAGTTTCTCAATACAAACCTTTCTTTTATGGGTTCCTTAACCAATACGTACCCTTAGGACACTCATTAATAAGACCCAAACACTTAATTAGGAATCATGAAAGTAAATTATTAAAATAAAATATAAATAAAACCTATCTTTAACTTTAAGAACTTGTTAAACAACTTCCATTTGGGGTTGCTTTTAGAGCATCTTTAATGATGCAACCCTTTAGAATCGTTTAAATCGCTTTCTATAAGTCCTACCATGCTATCTCACAATTTTTTTACTTTATATTACTTTAACCAACTCTCAGGGGTGGAGCCAACAAATCTCAATGAGGGGGGCCAAAATCTAATTTAAATAACATGAAATAGTAACAAAAAATTAACTAATATATAAAAGCAAATTATATGATACAAACTTGATATGATTAAAAACTTAATATAATATAAATTACTCAAATAGATTTGTAGTTAACTTTAATATCTACCTAAAACCTTCATTTCTTTAATAAGTGTCCTGAGGGTATTGGTTAAGGAACCTACAAAAGAAAGGTTTGTATTGATAAACTAAGTGTAACACTTTTTTTTTGTTCATAGGAGGCATACTTAGGTCTTATTGTGACACCCTAAACTTGGGTCGTCACATGGTTACCCGTTTGCGGAAATAAAACTTAATTTGCTGGTTACTTTCGGAAAATAATGTTTTCTCAACGTTCATCTTTTCGAAATATGGTGATAAAATTTTTTATTTTAACCTCATAACAACGACAACGTAATCAAATCACACTTAACAACACATTGTATATAAATCTTACAACTATACTGCCTCATATATTTTCACACCTAAATCGTAGTCAGTTTTACCCTCAAAACACAATATAACATAATAGGACCTAAGCTGGTCGTAACTAACAGACACTACAGCCAATAGGAGCAGCACAGCACGCTTCCAACTAGACAGCCTTCCTCTTCTTGTAGGGATCATACCCCTTGTACGTCTCTGAGATGTGTTGTAAGGGTGAGACACCAATATATAGATTTATCACCAAAACTAAATGCGCAACACAAAAGAAGGCACATACACATATACATATTTATAACAACATACTCATTCATATTATATCACATCGTTTGTCAATGGGTTTCACACCCCAAACATCAACGTTGAAAAACTATGCATGAACACTTCAAAACATCATCTAAACATTCATACCTAATCTCATGAGATATCCCCAACTTCGTGGTGAGTTGCTCAGACTCGATAGTTACCGGCACACAGCCACAGGCACACAGCCAAAACCTATCACACACTGTCCAACATCGTGGCACAGGTGTCACAACGTAGATGGGACCTCATTGTCCACCAGGCACAATAAGAACATCTTTATGATCTACCATGACGCCGCAAGGTAATCAATCGTATAAAACCCATCACACACTGTCCAACATCGTGGCACAGGTGTCACAACGTAGATAGGGCCTCATTGTCCACCAAGCACAATAAGAACATCTTTATGATCTACCATGACACCGCAAGGTAATCACTCATATAATCATGGCACGTCTGCCAAATGCATGCAAGAAAAACATTTTGTTCTCGACACTTTTCTTTGTGTTATATCTTTATTTGTCAAAGCTCTCAAAAGCTTACAACCCATCATCGTTTTTAAACATCAAAGCTCTCAAAAGCTTTCAACTTATCATCGTTTTAAACATCGAATGCTCTCAAAAGCATCATCGTTTTCAACATTCGAATGCTCTCAAAAGCATCATCGTTTTAAACATCGAATGCTCTCAAAAGCATCATCGTTTTCAACATTCGAATGCTCTCAAAAGCATCGTCGTTTTAAACATCTTTACAACTTTTATTAACAACACAGGACCTCAAAGTCCGAGTGCTCAATCACGAAGCCCCTAGACCGTTGCAATCAGTCTTAGGTTCGTGGTAATAGAAAACATCTCAAAACGTTTTAACTTCTTTACGTAGATACCAAGTCTACAACACAACGAACCTTAATACCCCGACGTCTCGGTTATTAAGTTCCATAACATCGTTTTACATCGTTTTGGTCTGTGAAAAACAAATCCAAAATAAGACAACGTCATAAGAACACTAGCACCCCGACATCTCGGTTACTAAGTTCTATATCGTCGTTAAGTAAAACTCATTTACAGAAAATCATTTCTACTTGAAAACTCTTTTAGTGAAACTTCAGCTTTAAAAATTAAATCAATTCCGATTAAACCTCTTCTCAAAACAAGTACTGTTATTTTTAAACTTTCACCGTAAATAATTTCAAAACTTGCCATCGTTTATCATTTTCCAAGAAAATATTTTTAAAGTCAAACATTGACTTTGACTTTGACTTTTATTTTATTATTATTTTTATTTTTTTAAAGTCTTTTCAAATATTAATTTCACAAAATAACTTTTTATAATATTTCGAAATTTCTTGTGTAAAAATTAGAAGTACAAAAAAAAATTAACGGTTACGCTCTCACTGTGACTCATAGATTGCTTTTACACTAATAAATCATTAAAATGATAATATTTCTCAAGAACTCATTATTTTTCCAAAATAATATTTTCCACCATTATTATATTCCAACATTTCCCATAAAACGTTGAATATAATTTTCACAGCTTATTAAAGTTTTTATTTGATAAATCGGTTGTGCACTGACCACTGTCAGGCCTCTCAAACAACATTCAATATTCATCATTCAACAACATCATCATAATTATATCACCAGGCAGATCATGCATCATAGCAACATAATATATTACTGCAGATAATTAAATAATTTAAAAGCAGATAAATCACCGATACACAGATAAACAACACCACGTAAACAACATAAACAAATAATCACAACCACAGATAAGTCATATAAACCACACTAAAAGCAAATAGTTCTTGAGAAAATCCCTCAGGTAAGCTCCCCTTACCTCTTGAAGATTGAACTAACCGTTCCTGTTAATCTCCTGATCCCGATCCGATTTTTCTCTCCATCGGCGTAAATCAGTTAACTCAGTTGTTTCCTTCAAATGAATTGCAACCAAAATAAATTAAATCAAACAACAATACACTTGGCTTATGGAGGTTAGGGTTCGGCTTCACCCAATTTTCTAGGTTAGGAAAATTAAAATTTGGTTAACTTAGGGATTAATGATCCATAAGTTACTTAAGCATGATTAATCACTTAAACCAAGATTATGAACCAAGAACATGAACTAAAACTCATCTAGTTCTAAGAACTAGGGTTCGGTTTTCTCAAGATTCATAGGCTAGAAATTTTAAAATTTCTTCAACTCTTGGATTTAATCAACATACAAAACTTAGAGTTGGATTCAAGTGTTATAAACAACTTTTGAATCACAAAACCATCAAGTGCTCATACCTAGGGTTTCGGTTTTTGAAGAAAAAAATAGGTTAGAGTTTGATTTTTGATCTTCTATGTACTTCCATACAATAACTATCAAGATACAAAATGATTGAATCATGAATCAAGACATGAAAATGAAACAAAATCCATGAACATGATATTGACCTAGGTTCGGCCCAGTCCATAAATTAGGGAAAGAAATTTCTCATGATCTTATGCTTCTAGATGATGAAAATAGAGATTATTATAAGATCATATCAATTGGTTTCATGTCAAAAGGATTTTTCTAGAATTAGTTATGAATTTTTGAATCTAGTTCCATGAACTTTAAGTAAAATGAAGAACATGTTGATCTAAGCCATAAATCTACAAAGTTGTGAAGAGAAAGGATTTAAATGACAAGAGAAGAAGTTGTTACCTCTTGATGATCCAAGGAAAGAAAGATTTGGATGATGTTCTTCACAAATTTCTCATGGTGTTCTTGAGAAACTTAAGGAAAAAGATGAACATGGTGAGGGTCTAAAACAGTTTTAGTAATTTGGGTATATCTCTCAACATACTTGTCCTTTTTGGATGATCTTTATGTCTTTGGAAAGAATAGAGAAAGATGAACAACTTTCATGTTGAAAGTTTTTCGATATTCAGAATAGAAAATTGTCAGAATCGTTAGGCAAAATCTGACGAATATGAACACTTTGGAGTTCTTAAGGCAAAAGCTTAGGTTTTTGAAGAAGAAGAACATGGAAATGGAAGAAAAAGTGCCTTAATGAAGAAGACAAGAGTGAGCCGTGGGTTTTGGATAGGATTTGGTTAAATTTTCCAATGGCATGTCTTGTAATTGTCATAAAAAGACAAGGGTAAAATGGTCATTTCATAGCAAAAAATCCCTTTGTCATAAATGCGCCATTATGGCCATTATGACTCGGATAAGCTCGTCATAAATTCTCGTCAAGTCGGTCAAATCCATTATCTTAGCTCCGTTGCCGACTCCTTGGTTCATCTGGCGCAAGCTTTTTCTAGAGATATCTCGACGTATACGCCCGGAACAAATATAATATTTTTTTTTCACCAAAATTTTCAAAACTTCCAGTATCGTAGTAAATACGATAAAAACAATTTTTATCTCGTTCACGAATTAAAATTAGGTCTTCTGAGTAGTAAAATTTTACTGTCAGTGAAAACACAGAAAACGGCAGACCGGTTTCCGTCTGAATTTTCAACCAAAAACTTCCCCGTAACCCCATGATAATAAGTATAATATGTAAATGGCCTTGGTTTATCCAAAATCATTTTCTAAGTCCCGGATAAAATATATATTTATATATTTATTACCGATATTACGAAGCATCGAAAATCGGGGTGTTACATTACTACCCCACTAAAAAAAAAAATTCGTCTTCGAAATTTCGTGACTCGAAACTGAATAGGATCTTTTAATCCCAAGGTAATACACTCACAAGAAAGTATATAAAAGAATTTCATCAATCTGATAAGAATACAAGAACATTCTGTACATAAAGATTCTTTAACAAATTCAGGGAAGTAAAAATGTATTATCGGTACATGTTTACAAACTTGAATCTAAGAAAGTTTCTTCTCTCACAAGAATATCCTTGCCAACAATTTAAAAGAACTATGGCCCGTCAAGAATTCGGACAGAATCACTTTCTACCAAACGTAAAAGTGACTAGACTAAGTCTCATCAAGAAACTCCTTTTATCAAGAAAATGTCTATCCTGAACAGCAATAGGATAGTCTAAACATATAGAATTCCATCATGAAATTTAAAAGAAACAGATAATTTCAACATATCCACACACAATCCATCGAAACAAGTATGAATTGTACCCGAATTCGAAAAGTAAACTTAAGAGATTACCGTCGTAGTTTGAAGTCTCAGCTCCCCAACACATTATATACTCTACCCGTAGTCTTTGGCTTGACAGCATTGGTGTTATTAACAGTCGATTCACGCCTTAGCGCATTGCAATCTCTCGCCAAATGTCCCACTTGATTACAATTGAAACACTTAATCCCCTTTTCAGGGCAAGTATTCATCATGTGACTTGGATCTCCACATCTATAGCATCTTCTAAGTTGGCCTTGACTTTGGTTCGTTTGGCCACCACTCCTCGACGCAGCAAAATTCGAATTATGTTGTTGTCAATTCTGGTCATTTCCTGATGGACGGAAATAAGGCTTCTACTGATTTCGTTCCTCTTTCCGATTCTGATTCTGGTTCTTGGAACGAGAGGGTCCTCCAACAGTTCCTCCATTGTCTCTTTCTTTCCTCATTAGCTCCACCTTCCTACACTTATCGACTAAGGCTTGGAAATTTCGGATTTCCAATGGTAGTACTGATTCCTTAATCTCGAAACGCAATCCTTTTTCAAAACGCTCGCACTTCCAATCTTCGCTTGGATTGTTCTGGAAAAAGCGAAAATACTTAGCAAGTGATTCAAACCTCGCCGCGTACTCTCCAACAGTTAAGTCACCCTGTTGAAGTTGCAAAAAGTCTTGCTCCTTCTCAGCTCGTGCACTTTGAGGAAAGTACTTGTTTAAGAAGCTGGTTCGAAATACTTCCCAAGTAATCTCCTGATTCCCGGCTTCCAGTAGCTATTCGGTGCCCTTCCACCAATACTCAGCATCTCCCACAAACAGAAAAGTGGCCTAAGATACCTTCACTCCCTCAGGACTATGAATCAGCTTAAAATTTTTCTCTAACTCCTGAATCCATAAGCCAGCTTTCACAGGATCCACATCTCCATGAAACTGTGATGGATCTTGAAGCCAAAAAGCAGTTAAATTCTTGCCTTCAACAGCCTGTTCAGCTCGAATATGTGCCTGTTGGTTCTGGGCATTCATGGATGCAGTCTGATTAGCAATCGCAGCTGCTACATTTTCCATTGCCTGAGCTGCATAATCCACTCCTTCTTCATAATCTTCATTCATGTTACCACGACCGCCTCTACGGCCTCTTCCAATGTCGCGTCCACGTCCCCATCCCTGTCCACGTCCAGCTTCTGGTTCAACAACTGGATCCATAACTGACCTATAAACCACAATCAGTTAAACCAAAAACCAGAAACTGAAATGTAAACATAGTCATTACCACACATTACTTCTAAGAAGTAATTCCAAACATATCTTAATCAGAGAACACACAACAGACCTATTTCCCAACATTCCCGAAAGACTCGACCATCTCTGATACCACTATTGTGATACCCTAAACTCGGGTCGTCACATGGTTACCCGTTTGCGGAAATAAAACTTAATTTGCTGGTTACTTTCGGAAAATAATGTTTTCTCAATGTTCATCTTTTCAAAATATGGTGATAAAATTTTTTCTTTTAACCTCATAACAACAACAACGTAATCAAATCACACTTAACAACACATTGTATATAAATCTTACAACTATACTGCCTCATATATTTTCACACCTAAATCGTAGTCAGTTTTACCCTCAAAACACAATATAACATAATAGGACCTAAGCTGGTCGTAACTAACAGACACTACAGCCAATAGGAGCAACACAGCACGCTTCCAACTAGACAACCTTCCTCTTCTTGCAGGGATCATACCCCTTGTATGTCTCTGAGATGTGTTGTAAGGGTGAGACACCAATATATGGATTTATCACCAAAACTAAATGTGCAACACAAAAGAAGGCACATACACATATACATATTTATAACAACATACTCATTCATATTATATCACATCGTTTGTCAATGGGTTTCACACCCCAAACATCAACGTTGAAAAACTATGCATGAACACTTCAAAACATCATCTAAACATTCATACCTAATCTCATGAGACATCCCCAACTTCGTGGTGAGTTGATCAGACTCGATAGTTACCGGCACACAGCCAAAACCCATCACACACTGTCCAACATCGTGGCACAGGTGTCACAACGTAGATGGGGCCTCATTGTCCACTAGGCACAATAAGAACATCTTTATGATCTACCATGACGCCGCAAGGTAATCACTCGTATAAAACCCATCACACACTGTCCAACATCGTGGCACAGGTGTCACAACGTAGATAGGGCCTCATTGTCCACCAGGCACAATAAGAACATCTTTATGATCTACCATGACGCCGCAAGGTAATCACTCGTATAATCATGGCACGTCTGCCAAATGCATGCAAGAAAAACATTTTGTTCTCAACACTTTTCTTTGTGTTATATCTTTATTTGTCAAAGCTCTCAAAATCTTACAATCCCTCATCGTTTTTAAACATCAAAGCTCTCAAAAGCTTTCAACTTATCATCGTTTTAAACATCAAATGCTCTCAAAAGCATCATCGTTTTAAACATCGAATGCTCTCAAAAGCATCAACGTTTTCAACATTCGAATGCTCTCAAAAGCATCATCGTTTTAAACATCTTTACAACTTTTATTAACAACACAGGACCTCAAAGTCCGAGTGCTCAATCACGAAGCCCCTAGACCGTTGCAATCAGTCTTAGGTTCGTGGTAATAGAAAACATCTCAAAACGTTTTAACTTCTTTACGTAGATACCAAGTCTACAACACAACGAACCTTAATACCCCGACTTCTCGGTTATTAAGTTTCATAACATCGTTTTACATCGTATTGGTCTGTGAAAAACAAATCCAAAATAAGACAACGTCATAAGAACACTAGCACCCCGACATCTCGGTTACTAAGTTCTATATCGTCGTTAAGTAAAACTCATTTACAGAAAATCACTTCTACTTGAAAACTCTTTTACTGAAACTTCAGCTTTAAAAATTAAATCAATTCCGATTAAACCTCTTCTCAAAACAAGTACTGCTATTTTTAAACTTTCACCGTAAATAATTTCAAAACTTGCCGTCGTTTATCATTTTCCAAGAAAATATTTTTAAAGTCAAACTTTGACTTTGACTTTGACTTTTATTTTTATTTTTATTTTTTTAAAGTATTTTCAAATATTAATTTCACAAAATAACTTTTTATAATATTTCGAAATTTCTTGTGTAAAAATTAGCACTACAAAAAAAATTTCACGGTTATGCTCTCACCGTGACTCATAGATTGCTTTTACACTAATAAATCATTAAAATGATAATATTTCTCAAAAACTCATTATTTTTTCCAAAATAATATTTTCCACCATTATTATATTCCAACATTTCCCATAATACGTTGAATATAATTTTCACAGCTTATTAAAGTTTTTATTTGATAAATTGGTTGTGCACTGACCACTGTCAGGCCTCTCAAACAACATTCAACATTCATCATTCAACAACATCATCATAATTATATCACCAGGCAGATCATGCATCATAGCAATATAATATACTACTGCAGATAATTAAATAATTTAAAAGCAGATAAATCACCGATACACAGATAAACAACACCACGTAAACAACATAAACAAATAATCACAACCACAGTTAAGTTATATAAACCACACTAAAAGCAAATAGTTATTGAGAAAATCCATCAGGTAAGCTCCCCTTACCTCTTGAAGATTGAACTAACCGTTCCTGTTAATCTCCTGATCCCGATCCGATTTTTCTCTCCGTCAGCGTAAATCAGTTAACTCAGTTGTTTCCTTCAAACGGATTGCAACCAAAATAAATTAAATCAAACAACAATACACTTGGCTTATGGAGGTTAGGGTTCGGCTTCACCCAATTTTCTATGTTAGGAAAATTAAAATTTGGTTAACTTAGGGATTAATGGTCCATAAGTTACTTAAGCATGATTAATCACTTAAACCAAGATTATGAACCAAGAACATGAACTAAAACTCATCTAGTTCTAAGAACTAGGGTTCGGTTTTCTCAAGAATCATAGGCTAGAAATTTTAAAATTTCTTCAACTCTTGGATTTAATCAACATATAAAACTTAGAGTTGGATTCAAGTGTTATAAACAACTTTTGAATCACAAAACCATCAAGTGCTCATACCTAGGGTTTCGGTTTTTGAAGAAACAAATAGGTTAGAGTTTGATTTTTTATCTTCTATGTACTTACATACAAGAACTATCAAGATACAAAAGGATCGAATCATGAATCAAGACATGAAAATGAAACAAAATCCATGAACATGATATTGACCTAGGTTCGGCCCAGTCCAGAAATTAGGGAAAGAAATTTCTCATGATCTTATACTTCTATATGATGAAAATAGAGATGATTATAAGATCATAGCAATTGGTTTCATGTCAAAAGGATTTTTCTAGAATTAGTTATGAATTTTTGAATCTAGTTCCATGAACTTTAAGTAAAATGAAGAACATGTTGATCTAAGCCATAAATCTACAAAGTTGTGAAGAGAAATGATTTAAATGACAAGAGAAGAAGTTTTTACCTCTTGATGATCCAAGGAAAGAAAGATTTGGATGATGTTCTTCACAAATTTCTCATGGTGTTCTTGAGAAACTTAAGGAAAAAGATGAACATGGTGAGGGTCTAAAACAGTTTTAGTAATTTGGGTATATCTCTCAACATACTTGTCCGTTTTGGATGATCTTTATGTCGTTGGAAAGAATAGAGAAAGATGAACAACTTTCATGTTGAAAGTTTTTCGATATTCAGAATAGAAAATTGTCAGAATCGTTAGGAAAAATCTGACGAATATGAACACTTTGGAGTTCTTAAGGCAAAAGCTTAGGTTTTTGAAGAAGAAGAACATGGAAATGGAAGAAAAAGTGCCTTAATGAAGAAGACAAGAGTGAGCTGTGGGTTTTGGATAGGATTTGGTCAAATTTTCCAATGGCATGGCTTGTAATTGTCATAAAAAGACAAGGGTAAAATGGTCATTTCGTAGCAAAAAATCCCTTTGTCATAAATGCGCCATTATGGCCATTATGACTCGGATAAGCTCGTCATAAATGCTCGTCAAGTCGGTCAAATCCATCATCTTATCTCCGTTGCCGACTCCTTGGTTCATCTGGCGCAAGCTTTTTCTAGAGATATCTCGACGTATACGCCCGCAACAAATATAATATTTTTTTTTCACCAAAATTTTCAAAACTTCTAGTATCGCAGTAAATACGATAAAAACATTTTTCATCTTGTTCACGAATTAAAATTAGGTCTTCTGAGCAGTAAACATTTACTGTCAGTGAAAACACAGAAAACGGCAGACCGGTTTCCGTCTGAATTTTCAACCAAAAACTTCCCCGTAACCCCATGATAACAAGTATAATATGGAAATGACCTTGGTTTATCCAAAATCATTTTCTAAGTTCCGGATAAAATATATATTTATATATTTATTACCGATATTACGAAGCATCGAAAATCGGGGTGTTACACTTATAGGGAAGGGGGGAAATTGGAGGTACCGCATGATCGAATGCGCAACCTCACTGACATCAAATGTCCTTGAGCTCTGCCACTTGAGCTACTTTAGTACAAGTATAACACTTTTTAAAATGCTAAATATATCATCTTCCTATGCAAATTTTCTTTCTTAATTTTTAAACAATATCATAAGAGCATTCGTTAGCGTTCTTCTAAGTGTTTTTATTATGTAACACTCATTAGCAACACCCTAGAAAGGAGAATGCTAACTACAAGGTCAGCCCAACACCAATTGAGTCCTAAAGCGAATTCGGAGGTGAGGTAATTTTAAAGCAAATAACAACATTTTAGTAAAATTATTATATTTCTATTTAAAGTTTATCTTTCGTTTCTCAATACAAACCTTTCTTTTGTGGATTCCTTAACCAATACCCTTAGGACACTCATTAATAAGACCCAAACACTTAATTTGAAATCATGAAAGTAAAATATTAAAATAAAATATAAATAAAACTTGTCTTTAAATTTAAGAACTTGTCAAAAAACTTTCATTTGGGGTTGCTTGTCAGGGTTAACTGCTTAAACCCTTGTACAAAATGAGTTTATCGTCTTATTAAAAAATAAATTTATGGATGACATTTAATTTTTCAATTATCTAATTTTTTTATAGACAAATATTAGTAATTAGTTGTTATGTCAATATTTTTCTCTTTTGCCAGGGGTTGAACCCTGGACTCATACTCTTTCAACTTTAAACCCTTAATTCAAATCAGTTGAGCTACCCAACCCCAACGATTATCTACTTAAAAAAAATGAATTTATGGATGACATTTAATTTTTCAACGATTATCTAATTTTTTTTTATAGACAAATGTTAGTAATTAATTGTTATGTCAATATTTTTCTCTTTTGCTAGGGTTTGAACCCCAGACCTCATACTCCTTCAACTCTTTAAACCCTTAATTCAGAACTTGGGGGAGGGGGGCCATGGCAACCTTCGTCCCCTTCCTCCGCCCCTGCCAAATCTATACTCCAATAATGCATGCAACTCTTAGAAGTTTATGAAATGGGTCCCACGAATTACCTCATATCATTACTTATATTTATCTTTTATTTAATCTTAAATGTGATTGAATTGTTGACTATCTATACCTTTACTAAGCCTCATCCTCAAATTTACTGCAGATGAATAGTAATTTGAGGTGTGAAGTTGTTGATATTATTTTATTCTACAACAATTTATATTTTTATTATTAAAAGAACAGAGTCATATTTATTGTTGATTCCATTTTTTCTATTCCTCCACACATATCATACTATTCATTTATCCTTTACGTATGTAAACACTGTCTTGGAATACGTGATACTAATATTTTTTTTAAAATGTCATACTATCTATTACTACATAATGTAATGGAATTTAAAAAAAAACTTAAGATAGTATAAAAAATAATAAAATAAAATAATATAAAACTAAGTAGAAAATTTTATTATTTTAAATAATAATAAAATACTAGGATATAAAGTTTAAAATTAATTCACTATTTACATAAACAATAAAATAGTAAAAGATAAAAGTGAATAGAAATATAATTAAAATAGTATGTATTGTCAGTGTAAAACTCCTTTATACTAATAGTATATAAAAATCGAACCCTTAGAAAAAAATCATTATTTAAAATAATTATAAAATAATGAGATAAAGTTGGGTTAAAATTTTACTTATTGAAACAAAGATAAAATCATCATAAACAAGGTATGAAAAATAATATTTACTATTTGAAATAGGGTTTAATTAATGAGTTTGTCCCTGAACTATTTGAGAATTTACAAGTAGGTCCCTAAACTATTTATTTTTTTAATTGGATCCCTGAACATATATGAAATTTTTAGTTAGGTTCTTGGACATATATAAAATTTTTAATTGGATCCATGTGGTAGCATATCTGTTAGTGTATCGTCAAATTGAAAGCAATATCCGTGATTTCCACCAACTTGACACCTTTATCAGCAATTTGTGCATAATTATTGAGAATTTTTGACATTTATTCAAGTAATCAACAAGATTTTTTATGCATATTCACGAATATGATTTTGAATGCATCAACAATTTATGGTTGATTACTTGAATAGATGTCAAAAATTCTCAATAATTATGCACAAATTGTTGATATGAATGGACAACTTGGAGGGACTCACGAATATTTCATCCAATTTCACGGTTCACTAACGGATTTGCTATTCTAGGGACCTAATTGAAAATTTTATATATTTTTAGGGAATCAATTAGAAAATTTATTAGTTCAGGAACCTAAATTAACGAGAAAATCACTATCTACTACAATAGTAAAAAAATAGTGTAAACTAAGTAGAAATTTTTATTATTTTAAATAATAATAAAATAATAGGATGTAAATTTTAAAAAAATTAATTCACTATTTATATTAACATTAAAATAGTAAAATATAAAACTAAATAGAAATATGATTAAAATATTATACACTGTCAGTGTAAAAGTTTTTCATTGACAGCCACTAATATTTTAACATTTATGCTTTTATTTTAATAAATAAGAAAGAGAAACAATAATAATAATGATTTCTTAAAATATCATTGGAAGTCAGAGAAAAACTCTTTTATACTAATATTGTATAAAAATCAAACTCTTAAAAATAATCATTAATTAAACTATTTGAGTTGATCCTTGAACTATTTGAGAATTTTTAAGTAGGTCCCTGAACTAAAAAAGTTTCTAATTGAACATATATAAAATTTTTAATTGGGTCATTGGACATATATAAAATTTTCAATTGGATCCCGGAGTAGCAAATCCATCAGTGCATCGCGAAATTGAACATAATATCTATGAATTCCACCAAGGCTAGACGCCTATATCAGTAATTTGTGCTTAATTATTGAGAATTTTGGACATCTAATTTAGTAATCAACCAAAATTTTATGCATATACACGAGTATGATTTCGAGTGCACCACCAATTAATGGTTGATTACTTGAATAGAGGTCCCAATTTTTCAATAATTATGAATAAATTGCTTATATGCACGTCTTGCTTGGAGGTACTCATAAATGTTTCATCCAATTCAACGGTTCACTAATGGATTTTCTACCCCAGGGACCTAATTGAAAATTTTATATATGTTCAGGAAGCCAATTAGAAACTTTTTTAGTTTGAGACCTGAGTTAATGAGAAAAATCACTAGATACAACAATAATAAAATAAAATAATGTAAAACTAAGTAGAAAATTTTAATATTTTAAATAATAATAAAATAATAGAATTTAAAATTTAAAAAATAATTCACTATTTATATTAACAATAAAATAGTAAAAGATAAAACTGAATAAAAATTTGATTAAAATAGTATGCATTGTCAGTGTAAAAAGTTTTAGACTGACATTCACTAATATTTTAACATTTATGCTTTTATTTTAATAACAAAGAAAGAAACAACAATAATACTGATTTGTTAAGATATCATTGGATGTCATTGTAAAACTCCTTTATACTAACAGTGTATAGAAATCAAACTCTTAGAAATAATCATTATTTAAAATAATTATAAAATAATTATGATTATAAAATTGGTTTAACTATTGAGTTATTCCTGAACTATTTGATAATTTTCAAATAGGTCCATAAACTAATAAAAATTGTAACTGAGTCCCCAAACTTTTATAAAGTTTTCAATTGAGTCAATAAACTAAAAAATATTCTAATTTGGTCTCCTAACTTATATAAAAAATTCAATGGGTCCATAATGTAGAAATTTCAATAGTGATCTGTTGAATTGGATGGAATATTACTGATTTCATCCAAACCGAATAACCATATAAGCCATCTATGAGTGATTTGGGTGGAGGATGAACCTTGAGACATTATCATAGCAAGATGCATCAAGATGCAACAAGATAAGGTGAGATGTAGTAAGTTACAAGTGGGGGAGCAATTTTGGACGAAATTATTTTGAGGAAGGGATATGCAACCTTGAAAGATAAATGGCTAAAATACCTTTTTGGTCCTTTATCTTTTGGGTAAAATTCATTTTGGTCATTTATCTTTTAAAAGATTCAAATTAGTCCTTTATGTTTCAAAAGTGAACCAAAGTGATCATTTCCGTCAACTACCATCCATCTGCAGACGAAAAACACTAATGTGGCATAAAACTTTAAAAAAAGGGAAAATTAAACCCAACCCAGATCTGGTTTAGGGTTAAGACATTTCTTGCTTCATCTTCATCATATGGCACGCAGGTGACCAAGGAGGCGGAGGAAGTAGCGGTTCGTGACTGCGGCGCGGCTCGGATGGTAGTACGGCTTGTGGAGCACGGCAGATGCGTACAGGTCTTGGACTGAATCAGCTCGTGGAACATGACGACGGATTCGTGATGGCGAGGTGAATGGTGAACTAGATGCAGTTCCTCGTGAGAACACGGCGGTTCTGTTGCGGATCTGGGATCTGTTGCTTGCGGCGGTGACGACGGCGAAGAAGGACGGCGAAGAAGAGCCGCGACATCTGGTGGAGCCTTTGGTGCGGTGCTGGTTCAGATCTGTCTGTGTTTTTGTTTTGTTTTTTTTATTGGTTTTTATGAGATGATGGTGATGGATTGTGGCAGGGAGAAAAAATGGTTGGGAGGAGTTTGATGCTCCTGGTTGAGGAAGGAGCTCGGCGAGAAGGATCCATGGAGTTGAGTGAATAAGATTGTTAGGGTTTATGTTTTTGGGTGGCAGAGAAATTTTAAGGGGTTGAGAAAAGATGAATGAGTTGTGGTAGATGAATGCTTTTTTCCTCTGATAGTCATTTGTTCATGTTTTGGGATTTGCTAATGTTAATATTTTTCTGGTTGACGTGAATTGTTTATGTTAATTTTATACTTTTGTTGTGATTTATGTTCATATGGAGGAACATTTTCTGGGTTTCTGAATTGGTGTTCATCTTTAATTCATGATGTTAATGTCATGCTTGGTGGAGTTGATGGTTTGGAAGAGGGTGGTGGTAAGAGTGAGAGCGAGGAAGAAGAACAGTGACATGTGGCTCCACCTCATTGGTAAGGAACTGTCACATATGCTCTCATTAATAGTGTCACTAACAGACCTGACGGAAAGGACGAGTTTGAGTAACTTTTGAGAGATAAATGACCAAAATGAATCTTTTTAAAGATAAATGACCAAAATGAATTTTCAGCAAAAGATAAAGGACCAAAAATGTATTTTAGCCAAGATAGATTAGGGAAGGAAAAAACTATTTGTTCATATGGAGGAAAAGCAAACACGAGTAAATTTGGGGGAGGGGGTTTTATGTTATGTTCCACATCAGCAAACTTAATGACCTCTTCACGAAACCTCACCCCAGGGACTCAATTGAAAGTTTTATATAAGTTTGAGGACCCAATTATAAATTGTTTTAGTTCAGGGACCCAATTGAAAATTTTATAAAAGTTCGGGGACCCAATTACAATTTTTTTCAGTTTAGGGATCTATTTAAAAATTCTCAAATAGTTCAGTAACCAACTCAATAAATAAACCTATAAAATCTGAAAGGAATTTATTTAATGAGAATTTTACCCGTGCATTTGCACGGATACTAAATACTAGTTATGTTTATCTGTCTTCTTTCCTCTTAGTGGCCATTATATAAGAAATGGTTGCTTACCTTTAAGAACCTATCAAACAACTTTCGTTACCGTTTCAGTAATGTTATTTGTACAACTGGACTCTGACATCCATTAATCATCAACTGAACGTGATTAACCATATATTTGAAAAGCATTAATCACAATTTTCAGGTATTCAAATATAGTGTTCAAACACACATGAGGTTATGTATATTTGAACACTTTGAAAATCGTGGTTAATGCAGTTCAAATATGCGGTTAATCACGTTTTGTGAATGGTTAATGGATGTAAGAAGGTGTCACAACTCATTAATCAATTATTGAACGTAATTAAGCACATATTTAAACTGCATTAACCAAATATCGCATCGCAGTTGTTGCCCCTGTTGTCAAAATCTAATTGTACAAATAACATTAATCTTATGGTTTATATTAAAAAAAAACAACGAAAAAAAGAATTTGGAAATCATCAAGACGCTGGTAAGTATTTAGTTTTTCGTTAATTTATACAATATGAGTTTATGGTCTTATTAAAAAAAAATGAATTTATGGATGACATTTAATTTTTCAACAATTATCTAATTTTTTTATAAGCAAATGTTAGTAGTTTAGTTATTATGTTAATATTTTTCTCTTTTATTAGGGTTTGAATCGTAGACCTCATACTCCTTCAACTCCTTAAACCCTTGTTAAAATTTATGGTCTTATTAAAAAAATGAATTCGTGGACTACATTTAATTTTTCAACAATTATCTAATTTTTTTTATAAGCAAATGTTAGTAGTTAATAAAATGAATTTATGGATGACATTTAATTTTCAACGATTATCTATTTTGTTTTTATAGGCAAATGTTAGTAATTAGTTGTTATGTCAATATTTTTCTCTTTTGTCGGGGTTTGAACCCTAAGACCTCATACTACTTCAACTTTTTAAACCCTTAATTCAAACCAGTTGAGCTACTCAACCCCAATGATTATCTACTTAGTGCTCGTTTGGTTTGCAGTTGCGAACTGCAGTTTGGGGCCCAAAATTCCATTTGCACTGTTCAAAATCAAGTTTGAGCACTATTCATGTGTTTAGTTACAAAATTTCGTTGAAAATAATTGATTCCTAGGTGGGTAGAATTGATTCTGATGGAAGCAATAATTTCTAGTTTTTCTGTTGAGTAAAATTGATTGTGTGTGGGACTCATAAAATTCTTTATATTTACACATCAAAAGTGATTTTACTTTTATCCTCCAAACACAAATCATTCATTTAAACTCACTTTTGAAACATCATTACCAAACACAAATCAAAATTTTCAAAATCAATTCCATCAAAATTAATTCCTTCGAAACCAATTCTTCAAAATTAATTCTACCAAAATCTAAACTAAATGCAACCTTAGGCGTTTGATAATTATTGTTAAGGGTGCAGACTTCTAGTATATAGCGGAAAATCAATGTAATATCCAATCCAAATACTAGTCAAAGGAAGAAAAAATCAAAAGAGATAAAACGCCAACAAGATGAGATTCAACAGGAAAGCCAGACAATTGGCGGCAAGGAACAAGTTGTTTCTACAACAAAAATCCACAATCCACAGCTAAAGAGGTTTGAAAACATGGAAACTTCTTTTCTTTGCCTTCCTTGAAAAATCAGCAAGAAATTGTCAAAACAATAATATACAGGTCTATTCTTACTAAAAATAATTGATTTGGTTTTTTTTTTTTTTAAAATATATACCAAAAACGACATCAAAGCAAAACTGAGAATCCAACAACAGCGCTCCTCCATTGGTGGGGCAGACCAATACCAATGACCACTCACCACTCCGAAAATTCCAAACCCAAAACCAAAAGTAATTTTTAAAAAACAACTTGAAAAAAGTAAAAAGAATTTAAAGAAAAAACCAACCACATGATTCCCTATGTCTGTGGGCCCTCATCCACGGACTTCACACCCTCATTCAAATTTAGTTAATTGCCACAAACGAAACAAAATAAATATCCTCAATAATGACCCAACGGATCCCATTCCCACACGCAAGCAAATTAAGGAAACATTTTTTAAAATAATAATTTTAAATTTAAAAAGAGATAATAATAACACAAAGGCTAACGTCCTAATAATATTTAAAAAATAACTAAAAGAATATTTTTAGGATATTCTTTAATAAACCAAGAAAAGAAACTTTATATAGGGAATTGATGTATTTAACATTTGAAAAAGTGAAATGTTTGGTTTTTCAATGAAAACTTGTTTTTCTTGATTCCTTAGAGAATGTTCTAAAGACACTCGTTACACATAACATTTTTTAAGAAATCAACATTTCATTTCAAAAAAAAATCTATAGAAAAAAGATGTAATTAATATATATTTTTAACAATGTTATAGGTTCGAAGTATTCACGATCCTTAACGACGAATAATCTTCATCTGGGAACTTGATTGGGCACATAAATTGGGTTCTCTCCTCCCAACCAGATTTTTACAATATACAAGATTTCATATTCAAACCCATGATCACGTGCTTAAAGTTGCTCGAATCTCTTAGAACTCGAACCAACCATATGTTAGCATATAATAATCAATATATTATGAATGAATATATTTAAATTTTGGGTTAAATATGTTTTTGGTCCCTCATTTTTTATAAAAGTTTGGTTTTAGTCCCCCGTTTGAAAAATGTATTTTTTTAGTCCCTTGATTTTTAAAATATGTCAGAAATATCCCTACATTATACTTTCATTTGAAAAATGGGGGACTAACTTTTTAAAAAAAAAAATAATAGACTAAAAATGTGTAGTTGTCAAAATTGAAGGACTAAAAAATATTGGTGTAAGGATTACTTCCGACGTATTTTAAAAAACAAGGACTAGAAAGACACGTTTTTAAATAAAGGACTAAAACCGAATTTTTGTAAAAAAAGAGGGGTTAAAAACATATTTAAGCCTCAGATTTTTTAAATAAATAATTAACTTGTTTGATTTCTTAAATGATGTTATAAAAACATATTTAATCCTAAAAATAATAAAAAAAAAACGCAGAATGCGGCTTTTTGTGCAATGCACGCGCCTGTCTCTATCTGCCGTTTATGGATTAAAGTAGACAAACCCTATGTATCCCACTTTTTCCACCACTATATATACCCTTCACCCTTTTCTTTTCTTAACATCACAATATCTCATTTTCTCTCTCTATACAACACTCTCCTTTATTTTTCAACACTCTTACCCTAACAAAAACCCGCTTTCCTTTTTCTCTCTCTCTTTTCTTTTTCCATCTCTTCTTTTATTAACCAACCAAAATGGGTGAATGCAACAACAATAGTAATGATAGGAAGCGAGTTCGAGATGACTCGGAGGCAGACTCGCCCGAGTCCAAGATGCTCCGAGTTGATTTGGATTCTTCCGTTGATGCTAACTCTTCCGAGTCTCAGCTCCACCGGGTTAACTCTAGCGATTCATCTGTAGACTCGTACTTGTGTGAACTCGGGCGAGTTGACTCGGACGACTCGGTTATTGACTCGTCTAGGGTTAACGAGATCCAAGATGAGCTTCTGAGCATGCTTGACGACACAGATAATAATGTGACGGAGCGTGATCCTGCGGTGCAAGATTTGGACCCTGTTAGCATAGTTGACCCGGGTCCGGACCCGGAACTAGTGTCCACGTCCCTAGAGTTCAACCCCAACCTGGGTTATCTGTTGGAAGCATCTGATGATGAACTGGGGTTGCCGCCGGCTGTCACGGCGAGCAGCAAGGAAGGGAAGGTGGAAACAGAGGAACCGGGTCGGGTTGGTCCGGAAGGGGTTGATCTGACCGGGTTTCTAGGGTTTGAAGACGATATTCGGAGTTATGAAGCGTTTGGGTGGGGAAATGGCGTAGTTTACGACGGTTATGGTTGTGAAAACAGTTTGGGTTATGTAACGATAGATGGGTTGTTTGACTTTGGTGAAACGGGGGATATTTTGTGGCGGTCGGAGTCGTTGCAAGCCATGTAAGAGGTTGATGCTTGTTGGTGGAGGGTGTTTTTTGAAAGATGTAAATCTTATGAAGATTTTAGGCCTCAAAAGGAAAAAGTAGGTGGTAGATGTGAAAATTTAGAATTATTAATTTGTTGTTTTGGTTTGTTTAATTCATCTGAAACAAAGAAATAGGTTCCTAACTTGAGACTACTATGCCTTTTTTTTTAGCTATTTTTTTATTTTCTGTCGGCCATAGTTGGACTTCTTTAATTTTTCATTTTAAAAAGGATGTTTGAATGCGAATTTAGACATGGTTAAAACTTTAACATAAAATAATCGCGTCCGTCCAACGAAAATATCTTTGCACTTCACGAAAACCAAGAAATGTCTGAATGTGATCTGAATTATTAGACACACTGGACAGAGATTCGATGTGTATTTTTTATATGCGAAACATGTATATAAATAACATAAAAAAATAAATATATATATAGTATGATGTATGTGTTCAAAATTTGTATTTAAATAATTTAATTTTTTAATCGGGTTCTCTTTTGGTTCATCTGGATTTACCGAGTCTATTTGCGATCCCTTTCGATTGAGATAAAGATCATGTCTCATAATATGAATTACTTTGTTTATATCAACCAATTAGATGATAGCATGTATACATTTATAATTAATTTATTTTAAATGGTACAATCTCATTAGTTTGAAGAGAAATAATAATTGTAAATACCTTTGGAAGTCATATATAGATATCATATGGTGATAGGTTATTTTAAAGTATTGAATATATGTGATGAGAGAAAAAAATAATAAATAAGTATAAATACACACACACACACACACATATATATATATATATATATATATATAGACACACACGATATTGGACATCAAAAATATATATATATCATTTTTTCTCTCTTATCATATATATATATATATATATATATATATATATATATATATATATATATATATATATATAACATTTTAAAATAATTCACTATCATATAATCTCTGTATACGAAGTCTCAAAAGTATATAATTATCATTTCTCTTTTCATCAAAATATGTGATCTCTATCCATAAAAGTGTGTTCTGATGGTTGATGGTGGGGTGGCGTGGGAATGCAGGGGATATCGGTGTTCCAAATCCGGTTCGATTTATATAGTGATGATTTACAGTTCATTATACTGATTGAGATGAGTTTTATAAAGAAGAATGTTTTTTAACATAAAATTAGGTGTCTTTTTATTTTTGGATATATTTTCGAGAATTGTATATACAATGATGATAAAACGAGCGAGATAAAAAGAAATACATTTAGTTTTATATATTATATTTAAAATTTATGTTTAAATAACACAATTTTATAAATTATTATAGTTTAATCGAATATTTGAATTGAATCTGTGTTGTGGTAGGTGTAGATGATTGAGTGAATCATCATTTTTATCCTTGAAATTGTATGATAGTTACAAGTTGGCCACTCACATTAAAAATAGGAAAAAATGACCTCCAAATTAAAAAAAGTCAATCAAATTAGTTCAATTAACGAACATCTTTCAATTTTAGAAATGTTTTTATCTATCTTTTAATTTGAGGGATCAATTTGTTACCGTCTTATAATTTCAATGATCCAAATGGTGTTTCACTTATAAATGATTCAAATCGAATCAATCTTTATTACCTATTTAAAAAAAGTGATTTTGATAATTTGTTGCCTTATTAAAAAAGTGATATTCATATAATTTGTTGCAACCCACATAATTAGAGCCTTTTAACTCTTAAGTGAGTTCACGGAATATCTATATAAACTTAGATTTTTTGGACCTATTATATGATTAATCTTTGTTTTAGTATTTAGTTATAGTTAATGTTCCTTTTCCCTACTTAAGAATATGTTCCTCTGGATTCGAACTCAGGTTCTCCTATTAATTCAGTCTCCACAGTCAGTTGAGTTACATTCATTAGATTTGAGATTTTTAAGTCAAGTAGAAGTTAATTTGTTTTTTGTTTTTTATCATCACACAAACCACTTTTTACCTAAAATGATTTTTATCTTATTCAAATAGAATTATGTAGATGGATTTGGGCAGCTCAAGTGGTTTACGTTAAGAGTATAAGGAGTTGGAGGTCCAAGATTCATACCTTGACAAGAAGAAAAAATTAACATAACAATTACCTACTAACATTTTTCAATAAAAAAAAATAGAATTATGTAGATACGTTTTTTTTTTATTACAAAATTATAATAAAGACATACAAAAAATATTTTAAAGAAAATATGTTTATAATATCTAAGATTTTATATGATTAGTTATGTTTATATATTATCGAGATCTAGATTTTATATAAAAGAACATTATTCAAAATATCTTTAGATTTTCTCTTAAAAAAATATCTTGAGATTTTTTTTTTCACAATCAGATCTGCTGGCTAAAATGGGGGCTTTGGAGGGTAACACGCTTCATGTGCTGCATGAGCCACATGTGGAGTTGGTGTCCTCTCTTCAATGCGGATGCTGATGGTGTCCCTCTCGTGAAAGTCTAGTTTTCGTTGTATCTCTTTCATTTTTTTTTATCAAAAAAATGAAGATGTACATTTAAAATTCTTGAATAAAAAAAGTACCTTTAAAATTTTTATACGTGACTATTTTTTAAAATAATTATTTTTTTAAATAATTTTTAAGAATTAAACTTTAAATTTGTTTGGATTGATTTGATTAATCAATTCACTTCACTTCAAATTTGAATCAAACTCATTATAATAGTAATCGGTTTGTTTTGTAGATTTATTTATTTTTAACTGAAGGAACCTGATAATCTAATTAACTATTTTTAAATCTTTTAAATTTATACAATTTAGATTTTAATACTTTAAACTTTATTCTAGTTTTCTCTTTTATTTTTATATTCGAGTTTTGGTTCAAACAATTTATTTGATGGAACAATGCTTTTATTTATTTTTATCACTCTTTTCAACATTTTTTTTAATCATTTGATGGAGTTCACGGGGCTCTCTAAGTAGTGGGTAGCTAACGTGATTCGGTGACTCAATGTAAAATGGGCCTTGTTAACGAGGGATCCAAGAATATTGGTTAATGAATTAATAAAAGAAAAATTGGCTAAATTCCTATTTTGATTCTTTATCTTTATTTTAATTTTTATTTTGGTCCCTTATATTTTTTTTGTTCCGTTTGGATCCCCTATTTTTCAACCATTAGCCTATTTGAAAGATTACGCCCTTTTTGAGGTTTTGATGTATAACAAATAATGTGGATTATTGCATGAGTTTTTCAATTTGATTATACACTAATAATATGTTCAAGTATTTGCAAGTTCACTCATGATAAGGAAAGTCAAAGAATCAAAGAGAGCAATGTCAAATATCAAAAGAGTTTATGAGACTCAAAGGAGATAACATGGAAGAAGGCATCAAGACCAAGATTGAAGAAGATCATTAAATTCTTAGATGCTATTTGTAAGGATAGCACACCAATCTCTTAAGTGAAGCTCTTGGAAAATTAAGGAAAAATTAACTTTTCTAAAGTTTACTTAAATAAGCTTTTCAAAGAAAAGGTTTTTCAAAATAGGTTAACTGAAATAAGAAGTTAAGTGAAATTATACACCTGTGTTGTACACATGTGTATGTTCTGTTAATTTCAATTTATAAGTAAAAACCTTTCTGTACACATGTATTGTACACATGTGTATAGTCAGTCAAATTTCAAATTACAAAGTAAAACCTTTCGGGACACATGTGTTGTACACATGTGTAGTTCAGTTGATATTTCGACGTACAAGTGAAAAACCAAGTACACGCGTGTTGTACACATGTGTATCTATGTTGTGTCTTGAAAATTATGAATAATACACAGATGTACAAAAACTATACACCTGTGTATAGAACAACTCAAACTTCAGAACTTGTACTTCCATGTGTAATCTGTAACACCCCCCTGGGCATTACTTTGTAAACACGTGCGGAAATAAATTAGAAGATAATTTGCTGGTGCTTTCGGAAAATAATTTATATAAGTACACGAGTGTCTGAAATTGGGTATAAAAATTTTGTCACGACTCCACACCTAAGCCTTGATCGGCTCACAGACTTACTATCATAGCCTGACAAGCCTATTTAATTTAAAGAATATACTTGAATAAGAGTTGGTATTTTTACAAAAATTTCGACAGAGTCTCCTCTGTAATCGGACATCCCGGGTAAAAGAACACCTACTAAAATAATTACATTTTCACTCCAGAATTCTAGTTACACCAAATTCAACCAGGCATCAATATATAAAAATAATAGTTATAACCATAAGCTTTACAAGACCAAAAGGAACAGCTTAGATTTTCATTCAAAAGATATGCTCTCTGAGCCATAAACATTCCATTTTAAAATAAAGGCTCTCTGAGCCATACTCATACACACTATCAAAAATAATCTAAGTCTCAAACCCTAAGCTGGTCATCCTAAAAGTTATTCCTGAGTACTTCATCAAACCACCAGATCTAAGTCTCTGAGTGACTTAGGGAGACTCTTCTGCACCATCTGTACTAAAATACCCAGGGTACAATAGCAAACCAGAAGAAACTTGATATGTTTGTAAGGGTGAGACGCCAATATATGGATTTAACATAATAACTAAATGCGCAACACAAAAGAAGGCACATACACATATACATATTTATAACAACATACTCATTCATATTATATCACATAGTTTATCAATGGGTTTCATACCCCAAACATCAATGTTGAAAAACTATGCATGAACACTTCAAAACATCATCTAAACATTCATACCTAATCTCATGAGATATCTCCAACTTCGTGGTGAGTTGATCAGACTCGATAGTTACCGGCACACAGCCACAGGCACACAGCCAAAACCCATCACACACTGTCCAACATCGTGGCATAGGTGTCACAACGTAGATGGGGCCTCATTGTCCACCAGGCACAATAAGAACATCTTTATGATCTACCATGACGCCGCAAGGTAATCACTCGTATAAAACCCATCACACACTATCCAACATCGTGGCACAGGAGTCACAACGTAGATGGGGCCTCATTGTCCACCAGGCACAATAAGAACATCTTTATGATCTACCATGACGCCGCAAGGTAATCACTCGTATAAAACCCATCACACACTGTCCAACATCGTGGCACAGGTGTCACAACGTAGATGGGGCCTCATTGTCCACCAGGAACAATAAGAACATCTTTATGATCTACCATGACGCCGCAAGGTAATCACTCGTTTGATCATGGCACGTCTGCCAAATGCATGCAAGAAAAACATTTTGTTCTCAACACTTTTCTTTGTGCTATATCTTTATTTGTCAAAGCTCTCAAAAGCTTTCGACCCATCATTGCTTTTAAACATCAAAGCTCTCAAAAACTTTCAACTTATCATCGTTTTAAACATCGAATGCTCTCAAAAGCATCATCGTTTTAAACATCGAATGCACTCAAAAGCATCATCGTTTTAAACATCTTTACAACTTTTATTAACAACACAGGACCTCAAAGTCCGAGTGCTCAATCACGAAGCCCTTAAACCGTTGCAATCAGTCTTAGGTTCGTGGTAATAGAAAACAACTTAAAATGTTTTAACTTCTTTACGTAGATACCCAGTCTACCACACAACGAACCTTAATACCCTGACGTCTCGGTTATTAACTTCAACAACACTTTCAACACGGTTGAATTAATAAAATCCTTAAAAATTGGAAATTCCTCAATAAAATCTTTAAATAATAAAATTTAGTTTTCACAAAGGTGAGTCACTTGAGATTTTAAACGTACTTAAAATACGAATTGCCGTTTCAAGATTCTTGCCATCGACACTTTTAAGGCTTTATAAGCCAAAACTTAGCTTTTTCAACTTAAACAATTTTCTAAAATCATAATTAACTTATTTTCAACAATTAATTTCATAAAATATTTCCACGGTTTCGCTCTTATTGTGACTCATAATTCATTTTTTTATTACTAAATCATTAAAATAATCATATTTCTCAAAACTCATTGTTTTTCCAAAATAATATTGTCCACCACTATTATATTTCAACATTTCCCATAAAACATTGAATATAATCTTTTCACAACTTATTGAAGCTTTTATCTGATTAATCGGTTGTGCACTGACCACTGTCAGGCTTCTCAAACAACACTCACAAACAACATTCAACAACAATTATCAGAATTATATCACCAGGAAGATCATGCATCATAGCAATATAATATACAACTGCAGATAATCAAATAAATTAAAAGCAGATCAAACACCGATACACAAATAAGCAACACAACGTAAACAACATAAACAAATAATCACAACCACATATAAATCATATAAACCACACTAAAAGCAAATAGTTATTGAGAAAATCCCTCAGGTAAGCTCCCCTTACCTTTGAAGACAAGTAAATGATCCTCGTCTTAATGCTCACGTTAGCTCATATCTACTCCATCAAGCAAGCATAGCCGTGTCAAACGTCTCAGAGAGGGAATCCAACAACGCGCAACAACCAGAAATCAAGAAATCAATTACACATGACCAAACACACATTCTAATTTGATCTAAACACTTTATCTTATTACCAAACAAGGTTATTTTCAAAGAAAATCATGTTTGGAGCTTACGCTTCACAATACCCTTTGAGGAAGCTTTGTTTTGATTAAAGGATCATGAAAAGAACTTGGGAATCATCAATTAAGAGTCCTAATTGCACTAAATCATAATTAATTTCACAAAAACAGAACCAAATTCAAATAAAAATCAAATTGGAGTTTAGGGCTCCTAAATACCATTTGGGGAAAACTCATTTTAACTAAAGAATAATGAAATTGGTTTAGGGAAACACTAATTCACAGTCCCAATTTCATAAAACAAACTTAAATTTCAAGATTAAAAATCTGAAATCAAAGGGTTAGGGTTAGGGTTTCAAAATCAATTTGGGGGTTTTGAATCTAAGCAAAATAGATGGGGTTTTCACTTACCCAAGGAAGAAGATGAACTTGAAGGTGGTGCTGTGGTGGCTGTAGCTGGCGGCTCGTGGCGGCAATGGGCGGTTGGATGATTTCTGGAATAAACAAGAACCAAAAGAGAGGGTTAGACCAAAAGAGAATGAGATGGAGCTCAAGACAACTCACATGGTGAAAACCACCATGGAGGCGGCGGCGCGCAGTGCTTATCGTGGTGGAGAGAGGCGGTTTCGCAACCAGGGAGAGCAACAGTGGCGAGGATCGCGTGCAGGGACGCGATCTTCGTCCTTCCATCTCGAGCGGCGACCGACGGCGATCTGAGTAGAGCGGCGCGACTTGAAGGAAGGAAGGAGGTAGAAGATGAAGTTGGGGAGAAGGAAGAAGAAGATGGAGTCAGGAGGGTGAAGAAGCAGAGAAAGAAAAGAGAAAATGAGGGGGAGGGCGTCGAGAGAGAGAGAAAAAAAATGAGAAAGTTAAGTTTTAAACTAATTATTTAGTGATAGGTACAAAATGAGTGATAAATATTAGGCCTAAAATAAACATGTTTTTACTTTTTAGAATCTAAAAACAAAGGTTGATAAATACATGATTTAAAAATTCAAATTAGAGTAAAGATTAATAGTTGAACTGATCAACTACGAAAATACTCGGTCCAAAATTTAATCTCCAATTAAGGTCAAACCAGTTTATTCTCAACTCTAAAATTAAATTGAATGAAAATATGAAAATGTTTTTCTCTTAATCTTATTATTTAAAAAAAATTTATGTACTGGTAATAATAGTGACAATAATGTAACTTATTGTCTAGTAAGCGTGCATTCACTGAAATAAGTCAGTGCTAACACACCCAATAAAATAATTTGAGGAGAGTAATCTAATTACTCAAACTAAACCACATAACAAAATGAACTTAAACATCCAAATAAAATAATTAATCGTATGTGTAAAAACTAGGGTGTTACATAATCGATGTGCACAATCTGTGTATAAAGTTCTGGAATGATTTGGGTTGGTGTTCTAATATACACAGATGTACAAAGATGATAATCTGTGTATTCAAGAACAAAGCAAGAGATACACAGATGTACAAAGATGCTAATCCGTGTACGTGTGTGCAAGAGTTGAAAATTCAGTTTAATACACAGATGTACAAAGAACATAATCTATGTACGTGCTTTACAAAAGTTCAAAAACTGTGAATACACAGATGTACTACATAGATTATTTCGTATCAATTTTTCAAAACTGAATTTGTTTCACTTGTAACAACTTCTATGATTTGTCCAACATATCTATTTCTTAAAATCACTATATAAGGACCTCATGGAAACATTTTTCATATATATAATCTCTCTGAACTTACAAATACGAAAATTCAAGTTTCCATTGAGCTTCATCTTATTGAGAATAATGTGATATTCATAAGTGCTTCAATTTGTAATATCTAACTTCTAGAGTCATATTCTTTTCATTCAAGTTTCAATTTATTGATTAGAGAGAGGGTATCTCTCTATTGTATTACAAAGATAGAAGGGATCTCTGGGTTGCAAAGAAAGTGTGCTTTTGCTGAAGATTTTCAAGGTAGTGAAGCCTTGATGATTTAAGAGAGGGTATCTCTTAGGTTTTGACAAGGATAGAAGGGATCCTTGGGTAGAAAAAGCTAGTGTGCTTTTTGGTGAGTTTTGTGCAAGGTGGTGAAGCCTTGTGTTGTTGTAATTGGAATATTGTAATTTCTGATTATAGTGGAAGAAACCACAGAGGTGTGGGACTGGATGTAGACTTACCAGAGGAGGTAGCTGAACCAGGATAAATCGGTTTGCGCATTCTTCTTACCCTTAAACTTCTTATATTTGTCATATACATGTGTGTTGTATTAAAGTTGTTTAAGTGCTTTTGAAACTGAATCTTTATACTGTATTCTTGTGTTAGATTTACATACACTAGTGGAAAATATACATTAGACGGTAAAGGTTTACGTCAGTTAACCAAAATCTAGACGTTAAAAAGGGGTCGGTGGCAGCTTTGTAAATATCAGGCTTCATTAATTCAATTTTAACGTCAATTGTTTTAAGGACTGACGTTAAAAGTGAAGTGACTCACTTTTAACGTCAGTTCAATAAACAACTGACGTTAACAGTGAACATTTTAACGTCAGTTCTTTATAGAACTGACGTTAAAAGTGAGTTATTTCACTTTTAACGTCAGTCCTTACATCAACAGACGTTAAAGGTTATTTTAATAATTTTTTTATCTATTATACGTACCCTTTCTCATTGCCTTCCTCAAAGTTTTAGTTTCACAATTGCTTTGATGTTTTGTGTTTCTGTTTTGAAAACTAAAATATATGTGCGAAGTATAAGTTGAATCAATAACCCAAACCGGATCTCATTCATGAAGTGTAATACAGACTGATACAGAAGATTGAAAGGGTTTAAAATCCTATAAAAAGTTACATTGAAAGGGTTTAAAATCCTAAACATTAAAGCTACATCCCATCAGAGAGTTTTATGAAATATGCCAAAGGGAAAACTATACTCCGAAGACCTCAGAAAACTGGGGGGCATGAGAGAGCTCAAGAGAGACAAAAACAGGTGCACCAGATCTGTTTCAAGCAAAGGCAGTGGTTCCAGAGACTTCCATGGCGATCACTTGCTGCCAAAGCTGAGGTTTTGGAACTGTGACGCCCGAGCACCTGATTTGCCCTCCAGCAGCTGATTCTCCGGAAGGTGATAAGATGAGCAACTCACATAATGTAGTTTACTCAAACTTATCACCCATGTAATGTGATTTACTCAAACTCAGAAGTTGTTTGACCATTAAGACAAAGACCTTTGAGTCTAGGAATAGGAAGAAAGAGTGATGAAGTTAATCTCACTACAGAGCCATATTGTGAAGCAGAAAATTAAAAGGATGGAAGGAAGCTATTTATAGGAGCAGGGGATGAAGTTACTAAGCTATTATGATTTTCTTGAAAACTTAATGCTCATTAAGAGGATTAAGTGACAAGGTGCATGGGTAAGTAGCACAGTAGTCAAAGGAATGAATGTTTTTGCAGATATCTATACACTTTTAACGTCAGTTGTTTAAAAAAACTGACGTTAAAAGTGTTTTTAAAATAAAAAATATTTATTGTTAACGCTCGATTTTTATACAACTGACGTTAAAAGTTTGATTTTTACTTCAGTTAAATAAATAGCTGACGTAAATAATCCTATATATTATAAACGTGCAGAATGAATATTGGAAATAATGTAATTAATATACGGGAACTTGGCAGTCATAAATTAAGTTGACGTTAAAAATGAGGTGGTGGCGATTTGTAAATATTAAATCACTATTTGCGTCAGTTCTATAAATAACTGACGTAAATAATTATGAAACTCATTTCATTGGTTGTCATTTCCCTGTTGTCCCTCTTAACGCAGATCACTCTATATAGTACTGCAGTTTATTTCTAAACCTTTTTTTTATACAAGTTTATTTTTAATTTTTATTAATTAGCTTGAATTAGTAAACAAATTCTTGTGCAATTTAAAATAAATAAACACTTAACATAAAACAAGTTATATGTATAATCAAATCGTATGACATTGAAGCGATTCATAAGTTAAAATTACATGATTAAAAGATAAAAAATTTCTGCAACATAGCCCTAAAATATAAAAAAGTTTCTGCATCAACATCATTTTCTTCTCAGTCCTGTCATCAGAAACTCCAATGGATGCATCACCTCCCTCACTTGAATTCCATGATGCAAAGTAAATCGTCAGTCACTAGCAGCGAAAGCAAAGTGAAATGGATCTTTGCATCTTTCTTCTTCAGTGGAATTCCTTGATGCATCATCTTGAATCCACAATCACTTGCTTCCAAAGCAAAGAGAAAGGGATGACGGGGATGAAATAAAGTGAGAGAATCACATTACGTGATTCACCCAACCTTAATATCCACGTAATGTGATTTACTCAAACTCAGAAGTTGTTTGACCATTAAGACAAAGATTTTTGAGTCTAGGAATAGGAAGAAAGAGTGATGAAGTTAGTCTCCATGGCAGAGCCATATTGTGAAGCAGAAAAATTAAAAGGATGGAAGGAAGCTATTTATAGGAGCAGTGGATGAAGTTACTAAGCTATTCTGATTTTCTTGAAAACTTATCTATAAACTTAATGCTCATTAAGAGGATTAGGTACAAGGTGAATGGGTAAGTAGCACAGTAGTCAAAGGAATGAATGTTTTTGCAGAAACTAATAAACTTTTAACGTCCGTTGTGTAATACAACTGACGTAAGAAGTGTGAGTGTTTTTAACGTCAGTTTCTTAATACAACTGACGTTAAATATATGACCTTTAACGTTAGTTTTTACTAACAACTGACGTAAGAAGTGTGAGTGTTTTTAACGTCAGTTTCTTAATACAACTGACGTTAAATATATGACCTTTAACGTCAGGTTTTACTAACAACTGACGTAAAATGTTGTTTTATTTTAATTATAACGTTTACACCCGCGCGCCTTCTGCACTTCTCTGTACGTCTCTTTTCATCTCGCTCAACCCTCACTCTCAACCCTCACTCTCGCTCTCACTCTGCCCTAATCGCGAGCTCATCTCCACTGCAACCACCGCGAGGGCTTCTTCGTCACCACCGTGAGGTACACTCTTAACCCCTAACTCTGTCTTTCCCGCTCATTCTTTGCAATAACTTGACATCTCTCTTTCCCCTTCCCGCGCACTAACTCTCCTTGTCCCTCTGCTCTCAGTAACCACATTGAACGTTGGCCACCACTCGAGCTTCCCCCCCACCACCACGCGAGCGCCTATTTCTGGTGAGTCTTTAGGGCACATTTATTTATTTTTGGTTTTGAGTGCATGCATGTTGCTCTGCTGGTTGAAACTGCAGTCTCAGTAGTTGAAACTTGAAACTGTGAGTTTGAGTTGTTTGGAATGTCTCTATTTTTGGTTTTGAGTGTATATTGAAACTTTAGTCTCAGTAGTTGTAACTTTAAACCGTGAGTTTGAGTTGTTTGGAATGTCTCTATTTTTGGTTTTGAGTGTATATTGAAACTGTAGTCTCAGTAGTTGTAACCTTAAACCGTGAGTTTGAGTTGTTTGGAATGTCTCTATTTTTGGAATGTCTCTATTTTTGGTTTTGAGTGTATATTGAAACTGTAGTCTCAGTAGTTGTAACTTTAAACCGTGAGTTTGAGTTGTTTGGAATGTCTCTATTTTTGGTTTTGAGTGCATGTTGCTCTGCTGGTTGATCTGTCATGGCTGTGATGCTCATCACGTCTAGGCCGTGATCAGTTCTGCCTATGAGGGTCTGGTTCAGTTGGCACGTTACGGCCGTGATGGACATCACGGCCAGGCTGTGACCAATGCTTGGCAATCTTCAAAAACTATAGTTTTCAATCTCCCGTATTGTCCTTATATTGGATATATAGATGTTTTGTATATCTACAGGACCTATCTAGTTATTTTTATTTATACTTCTGTATTTATTTTGAGTTATAACCTATGTTAATACATATATATTGTTTTTGAACAGGCATACATATGGATCAGTCGGATAGCCCACATGCACGGGAGGACACTGTGGGGGTTTCGCAGGACTCGATCACGCCTACGCCTGATTCTAGTGTAAGTTTACATGTTATATACTATCTTTAGTCCTTCTTTTTAATGTAAGTTTATAATGTTACAACCCTCTATTTTATCATTTTTTTGTCCATACAGACATCACAGGCTCATAGGAAACGGGGTAGAGGAGCCACCTCGTTGAAGAAACTAGAGAAGGACAGGCAAAGCGGACAGAAGCTTGAGGTGTCCTTAGATGCTAATCTAAATGCCCAGGGACCTCGTGCTAAAGAATTTAATAAGTGGGTGTTTCTACAAGCGAAGCAACACGTAAGCATCAACTACAACCACTGGAATGACGTTCCACAGAACGTTAAGGATCAGATTTGGGAGGCTATCATGGTATTTTACCTTTACATTCGTTTGATTTACATTATTAGATAATTATCCGAGTTATAATCCATCCAATTGTTATATATGTATCTAATGTGTAGGTAGCTTGGACTGTGCCAAATGATGAGGATCATCGTCATAAATGTATGAAAATGGCATCAAAGCGTTGGAATGGGTTTAAGCATGATCTTACCAGGTACTATGTATCTGGGAAGAAGCGGCTTGATAAAATGTTCTCGGATTATCCCTGGATTGATCAGGATACTTGGGATATGTTTGCCAGGAGTCGACAGGATGGAGAATTTCAGGTTGGTTGATTAAGTTAATTTTGTATGCTTATTATAGATCATTTAACTGTATTTAATTATGTGTTTTTGTTTGAATAGGCTAAGGCAAATAAGGGTCGGCAGAATCAGGCGAAGAACGTCCACCGCCACACCATGTCTCAGGGTGGGTACCAGACTCGGATCTAGCAGATGATGGCGGATAGGCTGAGGGCGAAGCAGGAAGAGCACTCTGCTAGGATTGAAAGAGGAGAGGTGCTTGATGCCACACCATCAAGTCCTCCGTCGGACATCGACCGCGAGGATGTCTGGTTAGCCGGTCGCATGACAAAGACGAGATCTTTTAAAGTTGATGCTACTCGCGAAGTGGCAGATAAGATTGTAAGTAAATAATTAACTTGATTTCAATTGATATTTGTATAGATATTTGCAAAACTTTTCACTTGCACGTTTTTTCATTTTTTTTCATTGTAGATGGATCTTAAAGCAAAATCCTCCCAGGGCGCATTCGTCCCTTTTGGACGGCAGGACGTCTTGATGACTGCTCTAGGCAAGAAAGACCATCCTGGTCGGGTTCTCAGTGTTCCTAGGAACGTGACCATCAAAGAATATTATGGCAAGTTTGCTTCACGAAAGCGGGTGGTCAATGAAGCATCAATTTTGGCTGACATTACTCAGCACCTCATGTCCAACCCAGCTATTACAACACATCTGTTGCAAGGCTTAATATCCAACCCAGAATTCAAGCAGGCGCTTGCCAGAGAGTTTTCCTCCGTCGGTAAATCCCAGGACACCGCAGGGCTTGCCAACCCTTCAAATGTGAGCACAAAAGAGAGTTTTAGTAGGGCACATGTGGAGGACGATGAGTTGGCAGCTAGGGAGCGGGAGTTGGAAGTCCAACGCCATGAGCATGAGTTGGAAATGAAAAGGCGTGAGCTTGAGTTGGACTCCAAACGACGTGAGCTCGAAATGTTAGCAAAGGTATTTATTCATTATTAATGTCCAAATTAGTCAACTAATTACTTGTGTTTTTTTTAATTATCAAAAACTTATCTATTTTATTTTTCCTAAACTTAAGGCCAAGTCGATGTCGGTGTCGTTGTCACCTATCACTCGTTTGTTCTCACTTGGTGAGGATTATGCGTTTGAGATTTTTGAATGTCCATTGGAGCACGATGGATGGGTGGCACGTCCAGATCAACGGAGGATATTTACCTTTTGTGGTGATGATCTCGGGAACGCCTGCAGAAATAGCGTCTGGATGAACAACAATGTTTTCAGTCTCTGGTGCACGTAAGTTAATTTTAATTTTATAACTTATTTATTTTTGGTATTTTTCCATTTAATAATTTATTTTAATTTCAATATATATATTATGTAATTAACATCCACACCTTTTCATATCTTAGGTATCTCCATCGTCTTCAGCTTGATAAGGGCGTTGCATCAGTTTACGGTTTCTTAGATCAATCAATCCTTCTACCCGATTTCTTTGCTGGCGATGCATTGAGTAAATACTTAGGGAACTTGTTGGGAGACAATCCGAAAGAATTATATCTGGATCCCTACTGTATGAAAAGCCATTGGCAGTTGTTCGTACTTCACCCGTTTAGGCATAGAGTCATATTCTTCTGCTCTCTCCACCAAGATCCGCCACCGAAGGTGGTGGAAGCTGTAAATAAGTAAGTAACTAATCTTAAATTTAATTTAAGTTTTAATATCAGTTGTTTTTAGTTTATCACACACATGATATATGAATTTGTTAATTGATCGACATGATTATTTGTTTATGATAGCGCGCTGAAGGCGAGTAGCATAAGTTGCGCCAACGGGAGAAGTAGGACTTCTAAGGCTAAAGCAAATCCTGTATGGAACATCCTCAAGGTTTGGTAGTTTATTTATCAAATAATTAATATTATAATTACTAATTTATATGTATATTCAACTGACGTTGAAATTAATTTTGTTGGTAGTCTCGATTTCAAATTGACCGATGGTCGTGCAGCTATTATGTGATGCTTCATATACTGAACATAGTCTCCACATCTATTATGGATGGATGGATTAAGGTAATATTTAAACAACTTGTTAAATTATATATTATAGTTTTGAAGATGACTTGCATTGATGTTATTGTTATTATTTGAACGTGTGTAGGCATTTAACGACCAATCGCCTATTCAAGAAGATGAGTTAAGAGACTTGAGGATGCGCTTCGCTGAATTCTTCTTCAAGCATGCGGCTGAAAAAGGAATTGACAAGATACCTCCGCAATACTTAGATAAATAGTTTTTTTGTTAGACTTTAGAAACTAATTAATAACATGTATATATATATCCTTAGATTGGTAGTTTTGTTTTTTAGACATTGGAACTAAAATTTATTTATATATATACATGGGTTTTGGTTTTAAGTCCCCCCATTGTTCCATTTTTCCTTTGCAATTCTGTAATGTGTGTGATATTACGTATTCTTAGGGATATTTACTGAATGCAGGGATAGCTGAGGGGAGTGATATTTTAAAACTGAATTTAAAAAAAAAAAACCTATTAACGTCAGTTGTATCAAACAACTGACGTTAATAATATTTTATAAAATATAAAGTACACTATTAACGTCAGTTGTTTATTACAACTGACGTTAAAATTAAACCTTTAACGTCAGTTCTTTATAACAACTGATGTTAGTTTTAACAAAATTAACGTCCGTTGTCTTAAAGAAACGTCAGTTTTGTTAAAGAACTGACGTTAATAGTTTTATATTTAACGTCAGTTGAGAACTGACGTTAAAATATTAACTATTAACGTCAGCTGTATTTACGTCAGTCAGTATTCTGACGTAAAAAATCAATTTTAACTGACATAAAAAGCACTTATTGCACTAGTGATATAATTGATTGTGCTTTATTGTTATCATCATTACTAGTTTAACAATCTGATTCTTAGAAGTTAAAATTCAGTGAAAACAAATTTTCTTTAGAAAACTCTGTTTTGGTTGAATTTACTGAAAAAGTTTTAAATACTCAATTCATCCCCCCTCTTGCGTTTGTAGCCAATACCAACAAGTGGCATCAGGGCTAAAACTCTTGTTGCAAAGCTTAATCGCTTCAAGAGATGGCTACAAATGATATCCTGGGTGATGGGGCTTCTCTACCCCCTGTAATACAATGTTTTATTTAAAGCAGATTAACTTAATAAAATGAGGATTTTCATAATTAATTTCGAAATAACCTCTATAAAAATTTGGAACTTTGCTTGACATCAAAACAATACCTGATAAACATTTGATAAATTTAAAACTTTCTCAAATAAAAATCTGATCACTGGTCTTACATCAATTGTCAGGAGAGAGAATCGAATAAAATTCCATTTATACACTAGAAACTTAAATAATTAAATACAATATTCTCAAAAGAATTTTCATAAGTATGCGAACTAATCACATACATTGAGTTTTCGAAAACTAAATAAATTTATAAATTTTCTCACGATTATTAGAAAAAAATTTAATAACATTTTCAAAATTACTTTAAACATAAACAACTCTAAAAATATAACAACAACATATATTACAGAAGCTCCGAGTCTTCATAATTATCTTCTGTCACCTTCTCAGCATGTTTCAATCATTCTCATCTCCTTTACACTTTTTGGATGACACTATCGTTGCCAACAAGGAACGAAGAAGAAAAGAAATACAAACAGAGGAGGTAAGATTCTACAATAGGCTAGTAATATAGATATGAGCATGCAGGAAAACAAATAAACATTCAAGTGTGTGTGTATATATATATATATATATAGGTGTGTATAAAGGGATACATTTATGAGATACGTATATAGTTTCAGAAAAAGGTCGAGACTCGAATGCATGCCTAGGACTTGACCTAACTCTGCTCCATGGAGACTATATTGTTGTCATAACGTTCTGTCGAGATAGCATTCAGGAAATATTTGTAAACTGTAACACCCCCTGGGTATTACTACGTAACACACACGGAAGTAAATTAAAAAGATAATTTGCTAGTTGCTTTCAGAAAATTGTTTTCTTTTAAGTCAGAAAACTGGGGTATAAAATTTTTCTTTAAGGGTAACTTTGAAATCCATAATACATACATTTAAAACGTAAAGTCACATTCGTAACAAAGTTACCATAACATACAACATTTCTCTAAGTTTCCATTTTCGAAAGAAAAAGTTTAAACTACAGATGGATGTATATAACACTACATTTATCGACTTCTTTAGATATACAACCCAACTCAGACTCCTAAGCTGGTCATTCTATCAAATATTCATTGGAGAGACTCCCAATCAGAATACTTTACCAACCTCTAACACTAGCTCTTCAAGTGACTTAGAAAGACTCATCTGCAACATCGGTACTAGAGTACCAAGGTACTCAGCAAAACCCGAAGAGACCTGATATAACTATAAGAGTGAGACACCGACAAATGGATATATCATACAACAACCATATACATGATACGTACAACACATTGGCATATTAGCATTTAATAATTATTCATAGATAAAACAACAAGTGTTATATCAGTGGGTCTCATACCCGAATCAATCAGTTTCATAAAGATAATGCATGACACAACGATAATACACCGTCTCATTGGCCATTTAGGCACAACGATTATGCACATTGTTTCATTGTCCATTTAGGCACAACGATACATGTACACCGTCTCATTGTCCATTTTAAGAACAAAGATAATACACCGTCACATGATACCTTTCCTGTTAAGGTCTCACGTTAAAACCAGGCCGGGCACGTCTGCCGTAAATGCAAATGTAAAACATTTAGTTCTCGATGTTTTCTTTGTATTCGTTCTCATTCGTTGTCGAGCTTAAAGGCTAGCGACTATTCATAAATTTCATCATCATTGTCTATTTTAAGAACAAAGATAATACACTGTCACATGATACCTTTCCTGTTAAGGCCTCACGTTAAAACCACGTCGGGCACGTCTGCCGTAAATACAAATGTAAAACATTTAGTTCTCGATGTTTTCTTTGTATTTGTTCTCATTCGTTGTCGAAGCTTAAAGGCTAGCGACTATTCATAAATTTCATCATCACCTGAAAATCAATAACACAGGATGCGCAGTCCGAGTGCTCAATCACAACACCTTAGACTGATGCCGTAGTCAAGGTTTGTCGTCATAGAAATCATTTATGATTTTATCCATGTTTTATTCTAACATGATAAGGACTCCTAGTCCGCAAAAACGAAATCAGGACCCACAATCCTCAATTCCGAGATTTGGACTCTTAGCCCATAACATCATGATTAGGACCCTTGGTCCATAATTCTTGACACGGATCCTAGATCACGTGCATATCACGGAAAACTAGAGCGACGTCTCGTGACTAGATTCCTTTTCACACGTGCTTACTTTTGGCTCATTGAAAATCAAATCCAAAACAAAACCTCGGTCACTTATCCAAGTAACCGGAACGTTTCCAAATCATTTAGGATAAAATCCTTTTCCTTTGCAAAGTCTTTTATAAAGAAATTAGGAAATTCGTTGGTTTTTGAAATCCTTGATGGAATAACGTCAAATATTTTCAAAGTGATTTTCTTTCATAAAACATATAGTTCAAAAAAGGTTTTCTCTTATACAATACTTTAGATCATGAAAGGGTAGTTTCCGTTGACTTAAAATCACTTCAACATTTCTTTTAAAAACGAGAATCTTATTCTTTTTGATGTAAGCACTTTAAACACAACTTTTATAAATGAAACCAAAACTTTCAAAGTTCTATTCAAGGCTTATTAAGGCTTTTAATCCTTATAATCATCGAGCACAGACTCAAGTCCGGCTTCTCAAACTTCAATCAACAGTAATATATATCAAACAGTAATATCACAGTTAATGACAGTTCATCACATATATATAATTCACAATACTGTAAAGCAAGTAATAATCACAATAGCTCAAGTAAACAAGTCATTCAAGTATTGGCTCCATATCATAATAATATTCAAATCACTCAAGTTAAACACATACACACATGCATATAGTCATTGAATATCCCTAGGCAATCCCCTCTTACCTTTGGTTAGGTAGAGATATGAGATGCCTGGATAGAAGTACCGCGAACGTCCTCGCTTTCTCTGTGATAGAAGTCTAAGGTTATAAACACAAGATCACAAGTTAAAATCAACCAATAACACTAAACCACAAGGTATTAGGTTCGGCCAAGACAATAAATTAGGGTTAGAGATCCCCGAAAATTATACAACTCATGGATTTATGATCCTTAAGTGTTGGGAGTTCATAAACAATGATCATTTAACAAGGTTGAATTAAAATCCAACTAAGTTATAAACTTAGGGTATTCGGCCAAGGCTATTAAAATAGGCTAGCATTCTCTAAACTTTCCAATCTCTTAGGTCTAGCATCCATACATAGTAAGGAGTTCAAAACCATGATCATTTTGGAAATTGAAAAACAAAGTATCCTAGGTCCATAACCTTCTAGGTCCGGCCTTCATAGGATTTAAGGTTAGAAATCTCTAAACTCTCCAATCTCTTAGACTTAGCATCCAAATATCTTATGGAGCTCAAGTCCATGATCATTTTGTAAAACAATGGAAACTTAAACATTCCAATCTCTTAGACTTAGCATCCAAATATCTTATGAAGCTCAAGTCCATGATCATTTTGGAAAATAAGAAATAACACATCCTAGGTTCAATAACATAGAATAAAAAAGTTAGAAATCCTTAAACTTTCTAATCTCTTAGACTTAGCATCCTTCTCTATTAAGGAGCCTTAGTCCATGATCATTTTGGAAAATGAAACTCAAACATCCTTCCTCTAAAACATTTAAGTTTCAGCCTACATAGGATAATGAGGAAAAATATTATTTGTTTGATAACAACTCTTAGGTTTAGAATCACAAGGTATTAAGAGCTCTAAATCCATGATCATACTTGGAAAGTTGAAACATAGTATCATAGGCTTACTTATACATATTTTCGGCCATCATAGGAAAACAAGCTATCAAACCTTTTAAGATTTAAAGATCAAGGAATAGTTAGAAACTCAAACACATGATCATATTCCAAAAGTTGAAGCAAAAACCTCCTAGGCCACATATGCTTAGCATTCGGCCTTCATAGGAAGAGATAGGTAGATATTTTTGTTTTACACAACCTCTTAGTATGTGAAAATATAAGTTAATACAAGACTATATAAAGTGGTTTCAACTCAAAAGGAGTTTCCTACCATTTTAGAGAGATTTTAGAAGTTTAAAGCATATAAAGAACACATAAAGCAAACTAGGAAATAAAAGATGAAACTTGCAAAAAGATTTATATGAGATCATTACCCTTAGTATAAGTAAGAACTTTAATGAAGAACTCAAGTGGAAAAGACTAATAAAAATGGAAGCTTTAAGTGTTTGAAACAAAGAAGAAATGGAAGAAGTTGAAGAAGTATGAAGATGGAGGAAGAAAATGAGAGAATGAAGATGAGTGATGATTATATAGAGGAGGATAGGGGAGCATGAAATTTTGGAGATAGGACGAGCTTGGAGAGCAAGTTTTGTCTTTAAGACTTGTTTGTTTGAAGAGGAAAGAGAAAAATAGGTTTTTAGAATATAATATGATATAATTTGAAAAGTGTGATGATTACACTTTTGGAGTGTGTCATAAAACTTTTCCATCATGTCCCATCAAGTCACTTCACTTCTTTTGTGCTCCCTAATCTGCTCAATTTCGTACCCGGTTGCATTTCCGATCGTAATTCTTCCGACATTTTCGCCCTATTAAAATATTCTATTCTATTTTTGAACGAAAATTTTCAAAATAACCAAAGTTGAAGGAAACATAATAAAAACACTAACCATCTAGTTCATGGGTCAAAATTAGGTTTTTTGCACAGTAAACTTGTACCGGCAGTGAAAATGCAGACCAGCTTCCGTCTGAATTTTCAACCGAAAATTTTACCGTGACTTCATATGTTACAACAACACAAGAAAATGATTTTATTTTAATTAAAATCATCCTCTAGTTTAATCTAAAATAAACACATTTAAATATGTATTTACTGCTACAGAAAGCATAGGAAAAAACATGGTGTTACATAAACAACTCTGTGCACAAGCCCACGATAGGAGTACGCTAACAACCATCTCCTCGGCACTCACACTCGAGAGTACTTAACATCTGAATATTATTTAGTTCAGTGGAGTTTCAAGATAGCCCTGCAGTCCAGGTCTCCACCGGCACCGATGATGCATACACTGAACCATTGGTAGGATCCACGCCTGACTATCCCCAACGTCTCCGTGGTCCCCACACAGTCCCCTAATATCCTAACAATAGGTGTCTATGCCTCCAGAACGACAATGACTATGATTAGGTTGGAATATTGTCCGAAGACAAATAAAGCAGGAACTAAAAGTTCCAAAGCACCGGTATCAATTTAAAAACAGTTGTAGATAAGAGTTGGGCTCGAATGGACCATTGGCCAAAATTATCCTTTTTAACTCAACTCCATATAATAAAATATTTTCGAGCCCAAGACTTAACAAAACGTAAATAAGGATAAACCTTGATATTGAATTCACAGATTCAATAAATAAGAAATTGATACCAACTGATGATAACATTCCAACACATCCCGAATCAAAGTTCGGGAACAAATGCACTTCACACAAAAGTCCCTAAGCGACTTAACGATTAGGCTTATACACTTAGATCCCAATTTCGCCAAAATAAGATCTAACGCATGACGAATGTGCTTAACAAACTAGTAAGATTGTCAAATTGAACCTTACACCAAAATTCACAATTTACATAAATCATAATAACCATTAGGTGCACTTTCATAAGTTCAAGTTGCACCACATACAGGCAATAAAATAACCATCAAATTAAATATCTAAAATCCTCATGCCATATTGCAACGATACTAACTACGGCATACACTTAAATGGTTCATCATAAACCAAACACCAATGTCATGAGCATTTTATATCATAAATCAACTAACAACCCAACTTACAACCATTGTTCAAAATAGAATTTTATTCAAGCTATATGTTATTAACCACCCCACTTGTGATAATTGAACGCTAATAGCATTGATGATAATAGAAAATGGATCCAAGGATGATGGATGCAAATCAAATCTTAGACTTGAAATAAAATAACACTTCTCAAGCAAACTAGTTAAGATTACTAATGCCTTCAATAGTTGTCCACTTGACTTCAATCTTTTGGTCCTCGACAGTCAACACATTGCATAAATATTGATCCCATCACCTATAAGCTATATGCTTATATCTAATTATCTCTATTGATGGTCAAGGGCTATAATGAACTCCTAACTCCTTAGTATTTTCTTAAGCGCCTCAACAATCATGTAGCGATTACGGATGCCATAAATCAAAGCAACTATAACTGGCCTTGTGACTTAAGATGGAGAAAGAAACCATAGAAGGAAAGAAGTACAATCACTCTATCCTTTATACACTCCAAACAACAAGTCTCTACTTGCAAATTTACCTAAACAAAGCCCAAAAGTATCTATTGCACCAATTAATAACCACCTTAAAATGTGCCTTAAATCCCTTGGCTCTAGGATTTCATTTTAATATATCCTTAAATAACCTAACTCCACCTAAATATCAAGATGCCATGCTATAAGATCAAACCCTTAGAGACAATCATTTCCTATTTGACATTCACACTCAGCTGCATCCAAAACATATCAACTAATATACCCATATAGCGCATCATCCATGTACAAAGATTGTGGCAGAAAATAATCCACATAAGGTCAAACACAAATCATATAATTCACACAGGAAAATCAATACAATTATATTCAGTAAATTCATATAATAAGCCCCATGCAATTTCCTAGGCACATATACTAAAACCCGCATTATAACCTAAACTACACTTAATGTATTGTCTTCCCCTACCTGACATGACGTTCCAGGTTCCTTAGGCGCTTCCCAGCATGCACATGTAACTCCTGTCAGCTCCCGAAAATTCAAATCCTGCTTCCTCAAGCAAGCACAGTCACAATCAACATCCCAGAGAGGGAGTCCAAACATTTGCAACAACCAAACAGTTCAACCATCAATAATTCATTATCAAAACACAACTCTTTGTAATTTAAACACCCAATTTAAATAAAACAGAATTGGGTTTTGATTGAAACTGAAATGGGAAATTTAGGTTTCATCTCAAAAATTGGGGGAAAATGATTTGATAAAGGGATAATGAAATTGACCTTGAAATTCATTAATTAACAGTCCCAGGTGCTATAAAACATAATTAATTTCACAAAACAAAACAACTTTCAACAAAAATCAAATATGGGATTTTGGGTTCATAACACTATTTGGGGAAAAATTAATCTAACCAAAGATTAATGAAACTAATCTAGGGAAACATTAATTCACTTCCCTAATTGCATAAAAACATAACCAATTTCAAACTTTGAAATTGAAATCAAATTACCAGGTTTAGGGTTTGATAAATCAATTTGGGGCTTTTGAATTTGAAGCACAATAGGTGGATTTTTCACTCACCTAGCTGAGAAAGAGAAGGAATGGTGGTTGTTCGGAGGTCCAGCGACGGCAACGATGGTGGCGGTTTAGTTTCTGTAAGAACCAAGAGCCAAAAGAGAGAGAGATCAAAGGAAGAAGAATATGCTCACAATAGGAAGGTTAGGTGCGAAAATAGCCATGGATGGCAGCTTACCGGACTAACACGACGGAGGATAGCATTCGCGCGGCGGGGGGAGTCGTTTCACGCAGTCTTCCTCGACATGCGGCAACCGAAGCTCCTCCAAGCACGGTCCCGAGCTGCGGTCGCGGCTGTTCCAGCAAGGAAGAAGAAGAAGGGGAGTGGAAAAGAAGGAAGAGGATGAGGAGGAGGAGGAGGAGGAGGAGGAGGAGGAGAAGAAGAAGAAGAAGAAGAAGAAGAAGAAGACGATGACGAAGAAGAAGAAGAAGAAGAAGAAGACGATGACGAAGAAGAAGAAGAAGAAGAAGAAGAGAGAAAAAGAAAAGGAAAGAGAGGGGGAAAAGAAAAGGGAAAAAAATGAGAGAAAGAGGGAGGGTCCACGTATACATGTTCTGGACCATAGAAAGAAAAATACAAACTTTGTTTAGTTTTTGGTTGTAAGAGTCTAGAAAAATATATATTTTTGGCCCTTAGATCTAAAAAATTAAATAGATTAACATCTAAAAATAAATTTCTCTCATTCATATTATTTAAAATACTTTTCTAAACAAATAATAATAGTGACAATAACATAATATTATTGTCTTGTAAGTACACATACACTGCAATAAAGCAGTGTTAACGCACCAAATAAAAATAGTTTAATATGGAAATAAAATCAAATAAGTCAAATCACATAAAAATAAATATATTCGACCAATTAATAAATATCGTTATCAAATAAACACACACACACACACACACACAATTTTCGGGATGTTACACCCCCTGCTTTTAATGGTAATGCATATATGTATTGGAAAGAGAGAATGATAATCTTTCTTGAGGCTGCTGGTTTTGATATATTAGATGTTGTAGAAAATGGACCTTATGTCCCCTTTACTATTGATGATAAAGGAAATAAAAAGGAAAAACCAAAAGATGATTGGAATGATGATGATAAAAAGAGAGTTGGTTATAATGCTAAAGCAAAGAATTTTATAACAACTGCTTTGAGTTATGATGAGTTTTTCAGGGTCTCTAATTGCAAGACAGCAAAGCAAATGTGGGACACTCTCCAATTTACTCATGAAGGCAAGAATGAATGTCCATCCCTTCAAAAGAATGAGAAGATTGCTAGAAAGTTTAAGAAGGAAAAGAAGCCAAGATGTGCATACATTTTTTGGGAGGATAATGATCTTGGATCAACAGATGATTCTGATGATGAAGAAGCAAGCATGTGCTTAATGGCTAATCTTCATGAAGAAGATGATGAGGTAAATAATTCTAACTTTGATGAATTACCTACTTATGAAGAATTACAAAATGCTTTTGAATATCTTTATAAAGAATCCATTAGACTTTCTAGATTTCTTACTAATTCTAAGAAAACCATCAAATGCCTAGAGGAGAAAATTTCTGTTTTAAACAAAGATGTAGATGTTGTAAAAACAGAAAATTGTGCTTTAAAAGAAAAATTAGCTACTGTTTTGGATCCACCTATATGTGATAATTGTCCTAAGCTGTAAAAACAAATTAATGATTTAAATGTTGGTCTATCTAGGCTTACTAGTGATAAAGACAACTTGAATGCAATACTTGGACAACAACATGAAATGAAAAACCAAGTTGGTTTAGTGTACAAATTTGAGAAAAAGGTAAACATCTTTATAAAATTGCATGTACCTCATTATGCTAATACATCACAATATGTTAGATGCTATTACTGCAATAGAAAAGGTCATATAGCTACAGTTTGCAATTTGAAAAATAATTATTCATTGCGAATAAGGCAATTCTGGGTCCCTCAAGGAACTTTATCATATACTAACACCAAAGGACCCAACCAGATTTGGGTACCTATAGAACACACATAAATTATGTGTTGCAGGTGTGTTTGAAGGCCAAGAACTCAAATTGGTATCATTATAGAGGCTTCTCCAAACACATTACGGGTAACAATAAAGAAAGAATATTGATTGAATATCTTTTCCAATTATCAATATTAATCTGTAATTGTGCATCCTTTTGTTTAAAGTTGTTTGATCAATCATGAATCAATCATTGGAACCAAATGAATTTTTCTTATGAAGAAGTTTGATGAGAATGAAATCATAGTGAAAAATAAAGCTAGATAAATGGATATAAGCATAATTGATCTTCAAAATGATTGGTATTTGATGTTACCGAATGCTTGATTGTTCTTAAAAAGTGTTTCTAGATGATTATAATCAATTAATATGTGAAATATATTGTTAGTTTTGAATCATTGATTGAATTGGATTATTTGTTAGATTTGTACACAGCTTTTGTACATAGGTGTACTTCGTGTTTTCAATTGATTAAGTATCAGTACACAAGCTTAGTACACAGATGTATTGCTTAAATAGAATACTGGAACTCCAATACACATGATATGTACACAGATGTATATATCAGTATATATATCAGACTTTACATCTGATGCGCTATACACAGATTGATAAATATGTACACAGAAGTATAATTTGGCACTTCTCAAAACACTCTAAAAATCACTTTAATACATCGAATGTGTTAATCGATTTTGAGAAAAAACAAAAACATCAACCTTTTGTCCCCCCGTGTACACAGATTGACACTTTCATACACAGGTGTACACTAAGCAAAAATGGTTAAATACACAGGTGTACATAATCGATGTACAAAGACCAGAAATGCTTTTTAAATCAAAATTTCCGTTTTCTGGTTGTGTTTTATTTATTTGACTGTGTTTAAACCATTTATGTTTTGATGTATTGCTCTTGCTATGAAATGATGAATTTTATTAAAGCAATATAAATTTGAGTTTGGTTTATATCTTTCATATTTCTTTTTGATAATGACAAAGGGGGAGACGTACCATGCATGAGATGTATTATACATGAGATATTGACATATTGAAAAAGCTATAATCTATGATACATGAATGAATAGGCTCTGATACATAAACTAACTTTGAATCTCTAAGTAAATGAAAATGACTTTCTATGATACTGATATGATAACACTTGATCTTTTGAAAGATGTCTTTGAGACAGGGGGAGGATCAAAGTGAATCAAGAACCATGCTTAGTATAAAAACTGCACTCTGATTTATATTTCTAAGGTTAAGTATGGTAAGGTTTATCATAATAAAAAAGGGGGAGTTTGTAAGATTAAGCCCTTTTTGAGGTTTTGATGTATGACAAACAATATGGATTATTGCATGAGTTTTTCAATTTGATTATACACTAATAGTATGTTTAAGTATTTGCAAGTTCACTCATGATAAGGAAAGTCAAAGAATCAAAGAGAGCAATATCAAAGATCAAAAGAGTTTATGAGATTCAAAGACTCAAAGGAGATGACATGGAACAAGGCATCAAGACCAAGATTGAAGAAGATCATTAAATTATTAGATGCTATTTGTAAGGATAGCACACCAATCTCTTAAGTGAAGCTCTTGGAAAAGTAATGAAAAATTAAGCTTTCTAAAGTTTAATTAAACAAGCTTTTCAAAGAAAAGGTTTTTCAAAATAGGTTAATTGAAATAAGAAGTTAAGTGAAATTATACACACGTGTTGTACACAAGTGTATGTTCAGCTAATTTCAATTTATAAGTAAAAATCTTTCTGTACACATATATTGTACACATGTGTATAGTCACTCAAATTTCAAATTACAAAGGAAAACCTTTCAGTACACATATGTATGTTCAGTTGATATTTCGAAGTACAAGTGAAAAACCAAGTACACGCATGTTGTACACATGTGTATCTATGCAGGGTCTTGAAATTTATGAAGAGTACACAAATGTACAAAGACTATACACCTGTGTATAGAACAACTCAAACTTCAGAACTTGTGCTTCTATGTGTAATCAATGTACACAATCTGTCTATAATGTTCTGGAATGATCTGGGTTGGTGTTCTTATATACACAGATGTACAAAGATGATAATTTGTGTATTCAAGAACAAAGCAAGAGATACACAGATGTACAAAGATGCTAATCTGTGTACGCGTGTGCAAGAGTTGAAAATTCAGTTTAATACACAGATGTACAAAGAACATAATCTGTGTATGCGCTTTACAAAAGTTCAAAAACTGTGAATGCACAGATGTACTACACAGATTATTTCAATTCGTATCAATTTTTCAAAACTGAATTTGTTTCACTTCACTACTACAGAAAAGGGTTTTAGTAGCGCACTTTCAATAGCACTTCAATCAAAAACGCTACTTAAAAATAGGCGAAAGGTTTTTAATAGCACTTCCTTAAGGGAGCGCTATCTATTCCTTATTCTAAGACAGCGCTGCTTCAAGGAAACGCTATTGAATGTTGATTGATAGGAATAGATAGCGTTTTCTTGAGGAAGCGCTATTATAAGTAAGAGAATAGATAGCGCTTTCTCAAGAAAATGCTATCATAGGTAAGTAAATAGATAGCGCTTTCTCAAGGGATTGCTATCTATTCCCCTTTTGTTTAACACCTCCTGCGTTTTGCCATCTGGTATTTACAGTCTCATTTTTCCTTCGACACTTTCCTTCCCTAGCCCTAGCACACAACCGTACCACACACTCGTCAGACTCTCTTCTCCACCTGTGGCCGCCGCCCGCCTCTCCCTCTCCCTCTCCCTCTCCGTCGTCTCCCTCTCGCAGCGTCTCCCTCTCCGCCGCCCGCCTCTCCCTCTTCGTCTTCGATTTGCATCTTCTCTCTCGATCCCTTAGAATATGTTGCGATTTTGATTTGCTTCTTCTCAATCGTTACGAATCTGCTGCATTCTCAAGCTATATGTGTTCCGACGACCCTCGGTTCTCACTCACCACCGTCACACGAGGACCACCGCCACGCCGGTCCTCTGTCAACCCTCAGTTGACCTGCAGAAGAAGGAATACTAATCCAAAACAACAAAAACAAAGGTGAGTGCTTGAGATGGAGCATACAATATGGTTCCAGATTTGCTTTTATTTCAAATTATATACTTGAAGAAAAAATAACCATTCAAATTAAGCTGAAGGTTGTTTGTTAAAGACTTAGATTGATATCGTTGTTTCTCTAATTTCAGGGGCAATTGGATAGAATTCTCACTGTGATTACGAACTATGATGTTGTCATTTTCTGCTATATGCTATTTTTGGATGCTTAATTATGATATATTTGTTGTGATAGATGCGCTGATTTTAGGACAGGGGAATTGGCATTATCATCGTGGTATACAAAAATGTGGCTCATAATTCATATGCTTTTATTTGAAAATTGTGTGACTAACTATAATCTGTATTTTTAAAATCAATTTTCTATAGGTTCCTCCTTTTTTTTATTCTTTCTTATGACTATATATGGTTCCTATTTATTAATTTCAGATACACCTGACTTATAGGTGAGGGAAGCTAACTCTGCCCTTCATTTCATGTTATTTTTATAGGTTTGAGTGAAACATACAGAGGCTAATCAAGCTGCGAAATTTTGTCATGAGTTCATATCAAGAGTACAACATTCCAATTGCTTGGATGCTTGATTCTGGAATAATGAGCAAGGTATATTTTTATATTATTTTACTCTTTTGCTTCTCCTCTTCTGTACCAAAACAAATAAAAAATCATTCTTCAATCTGATTTAACAATATCTGTGACATAGCACATTCTTTTTTTATCTTCAACTTGCTGAGATGTTTATGACGAGTCCATGTGCATTTTAAACTTGTCTATTCATTTATAATAACACGTATAAGTAGAACAAATATTCTTGCAGAACAATATGGCAAGTTTCCAACATTATCATGTTGTGCACATTGTACTGTAGCTTTGACCATTCATTACTCCTTATAAAATCAGCACATTCCTTTTGTCTTTCAAATTAACATTGATTTGAATCACCTTCCATCTGGTGACTCCTCTATTCCAAAAGAGGTGGAAAAGGCTGGAGTAGAGAAAGAAAGTTGGTGTTGCTACAAGATGTATTAGCATTGTTTCTTTTCTATTTTCTATTTGAGTTTAACTTTCTTGTCTCTAATTGCAAACTCAGCTGAATTCTCCAATTTTTAGGTGGGTAGGTTGAAGAAGCAGCTTAAGCATGAGGAGAATGTAACACCCTAGTTTTTACACCTAGAATTAATTATTTTATTTGGATGTTTATGTTTATTATGTTATGTGGTTTAGTTTGAGTAATTAAATTACTCTTTTCAAATTATTTTATTGGGGGTGTTAGCACTGAATTACTTCAGTGAATGCACTTTTACTAGACAATAATTTATGTTATTGTCACTATTATACCAGCACAGAAAAATATTTTAAATAATGTAAATAAGAGAAAAACATTTTCATATTCCTATTCTATTTAATTTTAGAGTTAAAAATATTTTGGTTTGACATCAATCAGAGATTAAATTTTAGACTGATTATTTTCTTAGTTGATCAGTTTAACTATTAATCTTTACTCTAATTTGAATTTCGAAATCATATCTTTATCAATCTTTATTTTTAGATTCCAAAAAGTAAAAACATGTTTATTTTAGGCCTAATATTTATCACTTATTTTGTACCTATCACTAAGTAACTAGTTTAAAAACTAAAATTTCTCTCTTTTCTCTCTCTCTCACTCACTCGACGCCTCACTCTCTCTTTTCTTCTCCTTCTCTGCAACTTTTTCTTCCTTCTTTCTTTCTTCTTTTTCTTTTCTTCTTCTCCTCCCACTCCAAGCTCGTCTCCTTCCTTCTCCCATCACAGATCCGATCGTGCGCCACCCCACCAGGAAGCTCGCCGGCCGCCGCTCAACGTAGGGAGGAGGAGATGCGATGGCACCACCGCCTGCACCGGTTGCTGCCGCGCGCTCGTCGCTCCACCGCGGTAAGCACCGCGCGCCGCCGCCTCCATGGTGGTTTTCACTATGTGAGTTGTTTTAAGCTTTCTTCTTCCTTTCTATGAAGCTTAGCTTCACTTTATGGGTCATGGTTGTTGTAGGGGAGTGTTCCACCGCCACTGCCACTTCGCCGGAGTTGTGCGCCGCCGCCGCCGTGTCCATGACTGTCACTGCGTCCTCTGCCTTCAAACTTGGGTGAGTCAAAACCCTCTCTTGTGTCTCAGATTCAAAACCCCCAAATGGATTTTTGAAACCCTAACCCTTTTATTTCAGATTTTAATCTTGAAATTTAAGGTTGTTTTATGAAATTAGGACTGTGAATTTGGGTTTCCCTAAACTAATTTCATTATTCTGAGTTTTCCCCAAATCGTATTTAAGAGTCCTAAAACCCCAATTTGATTTGATTTAAATTTGGGTATGTTTTTGTGAAATTAATTATGATTTAGTGTAAATAGGACTCTTAATGGATGATTTCCAAAGTTCTTTTTCAAGATCTTTTGATCAAAACAAAGTTTCCTTAAAAGGTATTGGGAAGCGTGAGCTTCAAACATGATTTTCTTTGAAAATAACCTTGTTTGGTAATTAGATTAAGTGTTTAGATTAAGTTAGAATGTGTGTTTGATCATGTGTAATTGATTTCTTGATTTCGGGTTGTTGTGCTTTGTTGGATTTACTCTCTGAGACGTTTGGACACGACTATGCTTGCTTGATGGAGCAGATATGAGCTAACGTGGGCATTAGGACGATGATCCTTTACTTATCTTCAAAGGTAAGGGGGGCTTGCCTGATGGATTTTTCTCAATAACCATTTGCTTGTTGTGTAGTCTGTATAATTGATGTGGTTGTGGGTATCTGATTATGTGGTTTATGTTGTGTTGTATATCCGAGTATCAGTGTCTGATCAGTTTTAAATTATTTGATTATTTGTATATGATATTGCCATGGTGCATGATCTGTCTGGTGGTTGTTGTTGAATGTTGCTTGTGAGTGTTGTTTGAGAAGCCTGACTGTGGTCAGTGCACAACCGATTAATCAGATAAAAGCTTTAATAAGCTGTGTAAATTATATTCCAGGTTTTATGGGAAACGTTGGAATATAATAGTGGTGGAAAGTATTATTTTGGAAAAATAAGGAGTTTTGATGATGATGATTTATTAGTGTAAAAGTAACTCGAGTCACAATGAGAGCGAAATTGTGAAAATATTTAAGTACTGCTAATTTTTATATAAGAAAGTTTGCAATATTATACAAAGTTTTTTTATAAAATTAATTGTTGAAAAGAAGATAATGATGATTTTAGAAAGTTGTGTCAGTGGAAAAAGTTAAGTTTTGGCTTAAGAATCTTTAAAAGTGATAATTGATGAATGATTTGGAAAAGTGTGATGACAGATTTGGAAAAACGTAGAAGGAAAGTATTCTGAAACGGCAGTACATATTTTAAGGAAATTAAAGCCTCAAGTGACTCACATTTGTGAAAACCAAGTTTTATTATTTAATGATTTTATTAATGAATTTCCAATTTTGGAAAAGAATTTATAAAAGCAAAACTGATTTAGTGTTAAAAGTGGTGTGGAACTTAGTAACCGAGACGTCGGGGTACTAAGGTTCTGTGTTGTGATGGACTCAGTCATTTGGACTTTGAGGGCCTATATTGTATACATGAGGTATACTGTGTTGAAACATTGAAGATGTTTCTAGTGCCACGAACCTAAGACTGGTGCACCTACGAGAGGTGTCGTGATTGAGCACTCTGACTGAGGTCCTATGTTTTGATAAAAGTTTTATGGACTGTGAGGTCCTATGTTTTGATAAAAGTTTTATGGACAGCGAGGTCCTGTGTTGTGATGAAAGTTTTAAAAGTGTTTTAAAACTATATGAGTCGTAAGCCATTTTGAGCTTCGGCAAAAGAAAGATTGAGCACAAAGAAAAGAACAAAACAAAAGTGTTTTGCATGCATTTGGCAGACGTGCCCGCAGTTTGTGACATAATGCATTAATTACCAGCGGTGAAAGGTAATTACGATGTGCATTTATCTCATGTGCCTAGGGAGGACATGGAGACCCCATCTTACTTGCTAATGGTAGGGCCACTGGTTGTGGACATTAGCAATGTGTTTGGCCTTGTGTGTGCCTGGCTGTGTATGCCTTTTTAAGACGGGAAGAGGTTGCGCACCTGTTGGCGAGTGCCAAGTTAGCCGATGTGGCTATGGAGTCTGATCAACTCATATGATGTTGGGATATCTCATGAGATTAGGACGAAAAGTAGATGATGAATAGAAGTGTCATGCATAATTTTATGGATGATGTTTGGGGTGTTAAACCCACTGATAAACTATTAGCTTATAAATGCTTGTGTGGTAAATGTATATGTGTTATGTGGTGTCGCGCATTTAGTTATTGTGTTAAAACCATATATTGGCGTCTCACCCTTACACACATTTCAGGATTCTTCTAGTTCGATATTGTACCCTGGGTACTTTAACACGAGATGGTGCAGAGGAGTCTTTCTAAGTCACTCGAGAGACTTAGATCTAGTTGCTTGATGAGGTATTACTTGCGAATAACTTTTAGAACGACCAGCTTAGGGTTGAGACTTAGATTATTATTGATAGTATGTATGAGTATGGCTCAGAGAGCCTTTATTTCAAATGGAATGTTTATGGCTCGGAAAGCATTCTTTTGAAAGAAAACTTAAACCTTTCCTTTTTGGTTTTGTAAAGCTTATGGCTATAACTATTATTTTTATGTATTGATGCCTGGTTGAATTTAGTGTAACTGGAATTCTGGAGTGAAAATGTAACTATTTTAATAGGTGTTATTTTACCCTGGGATGTCCGAATTACAGAGGAGACTCTGTCGAAATTTTTGTAAAACTACTATCTTGTATTTAAGTATATCCTTTAAATTAAATAGGCTTGTCAAGCTATGATAATAAGTCTGGGTGTCGATCAATTAAGGCTTAGGTATGGAGTCGTGACACAAATTTTACACCCAATTTCAGACACTTATGTACTTATATAAGTTATTTTCCGAAAGCACTAGCAAATTAATCATTTAATTTTATTTTCGCACGTGTTTAGAAGGTAATGCCCAAAGGGAGGGTGTTACAGAGAACATTCATAGGGAATTGGAGAGAGCTTTCAAAATAACTTTGGGAGCTCTGCCTCGCCTTCCTACTGTCTCCCTCTTTATGTTAGTAAATCTATTTCCTTTTCTATTGTTTAGTCTTTTTTTCCGAATAAGTTTGTTGTTTTTGTTGTTATTCTGATCCTTTATTTATTGAAGACTTTCATTGCTCCTGCTTTATTGTTATTCTCAATTTGATGCCTAAGTAACTGATTAAATACCAGATGGTACACTTATTTGAATTCTGATTTCAAGAAAGGAGGATGGTCACTAGAGGAAGACATGCTCTTATGTGAGGTAAATGCTGCTTCCTGTGTTACAAAGCTACAATTTCATACTACATCAATTGCAATTGGAATTTAACAGGCTTAGTATATAATAGTAATTTATAGAATTTTGAAAGTTTAGACTTCAACTTTTCCTTTCTGTCTTTTCCTTTTGTGTGGTAGATCACAATCCATTTATGAACTGAGGATATTAAGTGCAAGTACCATGACAAAATCATTTATTTTGCATCAAAGTCTAGCCTACTAATATTAGGTTACAACCAAAACAGACCAAGGTGTTCTATATGTGTTGTTATGTGAATGACATCAACCGCCTTCCACTTAAAATTGTATCTTTTCTACTAAATATGATTTTTGAGCTAATTTCTTGCTATTATCTCTGTAGGCTCAAAAAATATTTGGCAACAGGTGGACAGAAATAGCAAAGGTGGTTTCGGGCAGGTAACCAAAAATTCATTCATTTCTTCAATTTTTTTTATACCAAATAGACATTTTGTCAACAGTTATTCTTATATCAATGCTTTGTGTGCAGAATGGATAATGCTATGAAAAATCGTTTCTCCACATTGTGTAAAAAGAGAGCAAAATATGAAGCCTTAGCAAAAAAGAACAACACTTCATACATAAATTCAAATAACAAGAGGATTATTTTCCAAACAGATGCAGCATCAGAATCTGAAGTAGCTATTAAGAAGATGAGGTATGGTAAACTAAGCATCAATATCATGCCTAAGCATCAGAGTAATTAAATTCCCTTAGTCTCACATACATCTGTATAATGTAGTTGTCATGCCCCAATATCATATATTTACATGTATTGTCCTTTTCAGAGTCAATCTCATGGCATCCTTAACATGCAGGAATCCTTGGTCCAGTTCTTATTGTTGCCTCCTTGATTGCGCTATCTTATCTTCTTAAAAGACCAGTAAAACCAGGGATGTTAGACACTGAGTAGGCTTATTATCACAACATTTCAATCCGCAAAGCTTGTAGATATCGATTATTCAGTCACCATGAGCTAGAGGAAGCCACCAACGGTGTCGAAGAGAGCCGAAAACTCATGCATGGAAGTAATGGAACAATTTTTACTGGAGTTCTTGGGGATGGATTTCACATAGCTGTCCACAAGTTAAAATGTGAGAATGAGAAAGACATAATTCAAGTCCTTTCACAAATTGAGGTTCTATCTGCTGTTGTACATAGGAACATGGCCTGTCTTCTTGGATGCTGTATTGACTCTGGCTACTCTCCTCTACTGGTCTATGAGTACCCTGCAAATGGTACCTTGAAGGATCATTTACACCAAAGCAAAGGACAAAAACTTGGTTTAGACTGGCATAGGAGATTGACTATTGCTGCAGAAACTGCTAGTGTTGTTGGGTTATTATTGTATACGGGTTGGGGTACCCCTTGTACCATTTAATCAATATACTTTTAGCTTATCGAGAAAAAAAATATTGTATTTAAGCTTTTGTATGTAAATGTATGGTTTGTTGAGTTTTGCTAAGTGCAATGGGATGGATAAACTGTTTAATGTCTTAGTTTTGCTGAGTGCATGTGGGAAATATAGAAAAACAATGTAAATAATTAAAAAAAAGGGGGAATAGGTAGCGCTTTCTTGAAAAAGCGCTGTCTAAAGTTAAAAATAGATAGCGCTTCCATGAGAAAGCGCTATCTATTGCAAACTTTAGACATCGCTTCCTTGAGAAAGCGCTGTCTAAAGTATGTAATAGATTGTTTTATTACGAACTTTAGACAGCGCTTTCTCAAGGAAGTGCTACCTATCCCCATTTTCAGTAGCACTTTTTTAAGCGCTATTGAATCTCTCTCACCTTCAGTAGTGGGTGAATTGATAGCACTTGGAAGCGCTACTAAAGGCTAAAAAAAAGCGCTATTAAAACCCTTTTCTGTAGTAGTGCTTGTAACAACTTCTATGATTTGTTCAATGAATCTATTTCTTAAAATCACTATATAAGGACCTCATAGAAACACTTTTCATATATCTAATCACTTTGAACTTACAAATACGAAAATTCAAGTTTCCATTGAGCTTCATCTTAGAGAGAAGAATGTGATATATATTCATAAGTACTTCAATTTGTAATATCTGACTTCTAGAGTCATATTCTTTTTATTCAAGTTTCAGTTTATTGATTAAAGAGAGGGTATCTCTCTGTTGTGTTACAGAGCTAGATAGAAGGGATCTCTGGGTTGCAAAGCAAGTGTGCTTTTCCTGAAGGTTTTCAAGATAGTGAAGCAATGATGATTTAAGAGAGGGTATCTCTTAGTTGTTTCACACATTTAAGATAGGGTATCACTTAGGTTTTGACAAGGATGGAAGGGATCCTTGGGTAGAAAAAGCCAGTGTGCCTTTTGGTGAGTTTTGTGCAAGGTGGTGAAGCCTTGTATTGTTGTAATTTGAATATTGTAATTTCTGATTACAGTGGAGGAAACCACATAGGTGTGGGACTGGATGTCGGCTTACCAGAGGAGGTAGCTGAACCAGGATAAATTGGTTTACACATTCTTCTTATCCTTAAACTTCTTATATTTGTAATATACATGCGTGTTGTATTAAAGTTGTTTAAGTGCTCTTGAAACTGAATCTTTATACTGTATTGTTGTGTTAGATTTACATAGAATTGATTGTGCTTTATTGTTATCATCATTACTAGTTTAACAATCTGATTCTTGGAAGTTAAAATTTAGTGAAAACCAATTTTCTTTAGAAAACTCTGTTTTGGTTGAATTTGCTGAAAAAAATTTAAATACTCAATTAACCCCCCCCCCCCCCCCTCCCCCGAGTTTGTAGCCGTTACCAGCACTATTTTGGTTCCTTCCGTCAGTCCGCCACCGTCAGTAGCCGAAACCATCGTTGTCGCCGAAATCTGGGTTTTAGAGAGAGAAAATCATGTTTTCCTCTCCCTCCCTCCCTCCCTCCCTCCCTCCTTCTCCCTCCCATTCCTTCTTCCTCCTTCCTCTCCCCTTCATTAAATCCCATTGATGTTGGCACTGTTTTGTGGAGGAAGAAGGAAGAAGGAGGAAGGACAGAGAGAGAGAAACCCATATTCTGACGGCGGTTTTCGGCGACTGACGGCGGATACCTAACACCGTCAGTGCCAAAGTGACAGAAGGGACCAAAATGAAACCTAAAAAAAAGATAAGGGACCAAAACGAAACAAAAATAAAAGATAAGGGACCAAAATGAAAACTAAAATAAAGATAAGGGATTAAAACACCAATTTAGCCAAGAAAAATTTGTATTAAGAAAACTAAGTGTACTACTTTTCATTACACTAAATATACCATTTTTTTCATACAAAATTTTCATTTTCGTTTTCCTAAACAATGTTTTAAAGACACTCGTTAGTATTATCCCTTATAAAATTCTTATTAAAAAGAGTGTTGAAAATTGTATGTTACTAATCTTCGATTGAAATGTCAGGTGTTAGGTGGGTTCACGCTGAGTTAGACTTCACGCTATTATTAGACTAGTTCAACCAATCTCATAAGCATTTTGTTTGTAAGATTGTTAAGAATCAGTGTAGTCCCCGTGCGTCACGTACGAGTAGTAATCATATAATATTTTTTTTAATATTTTAATATGATTTGATTATAAAAAAATGGATGTATCAGAATATGTATTATCGAAACATGAATATCGATATATATGTATCATTTTAAATTAATATCAATATACAAAATAATTAAGATGAATCAATTTTTGCAGAAGAAATAGTACACAGTTCTGAGTAAGTTCATGGTACAAAACAAAATAACAATAAAATTTAACCCTAGCTTCTTTACTATGATAGGATTGAGTAAATCATTTTATACAATGTACCCACTTAGTGACATTCTTTAATTTCAAATTAGCGAATCAATAAATCTTTCTCCATGCTTCCCATAATTGTTTAAGACACATGCTTCCTCTTTATTATTGCCTGCTAAGAGAGCTAAAAAGTTATAAGAGAAATTCTTCTCAAGATTATTTCAGATGATGAATCTAAATATGTAATCATTGCTCTACCAATAATCACAGAAAAAGGATTTGTCCACTAGTGCAGAAAAAGGATTCTACGTCGGTTATTTTTGGCTTTCCACATCGGTTTTGAAACTGATGTGGAAACGACCGATGTGGTTTATTGCCACTTTACACATCGGTTATAAAACCGATGTGTAAAGTATATTTTAAACATCGGTTTTATATTAACCGATGTGAAAAATTAATTTAGCAATTGATAAGCAGTTGTAAATTTAACTTTCTACATCGGTTTTGCTTAAAACCGATGTGTAAATTTGACTTTCTACATCGGTTTTATAAAGAACCGATGTGTAAAGTTAAATTTACACATCGGTTATAAGCAAAACCGATGTAGAAAGTTAAATATACACATCGGTTATTGAGAACCGATGTGTAAAATCTCATTTTTTTTTTAATCTGTTATTTACATTTCAATCATTCCTTTCCCCTGTTTCACTAATGCAGATCAATAAACAAACCAAAGCGATTCCCCGATCAAACAAGAAACAACAACAGAACACCAAACCAGTTTTGACACAATCATTCAAAAGCAAAACATACTTCATTCAATTTTCTTAGCACAGACAATCAGCTCTTACACATATGGTTAAAAATACTGACATTTCATCAAATGACTAGTGAGCACAGAATCTGAAAACAGAGGGCATCAGGCCTAATTAATTTCGAATGAATGAAAACAACACTTTATCAAGGCTACACCAAAACACGAGAGAAGAAGAAAATGCTAACCGAGAAGAGAAAATTAGCATTGAACCAAATGGATAAATCAAGCATACAACAACTATCAGGCAAGCATCCGTGGCTTCAGATATTTCCAAAGGAACAACCTCGATACACACCTCACCACTCAACTCCACATCCAAGTGGTAATACTACCATCTAACCAATCCTAGTACAAATTGACATCAATCAACAACATTATAAGCAATAAAGTTACTTTTTATGATTCTACAGGAGCTAAAAAGTAAAATAATAGGCAAAAGAATAAGAATCCAAGCGCTTCAACAAGTCAAAGTTACTTGCACTTCCTTTTATTTTTCTGAAATTCTATAACCACAAAGAGAACATGGAATCCTCAAAAGCCACCAATGTCCATGATTCAGAGAAGGACTTTGACCCAAAGGTAACCCCTAAGGTGTTTAAACCAGTATTAATTGAATCACAATTATAGTCAAACATAAATAATCACACCCCAACAGAACCTGCAAACACGTTTTATAGCTCTAATCTCCTAATATCCAGTCAAATTTCAAAACAAACAAAAAAAATAAATTAAGTGGTTCTTTGAAATAATATTAATACCACTTTAGCTACAATCTCTCATTGTTTCCAGACTTCAATCTTGATTTCCCTCAGTGAAGAAAGCCAATAATAACAGAGCCAAAAATCCCTAAAATGTTGGAGCAACCATAACCAACAAAAATGACAAATAAACCCTAAACACACCAAAAATGGTTTATCCTGACAATCAGAGAGAGACCCAGAAGTTGATACCAAAAAGAGACAACTAACCTTGCTTAAGGGAGGCTCTTCACCACTGTCTTCAACAATGGCGGGAGGCTCGGCTTCAAAAAAGAATGAACACCTGTTTTCTGGGGTGATAGCAGCGAAGAGGAGCTCTCTGTGAGGGGCAATGGAGGTGGGGAATGGGGTTTTCAGGGAGGGACGGTGAGCCGCTCGTTAGCAGAGAAAGAATGTGATTGCTAGGGAGGCAGCGGTAGGGTTGGAGACAAGGGAGGAGATGACGGAGGAGATGAACGCGCGTTAGCAGAGGGAGGGAGTGTTTTCTGAAAAATGGGATAATGCGCGGAAGCGAAGGAGGGAAAAAGAAAAATTGGGACTATTACACATCGGTTATACGCAAAACCGATGTGTTAAACATCTTATACACATCGGTTATAGAGAAACCGATGTGTAAACATTAAACTTTTAAATTCTGATTTTTTTCTTTTAAATTTTATACATCGGTTAATAAAAACCGATGTGTAAAAGTAATATTTTATTTTCTTTTTTTTTCTTTATAATTTTCTACATCGGTTATTTAGAAACCGATGTGTAAAAGTAAGATTTTTTTTTTCTTTTTTTTTCCTTTCTACATCGGTTATATAGAAACTGATGTGTAAAAGTAAGATTTTATTTTCTTTTTTTTTTCTTTATACTTTTCTACATCGGTTATTTAGAAACCGATGTGTAATAATTTGGTTTTAATTTCAAAAATGCAACCGCCTCGTTTTACACATCGGTTTCTCAGAAACCGATGTGTAAACTCCGATGTAGAATCCCTTTTCTGCACTAGTGGTCCTTGGACATTAATTCCCAATCTTCCACTCTTAAGCCTAGGATAATCTTTGGCATGCACGTAAAATTGGGAAAGAGGGATGATTGGGAGAGTCAAGAAATAAATGAAAGATTAGGAAGAATCAACGACTTAAAATAAATTCTTGATATAAACAAATGAAAAATACGGTTGGCAGTTCAAATCCAAACTCAAAAGTGAAAATGCCTACGACCAACATTGCACTTATGCTAAAACCTGACCTTGTAAAATTAAGTAATGATTGGATCAAACCAAGTGTGATAACTGAGAGTATGAATCATCTAGTGGCTGGGAGAGACTTGGAGCAAAAACTAAATTTTATATTTCATTATTTTGTTATTATCATTTCAAAAACTAAATTTTGTCTCTCATATTTATCTATTATTATATAATTATTATGTTAAACAATAATTTTTCTCACTAAGTTTTATTTTTCATTTGATTATTATTATTATTTTAAATAGTGAGTTTTTTTCTCTCATATTCATCTTTGGCTAAATTAGTATTTTGGTCCCGTATCTTTATTTTAGTTTTCATTTTGGTCCCTTATCTTTTTTTTTTTGTCGTTTTGGTCCCTTATCTTTTATTTAGTTTTCATTTTGGTCCCTTTCGTCAATTTTGCACCGATGGCGTTAGGTATCCGCCGTGAGCCGTCGGAAACTGCCGTCGGAATCTGGGTTTTAGAGAGAGAAAATATCGTTTTCTCTCTCTCTCTCCCCTTCCTCCTTCTTCTTCCTTCTTCCTCCTTCCTCCTTCCTCCTTCTTCCTTTCTCCTCCTTCTTCCTCCATGAAATAGTGACAACATCAATGGGATTTAAGGAAGGGGATCGGGAGGAAGGAGGAAGAAAGAAAGGATGGAAGAAGGAAGAAGGAAGAAGGGAGAGAGAGAAAACGAGATTTTTTCTCTCTAAAACCTAGATTCCGGTGGCGATTTCCTGCGACGGTGGCGGTTCCAGCGACTGACGGAAGGGACCAAAATAGGCTAACGGTTGAAAGATAAAGGACCAAAATAGGATAACTGTTGAAAGATAAGGGACCAAAACGACAAAAAAAAAAGAGAAGATAATGAACCAAAATGAAAACTAAAATAAAGATAAGGGACCAAAATAGGGGTTTAGTCTTTATCTCTGGTCATTTTATTATTATGTCAAACAACATTGTTTTTTCTAAATTTCATCAACTATCATTTTGTTACTTTTTATTCTATATAGTCACTTTTTTACTATAGGGACCTAATTGAAAATTTTATATAAGTTTAAGACCAATTAGAAACTTTTTCGTTTAGGGATCCAATTGAAAATTTTATATAAGTTTAGGGACCTAATTAGAACTTTTTTTAGTTCAGGGACCTAATTGAAAATTCTCAAATAGTTCAGGGACCAACTCACTAATTAAACCTAAAATTAAGTAATGATTGGACCAAACCAAGTGTGATAACTGAGAGTTATGAATCATCTAGTGGCTGGGAGAGACGTGAGCAAAGTGTGATTCATCCAAAAATTAATTCACAGCCTATTTTTGCATTTGGATCCCCATTGAGCCGGAAAGAGAAGACCTTCTCACTTAGAAGATTTTCAGCATCATATTGTACCTGTGATTGATAATGGATCAGTAAATTAAAGGACAGGGTAATTGAAATCAGATACTTCTTACCCATTCTTACACCTCTAGAGATTATAGTTTCATAATTCCATTGTCATCAAAAAATGCTAATTAAAAACCAATGAATAATGGCAAATTAATGGAAGAACTTTAGAGTTTTATATAGAGTCAGATAGATAAGGATTGAGACGGGAAGAGCAGGCAAAACAAAGGATCTCCATCCCAAAGCGTTGATTGTTTATCTCATAATTATTCATAACAGTATGTGCTAAAACATGTATATAAGACCAAAAACTAGGGCATCGAATAACAGATATGTGGCGAGTAACATATATGAAGTGGTGATTTGATTATCAAATACCAATAATGATACTCGATTACCACATGATAGATACATCTATCACTATTTACACACTAATTAGTGATGTAAAAGTGGGGTATAAGAAATTATATATGAATACTGAATATAGCATAACTGTTAAAACTCCCTGTTCCTGAGCATTTGATTATTTGGAACCTAAGATGGGTGAATAAAATTTTGCAGAAAAGCTATGCTATTTCAGTCATGACAGACTGTCTCATCTTATTGGAAGTACCCACTCATCATGCCTTAGCCCAAGCATTACATTACATTAAAGTTAAAACTGGTTTTCAGTCATAAGTTGCTGCTTGCTTAAAAGTCCAGCTTAGGTATCATGAACTACTCTCAGTTAAGCTGTTTTAGAGTTTGAACGGCAAGGAAGCAATTTTGATCATCATGCCATTCAACAACAATATATTATCTTGGTGGGTTCGTGTTGTCGATGTTGCAATGATGGGCAGTGGTTGTGAGGGTATTTGAGCTCAATACTCAAATATCTTCTTCAGAGACACAGTTTCAGACATGGATCTGAGGCCTTTCAAATATTTATGAATCAAGGAACAATGAAGAATATAAATCAACTTACCTGTAAGATGATAGATAGGAGCATTTATAGCAAATTTTGCTTCTGGCACAGAACAAGTCCCTGGGCTATGACTAATTAAGTTGGTGCAACTACCACTACTTGTGATGAGAACATTGTTGATTGAATAGGAAATCTGTCTCTTCGGTAGACATAACATATAACTGAGGCAACAAACACAATGGTTGCATAAGAGTTTCATTTCAGTGAAAAGTAGGTGATTATAAATCTCAGACTCTCAGCTTATAAATCTAAATAAAACATGTCGTAATTAAGAATTGAAAGAGAGAATTACCTTTCAAAACTATGTTATCAAAGGCACACCAGAATTCTATTTTTTTACTCTTGAAAACTATTTGGCTTATAAAAGTCGAGAAGTTTATATTATTGCTTCAGCAAGATGTCAAGAATTAAATGTAACATCCCGATTTTTACTGTCCTTCAAAATATATATATATATATATATATATGTTTATATTTTATTTGAGACTTAGGAAATGATTTTGGAGAAAAAAAATCATATCTAAAACACACTCTATGGTAGGAAGTTTTGGTTAAAATTTGGGTTTAAAACTCAGAAGGAATATCGGTTTGTGTTTTTAAGTGACAATATAATTTTATACCGGCAGAAAACCCTAATTTGACCCGAAAATGTAATTTGTGTAATTTTTTATTATGTCCGTGAGGAATCCTACTTTCCAAATTTCTGATCATAAATAAAATATCATGTTTATTCGGATGAATTTTGGTAAAAGTTAGGATGGAAAATAGTCGGCGTTTTCACTGACAGTAAGATTTTAATAATCAAAAAACCTAATTTTGACTCGTGAACGAAATGATTTATGTTTAAAACATATTTCCAACAAGTTTGGTTATTTTGAATTTTTTTTGTCTAAAAACAGACAGAAACCCTAATCAGGAAACCGACGGAGTCGAAAACAAAACTGCAGAGACCTGTCAAGAGATCGGGACAACGAGTCATACATGATGACTCATGGAGGATGAGTCACCAAGCATTTATGAGCATTAAATGCTAGTAATAATGACTTTTAGGTAAAATGACCAAAATACCCCCAAGCTTTCACGGTTAATAACAAGACACATCTACGCACTCTTAACCACTCATTTTACATGGTTGTAAACCTTCCACATCTCCTCAATTTCATGCAGCCATATATACTAAACCATACCTCTTTCATTTTGCTTTCGTTTCATCATTTTCCTCTCAAAAATAGAAATCGGGTAAAAGACAAAGCTAAATACGGGATTTCCGGGAACCGCTAATGGATAGGATCGATGAGTCAGGGATGACTCATAAGATGTGGTGAAAAATCAGCCACACCAACATTCATTCTTGGCCACATATTTGTTAACCATGATTACCAATTAATCATAGTTAGGTTACTGATTAACTATAGTCACTACAAGAAAAATTCGTTTTAGCGAGGGCCAAAGGCCGTCACAAATCGCACAAATCCGTCGCAAAACACGTGTTTCTGACGGATTTGCGACGGCCACAAATCCGTCGCATATAGGGTCGTCGCAAACCGTTTCCGACGGCTTTTTATAATTGACCGTCATAAATTTGTGACGGTCAGGCCGTCACAAATCAACAGACATTAGCGACGGCTTGGCCGTCGCAAATCACCAGAAATTAGCGATGGCCAAATCACCAGACATTAGCGACGGCTAAGCCGTCGTAAATTACAATACATATTTTTTAAAATAAATAATTTAATTAATTCATTTTTTATTAATTAATTATTTAAAATATGAATTATTATCTTTTTAATTAATCATTTCTGCTCTTTCTGCAAAAGTGTCACCAAACTCTTCATCTTCCATTGTGTTCATTGCCAACTCTTTCATCCTCTCTTCCAAGTCTGCGATCAAAAAACAAAGTTCACACTTTTATTATTAGTGTGCAAGAAAATGAACACATAGTAAGAGAACCACTCCTCTCACAAACCACATAATCAGACCAGTTTCAATTCTAACAACAGCAAAAAACAAAACAACACAACCCAATTTACAACAAACACAACACAACATCAACTAAGAAAATTTAAAGCACAAAAAAAAAAACAATAAAGTGCAAGTTGGTTTTGAATAATTTAAAACAGAACAACACAACACAATTTAGACAATAATGTTAATAACAAATCTGAGGAGAAAAAATCATCAAGAAGAAAGGATGAGGAGAAATGAGGATAAAATTAGAGAGGTTAATCACAGTGGCGGCCGGACACAGGTGGTCGACGGTGAGGGGACGTGCAGTGGGAGCGACGGTGACCGGCCGGTCACTGGTTGATGGAGGGGAGAGATGGACGGTGGTGGCAGCCGGTCACTGGTTCGCACAGTGATAAAAAAGGAGGAACGAATGGAGCAAATGGGATATGAAGAGCTGCTGAGTTGATATATACGGCCTTTGCCGACGGTCTTTACCGACGGCTAGGTTGTCACAAAATCCCTGTTCTTATTAGCGACGGTCATGGCCGTCATAAGCGTTAAAACCTTGGCCGAACCTATGCTCAAATGGGTTTAGATGATTTTCTTCATTCTTTAACTTGTTTTCATGTTGGTTGTTCATGGCTAGGTTTTGGTGGACAAAAATGTGGCACACCTTGCTTGTTTTATCTTGTGTTTGATTGATCTTCAAGTGATCTAAAAGAGGTATGGGGGAGATTACCAATATCCTACCTTAAAGTAGATATGTTGATGGTTTATTTAGTGTTATTTAGTGTAAATGGTCTTGTAAATCATAAGTGTGTGATTTAGTGTTTTATGTGTGTGATCCTCTTGGAGGATTTGGTTGATGCTTGATTTTGATATATGTTGATCTTGATTCAATGATTTCTAATTGGATACTTGATGGTTGTTTATTTGATTTAACATGAAAAATTGCCTAACACGATCATTATTGGGCCATTCAGCCTTAGCTGTTTAAATGGGTTTCATGTTGATTTAAATGGTTTGAATAATTTTATGAGGATTGAATGAATGTAGAAGAATATATAAATTGGTTTGGATTGATATGGATGTGTATACTCAGAGATATGATTTTATGAGTCCTCAGGGACTAAGATGCAGTTTCTGAGAATTTTAGTGGCTACACTGAAATTCATATCATTGTGTGTTAATATTGTAGTCCTTGATGAGACAAAACCATAGAAATTAGTTTGGTGTTAATTGGATTAATACATAAAAAGTTATAAGTTTTTTTTTTGTGAAAAAGGACCTTTTTGCAATTATAGAAAAATATTTGGGCAGAAACAAACTTTATGGAAATTTGAGGGCAACTGAAAAATAGTTCTAAAGAAGTTGGTTTGGTGTGATTTGAAGTTATAAATAAAAAGTTATAAGGTTTTAAGTGAATAACGATCTTTTTGCAATTAATGAAAGTTTAGGGGTTAAATTGTAATTTTCAAAAATATATTTAAATGGACAATGAGAGACTGTTTTTAATACCTATTAAACTGTTCTAAAACTCCAAAATGAGTTTTGGACTATTAGAGTGTAAAATAATTGAAAAATGATTTACGTGTTTTATAAACTTAACGACGTTCGGTCAAATTTTTTGGAATTTTGTATATATGAAAAGGAAAACTGTAAAAACAGTGTTTCAACATCTTAGTATAAGTATTATAACCTAGGTTAATAATATATTTGAGGTGAATAACCATATTTTCAAAAGTATGGCATTTGGGCCTAAAACCAGTAAAAAGCGACGAAACCGTCGTCAAACGTTTTTACAGATTTTTGAGAAAACAATGATGTAGAGTTTGAAATTAGTATTCCAATACTTTAACATAAGTATGGTAACTTATGAAAGTGAAGGATTTGAGAAAAATAATTATATTTGTGAAAATATGTAATTTAAGTTGAAATACAATTAAAAAAGGTAAAACGGTATTTTAAGAGTTTCGATTTTTTCAAGAAACTGATTTGAGGAATTTAGTACTTATATACTTTAATGGAATTTGATTTCAAAATGGTTTGGTTTTAACCAAAGGTTTTAGTTTTAAGACAAAAGAGAATTTTAGTATTTAAGACTAGTATTTCAAGTAAATGGAAAAACTTAAGTCATGAATGACTTAGTGAAAATACGAACGTAATAATTTATGACGTGGGGTGGAACACGACCTTATGTCATAAAGTATGGATAATTTATTATCCATATATCCATTAGATTTAATGGACTCAGAAGTAGTTGATTTCTTGAAAGCCATGATCAAGAAAGGCTTAATTAGAAAAGTGCGAAGAAATAAATAATTGGATTTGTGATCCAATCTCATAATGTGCTAGGATTGTTAATCTAGTGTTTTAAAATACCTTTGCACAAAGATGAAAGGTTACTTAAGAACGTTAGCTCGATGTTAAGTACCGGTGATTCGGACTTAAGAACAGCTAGCATCTGATAAAGCACATTGAATAGATTCCGTTGGAATCAAGAAGTCATATATTGGATAGACGAGAAGAACGTATCTTTCAGGCAAAGTTTGCCTAAACACATGGTGAAACTGTGTTCTGTAAGGCTGTTGTACCTAGGAGATCGAGCTAACACTTTAATGTGGGTGCGAATTTCGTAGTGACGATCTATTGGTGCTAGGGGATGTCGGGGTATGAAATACTCATGAGGGCTCAGTTGGTAGCTCCTTCTATGGCGTGGTGATCTTGCAATGCGCCGACATACTCAACTAGGCACTACATGTTTTCTAGTAGTGTAGGATGTTCCTGAAAAAGCCAATGTGCACGACGATGACTATGAACGCATTCTATTGCCCAAGGCTGGCGTAGTCTGGAACAATCCTCCGAACCACTCTCTCCGACTGTTCGTAAAACCATGGTATATGAATTCAGAGGTCATTCCTCAAGTCTTAGATGTCTTTTATCTAGGAAAACATTGAGATGGGGTCATGTTTCTGTGAAACATTATTGTTCTGTTATGAATGTAGATTTGATTGAATATTGATAATTGTATGTACCTGAGAGTCATACCACTGCATGTCTGCCTTACGTGTAAGATAAATGGAAATCTCACCTCCTTATTTTTTATATTGCCTATGTCGGCTAGCTATGTGCCTTCTGTATGCTTTTGAGAAGATTGAGATGTCAATATGTCGCTTGGCTGACGCATCATAGAGGATGGGATTCGAGCATGCGGACGATATGGTGGAGTTTCTAGTGGACGTCTTCCAGACTGTCGATGGTTCGTCGACCATGTTTTCCTCTTGGAAGAGGAAAGGGCTTAGTTCGAGAGTTACTATTGTAGTAGCTCTAGTAGTGTCTTTTGTGACGACGTCGGTAGTGGACTCAAATAGAGTTTCTACTAGATCTCGTCAGTTGGGTTTGTCCTTCTCACGATGAACGAGAAAGGATGGTCTTTTATATTTTAGTTTGGTCAGTTGGGTATGTTTGGGAGTTAATGTAACTGTCTATGGAGCTGTGACTCCAAGTATCTTATATTTTAGGAGTTGCGTTCTATGATTTTTGTTTCTCCACATCTTTATGTTAAGTCTGTACATTCTATGATTTTTGTTTATGAGTCGGGTTGGGTATTATGTAAATGATTTTCGAACTTATGATCCCAATTGTGATAATGGAATATTTGATTGTCCATTCATTTAAAACAAAGTAGTTATATTTACAACTTACGAAAAAGAAAAAAATACCCCATTCTTTTATAGCCAATTTTAATTAACTTACTTTTCAACGTTAAAATGTCACTCGCTATTGAAAGGGTGTTACACTAAATAAAGTCCACGATGTGAATGTAATGGCTGTAAAAAAAGTCAAATGAAAGGGAAAAGGAAAAATTACCAACTTTAACAATCTTACAAAAATAAGCAACGCAATTGATTTCCAAATTTAAAAAAAAATCATCAATCAAAATGGGTAAAAGTCAGTTGCAGAAAAAAGTAATTGATAAAACTTTGAGAAGCAAAAGGAACATAGAAGTGATAGAACTATAGAAACAGACCATCTTGCAACTTGGCTAAATTATCTTAGAAACACAAATATTGGCATACGTATAGTCCAACTGACGCAACTTAGCTGAAGTAACTTGGTAACAGACCATGTTGCTAAATCAGATTTAGTTGCATCAATCAGAATATGATGAAAAACACTACTATAATATACTTCTCCAGTCTATACTCCTAATTTACATGAGCTATATTGGGCTGGAGTAGTAATGCAGTAATGCAGTAATGCATGAACTTAAGACATAATAATAAGTAAATAAAATGAATTTGTCCAATAAAATGGCATCATATTTTGGCTAGTTTGCCTATGTGGATTGTGGAAGCCAATAATAGCATGTCAAACACATAACAAAGAGAATAAGAAGACAGCGGGAATTAATGGTGCTCAAGTCCATAATATGATGTATCCTCGTTCGAATTAAATAGTCATACACCTAGAAGAATAGGTATGAACCCCCGTAACTTCAGAATGGGACCATTATGATGTCACCGATCCTAACTAAATATCTTTCGAGATATTGACCTTAATAATTTCATCAGACTGCAAGCATGCTTTGCAATTACAATCACCACAGCACACAGCACATGCCTCAACAACATCGTCCTTTTTAATCGAGGACACCTTAACACAATCAACCAATCTCATAATTAAGCATTTTGTTTGTAAGATTGTTAAGATAATGTAATTATATGAAATAAGGGATTAAATACTAGTTATCATCTTTTACGTGATCTGAGTTTCTGAAGTAAAATATATGTTATGCGTACAGTATTGCTACTAGACTCTAGAGACCTAAATAATTGTGGGTAGTTATGCATTTATCAATATATAAGGAAGAGCTATCAAAAGACTGGGCTAACCTGTCTTGCTAACGGGCCAGCATGCTTGCCACTGGTGCTGGGTTAGTTTGCCTTACTTAAAATCTTTTCATTCACTTTTGGTTCTTTTAACTACAAAGTGCACCGGATTTCAAAAAAAATTAAAAAACTACAAAGTGCACCTAAAAAAAAACCTGCAAAGTGGGACTGAAGCCCAACAACAAGGAAAAGTAGCTAACTAAATAACACAGAATACAAAAATCATTATAATCGAAATCTACTTTTATTTGGGTATGTTTGTTGAAAAAATTATTTTTAAATAATCTATTTCGTTTAGATTGTGCAAAAAAAATAGATTTGTTTCACAAGATTGTACAAGAACAACTTTTTCTTCAATAATATCTTGATTATTTACAAAAACAGTCCTCCCCACAAGATTGTAAAAAAAACAACTTTTTATTTAAAAAAAAATGCTTTTTTAAAAAATTAATCTAATTATCAAACATATAGATTATTGACAAAATAGATTTGTAAAAGAAAAAACAGTGGAAACTCAAATAATCAATCTTTTCCAAACATGCACTTAATAATACGAGCTTGGACAAGCAGTCTAAGTTCTCTGAGAGGGTGATATGCTCATTTGGTCTATACTCTTGATGAAGCTCTAACCGGAAAGTCAATCAGTGCAGCTTATTTGTTTATGTCTTGTCTTTGTTATGGGGTTGGCTTTTGGGAAACTATGTATATCCGTGCAATTTCCTTCTCTAAGAATGTGTATAATTCAGTTGGCAACTTGAGCTAAGCAAATCAGTTTTGTTAATTTATCTCTTACATCGCCATATTGCATTGATGAAAATAAAATGATTTTGAAAATTTAATCATGTATCTGCTCTTCAAATATTTTAGTTTTGAAGTCTTTGGTTTTGTTAAATTATCACACTCATATCTTTTTGTTTTGTTGATACTATAAATGTGTAATTTAGATAAGTTTGTGGATATTTCATTTACTTTGGCTTCTCAATTGTTAATTAAAAACTTTGTCATAGTTTTTGAATCTCATCATCGCCAATTTCTTCGAGTCGTAGACTAATAAAGTTTTTCAGTCAAAAATAAAAAAAGACTAATGACGTTTCTCTTAAATGTCATTATAGTACTAGTGTTAGCATCAATGCTGCTAGTATTTTGCGGAAAGTTGCTTGAATTTTCAAAGCTCAGCACAGAAAAATGAAGAGATGAGCATTGAGCTACGGCTGGGGCTTGAGGAGCTGGGTGTTGTGATTGCGATAGATGGATAGGTGATTATGTGCGGTCCCAAAAATGTTGCAATCAAGATAAAGAAGAGGACAATTCGCAGAGTTGAGAATTGAGATATACAAGACAAGCGAGAATAATGGTGAAAACATGACTAAAAACCGACAATTAATAGGACTCTTCTAGCCACCCAGGACAAACTGGAAACATATAAGGCTTGAGAAAGAGACGCACAAAATAGCCTTAATGTCTAATCCACAGCCACACAGTGATTATGTGGCTTGTACGGATTCGGAATTTTAATGTAAATTTTTCCATGTTTTAATCACTTGGACACTATATGTATAACCATGCCTCTCCCACACTTTAGTTAGACGCGTTTAAATCTTAATTCAAATTCAATTGTTAGTTGTGTATGTATTAACCAGCAACTAAAACTCACCAAAAAATCACCATGAAACCTTTTTTTCATTGAATTTCGCTCCGAAACAGCTACTGCAACTTAGCCACCCCTTCCACGCAGCATGTCAACTAGCCTCCGTAAAGTCCATCAAAGTCACCATGCTCCATCGTGTTTCACCTTGTAGCCATCGCATGGTTCATTAGGTTTGAGCCTCTTTGTGTTGCAAATTTGGTTTAAGGTCATCCATCTGTCTACAACCCTAAGGGAAGAAGATCCATTGGAGAAGAAGACACATTAGGGGAGAAAGGCTAAAATTCTAATTTGGTCATTTATCTTATTTTTGGATTCAATTTGGTCCATTATTTTTTTTTAAATTCATTCTGGTCTCTTATTTTATTTTTTGGATTCGATTTAATCTTGTCACATCACATCATCACATGCTACCATGTGGCACCATCAATTATACTGTCAAGTGGCACCACCACATGTTGCCATGTGGCAGATGGCCATCTCAGCTGCCCACATCACTTAACTATCACATAGGAAAGAGGTTAACAATGTTACTAAGGTGTTTGATGAAAAGGACTACTTTAGGTAATATTTCAAATTTAAGAGACCAAAATTAATATTTTAATCATAAGGGATCAAAACGAATATAAAACTTCTGTGAAAAAAATAATAATCTAAAACTAAATAAATAAGGAACCAAAAATCTAATTTAGAAAGTAACATATTCTTAGGATTAAAATGTTTTTTCCAGTTTCAACTAAATCTTGTTTCCTACACTAACAATTACAAAAAAAAAAGAAGGCAAAAGTAGTTTTTTTTTTCCCAACTTAAGTTTGGGCTAAAAAGGCCACATTTTATCATCCGTACATCGTTGTTTATAGAAAACGGATTCGTTCATGCCAGTTCCCTTTCCAGCACACCGCTCCATCCAAAATCGATGACTGTATTTGTGCAGATGAATGGTTACGGCCCGATAGTGGGAAAAAAAATAACGCTGACCCTTCTACAGTGGCGAATCCGGGTCCTTGTTTATACTTTATCTTGTTTTTTTGTTAAGTGTTATGTCCTGACCGACCTGCTCATGTAACCTGTCAGTTTGTTGATAAGATGATTAGAATATATGGTTTTGTGCGGATACGAGTCGTCTTCACTTCACTCTCCTCAATTCCCTCTTGCTCTTGTCGTTTCCTTTTCAGTATAGAGTATAGACACGACACTACATGACTCACCAAATATTATGTATCTATCAACTCTACACCACAATGCTTCTCCACCATAAACACAAACACAAACACAAACACGTACATATTATACGTACACACTCTCCTTACTATGGTTAGAGTTAAGTGTTCATGAATAATATCTTTCCAATCTAAGCGTCATTTTGGTTGCTTGAGTAGTCAACAAAAATGGCTCCGAATAAGGAGAGGTTGGTGTCCATGCATGATGGGTATTCGCGCATGCCTGAATCCGACGTGGAGGAAGAGCAAGTGTGTGGGATATTGGTGAGGTGTTGGAAGAGAGTGAGGGGCTTTGGTGTGAAGGCATGGGAGATGGGAAGGTCTGACACAAGGAATGTTATCTTCTCAGCAAAGCAAGGACTTGCTTTGGCACTCATTTCCCTTTTGATTTTCCTCAAAGAACCTTTCAAGGATATGGCTCGCTACTCTGTTTGGGCTATTCTTACTGTTGTCGTCGTCTTTGAATTCAGTATAGGTATGTATGTATAACCATACATAATGCCTTGATTTGAATAAGTCTTATTTATTTCTTATAATTCATTATTTCATCAAACATGTGATTTGAATAAGTCTTTTTTGTTTTCTTCTTCTTTCTTGTTGGAAGTCACACGTCACCAGCCTCAAATCCTGGGGTGCGGTTTATATACCTGCTAGGCAGCTCCACTTAACATCAATTAGTTTTATGATGAAATCTAACATGGTATCAAAGTCAGAGCCCGTCACCGATTCTAGAAGGTCTTTGTGGAGGAGGGGTGTTAGAAGTCCCATATCGCATGCCTCAAATTCCGGGATATGGTTTAGGATGTCATCTAACTTGATGTCATTTGGTTTTATGATGGAATCTGTCATTCCTTATGAAACCAATGGATTTACATGTTAAATCCCAGATCCAAAATTTTCCATAATTAATGTATCAATGATTAAAAAGTATATTCTGGATAATTGATTAATGCCAATCCACAAAATTGAATAATTAATAACTCAATAGAAAGTAGAAACCACATGAAATGATTTGTCTGTTGCATATTCCAAAACCTTAAAGTTCTGGTTTTTTTTCCCTTTATGTCCATGACGTATTCAACTTGAAGTGAGTAGCCTCAGTAGCTTTTTTAAATAGGTTAATTTTCATCTTTATATCCATTGTTTCATCATAAACCTTTTTCCTGAGGGAATCCAGCTTTCATGCTTTCCAGTCCACTGGGTGAACAATGTAAACACAATGCCCTACTGCAGGGGCAACTCTTAGCAAGGGGTTTAACAGAGGATTGGGGACCTTGTCTGCTGGAGGACTTGCTTTGGGAATGGCACAGTTATCAGCATTGGCTGGAGAATGGGAAGAACTTATAATTATTATTAGCATCTTCATAGTAGGTCTGATTTTCCAATCTCTTTCACTTCAAATTTGTTTATCAATATTCATTTTATCTATTTGTATGTTATGTTTGGTATTCTGACAAGTTGTGTGTTTGATAGGATTTTGTGCTACTTATGCAAAACTATACCCAACTTTCAAGCCTTATGAGTATGGATTCCGTGTGTTCTTGATCACCTACTGCTTTGTTACAGTATCTGGGTATAGAACTGGGGAATTTGTTGATACAGCTGTAGATAGGTTTGTGCTCATTGCACTTGGTGCTGCTGTATCTTTGGGAGTAAATATCTGTATATATCCTATCTGGGCTGGTGAGGATCTGCACAATCTTGTCACAAAAAATTTCATGGATGTTGCAAAATCTTTGGAAGGTTGTCAACAACATTTTCTTCATCATCACATTTAATTTGTAATTTTCCCAGGTTGAATAACTATGTTTAACCTCTTTTCAGATGTTGTCAATAACTACCTTAATTGTATGGAATATAAGAGGGTGCCATCAAAGATTCTTACTTACCAAGCTGCTGATGACCCAGTTTACAATGGCTACAGATCAGCTGTTGAATCTACAAGTAGAGAGGATTCATTGGTACTAGTCTACTTCAGTTTTACGTCTGTTTGATGAATCATGAATGTATATGTTTATCATCTTTATGACTCATTATCACATACTATTGAATGAAGATGGGATTTGCTGTCTGGGAACCACCTCATGGTCATTACAAAATGTTCAAATATCCATGGAAAGATTATGCAAAAGTAAGTGGGGCTCTGAGGCATTGTGCATTTATGGTCATGGCTATGCATGGATGCATACTTTCTGAAATACAGGTAACTTTCCCCTTGAAATTTTTCTGTAACTGTTATTAGTAGAATGCCTCTAAATCTTCACTTTAAGTGCTGATTCATTTTAGATCCCTCCCTCCCTACTCTATACTCATATCTCTTTAGGTTTTTTCTTTATTTGGATTGTATTAGTTTTATTGGGGGTTACCTAGACAACAAGTTTTCTTTTTCCATTTTGAAGTTATTGGTTTTCTAGTTTTTCTTTAATTTTTGCGATCTATTTATACATACATACACATACACGCACACTAAACTTCCTTTTTTGGTACATAGGCCCCAGCTGAGAAGAGACATGTTTTCCATAATGAGCTTAAGAGGGTAGGTTCTGAAGGGGCCAAAGTGTTGCGTGAACTTGGAAACAAAGTTAAAAAGATGGAGAAACTAGGTGGGGAGGACTTACTGCATGAAGTACATGAGGCAGCTGAAGAATTGCAACAGAAGATTGATAAAAAATCTTACCTTCTTGTAAATTCAGAGAGCTGGGAAATTGGAAACAGGCCAAGAGAAGAGGGTGATCATCCACAAGGCCTTTTTAACATGGATGTAGAAGGAAAATGTCTAGAGTACAAGTCTCTAAGTGAAGCTGTACTTGATCTCAGATCAGTAAAAGTTCCAAAAAGTTGGGATGGAAACTTAACTTCTGACAATAATCCTGTTTTGGCTGAAGCTGTTACCCTTGAAAACATGGTCAGGAAAAGGTTATCTTGGTCTGCTCATATTTATAATAAAGCAGGTGCAGTGGCAAAAGAGGAAGAACCAAAAACTTATGAAAGTGCTAGTGCACTATCTCTAACAACATTTACATCACTTCTGATTGAATTTGTAGCAAGGCTTCAGAACCTAGTGGATTCATTTGAGGAATTAGGTGAGAAAGCAAACTTTATGGACCCTCTTGAGCAACAAGAACAAGTAACATCTGATGGTTTTTGGACCAGATTGTTTAACTGCTTGTAATTCAAGGATTGAAATATGGACTTGCTCATGTAGAGCTCCTAAAATGTGAATCTGCATTACTGATTCTAAATTACCATGGAAATTAGTCCCCCTCTTTGTTGAAAGGTTGTAAATTAGATGAAAACTGCTAGAAGCTCGGCAAAATCTGAAAAACAAGAGCAAACAACTTACTTTTATATATTTTATGTTAATGTTAATTGTATAATATCCATACTTTTATAAGATATGAGATTTTCTTCCTAATGTAACAGCCATTAGTGTCAACAACTTTCATTCAGGCCAACCACCTTGTGATAAATTAATGGTCCAACTGGATAAAGTTTTTAAGTCTCCTTGACCACCTTGTGCAAGTAACTTGGCTTTGATAAATAATAAATTGGTCTCTTCACCATTTTAATTCATGCCAACCACATTTATCAGTGGTGCAACATGCTCACAATTTTAAGTTTATTTGGCTAGTGTCTCTCATAACTTTCGATGGCCTTTAATATTCTAGTTCATGACACTTGTAACGGGCGTGAGGTTGTGAGAACTTTTAAAGAAAAATAGTCACACCTTATCAATAGCTATAATTTTCAGTCCACTGATAAGCACTTAGATCCAACAAGTAGTATTAAAGAAGGTGAACTTTGGGGGAAAGATTGTTTGCTTTATTTGGTCAATGTCTCCTTTAGGATTATAGACTTGACAGTTAACACTCCAATCCATGACATTAATAGATACGATCTCTAGAAAAACAAGGTTGATCCATCATATGATACTCTTTATTATTTTGAAAAGGTAAATAAATTTCATTAAAGAGAGTACAAGGCTCCTCAAAACCTATTTACAAATAGTGAAGAGTCAGACATAAACTACATCAAATAGAGTTATACAACAACCAACCAATTACATAGCAATATATACATTTGGCTTGGTCAATGCACCAGTCAAGAAAAGAGCTCATTACACCATATGGTCTTGTTAAGAGTCATTTCTAGGAGCACAAGTTTATATCCACCAAACCACAGCATGCCACAACATAATCCAACCTCCTATATTAATAGACCTCTTAACTGCATCACCAAAATTTGCCACCTCTTGGAGCATCTACTTTTTAACCAGTGTTTCCAAAATTAAATATCTATAATAGGAAGCTTATTTGTTTTAAGTTTAAATTCTAACTTATAGTAACTCAATTACTTGATATTCACACAGATTCAACTAATTTAACTTGTACAATTTCATTGTAGATAATATTTAGACACAACATAATATTTGAGCCACGTTTTTTATTTTATACATAAAATTAGAATCAAACATTGCAAGCCATTAGAACTGAGCTAATAATAGGGATGAACTTGAGTAATTAATTGCATGACTTTGTAAAATCAAAGTCTTAACTACAAATGGAACAGACAGTTTTTCTTGCGGTTTCATGTCATGAAATAAACATTTCCAGACAACAAAACATGGTGTATATATATTACAAAAAAGAAAGGAAATCTCACAAGGATTAAGTAAATAATATAACACTTGCATGGAAAAGAAAAAACAGAACTCAACCATATATACTACAATTGTCTTATAGTAAATAAACTATAGTTTGCAACTATATCATCCTTAACATCAATTTGATTCATTATGAGCTTCAATAAGAAGACGATAAGTTGGCACGGCAAGTAAGTGCTTGGCTCTTGGTATTGTGAGGCCAAATTTCTCGCTCATGTCCAAGTCATCTGGATTCATGTTTGATGGAAGCTCCCAACTAAAGCAATGTACTAATTGAGCAACAACAAGTTTAACCGTAATTAAGCCTAAGTTTATTCCAGGGCATCCTCTGCGACCAGAACCAAATGGTATAAATTGGAAGTGAAACCCTCGAAAATCTAAGTTGTTATTGATGAATCTTTCTGGATAAAATTGTTCAGCATTATTAGACCATATCTTAGATTCTCTTCCTATTGCCCATAAATTCAGTAAGACTCTTGAATTTTTCTTTATGTAATAACCATTAATAATAGCATCCTCTGTTGACTCGCGTGGGACTAATGGACCAGCAGGATATAATCTTAAAGTCTCCTTGATCACAATATCCAAGTAACTCAACTTTGGTAAATCAGTTTCTTCTACCAATTTGTTCATTCCAACCACACTAGCTAGCTCATGTTGAAGGTTTTTCATCACTCTTGGATGCCTTATGAGCTCTGATAAAGCCCACTCCACAACAGCTGCTGAAGTTTCCAATGCCCCAGCAATCACATCTAAGGCTATAGCCTTAATGTTGGTTCGATCAATGACTTGGTTTTGTTCTTCATAGGGATTCATGGGTTGATTCATCAATGAGAGTAGTATGTCTATGAAATCCTTATGCTGCTGGCCATTTTGAACATCTGAACCCTGTTCATGCTGCTTAATTATCTTCTCCAACACTTGGTCTAGTGCTTTACTAGTTTTCTTGAAGTTCCGTCTCAATCCCTAATAGTAAAAGTTAAATGAGTTTAATTTTCATATTATTTGTATGTAAATATTTATTATCATGTCAATCATTCACAAATTATTGTACGTGTAATAAGATAATAATTATGGATGATAGCAGTCAAACTTTTTAATTATATGTTAATTTATAATTGACCGACAATCAAACATCTTTACAATAATTGTGCATACCAATTAAATTCACGGTATAAAGAGTGGAATATATAACCACTTGCTTAAGGGGCCGAGTCCATTATCGGTCGGATCAACCACATGTTGGTAATTGACACATCATTTTGACTTTTATCCTAACTATTTTAAAAATCACTCATACCATAATTTTTAATTAGTTGAAAGTGTAAAAAACTTAACAATGATATTACATATCAATTAAATCTTAAATCAAGTTAAATTAAATAAGTACGATTGATTATGAAATGGCTGAGATAATTAAAGAAAAGATTGCAATTATGAAAATTAAAGGTGCATGAAACTAGCTAGGGTGTATATATATGTGGTTAACTTGGTATTGATACCTGAAGATCGAAAGGTGCAAGGCAAGGCACGTAATCTGCTAGATTAAACGCTCCACTCGTTCTCATCGCCTCTTGAATCAACCCCTTCAAGTCAAACTCATCATCTTTACTACACCCCAACACCATCTTATACACAATCTCCTCCAAAAGGTTCTGCACCACCTCACTCAGGTCCACAACCCCACCCACCCTCGCTGCTTTCTCCACCGTCTTCACCACTATTCCCACCTCCCTCTTCCTCAAAGGCCCAAACGACTCAACTTTCGACGCGCTTAGAAGCTGTAAGGTGCACACTTTCCTCATGTTGCGCCAGTACGCACCGTACTCGGAGAACACCAAACCCTTCGACCCATAAGACATGTAGTGAGTGGCTTCGAGTTTTGGACGGCTAGCAAAAACGACGTCGTGTGTTTTGAGGAATGACTCTGCAGCTTCGGAGGAAGAGACCACAATTGTTGGGACCTGTCCTAGTCGGAGAGACATGACAGGGCCATATGTTTTGGCCAAGGATTCAAGGGTTCGGTGTGGGAGTTTCCCCAACATGTGGAGGTTACCGATGACCGGTAAACCCGATGGACCTGGGGGGGGTTTGCGATCATCTTTGGTTTGTTTTGGACGGAAGAACAAGGTAGCTGATATTAGAATGAATGTGAATGTGGAAAAGAGCACTAGGGCTAGGGGGGTTGAAGGAAACATTGCTTGATGAGAAATTGAGGAAGTTTTCTCTAGATTGTCTGGTTTTTCTTAACCGCCGAATCGACTTAATACTAAAAAAAGCCTGGTCAGGAAGGGTGGCAGAGCTTAGGATAATGTTTTTTATTTATAGATCAAATGGGTGACGTTTTGCGGCGGGGTTAAAATTATTGAGAAAGTTTGGTCACCCTTGTGTCCTGACCGACGTTTGAGAGATTGCAATTACTAGCATGTTTGGAATTGAGTTGAACCTTTTCGTAAGCACTTCCAACATGAAGCTATCCATTAAAATTTAGGGTATGTTTGGGTAAACAACTTAATTAAGAGCTTATCACATAAGATCTTATCACATGAGAGCTTATGCCATAAGCGCTTAAAGAAAGAAATAGAAAGAAAGGGGCATGAAATGATTCGAATAGTGAAAAACACAGAGATGGTGTTTAGTGCATAAGCTCTTATGATAATTCCATAAGCTTCTCCCAGTGACTTATGAAAATAAGTCAAAAACTCCTTATGGGATGTCATAAGTTATTTTTATAAGCTCTGCCAAACATACTGCATAAGAGCTTATGTCATCAGATAAGTCAAAATGAGCTTAAATAAGCTCTTTCAAACGTCACCTTATGAGTTACAAAAGTGCTTCTAGCCTTTCCCACCTCAATTCCAAACATACACGTCGCGGTATAGGAACCAAAATAAAATATAATAGGTGACGACATGACTTGTTTTGTGAATTGTTTTATAGTCAGTTAAATTATATTAATGAGATGTAATGGGTGTGACTCAGTTGGTTACGTAGGCTGAATTTATAGAAGAAGACCTGGGTTTGAATCTCGCAGAACACATCTTTTGGGATGGGCGAAACACCCGAACGGAGATTAGTCCCATAGTACGTCCAAAGAATCTAAACTTATAAAGATACTCCGTGGATCCACCGGGGATCGAGCCAAAAACTTTAAATACGATGGGTTCCAACCAAAAAAATTATATTTATGAGAATCTCAACTTACGATATTTTCTTCTCACATTCAAATATGATAATAGGGTTTTTTAATTTTTTTATTCTCGTGGGATTTTTAATTTTCATTCTCGAGAATCTTTTATAGGTGAGAATATTTTCTAAAAGCTACCAAACATTTATATTTTCAAAAATATTAAAATATAACTTGTATCAAACGCTATCATACGAGGACGAACAACCAGTGTTATTTTTAGTCATTTATTTTACTAGACTTATATCATTAGATTAAAATAAGATTAAATTTTATCCAAAAAAACAAGATTAATGATTAAAGATGACTGTGAGTGAAAAATAGTAGAGGTGGCCACGGGTCTCGGTAGATCCACGAACCCGACGAATCCGACCCAACCCAACCTAGATTTTATGGGTTGGTTCAAGTGTTTGGGTTGGTTGGGTAAAAACACATAGAACCCATAGAGTGTGAGTTGGGTATTCGGTTTCAGAATTCTAAACTCAATGAACCCAACCCAACCCATAGACTTAATTAGTTTTGTGTTGATGGTTGTTGGATGTTGATGACTTTCACTTTTTCATTGTAATAATTTAGACTTTTAGTTGATGATTGTTGATAATTTCAGTTTAATATTTTAGTTGATGGTTGTTGAATGTAGTTTGGTAAACTTTGATGACTTCCCTATAATTTTTTAACTTAGTTTTGGAGAAGAAGTTTATTTATGATTTTATATCCTATTAACGTTTTTTGCCATGGAAGATCAATGAACCCAACCCAACTCGACCCAAAGGTGAAATCAATGTCTGTTCATGCCAATCCCCATAGGGATGACAATGGGTAGGGTTTGAGTATGGTACTATAGTTGTAACAGCCTGATTTTAATTATGCTGTTCAACCGGTTAAAATATAATTATTTATATTTTAATTTAAGAGTTAGAAAGTGTTTTTGATTAAAATAAAATCATATTCATAGTCTACTTTATGGTATAGGGTTACGGTAAAATTTTCGGTTAAAAATTGAGACGAAAGCGATTTGTGTTTTCATTGCCGGTACAAGTTTACTGAGCAGAAAATATAATTTTGAACCGTGAACGAAACGGTTAGTGTTTTTGTGATGTTTTGTATGATATTGGAAATTTTCGAAAATTCGAGTTCGGAAATAAAATATAATATTTATTCCGGACGAAATACGATCGGAAACTTGGACCGAATACGCAATGGAGCAGAGTAGGGAGCACAAAAGTGATGAGGGGACATGTGAGAGTGAGGTGACTTACTAGGGGGTGGCCTAAGTCACATCCTAAAAAGTGGTCATGATGACACTTTTTGAATTATAACATATTATATTCTAAAAACCTATTTTTCTTTCTTCTTCAACCAAACAAGGCATAAGACCAAACTTGCTCTCCAATCTCTTCCCTCTCTCCTCTTGGACCTCCCACTCCCCTCTCCTTCTATAAATACCCATTTCATTTTCTCTTCATCACTTTCCTACTTCTTCACTTTCTCATTTTTTAAGTTTCTAACACTTAAAGCTTCCATTTTTATTAGTCTTTTCCAATTGAGTTCTTCATTAAAGTTATTCCTTATACTAAGGGTAATGCTATCATATGAATATTTTTTCAAATTTCATATTTTATTTCTTAGTTTGTTTTATGTGTTCTTTATATGCTTTAAACTTCTAAAATCTCTCTAAAATGGTAGAAAACTCTTTTTGAGTTGAAACCACTTTCTATAGTCTTGTATTAACTTATATTTTCACATACTAAGAGGTTGTATAAAACAAAAATCTCTACCTATCTGTTCCTATGAAGGCCGAATGTTAAGCATATGTGGCCTAGGAAGTTTTTGCTTCAACTTTTGGAATATGATCATGTGTTTGAATTTCTTACTATTCCTTGATCTTAAATCTATAAATATTGAAAGGTTTAATAGCTTGTTTTCCTATGATGACCGAAAATATGTATAAGTAAGCCTGGGACACTATGTTTTAACTTTCCAAGTATGATCATGGATTTAGAACTCTTAATACCTTGTGATTCTAAACCTAGGAGTTGTTATCAAACAAAGAATATTTTTCCTCAATATCCTATGTAGGCCGAAACTTAAATGTTTTAGAGCAAGGATGTTTGAGTCCCATTTTCCAAAATGATCATGGACTAAGGCTCCTTAATATAGAAGGATGCTAAGTCTAAGAGATTGGAAAGTTTAAGGATTTCTAACTTGTTTATTCTATATTATTGAACCTAGGATGTGTTATTTCTTATTTTCCAAAATGATCATGGACTTGAGCTCCATAAGATATTTGGATGCTAAGTCTAAGAGATTGGAACGTTTAAGTTTCCATTGTTTTCCAAAATGATCATGGACTTGAGCTCCATAAGATATTTGGATGCTAAGTCTAAGAGATTGGAGAGTTTAGAGATTTCTAGCCTATAAATCCTATGGAGAGTTTAAAGATAAGGCGACACTTTTTGTATGGAGCAAAGTTTAATGTCTTCTGAGACCACAAGAGCCTGAATTATCTATTCGATAAAAAATAATTGAATATGTGACAGCGAAGGTGGATGGAGTTTATCAAAGATTATGATTTTGAATTACTGTACCATCCTGGGAAGGCAAATGTGGTTGCAGATGCTTTAAGCAGGAAATCCTTGCACGTGTCTGCGATGATGGTTAAGGAGTTGGAATTGCTTGAATAGTTCGGGGATTTGAACTTAGGAATGGAATTGGTTGAGAATAAGATTTGTTCAAGTATGATCACTATTAGTAGTGATTTTATGAAAGATCTTAAAGGTAAACAAGTTCAGGATCTATACCTCTAGGAAATAAGTAGAGGAATCGATGAAGGTAAAATTTTTGAGTTTAATAGAGGAACGGATGGTATGTTAAGGTTTAGATAAAGAATATGTGTGTCAGAGGATGCAGAACTTAGGAAGATGATTTTAGAGAAAGCACATAAGAGTAAGTTGGGTTTCCATCCTGGATCCACAAAAATGTATCAGGATTTGAAGAAAATGTTTTGGTGGACAAGGATGAAGAAAGAAGTAGCGGAGTATGTTTTATCTTGTCTGGTGTGTCAGAAAGCTAATTGAACATCAGAAGCCAACACGATTACTACAATCTTTAGATATCCCAGAGTGGAAATGGGATAGTATAGCATTGGATTTTGTGGTCGGATTACCACGAACTCCTAAGAAGCATGATGCGATTTGGGTTATCATTGATAGGTTGACGAAGTGTGCTCACTTCTTATCTATTGGTGAAAGTTATAATTTGGAAATGTTGACTCAGATTTACATCAAAGAAATTGTTAGATTGCATGGTGTGCCATCGAGCATTGTCTCAGACCGAGATCCTAGATTCACATCAAGATTTTGGAGACAATTGCAAAATGCCTTGGGAACAAAGTTAAGGATGAGTTCTGCTTATCATCCCCAAACTGATGGACAGTCAGAAAGGACAATTCAATCATTGGAGGATCTATTGAGAGCTTGTGTGTTGGAGCACACTGGCAGTTGGGATGAGTTCTTACCATTGATTGAATTTACTTATAACAATAGTTTCCATAGTAGTATCGGAATGAAACCATATGAGGCTTTGTATGGCAGAAAGTGTAGGACCCCGCTATGTTGGTATGAGACTGGTGAGAACCAAGTTTTGGGTCCAGATGTGGTGCAACAAACTACGGAGCAAGTCAGGACGATACGGGAAAAGATGAAGGAAGCACAGGATAGGCAAAGGAGCTACAGTGACAAGAGGAGGAGACCATTAGAATTTCAGGAAGGCGATCACGTGTTTTTGAGAGTTACTCGGAAAACTGGAATTGACAGAGCTATCAAACCCAGAAAACTTACTCCTCGATTCATTGGACCTTTTCAGATTCTTCGACGAATTGGTCCAGTAGCTAGGGGTGTTCACGGATTGGATTGGATTGGATCAGTTTTTAGCTAAAAAACCATCTGATCCAATGACTTTTATAACGTGCGGTTTGGATTGGATCGGTTTGCTTCCATAAAAAAATCCGATCCATTCATATGCGGTTTGGATTGGATTGGATAATTCGGTTTTTGTCATATTTTATTTTTTTTCTTATGTCAAGTGTCATTTTTACTTATTTGATAGTGGACAAAAGATAATCTTCATTTAAATGAATTAATTTACGGTGCTCAATACTTATTTTAGCATCTCTTTATATTAGAACGGTAGAACCTTTATGAAAGACATAAATCATTTGTTCCTTATTAACCATTATTTGATTTGATGACGATTGAGGAAAATTCTAGAGAATTCTTGGAAAAATTTAAATTTGGGAGTTGGAGAAAAAATAACTATTGATATTTTTTAACTGGTTCTTTTATATTAAATGTTCTTTTATGTTAATTCTCTATTTCTACTCTCACTTATCCTATTTTTTCCCTTGAATCAGCTACAAATAAATTATAGCTAATTATTTTTCAAATTTACTTAGTTGATTTCCTATTTTTCATATTTACTCAATTAAGTATATATATGTTATGCATCAAAACTTTTTACAAAATATAACTTCAAGACATTAATGTTCTAAATAGTCTCATATATGTCATTCCAACAAAAGTATTAAAGAGAATGAGGGACATAAAAGTATGAAAAACAATGCTCAAGCATGAGTAATACTATAATTTTAAAAATATTACTATTTGTATATAACAAATCGGTTTGGTTTGGATTGAATTTCACTAGAGGATCCAAAATCCGATCCAATCCAATGAAAAAATGCGGTTTTTCGGTTTTCGGTTTTTGGTTTGTTCAGTTTTTGCGGTTTGAATCGATTTGGATCGGTTGATGAACACCCCTACCAGTAGCTTACCAAATTGCCTTACCACCCAATCTTTTCAACCTTCATGATGTCTTTCATGTTTCTCAGTTGAGAAAGTATTATCCTAATCCTTCACATGTCATTGAGTTTGAGTCTATACAACTACGAGACAATCTAGAGCATGAGGCTTTACCTGTAAGGATCGCAGATAGACGGATTAAGGAGCTTCGCGGTAGACAAATTCCTTTGGTTAAGGTCGTATGGGATAAAACTACTGGAGATGCTACTTGGGAACGCGAGCATGATATGCAACAACAATATCCACATCTTTTCTAAGGTACGTAAATTCCGAGGACGAAATTTTCTTTTAAGAGGGGTAGTAATGTACCAGCCTGATTTTAATTATGTTGTTCAACCGATTAAAATATAATTAATTATATTTTAATTTGAGAGTTAGGAAGTGTTTTTGATTAAAACAAAATCATATTCATAGTCTACTTTATGGTAGAGAGTTACAGGAAAATTTTCGGTTGAAAATTCAACGAAAGCCGGTCTCCGTTTTCACTGTCAGTACAAGTTTATTGAGCAAGAAACTTAATTTTGAACCGTGAATGAAACGGCTAGTGTTTTTGTGATATTTTGTATGATATTGGAAATTTTCGAAAATTCGAGTTTGGAAATAAAATATAATATTTATTCCGGGCGAAATACGACCGGAAACTTGAATCGGATAAGCAATGGAGCATAGTAGGGAGCACAAAAGTGATGAGGTGACATGTGAGAGTGAGGTGACTTACTAGGGGGTGGCCTATGTCACATCCTAAAAAGTGGTCATGATGACACTTTTTGAATTTTAACATATTATATTCTAAAAACCTATTTTTCTCTTTCCTCTTCAACCAAACAAGGCATAAGACTAAACTTGTTCTCCAATCTCTTCCCTCTCTCCTCTTGGACGTCCCACTCCCCTCTCCCTCTATAAATACTCATTTCATTTTCTCTTCATCACTTTCCTACTTTTTCACTTACTCATTTTTAAGTTTCTAACACTTAAAGCTTCCATTTTTATTAGTCTTTTCCACTTGAGTTCTTCATTAAAGTTATTCCTTATACTAAGGGTAATGCTCTCATATGAATATTTTTACAAGTTTCATCTTTAATTTCTTAGTTTGCTTTATGTGTTCTTTATATGCTTTAAACTTCTAAAATCTCTCGAAAATGGTAGAAAACTCCTTTTGAGTTGAAACCACTTTCTATAGTCTTGTATTAACTTATATTTTCAAATACTAAGAGGTTGTGTAAAACAAAAATCTCTACCTATCTCTTCCTATGAAGGCCGAATGCTAAGCATATGTGGCCTAGGAGGTTTTTGCTTCAACTTTTGGAATATGATCATGTGTTTGAATTTCTAACTATTCCTTGATCTTAAATCTATAAATATTGAAAGGTTTGATAGCTTGTTTTCCTATGATGACCGAAAATATGTATAAGTAAGCCTGGGACACTATGTTTTAACTTTCCAAGTATGATCATGGATTTAGAACTCTTAATACCTTGTGATTCTAAACCTAGGAGTTGTTATCAAACAAAGAATATTTTTCCTCATTATCCTATGTAGGCCGAAACTTAAATGTTTTAGAGTAAGGATGTTTGAGGTTCATTTTCCAAAATGATCATGGACTAAGGCTCCTTAATATAGAAGGATGCTAAGTCTAAGAGATTGGAAAGTTTAAGGATTTCTAACTTGTTTATTCTATGTTATTGAACCTAGGATGTGTTATTTCTTATTTTCCAAAATGATCATGGACTTGAGCTCCATAAGATATTTGGATGCTAAGTTTAAGAGATTGGAATGTTTAAGTTTCCATTGTTTTCCAAAATGATCATGGAGTTGAGCTCCATAAGATATTTGGATGCTAAGTCTAAGAGATTGGAGAGTTTAGAGACTTCTAGTCTATGTTGTAATACAAGGTCGAAACCTACCCTAAGTGGTTGGATGATTTTTATTCCATATCTTCAAGTTATAACAATTTATCTAAGTTACCTAGAACCTGAGTGATAAGTATCCAAAGGCTTATGTTGACAAAAGAGTCATAACTCTAATTTAAATTAAATGGCCAAACCTAGCCTAAAGAGAACATAGATGAGTTTGTTTGATTTATTGGTTATTATGTTGATTGGTTGCAGATGGACTTAAGACTTTGTGGTATGACAACGAGGAGCTTCGAGTTCGGGAGTTTGGTGATAACCCCGGTGGGGGAAAGAACCAACCTATCGTCGGAATGGATAAGTAGTAGATTATATAATAATTGTATAATCGACCTAAACCCTACTAGTAGTCGAGTAATCGACAAGACCAAAATCACATTGGAAACTTTTTCTGAAAAACCAATGGTGATTCGGGTATTGTAGGTTTATCGATATTAGGTTGATTTTATATTGTTGATGGTTGATTTGATTTATTACCTTTATTGAATTGATTTTGTGCTATGTTGGTGATATGGGAATATTTTGATTGATATTGTGTTATGGATGATCTGCCTGGTTTGTATTATTATGCTTAGTGGTTTTTAGGCAAAGATATATATGTTGTCTAAGAGATGATTGTTTTGGATGTGAGGATAATAATCATTTAGAAATGCCTATCCTAGATGATGTATGTTAAAGAGGTGTTATGGCATAGAATATATCTCAAGTTCTAATGGAAGGTTAAGGCACTAGGATGTTGTTAAAACGGGTTGGTGAGATTCAAGTATAGGTGTTGTTGTCCACATCCGTGTATTGATAATATAATACGCATGGACAAAAGTGTATTGGTAATATAATTCACAAAGACAAAAGTGTATTGGTAATATAATACGCAAGGACATCTGTGTATTGGTAATATATTACACCGTGTATTGGTATATAATACACGTAAAATACTTATGTGTATTGGTAATATAATACACCAATAATACACGTAAAACACTTCTGTGTATTGGTAATATAATACACTGTGTATTGGTAATATAATACAAGTAAAATCAAGAGTTCTCGCGAGACCACTTCCACCTTAGGAAATAGGTGTGCAGCTATGGTGTCTTTGAGTAGCATGAGATTGGGGGTAGAGGATGATATATTAACTTGAGGATGATTTGTTAGTTATGTGTGTTGTTTGTCTGTGACAATTACTGTATAATTTACTATGACTCTTTTCCGTTTTTTGATGATAGAACTGTTTCTTATCCCTTGTATATTTCTGTATGTTGTATTTTATATCCTTGTGGAATCGTACGAGAAGACCCTGTTGATGAGCCTAACCAGAAGTCGTTGAAGATGAAGAATAATGAATACACATAGCATTAAAGAGCCATTACTCTACGCATTAATATCTTCATTCTTTCATTATGTATTCTTCAATCATTTGAAGATATTACGTAGACTTTCCTAAGCTTTACATTTAAACCACTCTTTGAGTGTTAGTGAAAGTTCTGTCTGTCTGAAGTTGTATTTATTACAAACCAAATCTCTCAAACAAACCTGAGTGATCCTGAAGAGGCTATGTGTGCAAAGAATACTTGTCTTTGAGCCTGAAGAGGCTAGGTGTTCAAACAATACTTGGAATATGTAACCTGATCAGTTATAGTGGATAAAACTTTGTGCAGCCAAGGACTGGTCGTGGCTCTTTGCTTTGAAGAGTGGACCAAGATAAATAGCTGTGTCAATATCTCTTTCCTTATAAACTCTTTAGTTGCCTTAGTTTTCTTATCCATTTTTCAATTGGTGTGTTTGTCTAAGTCACTATTAAAATTTCATCAGATAGGTCACTGTCTGTCTCCGATCTTTCCACTCGTGCGAACCAAGCTTCTGTATGTGAAAAGATTTCAACTTTGTTTAAATTATGATAAACACAATTCAACCCCCCTTCTCTTGTTTATAGTTGTCTATTTCAGTTGGTATCAAAGCTCAGCCTCTAGGTTGAGCATCTAACAGTGTAGAGGTAAAAGGTCTCGAAGAATAGATATGACTGCTGGAGCTAGTTCAAGTGGAAGTCACGAGACTGAAGGAGCTTCCCTAACCAGACCTCCTTGCTTCAATGGAGAAAACTACAACTATTGGAAATATATATTTCAATGATTCATTCTATCTACAAACTCTGATCTTTGGGATGTCATTACAGATGGTCCATTCATTCCCAAGAATGATGATGACACTGTTAAACCAAAAGCTCAGTGAACTACTGCAGAAAAGACAAAATGAGAGCTGAACCACAAATCTAGATATAACATTATTTGTTTTCTCAATCCTGAGGAGTTTGAGAAGGTATGTGCTTGTGACTCTGCCAAAGAAATATGGGACACTTTAGCTGTCACACATGAAGGAACAACCAAAGTCAAAGAGTCAAAATTGCCATACTTGTCAGAAAGTATGAACTGTTTGTCATGGAGGAAGGAGAATCTGTTGCTCAAATGATATGAAGATTTCAAACTATAGTCAACAGTTTAAAATCTCTTGGCAAAGTCTATACCAATGCTGAGAAGGTTGGAAAGATTATGAGAAGTCTACCTAAACAGTGGAGACCTTTGGTGACTGAAATCTCTCAAGCCAAGGATCTCACTACCTTGACTATGGATGAACTTCTTGGAACACTCATTGTTCATGAGCAAGAACTTGGAGATGAAGTTGCACCAAAGTAGGGCAAGTCAATTGCTCTGAAAGCTGATCAAAAGTCAGCAAAAGCTTCCAAGGCTCTAAAGGCAGACGAGTCATCCAGTGATGCTGACCTGTTTGAACAAGAGGATTCTGAGAGTGATATAGACTTGTCTCTCCTGACCAGGAAGATAAATCGTCTCCTACAGAAAAAGAAGTTCAAGAGGGATAAGCCATTCAGAAGGTTCAACAAGGACAAGAACTTCAAAGAATCCACTTCAACATACAAAAGTCCAATTGTCTGCTATGAGTGCAAGAAGCCTGGTCACATCAAGGCTGAATGTCCCCAACTCAAGAGGGGCCCTTTTAAGAAATTCTTCAATAAGAAGAAGAAAGGAATGATGGCTACTTGGAAAGAACTGGAGTCAACATCTTCTGATGAAGAAACGGAGGAAGAAGCCAATTTCTGTTTGATGGCCAACACTGACTCAGACTCAGACAATGAGGTACATCCTGACTATGAGGAATTACTTGATTCCTATGAGGAGTTACTGGAGGAATCCAACTGCTTATCTAAGGCCTTCAAATCCCTCAAGAGAGAGTATGTAAAGCTCACCAGTGAGCATAAACAGAAATCTCAAGAGTGTGAGAAGCTGGCTAAAGAGAATAGTGAGCCGGAGACTGAAAAGTCTAATGAAGCTAAGATCTCAAGTGAAACATCACCATCTTAAGAAGTTGAAAAACTTCAACAAAAAGTGGAAGAGCTCACTTCTGATATTACCAAATTTGTTAATGGTAGAGATAATCTGACTAAGCTACTTGGCTGTCAGAGGCACTCTCTTAACAAAGAAGGTATTGGATATGTCCATCAGACACATCATAAAGTATCAACTAAAGCTTCTATAGTATCCGTTAAGTCAACTGTAACCAAGTCTACACCTATCTATAACTTTTGTGGAAAAACTGGACATGTTATGTCTAAGTGTATCCATAAGAAGAGAAGGAAGTCTTCGCAGACTCCTAGAACTAACAGAAAAGGACCCAGAAAAATATGGGTACCTTAAGATCAAATAATTTGTGTTGCAGATGTCCTTAGCAGGACAAAGAAAACACCACTACTAGTACCTGGACAATGGTTGCTCGCATCATATGACAGGAGAAAGGTCTATGTTCCTAGACCTCCAACTTAAGAAAGGTGGACACGTTGCCTTCGGAGGGATTCAGAAAGAGAAAGTTATAGGAATTGATACTATTGGTGGTAAACCCCCTCTTCCCTCTATAACTCATGTTCTTATGGTTAAAGGATTAAGACACGGTTTGCTTAACATAAGTCAATTTTGTGATAGTGGTTTTGATGTTTCCTTTACCAAGGATGTATGCATAGTTAAAAACTGTTGTGGCAAAACCCTCTTTTCAGCTAAAAGGCAACAAAATCTTTATAAGATTGAACTGTCTGATCTCTCAGATCAAAGTGTAACATGTCTGATGTCTAAAGAGGATGAGAGATGGTTATGGCATAATAAACTAGGATATGTTAGTATGAAACTAATTTCTGAATTAAAAAGGAATAATCTTGTGAGAGGATTGCCTGATATTAGTTTTAAGAAAGATGTCTTATGTGATGCATGTCATAAAGGTAAACAGATAAAATCAAGTTTCAAATCTAAAAACCAAGTATCAACCTCTAGACCTCTTCAGTTGTTACACATGGATCTGTTTGGACCAGTTAGTGTTGCCAGCCTGGATGGAAGAAAATATGGATTTGTCATAGTTGATGACTATTCTAGATACACTTGGGTACTCTTCCTAACACACAAGGATGAGTCTTTTAAGGCTTTCTCAGTATTCTGAAAAAGAGTACAAAATGAGCAGGGTTTCTGTATTTCTACCCTTAGAAGTGATCATGGGGGAGAATTTGAAAATGAGCAGTTTAGACAGTTCTGTGAGGAGAATGGAATCTCTCACAATTTCTCTGCACCTATAACCCCACAGCAAAATGGAGTGGTTGAGAGAAAGAACGGATCTCTGCAAGAGATGGCTAGATCTATGCTCAATGAAAATAATCTCCCTAAGTACTTCAGGCGTAAGTCAGAAACACTGTTTGTTATGTACAAAACAAAATACTTATTAGGCCTTTTCTAAAAAGGACTCCTTATGAATTGTGGAAAGGAAAAAGCCCCAACATATCATATTTTCATGCTTTTGGATGTGAATGTTTTATTCTGAATACCAGAGATAATCTTGAAAAGTTTGATTCTAAGGTAGATAAAGGTATTTTCGTAGGATATTCTGAAATGTCTAAGGCTTTTAGAGTTTACAATTTAAGAACTTGTATTATTGAAGAATCTGTTCGTGTTAAATTCAATGATGAATTAAAGACTGATAAAGAACTATCAGATCTAGAAGATGATCTTACAGGTCTTGATATAAACAATCCAGAAATTCAACAACCCGATCTAACCAAGACATAACCTATGTCTGAGATTGATAGACAAGTGGAACAGACAAGCCAGCAGACAAGTAAAGATATTCATGATGATCTCAAAAGGGATTGGAAGTTCAACACTCATCACCCTAAGGATCTTATTATTGGAAATCCTTCTGAAGGAGTAAGAACCATATCCACATTAAGAGAATCAAGCAATGTGGCCTTTATTTCAGATTTGGAGCCTAAACGCATTGAAGAAGCTCTTGAGGGTGAAAGCTGGATTCTTGCTATGCAAGAAGAACTTAACCAGTTCACCAGAAATAATGTCTGGACTCTTGTCTCTAAGCCTAAAAACAAGTCGGTTATTGGAACAAGATGGGTCTTCAGAAACAAATTGGATGAAGATGGTAAAGTTGTCAGAAATAAGGCAAGGTTAGTAGTTCAAGGCTATAACCAACAAGAAGGTATTGATTATACTGAAACCTTTGCACCTGTAGCTAGAATAGAAGTCATACACATATTAATGTCATATGCTGCAAAACACCAAATTACCCTGTTTCAAATGGATGTAAAAAGTGCTTTTCTAAATGGTATAATTGAAGAAGAAGTATATGTTAAACAACCCCCTGGTTTTGAGGATACTGATAAACCAGATCACTTTTTCAAACTTAAAAAAGCATTATATGGTTTGAAACAAGAACCTAGAGCATGGTATGATAGACTCGGTTCTTTTCTCATACATAATGGTTTTACTAGAGGACAAGTAGACACGACTCTGTTCAAGAAATGCTCTAAAAAGAATTTTATTATGGTTCAGATATATGTTGATGATATTATTTTTGGAGTAACTACTGAAAAGTTGTGCAAGGAATTTTCAAATCTAATGCAAGCTGAATTTGAGATGAGCATGATGGGAGAATTGAAGTTCTCACTGGATTACAAATCAAGCAGACAAGTGATGAAATTTACATTCATCAACAAAAATATACCAAGGAGATACTCAAGAAATACAAAATGGAAAATGCAAAGCTCATGAAAACACCTATGCAACCCAATGCAAAACTAAGCAAAGATGATGAAGGTAAAAAGGTAGATCAAACTGTCTACAGAGGTATGATTGGCTCTCTACTGTACTTAACTTCAAGCAGACCCGACATTCAATTTAGTGTCTGTATGTGTGCTAGATTCCAATCTGATCCTAGAGAATCTCATCTTAAGGTTGTTCAAAGAATATTTAGATATTTGCTTGGAACTACTAATCTTGGTTTGCTGTATTTAAGATCAAACGAATATAGATTAGTAGGATCACTAGTGCAATAAGTGCTTTTTACGTCAGTTAAAATTGATTTTTTACGTCGAATCTTCGATCGACGTAAATACAATGACGTTAATAGTTAATATTTTAACGCCGATTGAGAACTGACATTAAATATAAAACTATTAACGCCGTTCCTTTCAACAAAACCGACGTTAATTTTGTAAAAATTAACGCTCGGTTTTTAAACAACCGACGTTAAACATAAAACTATTAACGCCGCTTCTTTAAGGCAAATCGACGTTAATTTTGTTAAAACTAACGCTCGGTGGTTATAAAGAATCGACGTTAATGGTTTAATTTTAACGCCGCTTTTAATAAACAACGGCGTTAATAGTGTACTTTATATTTTATAAAATACTATTAACGCCGGTTGTTTGATACAACCGACGTTAATAGGTTTTTTTTTTAAAATTCGGTTTTAAAATATCACTCCCCTCGGCTATCCCTGCATTCAAGTAAATATCCCAAGAATACGGGAATATCACACACATTACAGAATTGCAAAGGAAAAATGGAACAATGGGGGGACTTAAAACCAAAACCCATGTATATATATAAATAAATTTTAGTTCCAATGTCTAAAAAACAAAACTATCAATCTAAGGATATATATACATGTCATTAATTAGTTTCTAAAGTCTAACAAAAAAACTATTTATCTAAGTATTGCGGAGGTATCTTGTCAATTCCTTTTTCAGCCGCATACTTGAAGAAGAATTCGGCGAAGCGCATCCTCAAGTCTCTTAACTCATCTTCTTGAATAGGCGATCGGTCGATAAATGCCTAGACACGTTCAAATAATAACAATAACATCAATGCAAGTCATCTTCAAAACTATAATATATAATTTAATAAGTTGTTTAAATATTACCTTATTCCATCCATCCGTAATAGATGCGGAGACTATGTTCAGCATATGAAGCATCACATAATAAGCGCATACGACCACTCGTCAATTTGAAATCGAGACTACCAACAAAATTAATTTCAACGTCAGTTGAATATACATATAAATTAGTAATTATAATATTAATTATTTGATAAATAAACTACCAAACCTTTATGATGTTCCATACAGGATTTGCTTTAGCCTTAGAAGTCCTACTTCTCCCGTTGGCGCAACTTATGCTACTCGCCTTCAGTGCACTATCATAAACAAATAATCATGTCGATCAATTAACAAATTCATATATCATGTGTGTAATAAACTAAAAACAACTGATATTAAAACTTAAATTAAATTTAATATTAGTTACTTACTTATTTACAGCATCCACCACCTTCGGTGGCGGATCTTGGTGTTGAGAGCAGAAGAATATGACTCTATGCCTAGACGGGTGAAGTACGAACAACTGCCAATGGTTTTTCATACAGTAGGGAGCCATATATATTTCTTTCGGATTGTCTCCCAACAAGTTCCCTAAGTATTTACTCAATGCATCGTCGGTAAAGAAATCGGGCAGAAGGATTGACGGATCTAACAAACCGTAAACTGATGCAACGCCCTTATCAAGCTGAAGACGATGGAGATACCTAAGATATGAAAAGGTGTGGATGTTAATTACATAATATATATTGAAATTAAAATAAATTATTAAATGGAAAAATACCAAAAATAAATAAGTTATAAAATTAAAATTAACTTACGTGCACCGTAGACCAAAAACATTGTTGTTCATCCAGGCACGCTATTTACTGCAGGCGTTCCCGAGATCATCACCACGAAAGGTAAATATCCTCCGTTGATCTGGGCATGCCACCCATCCATCGTGCTCCAATGGACATTCAAAAATCTCAAACGCATAATCCTCACCAAGTGAGAACAAACGAGTGATAGGTGACAACGACACCGACATCGACTTGGCCTTCAGTTTAGGAAAAATAAAATAGATAAGTTTTTGGTAATTAAAAAAAAACACAAGTAATTATTTGACTAATTTGGACATTAATAATGAATAAATACCTTTGCTAACATTTCGAGCTCACGTCGTTTGGAGTCCAACTCAAGCTCACGTCTTTTCATTTCCAACTTATGCTCATGGCGCTGGACTTCCAACTTCGGCTCCCTAGCTGCCAACTCATCGTCCTCCACATGTGCCCTACTAAAACTCTCTTTTGTGCTCACATGTGAAGGGTTGGCAAGCCCTACGGTGTCCTGGGATGTACCGACGGAGGAAAGCTCTCTGGCAAGCGCCTGCTTGAATTCAGGTTGGATATTAAGCCTTGCATCGATGTGTTGTAATATCTGGGTTGGACATGAGGTGCTGAGTAATGTCAGTCAAAATTGATGCTTCATTGATCACCCGCTTTCGTGAAGCAGACTTGCCATAATATTGTTTGATGGTCACGTTCCCAGGAACACCGAGAACCCGACCAGGATGGTCTTTCTTGCCTAGAGCAGTCATCAAGACGTCCTGTCGTCCAGAAGGGACGAATGCGCCCTGGGAGGATTTTGATTTAAGATCCATCTACAATGAAAAAAAATGAAAAAACATGCAAGTGAAAAGTGTTGCAAATATCTATACAAATATCAATTGAAATCAATTTAATTATTTACTTACAATCTTATCTGTCACTCCGCGAGTGGCATCAACTTTAAAAGATCCCGTCTTTGTCATGCGGTACGGCTAACCCGGACATCCTCGCGGTCGATGTCCGACGGAGGACTTGATGGTGTGCCCTCGGGCACCTCTCATCTTTCAATCCTAGCAGTGCTCTTCCCGCTTCGCCCTCGACCTATCCGCCATCATCTCGCTCGATCCGAGTCTGGTACCCACCTTGAGACATGGTGTGGCGGTGGACGTTCTTCGCCTGATTCTGCCGACCCTTATTTGCCTTAGCCTATTCAAACAAAAACACATAATTAAATACAGTTAAATGATCTATAATAAGCATACAAAATTAACTTAATCAACCAACCTGAAATTCTCCATCCTGTCGACTCCTGGCAAACATATCCCAAGTATCCTGATCAATCCAGGGATAATCCGAGAACATTTTATCAAGCCGCTTCTTCCCAGATACATAGTACCTGGTAAGATCATGCTTGAACCCATTCCAACGCTTTGATGCCATTTTCATACATTTATGACGATGATCCTCGTCATTTGGCACAGTCCAAGCTACCTACACATTAGATACATATATAACAACTGGATGGATTATAACTCGGATAATTATCTAATAATGTAAATCAAACTAATGTAAAGGTAAAATACCGTGATAGCCTCCCAAATCTGATCCTTAACGTTATGTGGAACGTCATTCTAGTGGTTGTAGTTGATGCTTACGTGCTGCTTCGCTTGTAGAAACACCCACTTATTAAATTCTTTAGCACGGGGTCCCTGGGCATTTAGATTAGCATCGAAGGACACCTCAAGCTTCTGTCCGCTCTCGCTGTCCTTCTCTAGTTTCTTCAACGAGGTGGCTCCTCTACCCCGTTTCCTATGAGCCTGTGATGTCTGTATGGACAAAAAAAATGATAAAATAGAGGGTTGTAACATTATAAACTTACATTAAAAAGAAGGACTAAAGATAGTATATAACATGTAAACTTACACTAGAATCAGGCGTAGGCGTGATCGGGTCTGCAAAACCCCCACAAAGTGTCCTCCCGTGCATGTGGGCTATCCGACTGATCCATATGTATGCCTGTTCAGAAACAATATATATGTATTAACATAGGTTATAACTCAAAATAAATACAGAAGTATAAATAAAAATAACTAGATAGGTCTTGTAGATATACAAAACATCTATATATCCAATATAAGGACAATACGGGAGATTGAAAACTATAGTTTTTGAAGATTGCCAAGCACTGTCACGGCCGGCCATGATGTCCATCACGGCCGTAACGTGCCAATCGAACCAGACCCTCAGCAGGCGAACTGATCACGGCCTGGCGGATGAGCATCACGGCTGCGACAGATCAACCAGCAGAGCAACATGCACTCAAAACCAAAAATAGAGACATTCCAAACAACTCAAACTCTTGGTTTAAAGTTACAACTACTGAGACTACAGTTTCAACATACACTCAAAACCAAAAATAGAGACATTCCAAATAACTCAAACTCACAGTTTCAAGTTTCAACTACTGAGACTACAGTTTCAACCAGCAGAGCAACATGCATGCACTCAAAACCAAAAATAAAAAAATGTGCCCTAATTAAAGACTCACTAGAAATAGGCGCTCGCGTGGTGGTGGGGGGGAAGCTCGATTGGTGGCCAACGTTCGATGTGGTTACTGAGAGCAGAGGGACAAGGAGAGTTAGTGCGCGGGAAGGGGAAAGAGAGATGTCAAGTTATTGCAAAGAATGAGCGGGAAAGATGGAGTTAGGGGTTAAGAGTGTACCTCACGGTGGTGGCGAAGAAGCCCTCGCGGTGGTTGCGGTGGAGATGAGCTCGCGATTAGGGCAGAGTGAGAGCGAGAGTGAGGGTTGAGAGTGAGGGTTGAGCGTGTTGAAAAGAGAAAAGACACGTACAGAGAAGTGGAGAAGGCGCGCGGGGGTAAACGTTATAATTAAAATAAAACAACATTTTACGACAGTTTTTAGTAAAACCTAACGTTAAAGATCATATATTTAACGTCAATTGTCTTAAGAAACTGACGTTAAAAACTCTCACACTTATTACGTCAGTTGTTAGTAAAAACTGACGTTAAAGGTCATATATTTAACGTCAGTTGTATTAAGAAACTGACGTTAAAAACACTCACAACTTCTTACATCAGTTGTATTACACAACGGACGTTAAAAGTTTTTTAGTTTCTGCAAAAACATTCATTCATTTGACTACTGTGCTACTTACCCATTCACCTTGTACCTAATCCTCTTAATGAGCATTAAGTTTATAGATAAGTTTTCAAGAAAATCAGAATAGCTTAGTAACTTCATCCACTGCTCCTATAAATAGCTTCCTTCCATCCTTTTAATTAATTTTTTGCTTCACAATATGGCTCTGCCGTGGAGATTAACTTCATCACTCTTTCTTCCTATTCCTAGACTCAAAGGTCTTTGTCTTAATGGTCAAACAACTTCTGAGTTTGAGTAAATCACATTACATGGATATTAAGGTTGGGTGAATCACGTAATGTGATTCTCTCACTTTATTTCATCCCCGTCATCCCTTTCACTTTGCTTTGGAAGCAAGTGATTGTGGATTCAAGATGTTGCATCAAGGAATTCCATCAGAAGAAAAGATGCAAAGATCCATTTCACTTTGCTTTCGCTGCTAGTGACTGAGGATTTACTTTGCATCATGGAATTAAATTGAGGGAGGTGATGCATCCATTGGAGTTTCTGATGACAGGACTGAGAAGAAAATGATGTTGATGCAGAAACTTTTTTATATTTTAGGGTTATGTTGCATAAATTTTTTATCTTTTAATCATGTAATTTTAACTTATGAATCGCTTCAATGACATACAATTTGATTATACATATAACTTGTTTTATGTTAAGCGTTTATTTATTTTAATTTGCACAAGAATTTGTTTACTAATTCAAGCTAATTAATAAAAATTAAAAATAAACTTGTATAAAAAAAAGGTTTAGAAATAAACTGCAGTACTATATGGAGTGATCTGCGTTAAGAGGGACAACAGGGACATGACAACCGATGAAATGAGTTTCATAATTATTTACGTCAGTTATTTATAGAATCGACGCAAATAGTTATTTAATATTTACAAACTGCCACAAACTTATTTTTAAAGTAAACTTAATTTATGACTGCCAAGTTACCTTATATTAATTACATTATTTCCAATATTCATTCTGCACGTTTATAATATATAGGATTATTTACGCCGGCTATTTATTTAATCGAAGTAAAAATCAAACTTTTAACGTCGGTTGTATAAAAAACGGCGTTAACAATAAATATTTTTATTTTAAAAACACTTTTAACGTCGGTTTTTAAACAACTGACGTTAAAAGTGTATAGATATCTGCAAAAACATTCATTCCTTTGACTACTGTGCTACTTACCCATGCACCTTGTAACTCAATCCTCTTAATGAGCATTAAGTTTATAGGTAAGTTTTCAAGAAAATCAGAATAGCTTGGTAACTTCATCCACTGCTCCTATAAATAGCTTCCTTCCATCCTTTTAATTTTCTGCTTCACAATATGGCTCTGCCGTGGAGATTAACTTCATCACTCTTTCTTCCTATTCCTAGACTCAAAGGTCTTTGTCTTAATGGTCAAACAACTTCTGAGTTTGAGTAAATTACATTACATGGGTGATAAGTTTGAGTAAACTACATTATGTGAGTTGCTCACCTTATCATCCTTCCGGAGAATCAGCTGCTGGAGGGCAAATCAGGTGCTCGGGCATCACAGTTCCAAAACCTCAGCTTTGGCAGCAAGTGACCGTCATGGAAGTCTCTGGAACCACTGCCTTTGCTTGAAACAGATCTAGTGCACCTGTTTTTGTCTCTCTTGAGCTCTCTCATGCCCCCCAGTTTTCTGAGGTCTTCGGAGTATAGTTTTCCCTTTGGAATATTTCATAAAACTCTCTGATGGGATGTAGCTTTAATGTTTAGGATTTTAAACCCTTTCAATATAACTTTTTATAGGATTTTAAACCCTTTCAATGTAACTTTCTATAGGATTTTAAACCCTTTCAATCTTCTGTATCAGTCTGTATTACACTTCATGAATGAGATCCGATTTGGGTTATTGATTTAACTTATACTTCGCACATATATTTTAGTTTTCAAAACAGAAACACAAAACATCAAAGCAATTCATGTGAAACTGAAACTTTGAGGAAGGCAATGCGGAAGGGATCGTATACTAGATAAAAAAATTATTAAAATAACCTTTAACGTCTGTTGATGTAAGGGTCGAGCGTTAAAATTGAAGTGAATTACTTTTAACGTCAGTTCTTTATCGAACTGACGTTAAAATGTTCACTGTTAACGTCAGTTTTTTATTGAACTAACGTTAAAAGTGAGTCATTAAAACAACTGACGTTAAAATTGAATTAATGAAGTCTGATATTTACAAAACTGCCACCGCCCCCTTTTTAACGTCTATCTTTTGGTTAACTGACGTAAACCTTTACCGTCTAATGTATATTTTCCACTAATGGATATTGTGATGCTGATTTTGCTGGAGACAGAATAGAAAGAAAAAGCACCAGTGGAAGATGTCACTTCATTGGAGCAAGTTTAGTCTCATGGTCAAGCAAGAGGCAGACAACCATTGCCCTGTCTGCTGCTGAAGCAGAATACATCCCTGCTGCTAGTTGCTGCTCTCAACTCTTATGGGTAAAACATCAACTTGAGGATTACTCTATTTATGAACATAACATATCTGTATGGTGTGATAATTCCAGTGCTATATGCTTAACTAAAAATCCAATTCATCATTCTAAGTCTAAGCATATTGAAATCAAACATCATTTTATTAGGGATTATGTTCAGAAAGGCATCTTTGATATTAAGTTTGTTAAAACTGAAAATCGATGGGCTGATATTTTCACTAAACCCCACACAGAAGAAAGGTTTTTATTTATTAGAGATAATCTAAACATGCATTGCATTGTCGAATGACATGTCTGAATGTTAACTGTCTGCATGCTTTATCACCTGTCTATGCTTACCTGTCTGACTCTGCTGAGTCACTATGCTAGAACTCATCAGTTTTGTTGAAATGGTTATTATTTAATTAATGTCATTCCCTTATCCGAAGCTAATCGTGTGCATCGGTGGTTTACATATCTCGAAAATATGTTTTCATTATGTCTTAAGTGGGCGTTGTAGTTCCCTATACAAATCGTGCCATTTTTGAATTAAAAATGTTGTTTTTCTCTCTCCTACCTTTATGACTATAAAAGACAGTAGATTAGAAAGGTTGAACCTTTACGTTTCAATATTCCAAAATCTCTTTGTCTTCTCATCTTTCAAACCCTCTTCTCTCTCGAAACCCTAGAATTGTTTTCTCTCAAAAAAAATGTCATCATCCAAGCGTCTCTCTAAAAAATAAATCGCTGAGAAATACAATCTCAAGGTTACTGAGATAGAAAAGATCATTCCGGGAAAGACTGTTGATCTTCAACAGATGAAGAAACTAGGAATGGATGTCACTAAAGAGTTGGAGTACTCCAAGTGGACTCCTTTCTTTGACATCAAGGAGCTTGTTCACCCTAAGCTCGTTCAAACGTTCTGGAGAAATGTTGTGGTTGTCACCAACAGACTCAACGGAATCAAAAGCTTTAAGGCTGAAATGGGGGATAGAACCTTTCTCTTCCCCATTAGCTCTCTGGAGCTTGTCATAAAATGTCCAAGAATCGGAGCTAGCTTCACACCCAACTGGGAAGACGAAGTTGACAATGTCAACATTGCCATCTATGGTGTTCCCAAACCAGTGAACCCTAAGCCTGTCAACATGGTGGTCAAGTGCAGATTCTTGCACAAATTGCTGTTAGAGTGCGTGATGCCAAGGAAAGGCTCACGAGACAGTGTGAACAAGATGGACAGATTTGCTCTGTACCACTTGATCCACAAAATCAAGGTTGACATCAACGACCTTATCTACATGTACCTTGAGACTATGATCAAGAGAACCAACAGGTAGACCTATCCTTATGGGATGTTGCTGACAAGGGTATTCAGGAACAAGTTGTTTGTTCCTAGTGATGTTCACTTTGTGGACATGTCACTGCCCATAGACAGGAAGATACTGTCTATGATGGACATCAAGGGAATCCCTCTTGCTGATGAGGAGCCTGCTATTGAGCAGAAGGAGGAAGAACCAGTGCTTTTCACTGACCAATCAGAAGTCCCCAATTTCTGAAAGACTATTCAAACCGTCTGGAAAGGTGGCCAGACATGACCAAATTCCATAGCTGCAAGCCTCAGTATCTGAAAGAAGAAGAAGAAGAAGCAGCAGCCTGCTATTAAGCAGAAGGAGGAAGAACCAGTGCTTTTCACTGACCAATCAGAAGTCCCCAATTTCTGAAAGACTATTCAAACCGTCTGGAAAGGTGGCCATACAAGACCAAATTCCAGAGCTGCAAGCCTCGATGTCGAAGATTCTCAAAGCAGTTGATCCCTTGAGGTTCGAGGCTAAGGAGGACTAGTGAAGCTGAGGAATTAGTGGATGTTCCTGTTCATCCCAGAGAGAAAAGGAAGATGGTGAAGACCTTTGCCAAGGTCAGACAAGTTGATTTTGAGCCTAGCAAAGAGGAAGCATCTGCTCAGGGGGAGCAGACAGAGCAAGTCCTGGAAGAACCAAAGAAGACTTTCATTTTGGGAATTATTCCCAAAAAGAGACGATCGGGTTACCCAGTACCTGCAAAATCTAACATTGCAGAAGACCTGTCTGGAGGAGCTCAGACAGTTGTACCCAAGGATGACCAAGTGTCTAATTCTCACAAGAAGTTGAAGATATCTAAAGAGCAGACATCTACTTCATTCCCCTCCCCTTCTCATCAAGGTATCATCAACACATCTGTCTCTTCTCCATCCGCCCTTTTTGTTCAACCTCTTTTTGTTGCATCTCATATTTCTTCACTCGTCTCCTCCTTTCAAACTCAGAATCTTCTTTCACTATTGTATCTGATGACTGTCAGTACACAGTTGTTCACAGGGACTCTGCTCCCAAAGAACAAACTAGCATATCATCGAGACTCTTTGTGTCTGATCTGCAATCTCTTTTATTTGCAAGTATCTCACATGTCTCTTTCATCCCATCTCCTCCACCACATATTCTTAACCCCTGTAGAGAACTTTTATACGACCCACCTATTATTATCTTCATTAGAACATTAGCTGGAACTCACTATCCTGCTTCTGTTGTAATGCTACCACATAGGTCTAGGTATTTCTTTATGTTAGTCACAGTATCTAATTCATTTTTCTGGCATATTGACTCTTTATTACCTATCCCTCCCTCTGTTTTAGCTTAAACACCTGTTCCCCCACCTATTCAAATAACAATCATCAGACTGTCACTGTCCGAGAGACCTTCCTGTGTGTTTCCTTCACCGATCTCGACTATGTCGAGAATCAGTCTTATCTTCAAATTCGTCTTTCTTCCTTTCTATGCCCTTAAACTCTCCATGAACTTTTATTCCCTTCCATCACCTCTCACCTATCTCTACCTAAGGCACCCCCAGTTTTAGACTTACCTTGGCACTCTTCTCTATCTGTCTCTTCTCAAACAAGTGGCCTTACAAGACTTTCATCTGCTTCAAGGATAAGTAGAAGACTTAAGAAGACAGTTAGATGAAGAAAGGCGAGCTAGGATACTCTTAGAGCAAAGAGTTGCTGCTTTATTTTTGTTAATTAGTCAATCTAGGTAGTTTTTAGGTATATAGACTACCTTGTACTTGTAAACGATCATGATGAATAAAATAAATTTCTCCTTTATTTCTTTAATGCTTTCATAGTTTATTCCTTTTTGATGTTGACAAAGGGGGGAGAATGAGAGAAATGTGATATAGGAGAATGAGAAAATGAATATGATATGATCTTAAATAATACATGGACATGAGTATGTTCTGATAGTTACTATAACTGCTAAGATAATTCTTAAGTAAGATTGCTCTGATAATAATTTCAAAGTAAAATAAGTCAAACTTATGTGTGACTAAGTTAAACGGATTATATAATTAATCTTAATGTCTGATCAAGCATCTGCATGACCTGTCCGCTTAAGAAAATTTCAACCTGTCTGATATATGCCATTTTCTTTGTTGGTATTTTCTGAGGTTCATTAAATCATCTCAATGTTTGTCATCATCAAAAAAGGGGAGATTGTTAAGTCTCTAAAATGTCTGATGTGCATTTCCCTAAGTTTTGATGAGAACTAAACATTGGTTAATGATTTAATTAACCTTCATATTGATTGCTAACCTGTCTATCTAGTGTGCAGATTAAAACTGTAAGAATCATCTGTCTGCTCATATAGATGACTACCTGTCTGGATAAGCGAAAGTTAACTTTGTCGCCGGCTAGGATTATTGACTTATTTCAAGAAACGTTTTCAACCTATCTCTCCACGAGGTCCTACACTCGTCTGAGGTTACTCATTGAAGAATCAAGGACCAAACAAGCTTTTGTTGGCTGTCCCATCAGAAAGAGACTTGAAGCCTTCTCTCCTACTTAGTCTCACGCTTATCAAGAAAAGTCAGAAGTTACTCTCTCAAGTAACCTCGGTTATCAGAACCATAGACCAGTTAAAGATTGCTTCCAACATGCTTTATTTCCTAGTACCTCTGGTCCTTATACAAAAAGGAAATTGTACTCAGCAAAGTACAAAAATCTCTCTGCACAACTCTGATATGGTTGTATCACGATGCATAAAGCCATGATCCTTCATGTTAGATTATAACCAACGTTCCTATTGCATTAATGACTTCCCGGAACGACTCTATTGCATTTAATGAAGTTCTGCGTGAAGCCAACATCTAAGAGAATGTCTCTAACGGATCCTAAATGCTTGAAGACTATAAATACAGAAGTCGTTGAAGATGAAGAATAATGAATACACATAGCATTAAAGAGCCATTACTCTGTGCATTAATATCTTCATTCATTCATTCTGTATTCTTCAATCATTTGAAGTTATTACGCAGACTTTCCTAAGCTTTACATTTAAATCACTCTCTGAGTGTTAGTGAAAGTTCTGTCTGTCTGAAGTTGTATTTATTACAAACCAAATCTCTCAAACAAACCTGAGTGAGCCTGAAGAGGCTAAGTGTGCAAAGAATACTTGTCTTTGAGCCTGAAGAGGCTAGGTGTGCAAAGAATACTTGTCTTGGAGCCTGAAGAGGCTAGATGTGCAAACAAGATTGGAGTCTCAGAACCTAATCGGGTTATAGTGGATAAAACTTGGTGCTGCCAAGGACTGGACGTAGCTCTTCGCTTTAAAGAGTGAACCAGGATAAATAGATGTGTCAATCTCTTTTTCCTTATAAACTCTTTAGTTGACTTAGTTTTCTTATCCATTTTTCAATTGGTGTGTTTGTCTAAGTCATTTATTAAAATTTTATCGGGCATGTCACTGTCATGCGTCTCTGTATCTTTCCACTCGTCTGAATCAAGCTTCTGTATGCGAAAAGATTTCAACTATGTTTAAATTCTGATAAACGCAATTCAACCCCCCTTCTCTTGTTTATAGTTATCTATTTCAGATATACCCAAGACGGCTTTTAGGACGAGGTACAGAGGCACTATGAGTATTTAGTTATGCCTTTCGGTGTAACTAATGCGCCAGCCGTGTTCATGGATTATATGAACAAAATTTTCAGACCGTTCCTCGATAAGTTTGTTGTTGTTATCATCGACGATATTCTTATCTGTTCGTGTATGCGGGAAGAGCATTAGGAACATTTGAGGTTGGTGTTGCGAGTTTTGAAGGATAGGCAGCTTTATGCCAAACTTTCCAAGTGTGAGTTTTGGCTTGAAGAATTACAGTTCCTAGGTCATGTGATTAATAAAGAAGGAATAGTCGTAGATCCAGCTAAGGTTGTGTCAGTTCTTAAGTGGGAACAACCTAAGTCAGTAAGTGAAGTACAGAGTTTCCTCGGACTAGCTGGATATTATCGGAGGTTCATAGAGGGATTCTCGAAGATTGCGCATTGCCTATGACGCAGTTAACGAGGAAAAATATAGCTTTTGTATGGACGGACAAGTGTGAACAAAGTTTTCAAAAGCTGAAGGACAGGTTGACTACATCACCCTTGTTGACCTTACCAGACCCACTAAGACAGTTTGACGTATACTGTGATGCGTCATACCAAGGTTTGGGTTGTGTCCTGATGCAAGAGGGAAGGGTTGTGGCTTATGCTTCTCGATAGTTGAGAATTCATTAGCGAAATTATCTGACTCGTGATTTGGAGTTAGCAGCAATAGTGTTTGCATTAAAGATAAGGCGACACTTTTTGTATGGAGCAAAGTTTAATGTCTTCCGTGACCACAAGAGCCTGAATTATCTATTCGATAAAAAAGAATTGAATATGAGACAGCGAAGGTGGATGGAGTTTATCAAAGATTATGATTTTGAATTACTGTACCATCCTGGGAAGGCAAATGTGGTAGCAGATGCTTTAAGCAGGAAATCCTTGCACGTGTCTGCGATGATGGTTAAGGAGTTAGAATTTCTTGAACAGTTCAGGGATTTGAAATTAGGAATGGAATTGGTTGAGAATAAGATTTGTTCAAGTATGATCGCTATTAGTAGTGATTTTATGAAAGATCTTAAAGATAAGCAAGTTCAGGATCTATACCTCTAGGAAGTAAGTAGAGAAATCGATGAAGGTAAAATTTTTGAGTTTAATAGAGGAACGGATGGTATGTTAAGGTTTAGATAAAGAATATGTGTGTCAGAGGATGCAGAACTTAGGAAGAATGTTTTAGAGGAAGCACATAAGAGTAAGTTGAGTTTCCATCCTGGATCGACAAAAATGTATCAGGATTTGAAGAAAATGTTTTGGTGGACAAGGATGAAGAAAGAAGTAGCGGAGTATGTTTTATCCTCATGCCGGTGTGTCGAAAGCTAATTGAACATCGAAGCCAAAGACGATTACTACAATCTTTAGATATCCCAGAGTGGAAATGGGATAGTATAGCTATGGATTTTGTGGTCGGATTACCACGAACTCCTAAGAAGCATGATGCGATTTGGGTTATCATTGATAGGTTGACGAAGTGTGCTCACTTCTTATCTATTGGTGAAATTTATAATTTGGAAGGTTGACTCAGATTTACATCAAATAAATTTTTAGATTGCATGGTGTGCCATCGAGCATTGTCTCAGACCGAGATCCTAGATTCACATCAAGATTTTGGAGACAATTGCAAAATGCCTTGGGAAAAAAGTTGAGGATGAGTTCTGCTTATCATCCCCAAACTGATGGACATTCAGAAAGTACAATTCAATCATTGGAGGATCTATTGAGAGCTTGTGTGTTGGAGCAAACTGGCGGTTGGGATGAGTTCTTACCATTGATTGAATTTACTTATAACAATAGTTTCCATAGTAGTATCGGAATGAAACCATATGAGGCTTTGTATGGCGAAAAGTGTAGGACCCCGCTATGTTGGTATGAGACTGGTGAGAACCAAGTTTTGGGTCCGGATGCGGTGCAACAAACTACGAGCAAGTCGGGAAGATGTGGGAAAAGATGAAGGAAGCACAAGGATAGGCAAAGGAGCTACAATGACAAGAGGAGGAGACCATTAGAATTCCGGGAAGGCGATCACGTGTTTTGAGAGTTACTCAAAAACTGGAATTGGCGAGCTATCAAACCCAGAAAACTTACTCCTCGATTCATTGGACCTTTTCAGATTCTTCAACGAATTGGTCCAGTAGCTAGGGGTGTTCACGGATTAGATTGGATCAGTTTTTAGCTAAAAAACCATCTTATCCAATGACTTTTACAACGTGCGGTTTGGATAGGATCGGTTTGCTTCCATAAAAAAATCCGATCCAATCTATGCGGTTTGGATTGGATTGGATTGGATAATTCGGTTTTTGTCATATTTTAATTTTTTTTCCTTATGTCAAGTGTCATTTTTACTTATTTAATAGTGGACAAAATATAATATTCATTTAAATGAACTAATTTAAGGTGCTCAATACTTATTTTAGCATCTCTTTATATTAGAACGGTAGAACCTTTATGAAAGACATAAACCATTTGTTCCTTATTAACCATTATTTGATTTGATGACGATTGAGGAAAATTCTAGAGAATTCTTGGCAAAATTTAAATTTGGGAGTTGGAGAAAAAATAACTATTGATATTTTTTAACTGGTTCTTTTATATTAAATTTTCTTTTATGTTAATTCTCTATTACTACTCTCACTTATCCTATTTTTTCCCTTGAATCGGCGACAAATAAATTATAGCTAATTATTTTTCAAATTTACTTAGTTGATTTCCTATTTTTCATATTTACTCAATTAAGTATATATATGTTATGAATCAAAACTTTTTGCAAAATATAACTTCAAGACATTAATGTTCTAAATAGTCTCATATATGTCATTCCAACAAAAGTATTAAAGAGAATGAGGGACATAAAAGTATGAAAAACAATGCTCAAGCATGAGTAATACTATAATCTTAAAAATATTACTATTTGTATATAACAAATCGGTTTGGATTGGATTGGATTTCACTAGAGGATCCAAAATCCGATCTAATCCAATGAAAAAATGCGGTTTTTCGGTTTTTGGTTTGTTCGGTTTTTCGGTTCGGTTTTTGCGGTTTGAATCGGTTTGGATCGGTTGATGAACACCCCTACCAGTAGCTTACCAAATTGCCTTACCACCCAATCTTTTCAACCTTCATGATGTCTTTCATGTTTCTCAGTTGAGAAAGTATTATCCTAATCCTTCACATGTCATTGAGTTTGAGTCTATACAACTGCGAGAGAATCTAGAACATGAGGCTTTACCTGTAAGGATCGCAGATAGACGGATTAAGGAGCTTCGCGGTAGACAAATTCCTTTGGTTAAGGTCGTATGGGATAAAACTGCCGGAGATGCTACTTGGGAACGCGAGCAGGATATGCAACAACAATATCCACATCTTTTCTAAGGTACGTAAATTCCGAGGACAGAATTTTCTTTTAAGAGGGGTAGTAATGTACCAGCCTTATTTTAATTATGTTGTTCAACCGAATAAAATATAATTAATTATATTTTAATTTGAAAGTTAGGAAGTGTTTTTTATTAAAATAAAATCATATTTATAGTCTACTTTATGGTAGAGAGTTACGGTAAAATTTTCAGTTGAAAATTCAGACGAAAGCCGATCTCCGTTTTCACTGTCGGTACAAGTTTATTGAGCAGGAAACTTAATTTTGAACCGTGAAAGAAACGGTTAGTGTTTTTGTGATATTTTGTATGATAATGGAAATTTTCGAAAATTTGAGTTTGGAAATAAAATATAATATTTATTACGGGCGAAATACGACCGGAAACTTGAACCGGATACGCAATTGAGCATAGTAGGGAGCAAAAAAATGATGAGGTGACATGTGAGAGTGAGGTGACTTACTAGAGGGGTGGCCTAAGTCAAATCCTAAAAAGTGGTCATGATGACACTTTTTGAATTATAACATATTATATTCTAAAAACCTATTTTTCTCTTTCCTCTTCAACCAAACAAGGAATAAGACTAAACTTGCTCTCCAATCTCTTCCCTCTCTCCTCTTGGACGTCCCACTCCCCTCTCCCTCTATAAATACTCATTTCATTTTCTCTTCATCACTTTCCTACCTTTTCACTTACTCATTTTTAAGTTTCTAACACTCAAAGCTTCCATTTTTATTAGCCTTTTCCACTTGAGTTCTTCATTAAAGTTCTTCCTTATACTAAGGGTAATGCTCTCATATGAATATTTTTACAAGTTTCATCTTTAATTTCTTAGTTTGCTTTATGTGTTCTTTATATGCTTTAAACTTCTAAAATCTCTCGAAAATGGTAGAAAACTCCTTTTGAGTTGAAACCACTTTCTATAGTCTTGTATTAACTTATATTTTCAAATACTAAGTGGTTGTGTAAAACAAAAATCTCTACCTATCTCTTCCTATGAAGGCCGAATGCTAAGCATATGTGGCCTGGGAGGTTTTTGCTTCAACTTTTGGAATATGATCATGTGTTTGAGTTTCTAACTATTCCTTGATCTTAAATCTATAAATATTGAAAGGTTTGATAGCTTGTTTTCCTATGATGACCAAAAATATGTATAAGTAAGCCTAGGACACTATGTTTCAACTTTCCAAGTATGATCATGGATTTAGACCTCTTAATACCTTGTGATTCTAAACCTAAGAGTTGTTATCAAACAAAGAATATTTTTCCTCATTATCCTACGTAGGCCGAAACTTAAATGTTTTAGAGTAAGGATGTTTGAGTTTCATTTTCCAAAATGATCATGGACTAAGGCTCCTTAATATAAAAGGATGCTAAGTCTAAGAGATTGGAAAGTTTAAGGATTTATAACTTGTTTATTCTATGTTATTGAACCTAGGATGTGTTATTTCTTATTTTCCAAAATGATCATAGACTTGAGCTCCATAAGATATTTGGATGCTAAGTCTAAGAGATTAGAATGTTTAAGTTTCCATTGTTTTCCAAAATGATCATGGAGTTGAGCTCCATAAGATATTTGGATGCTAAGTCTAAGAGATTGGAGAGTTTAGAGATTTCTAGCTTATGTTGTAATACAAGGCCGAAACCTACCCTAAGTGGTTGGATGAATTTTATTCCATATCTTCAAGTTATAGCAATTTATCTAAGTTACCTAGAACCTGAGTGATAAGTATCCAAAGGCTTATGTTGACAAAAGAATCCTAAATCTAATTTGAATTAAATGGCCAAACCTAGCCTAAAGAGAACATAGATGAGTTTGTTTGATTTATTGGTTATTATGTTGATTGGTTGAAGGTGGAGTTAGTAATTTGTGGTGTGACAACGAGGAGCGTCAAGTTCAGGAGTTTGGTGATAACCTCGGTGGGGGAAAGAACCAACCTATTGTCAGAATGGATAAGTAGTAGATTATATAATAATTGTGTAAGCGACCTAAACCCTACTAGTAGTCGAGTAATCGACAAGACCAAAATCACATTGGAAACCTTTTCTGAAAAACCAATGGTGATTCGGGTATTGTAGGTTTATCGATATTAGGTTGATTTTATATTGTTGATGGTTGATTTGATTTATTACCTTTATTGAATTGATTTTGTGCTATGTTGGTGATATGGGAATATTTTGATTGATATTGTGTTATGCATTATCTGTCTGGTTTGTATTGTTATGCTTAGTGGTTTTTAGGTAAAGATATATATGTTGTCTAAGAGATGATTGTTTTGGGTGTGAGAATAATAATGATTTAGAAATGCCTATCCTAGATGATGTATGTTAAAGAGGTGTTATGGCATAGAATATGTGTCAAGTTATAATGGAAGGTTAAGGCACTAGCATGTTGTTAAAACGGGTTGGTGAGATTCAAGTATAGGTGTTGTTGTCCACAACCGTGTATTGATAATATAATACACATGGACAAAAGTGTATTGGTAATATAATTCACAAAGACAAAAGTGTATTGGTAATATAATTCACAAAGACAAAAGTGTATTGGTAATATAATACACCGTGTATTGGTAATATAATACACGTAAAATACTTATGTGTATAGGTAATATAATACACTAATAATACACGTAAAACACTTGTGTATTGGTAATATAATACACTGTGTATTGGTAATATAATACAAGTAAAATCAAGAGTTCTCGCAAGACCACTTCCACCTTAGGAAATAGGTGTGCAACTATGGTGTCTTTGTGTAGCCTGAGATTGGGGGTGGAGGATGATATATTAACTTGAGGATGATCTGTTAATTATGTGTGTTGTTTGTCTATGACAACTATTGTATAATTTACTATGACTCTTTTCCGTTTTTTGATGATAGAACTGTTTCTTATCCCTTGTATATTTCTGTATGTTGTATTTTATATCCTTGTGGAATCATACGAGAAGACCCTGTTGATGAGCCTAACCAGGAGGAGTTGAATGGAACTCCCTACGAACCCGATGCAGGAGGACGAGCTGTAACCCATGGTGATTATGGTTGGTCGCGCTGTCGCCACGCGCCAAAAAGCGAGCGATTTACAAAATAATGTAGATAGGGAGCGACAACTCGAGTATCGTCTCACAAGGACTCTTGGGTTGTTGTTAACAGAAAAAGTCAGAAATGGGGGGTTTTGGATTGAAATAAAATAAAGAAAACAAGCAATAAAAACAGAGCAGTTGAAAAGCTTATCAAATAGCTAAAGACGATTAATCTACTGTTCTCGATTTCCCAACTATCATCGGTTCATGCAAGTTCCAAGCCCTAAGCAGATTCTAATCCCCTCCCGGTTGTAGCAACAATTTACAAGCGAAATCACTACTACAGATATATGTTCCTATTCCCGAATTAAGCAAACGGGGTTAAGCCCTCATGAACTAAGCGAATATGAATAAACACATGCGAATTAAGCAAACGCGATTTGATATAGGAACATAACATCACCGAAATAAATCAATACAACACTATACACTCCTGAATTAAGCAAACAGAAATATATAGCATAGTATTGAAAGGCGAAAAGCAAACAAAACAGGAATTACATAACCTCAAGTGTGATGGAAATCAATTACAGTAGACTAATCTAGGAGAGTAGCTCTCCATTACAGAAATAAACACAAAAGTAAAGAAAAGAAAATAAACTACTGAAAACTACTACTACTGACTAACTCCCTTCAGTTCTGCCTTCAAACAGGCTTATATACAACTTCTGGATTCCGCGGACTCGCGAGGCTAACACCATCTCGCGACGCGAATCTTACGAACAGTCTACAACGTTTGGTCTTCTCGCAAGGCGAAGCATCTGTTCGTGAGGCGACACAGAAAGGATTGCAAATTTTCTGCCACAGTCACCTTCAGGTTCGCGAGGCGAATGCCGTCTCGCGGGGCTAAATATCCAGATTTATTTCTTTTTATTAACCTGAAAACAGGAAATAGCATAAGTGCTTTATTTAACTCTAAATAAACTAAATTAACCTAAAAATACTTTACAGACTCAAAATGCTGCTTAAAGACAATCCAGTCTAATTTGGGCGAAAATGGTATAAAATTAGCACAAAACCAAGGTTTTTCTAGTTATAAAACTTGACTAGCCAGAGGCTGATCAAAATACCCCAAACTTAAACTTTGCTTGTCCCCAAGCAAACTAAAACTTAAAAATCAAAAAGACTCAAGACATGGCAAAACATGGCAAGCTTAAAAGATTCAATCAACTTTGCACAAATTTCAAGCAATTCACCAAAATAATTTTTCCTTCAATGTTCCCCCCTTTCAAACAAAGCAATCCCCACATGCATTCACTCTAAACAATTGAGAATTTCATCATTCAAACAATCATTAATCTAAGCAAGGGATCTAAGTTACACACAAAAGGGAGATCACCAAATTCAAACAATCGCCTTCCTCACAAGGGAGTTTAGTGTTTCACTCAATCGCTCAATTTTTGTCTAGGTTATCAACATTTCACTCAATTTCACTTTTCAAGAACACTTCCCATGAATTTGATTTTCATCTCAAAATGATTCCCACATAAAACATGCATGCAACATCAAAAGGTCTTTTATGGGTTGTAATGGGGCCTGACTAAGGGTAGGATATACAAAGGTACTAGGCTTAAGTCCCTAGGAACTAAGAGAGCATGAAACACTTGATACACTTTGAATTTCCACTCAAGTTCCTTTTTTTCATTTTCCAATTGCCTTGGGTGACTACAGTCTTTTTATTCAAATAGCCTTTTTGACATTTTTTTTTCTTTTTATTTCTCTTTTTCTTTTTCTTTTTTTTTTCTGCTTTTCTTTTCTTGGCTCCAACCTTTTTATTATTATTATTATTTATATACATTTTTTTTCACCCCAGAATGACATGTCACATCCTTGTAGCCACCCCAAACTTAGTTTCTTGCAACCTTTAGTTTCTTGCAACCTTTAGTTTCTTGCAACCATTCTCTTGCTAAGCTTCCATGCTCTCCTAATCCTAAGATCGGGTTAACATGGTTTTTCATATTTTAGGCTCATAACATGAGGTCATCAAGAATTAACAGGCTAATTAGGCTCAATGGGGCTAACTAGGGAACATGCATTAGGGATGGTTATTTTAGGCTAAGTAATTATTTACAAAGAAAATGCCTAAATCATCTGATGCAAACACATAGACATGCAAACCATAAAGAGATTCAAGCAAATTCGGGAAAGTGCAACTTGAAAGTGATTTCTCACAATTAAAAACATGCTGGAGGCTCAAATCCTCACCTGGAAATTTTTGCAAATTGTTTGACCGAGATTCTATCCCTAGTGTGTGCACCCCTTCACCCCAAACTTATCATAAATCATGCCATCATAACAAAATCCCAAAGTTCAGTTTTCAATCACATGGGGATCAATTTCCAAATCTCAAATCCTAGGGGGAAAACAGTCACAAAGTATCATGCAATCAATCTGTGCAAATATTAATCAAAACCAATAAAGCTTGCCAACACAAGACTCAACACAACTCCTGAGCTTCTCAAATTATTCAGGAGCTTTATTGAAAACAAAACAACAATGAAGCAAGGCAAAGAAAATTAAAAAGAGCAAGGTTTAGAAAAACTCATTGGGGCGGTTCCACCAGGATCCCACTGTCTGTGATACAGGGGCCACGGAATGCCCAAATTGCAATATGATCCTCCCGGATCCCATGGCATGCAGCATAAAGATGAGAGCGGACACTTGATAATCTTGGTAACTCCGCCAAGTGCGGCGGACTTCTCACTCCCCTTCGGGTCACAGTTGACCTCTTTCTCAACTTTGTCCATAAAGTCCTCCCAGTAAAAGTGGGGTTCAACCTCTTGGACTGGCCATGGTGCAAAATCCAGAGGCTTGAACTCCATCGCCGGTTGTTCCACAGTGGGAGGTGGCAGATAGGTAGGGAGGGGTTCTGGTGTTGCTTCAACTTCTGCACGTTCTTCATTCACTGTGCTAACAAATCCATCACCTGCTAAACCTGCAGAAATCTCAGCACACACCACACAAAGGTTAGTGTTAGTAGAGTCAGTACATATGGTACAATAAATCAATCAGTAAAAGCTTGAATGTCTGGAAATTCAGCACACAGTTCATCCACCCCATTACTCTCAACACATGCATATGAATTAATTGAATCATCTACTTCCAAAGGTTCTTCATTATCCTCAAGCACGGGGAAGAAGATGTCCTCCTGATCCTCCTGATCCTCAATTTCTATGTTTCCTGAAAAGAATGAACTTTCAAAACATTCTATACACAAAGCAGTGTCAGTACAATCAGCACATGCACTATAATAGATAGAATCAGGGGAGGTGTGAATATCTGGAGTTTCAACACACAGTTCATCATCCATAGTATTATTATCAAAATTATCCTCAGAGGAAGTATTGTCAAGAACAGCTATCCGTGAATCTGTATGTTCCTCAAGGAAATGTGGAGTTTGTAGTGTATTAATGTTAGCATCCGTTTGCTGCTGAAACTGTGTCTGTGAGGCCTGAATCTGTCCAATTTGTTGCTGAAAAAGTGTAGCCATATGTGCAGTCAATTGTGAAGTTATCTGTGCAGTCATTTGCTTGAACAGGTCCTCTATTGAAGGTCCAGAAGGTGCAGAGGTGGTCACTTGACTGGGGTGGTACTCATCAGTGGAAGGGTGGAGAATGTTGTGCCTGTTCTGATTGTTGCATTGATCTCCAACATGTTGGCTATGATAGAAAGGTTGCTCCTCATTCACTCCAATCATGTCAAAACCACTGCTAAACTCATAACCTCCAACAAAATTAGGATAATTTATGCATGGTGGTGGGTTATTAAAATCAGGATAATATATGCAAGGTGGTGGCTTATAATCAACATTAGGCATATAACCATACATGTAATTATCCATGGGGCGTACTAAAATTCACAACCAGACAAAGCAGACAAAACTAATTCAGCAAAGTTTAGTTTTTTTTTTAACTGTTAATAACAACAAGAGTCTCCGGCAACGGTGCCAATTTTTTTGGTCGCGCTGTCGCCACGCGCCAAAAAGCGAGCGATTTACAAAATAATGTAGATAGGGAGTGACAACTCGAGTATCGTCTCACAAGGACTCTTGGGTTGTTGTTAACAGAAAAAGTCAGAAATGGGGGGTTTTGGATTGAAATAAAATAAAGAAAACAAGCAATAAAAACAGAGCAGTTGAAAAGCTTATCAAATAGCTAAAGACAATTAATCTATTGTTCTCAATTTCCCAACTATCATCGGTTCATGCAAGTTCCAAGCCCTAAGCAGATTCTAATCCCCTCCCGGTTGTAGCAACAATTTACAAGCGAAACCACTACTACAGATATATGTTCCTATTCCTGAATTAAGCAAACGGGGTTAAGCCCTCATGAACTAAGCGAACATGAATGAACACACGCGAATTAAGCAAACGCGATTTGATATAGAAACATAACATCACCGAAATAAATCAATACAACACTATACACTCCTGAATTAAGCAAACAGAAATATATAGCATAGTATTGAAAGGCGAAAAGCAAACAAAACAGGAATTACATAACCTCAAGTGTGATGGAAATCAATTACAGTAGACTAATCTAGGAGACTAGCTCTCCATTACAGAAATAAACACAAAAGTAAAGAAAAGAAAATAAACTACTGAAAACTACTACTACTGACTAACTCCCTTCAGTTCTGCCTTCAAACAGGCTTATATACAACTTCTGGATTCCGCGGACTCGCGAGGCTAACACCATCTCGCGACGCGAATCTTACGAACAGTCTACAACGTTTGGTCTTCTCGCGAGGCGAAGCATCTGTTCGCGGGGCGACACAGAAAGGATTGCAAATTTTCTGCCACAGTCACCTTCAGGTTCACGAGGCGAATGCCATCTCGTGGGGCGAAATATCCAGATTTATTTCTTTTTATTAACCCGAAAACAGGAAATAGCATAAGTGCTTTATTTAACTCTAAATCAACTAAATTAACCTAAAAATACTTTACAGACTCAAAATGCTGCTTAAAGACAATCCAGTCTAATTTGGTGAAAAATGATATAAAATTAGCACAAAACCAAGGTTTTTCTAGTTATAAAAACTAGACTAGCCGGAGGTCGATCAATGGTCTAGTTAGTTATGGCCAGTGTGTCTCGTGAGACGTATTTTTATTTTGTTTTCCATTGTTTAACTTTTTGTCTAAGTATATGCCTGTGAGAGACCCTACTGATAGGATATCCTCAACAGTGTTTTGCAATATGTTTAATATACTTATATTGTGATTTGCTAATATGAAGTTGTATACTTTATAAGTTAAGTTTTTAAATTTTTACGTATTTTCACGATAATCGTGCGATTAAGAAATTAATTAATAAGGATTTAATCTAATAACACAACGGGGCACAGCAGGGTGTCTTAATAGTACCCGTCCCTTTACTCGCGTTTGAAAAGATACTCGTACCCAGACCCATACCTGCTTGGGTAGACACTTTAGTACCCTTACCCTCTGGGTACCTAAGTACCAACACCCGCACCTGTTACATGCACTTTAACTACGAAAAAACAATAAACAACATAAAGAACATTATAACCCAATTATAAATCCTCCAAAGCTACACATCAAACATTACAAACCAAAGTATTAAACTAAATAAAAACACCTAAAAAATCCAAAACTTGTAAATATTACAATAAACATCTAAAACAATAAATTCATGAACTTCAAAGTCCGGAAAGGAAAAAACGCTAATGAGCCATAGGTTTAGAACTGTTACATTAATTTTATTCTTAAAAATTGATCTATAATTATAATCATATATATTAACATATATATATATATATATATATATATATATATATATATATATATATGCGTGTGTGTTGGGGGGGGTACTAGAGTACCCGTACCCGTACCCATACCCTCTATTGTTTGCGGGTAATTACCCATACCCATAAAGCGAGTAATTATCCTACCCGCTGTGGGTAATTATCCCTAATTCCCCACTACCTAACCCAACCCATATGTGGTCGGGTTGTGTTGGTTCGAGTTTAATAATTTTTTTTAGCAAACCCAACCCACTCAATGTTGATTGGGTTAGGTGCTAAAACCCACCAAAACTGACCCAACCCGACACATGGTCACCCTTAGAAAAATGGTTTAAGGTTAAATATGTTTTTAGTCCCTAGAAAATGTGCGAATTTTTTGTCCATAAAAAAAAGTTTGGTTTTTCATCCCTCTTAAATATGAAATTGAAATAGACAACTATAAACACGAGAAGGAGGGGTTGAATTGTGTTTATCAGAATTTAAACAAAGTTGAAATCTTTTCGCATAAAGAAGCTAGGTTCAGACGAGTGAAAGATACGGGACAGACAGGTGACCTGTCTGATGAAATTTTAAAAGTGACTTTGGCAAACACACCACTTGATAAATGTATAAGAAAACTAAAACAAGTAAAGAGGTTATAAGGAAAGAGAGATTGACATAGTTATTTATCTTGGTTCACTCTTCAAAGCAAAGAGCTACGTCCAGTCCTTGGCAGCACCAAGATTTATCCACTATAACTGATCAGGTTACAGACTCCAAGTATTGTTTGCACACCTAGCCTCTTCCGGCTCGAAGACAAGTATTCTTTGCACACTTAGCCTCTTCAGGCTCACTCAGGTTTGTTTGAGAGATTTGGTTTGTAATAAATACAACTTCAGACAGACAGAACTTTCACTAACACTCAGAGTGTTTTAAATGTAAAGCTTAGGAAACACTACAAAAAAAACCTATTTAGAGACCGAAGATTTGGTCGCTAAAAAAATGATAATTCGGTTGCTATATTGTTTAGCGACCCGAATTAAGGAGGTAACAGGAAACCCTTGTGGCTAAATGTTTAGTGACCGAATTTGTATTTCGGTCGTAAATTTGCGACCGATATTTCGGTCACAAAATTATATATTTCGGTCGTCGTATAGTTGGTCCCATGCTCAGATAACCGAATTTGGTGACCGATATTCGGTCGCTATTTCGGTCGCAAATTTTGATTTTTTTTTTTATAAAAAATTTCCTGTAACTTAATCCTACCGACCAAATTTTGTTTTTCAACTATTACCCCATTAATTTTTAATTTCTGATATAAACAAAATATACCAATATTTTTTTGAATAAATAGAAAACATAAATATGATGTACTAACGATCCAAAACACCACAGTCAATATGATCAAGAAAACATATACATTAATTAACGCAAGTTTAATAATTGTTTATAAAAAAAAATTTAATAATGTACTAATTAACGATCAAAACATAAAAACACACCACAGTCAATAAGTATTAATCAAAATATCAAAACTCATCAATCTTCCAAAGGGATGCGAGAACCCTCAAGGTACTTAAACTTTGCCAATGCACCAGTGGACAACAAATACAACTCCCTGATACCATTTGTATCTGTTGCAAAATATGGGCGATCCTTATGGATTACTATATTCCCATTGAACAGATTTCCGCTTTTGTCTTCAATAGTCACAACACGCGGTATTTCTTGTCCCCAACGACGGTAGAATGATCACGGGATTGAAATCAAATCCTGCAAATACACAAGAACAATTTAGTAATGATTAGTTTATGCCTTAACCATCATTACGTGAATCCGATCGTTATTCTTAAGTTGATGAGATACTGTACCTGGTCTATATTGATGGTTGTCTCAAAACATTTAGTCGGATCCATTTTCTGATAAAACGATAAGGAAAACAAGTCATATGTCTAAACTTCATCAAGTGATAATAAGAAAAGATGGAAAGATCCATGTAGCATACTAGCAGGTTAAAATAGAACAAAGAAATACAACTTCACATGCAACTTTCTGATTAGCAAACATAGTAGTTTTCGGGAAGCGGATGTTTTTACGTCGTTTTGAAGGATGGTCATAGAGAGGACTTTTCCTACTGGAAATGCCTAGATAACCTAGTAAGGATGGTCATCAACAACTATTTCTGGAAAGCTCCATTGCCTAGTGAAACAAATGAGTAGAAAACCAGAGTTGCTTTCATAATATTGTGTACAGAGCTGCTTTCTAATGTGAATAATGTTTGAATGATGACGACATGTCATGTGCCTGACAAATTGTGCCCCACCCTTCATTTTATCTAACCCTATACTTAATCCTTCATTATCTAAGACCTTGGCCTTAAGGCAGAATTAAAGAAAAACCTCAAACTTCAAGAATCCTTCAAGCACATCCAAAATATTGAATGAGCATGCGTGCCCTGAGAAGGTACGCATGCTCATTAATATTGAATCTCAAATAGGAAACTAATTAAGACTTTTGTAGCTTAATAATTAACTCTAGCAGAAAATAAAACCATTGACTTATAAGGATTGCAGCATACTTCAACAAATATATATTGAAGCATATTTCAATACAAACTTAGATAAAATATAGTAGCAAACATTCTATTGAGCTCCGCTCTCCACTAATAAGACAACACATAATTGTCAAACACATGCATAACTTCTAAATTAGCAACACACAACAAGCATCCCGCCTTTTTGACAGGATCACATCCTATTGAGCTCTGCTCTCCACTAACAAACAACACATAATTGCAAATGCATGCATAAATATTAAATTATCAGCACACAATCAGCATCTTGCCTTTCAGGCAGGATACCTTCCTATTGAGCTCAGCTCTCCACTAACAAACAACAAGATATATAGTGTGTATAGGCCATCATTACCCCTCTACATTTTATTCAGACATTATCACAGCTAACATTGATAAGATTATCCTCAATATGACCCAATGGTTGTCATTGCCATTGCACACTATAATGCATAAATAAAAATAATCGTGTCATAGCTGAAATGATAACATTTGATAATATTACTTTATAAGGTTTCTATCCAAATCCCAAATCTCATATAAAACTAGTTATGTTTGGTTGTTTTGTAAGAGGGCTATAAGTGACCCTCCTACTGGAAATGCCTAGATAACCTAGTAAGGATGGTCATCAACAACTATTTCTGGAAAGCTTCATTGCCTAGTGAAACAAATGAGTAGAAAACCAGAGTTGCTTTCATTATATTGTGTACAAAGCTGCTTTCTAATGTGAATAATGTTTGAATGATGATAGCACGTCATGTGCCTGGCAAATTGTGCCCCACCCTTCATTTTATCTAACCCTATACTTAATCCTTCATTATCTAAGACCTTGGCCTTAAGACTGATTTTGTGGTTTTGGCCAAAAAGAAAGAAGAACGAAAAAGTCAGAAGCTGTCAGGGCCAGGCCGTGATGGCCATCAGGGCCAGGACGTGATGACCATCACGGCCGTGACAGACCAACCAGGAAGAATTTTCAAGGCAGAATCCGTCACGGCCTGGCCGTGATGGCCATCACGACCGTGACTCACATTGCCAAAGGGAAGAAGACTTACTGTGCTGCGGTGGTAACGGTGGCGCTGCTCTGGTGGTGACGGTGGTGGTGCTGCTCTGGACGTGCGGAGGAAGACGGACTTAAGAGAGAGAGAAACGGTTAGAGACGGAGAGAGAGAGAAAGAGACAGAGATGGAGAGAGAGAGAGAGAAACGAAGAGGGAGAGTACCCGGCTACTCAAGGCGGTGGCGCGGCTGGGAGGCTGGTGGTTGGAGCTCGCGAGGAAGAGAGAATGAGTGAGAGAGAAAGAAGTTTCGTGAAATGGGGAAGAAAGGGGGTTCTGGTGGATTTAGGGATTTCATTTTTAGTGACTGAATTATTCGGTCGCTAAATCGGTCTCTAAACCGGTTGATTTGAACTTTGAATCCATAAATTTAGCGACCGATTTTTAAATCGGTCGCTAACACGCGCGATATTTTAATTTTTTTCGCGTCGTTTAGCAACCGATCTAATATCGGTCGCAAAGATAAATAAAATTTTACCATTGCATTTAATTCGGTTGCCATTTCGGTCGCAAAAAAGCCATAAATTTTTTATGTTTACTTTCCTTTATTTTGCGACCGAAATAGAGACCGATAACTCTGCTACGCTCTATTTCGGTCGCTATTTCGGTCGTAATATCAACTGTAATCAGTGTTTGATTTAGATCCTACAATCGGTCGCTATTTCGGTCGCAAACAGCAACCAACAAATTCGGTCACTATTTTCGGTCGCTAAATAACCTTTTTTTTTGTAGTGAAAGTCTGTGTAATAACTTCAAATGATTGAAGAATACAAAATGAAAGAATGAAGATATTAATGCGCAGAGTAATGGCTCTTTAATGCTATATGTATTCTCTATACTTCATCTTCAATGACTTCTGTATTTATAGTCTTCAAGCATTTAGGATCCGTTAGAGACATTCCCTCAGATGTTGGCTTCAAGCAGAACTTCATTAAATACAATAGAGTCGTTCTGGATAGCCATTAATACAATAGGAACATTGGTTGTACTCTAACATGAAGGATCATGGCTTTATGCATCGTGATACAGCCATATCAGAGTTGTGCAAAGAGCTTTTTGTACTTTGCTGAGTACAATTCCTTTTTTGTGTAAGGACCAGAGGTACTAGGGAATAAAGCATGTTGGAAGTATTCTTTAACTGGTCTTTGGTTCTGATAACCGAGGTTGCTTGAGAGAGTAACTTCGACTTTTCTTGATTCTCGGTTCTTGAAATAAGATTATGATAATTCTTATAGAATTCACGTTCATAAAATAAGTCGTCCATCTTGAAAATAACTGCGTCCATCTAGCCATTTAAGATTTTACATTCGAGACGGGCTAGTAGACGAGCTTCATATGCCATGTCATTGGACTGAGCTTCTCATTAAGGACTTAACAAGTCCAAAGACTTGTGTGGATGAGCGCTTGTCACCTTAGTGGACGAGCACTTCTATCACTTCGATGGACGGGCGCTTCGTCACTTTAGTGGACGATGATTCTTATAGTTTTAATCGCACACTAGATAGACAATTCGACAACCAATATGAAGGTTAATTAAATCATCAACCAATATTTAGTTCTCATCAAAACTTATGGAAATGTACATCAGACATTTTAGAGACTTAACAGAAATTACTAAGTTTGGTTTCTATAAAATGAGCACATCTTGGTTTCGGTCCTTATAAATTATTTTTCTTTGATTTTTATTTCTTTGAAATTTGATTTCACCGTTTTTAGTCCCCAAGATTCATTTTAGGACAGATAAATATAGTTCATTTTTAGGTTGAAGAAAATTTTTAGGGGAATCACATGCTAACATGACACCACAGACGTTATTGGGTGTCACTTGGGATGACACACATAAGTAGTTAATAGAAGTCACATGACAGTAGTAACCAAAAATAATTATTTCAGATTTTAGAAGAATTAAAATCAAAGGAAATATTTTACGGGTGACAAAACTAAAATTCGCTTATTTTACGGGGACAAAAACATATTTATATAGGTCTAATAAGTATACAGTGAATCATGTGATTAGTGTATTTCATATAAAATTCACCCTATAATAAATAAAAGAAATATTAAAAAAAGTGTGTTAAAAGAATGTATGTCCAATTAAGAGGGGTCTAAAATAGACAAATTTTCTTAACTAGTGTAATTTGGTAATGTAATTATGTGAATGATGTAGTTTTTAAAATAATTACGGAAGTGGGGTAAGTCGTAAGTAGCAGTAATGAAATAAGACACAGAAGTCGTACACCCTGCTTACAAACCATGGGAGTCATATGCATCTTATACGACTTGCATTTTTTATAATTTCTTTTGGCAAGTCGTGTATTACAATTATGACTTTAGCGTTTTTTATTTTTTTTTTTACAATTTTTGAAATAAGTCGTATTCAATACTTATGACTTTTGTATATAATTTTTTTGAAAAATGTATGCCATATTAGAGGTGAGCGTGGGACGGGTTGGGACGGGTTTTGCTTGTCCCTTACCCGATCCTAAATATTGATAGGGCAAATTCTTTGAGTCTGAGCCTGTCCCTAGACCCGAAGAAACCCGATCATATGCAGATTGGTTTAGGACTGGTCTAAATGGGACGGAACCGAGTTCACCCGAAGTTAAATAGATTGCAAACTAAATTTCTGTGAGTGAGAAAAAATGTTATATTTTTTATAAGTCAAAATATCAGTAAAAGATGCTATCTAGAAGACACCAATTGATCTCGTGTCACCAAATAGATCAAAAAATGGATGTTACAAAATATCAACAAATAGATTCATTTGTTGGATACTTCCTTGATGCTCGTGTTACCAAAATTACAATGTTAAAAATAAAAATAGGATACTTTCATCAAACCTAATTCTTTCAATATTTCAAAAGTCACAAAATATATCAAATGTGAAACATAAGTTAGGGAGAGATAAAAATAAAAATATATTTTATTATATGGGATGGGTTGGGTAACCTGAATGTCAACATGGACCCGTCTCTGACCCCACATTGGCTCACTAAATGGGACGCTGGTTCATCCTTTATCTTCTGCGGGTTAGGTTCAGACCCGACCCGAACACTATGTGTTGAGACGGGTTTTAGGGCCGGGTCGGGTTTTACACACCCCATATACGACTCCAATGTGAATAAATTTTTGTTAATTAATAAAGAAGTTGTAAGTATAGACTACGACTTATTTTTTTTAAAAAAAATCCACACTCAAGTGATAATTGTTACACATGACTAGAAAAAAAATTTATAAAAAAATTAAGCCGTAAAATATGGTTACGACTCCCTTGTTTTTTTATTTTATTAATATAAAAGTAAATCGTGAGCAGGATATACAACTTCTGTTTTGATTTCATTATTACTACTTACGACTTACCCACTTCCGTGATTATTTTAAAAACCACACCATTCACATAATTACACTACCAAATTACACTTAGTTAAGTAAAAAAAAGAGGATTGCTAATTTGACACAGAAAAGCATACACCTACGAAAACACCGTATGAACAGTGTCGCACAAATGATCAGCATCAGACTGTATCTGCGACCAGAAGTACGCTTTTTTTTTTAAATTTTTTTTTTTTTGTAAATAAATTTTTTGATTAAGTATGGGCATTCACCACATATTTGAAGGCATTCACCAGATAATTGAACTACGTTCACCAGATAATCTAAGGCATCCATAAGCTAATTTAGTATAGGCATTCACCACATATTCGGCGGCATTCACTGGATAAGTGAACTACGTTCACCAGATAATCTAAGGCATCCAAAACTTGGTTTTAGTATGGGCATTCACCAGATATTCGAAGGCATTCACCAGATAATTGAACTACGTTCACCAGATAATCTAAGGCATCAAAAACTTGGTTTTAGTATGGGCATTCACCACATATTTGAAGGCATTCACCAGATATTTGTACCCCGTTCACCAGATATTGACACATACTTAATCAAAAAATTTATTTAAAAAAAATTTAAATTAAAAAAAAAAACTGTGCTACAATGCCGCACTGTTCATACGGTGTTTTCGTAGGTGTATGCTTTTCTGTGTCAAATTAGCAATATTGTAAAAAAAACCTCTAAACTGTCTATGCTTAACAATAACTAGTGAAGTCTAAAATATCGGCCGGCACGGCATGGTTGCTTGCCACAAATTTGCAAGAGACAACAGTGACGGGTAAATATCCCGTGATTCCCGTCTATTCTAATTCTATCAGTATTTTTTAAATTTTAAAAAATATAATAATTAAAAGAAAGAAATATTTAAGAATATAAATGATATCTTCTAAAAAAAAAGAATATAAATGATATACATATAATTAATTTAATTAAAATTTTAAAATTAAAAATTAAATGTTTAAATTTACAAAATAGCATGAGTTAAATTAAAACATTTAAAAAAAGTATATAAGAGGTTTAGTCACTTTAAAAAAAGTATATTATAATTTAATATATAGGTATATTTATTTGTTTTGAAATCTTTGCCTTGAAAAGGAAAATTTTAAATCAAAATTAAGTTTTTTTTGTGTTTGAAAGGAAATGGAAATTAAGTTAATTATCAAAATTTGATAATAATGGTAATTAATTAATAAATTTGAAAATATATCCTAAAAAAGAAAATACATAAATGAAAATAAGTAAATAATATATAAATTTAATAATAGGAACAATAAAGTATTTATTATTATATTTTAAAATATATTAAAAAATAAAAAGTTGCTCGATGTAATATAAAATGTCGCTTCAAAGCAAAAACTAGATCAGCAACATGTACATTGTATATTTTAATGATATAAGAACAACCACAGCTAGAGCACATAGTACTAAATAACTTCATAAACATTAAATGGAGTTTTGATAATATTAATAAGGTTAAAGGAATGTTTTGGTCCCTATACGTGACATCGATTTTTAATTTGATCCCTATATGTAAAAAGTTATCAATTTGGTCCCTATACGTGACACTGATTTTCAATTTGGTCCTCACCGCTAATTGGTCCCTATATAAGAGGACTAAATTACAAATTATTGTCACATGTAGGGACCAAATTGAAAATAATTATCACATGTAGGGACCGATTTCAAATTTTTTTTGTTGAATTGGTCCCTACATGTGACAATAATTTGCAATTTGGTCCTCTTATATAGGGACCAATTAGCGGCGAGGACCAAATTGAAAATTAGTGTCACGTATATGGACCAAATTGAAAATCGATGTCACGTATAGGGACCAAAACATTACTTTAACCTATTAATAATAAAAAAGTTTAATTGTACTTTTAGTCCCTTAACTTTAACTTATGTGTGATTTTGATCCTATTATTTTTTTTTAGCACATTTGGTCCCTCAATTTTTTGAAAGTTGCAAAATTAGTCTTTCTATCTAATTTCCATCGATTTGAGTCCTGCTTGACAAATCTGATGACACATTTGTTCAACTAGATTTATTTATTATATTAAATAATAGTAATTATATTTTAAATTAAAAAAATAAAAAAATTTAAAAAGTCCCATTTTCAGATTTCAGTTTTAATCCCTTCCCCCACAATATCGTCTTCTTCATGCCTCACACCCCCCTCACAGTGAACTCGAAACCCTTCCTGCCGCCGCCTATCCCGCCACCACCACCCACCATCGAGCCACCGCCTCCCACAAACCCTTTGTTTCTGATCGTTCAACTGGTTTAGAAACAACAAATAACAGGTTTGGGATATCTACCTGAAGTGCTTTCTCTTTATCCCTTTTCATCAATGAATTCAACAACCAAAATGACATCCTATTGAAAAACAAGCTCTGACAAACAGAGTTACATTACTAATAGAATCGATTTTGTTGGAGTCATTGTTTAAAGGGGCATAAAAGCTTTTATCAATTTCTCTGTCAATGATAAATTGCCCCTAGATTCCTCACAAAACATGCTCCAAAAACCCTCCATTTTCTTTGTTCTTCTCTTGACTAGCTACTCAAAATCTGGAGAGAGAAAATCAACATTAAGGGCAACAAAATTATGTCTTTGCTGAAAATTGGTTTATCAACAAGCTTCAGTAAAAGAAACCCACTTGAAAACCAATATAGCAGCACGATGGTGGTTGCACGAAGAAGACGACACTGCTGGAGAAAGGATTCTGAAAATTGAAATCTGAAAAAATGGTTTTTTTTAATTTTTTAAATTTTTTAATTTTATTAATTGTCATTTAATCTAGATCGTCTGATCTGGACGGACGGTCCAGATTAACCCGCCAGATCTGTCATGTAGGCACAAATTGATGAAAATTGGATAGAGGGACTAATTTTACTACTTTCAAAAAATTGGGATCAAATATGCTTGAAAAAAAATAATAGGAACTAAAATTGCATGTGAGTTAAAGTATGGGGGACCAAATGTACAACTAACCCTAATAAAAAAGTAATTAACATCCCACCTGAATGTGATGCTTTTATAATTAGTTCAAAATCCCAGACAATTAGGAAGATCTGTAAGCAAATGCAGAATGTTTCAGAGGACCAGAGACAACTAATAACAAGCTCAAGTCAATAACTTTGTTTTCCTGCTGCCTACTTCCGGAATCCTTCACTATTGTTTTCACACCTTATCTGCTTTGTCAGCCACAGTAGTATCTGCAGAATGAGCAACCAAAATATGAGATAAACAAACACCAAAGGATTTAGGGGAATGAGAGTGAATTTTATTAGACCCATAATGGAAAATTATTATTTTTTCTTCATTACCATGCTGATTTGGTCTTGGTCCCCCACGCCACTTTTTCCTAGTGTAAACCTTCAATATTTTCTTTGTCCCAGCCTCATCATTGGGCATCTTTCTCCTGGTCAATATTCTTTGTACCTGCCTCAGCATTGGGCCTCTTTTTCCTGGTGTAAACCTTCAATATTCTTTGCTTTGTCCCAGCCTTATCATTGAGCCTCTTTGAATCCCCAGGTTCATCCATGGACCTAACATCTTGGACATTCTGAACAACTTCAGTAACCTGCTTCTCAAAATCAGAAATCACATTAGGCAGGCTCATTGATGTTCCCTCCATTTCAGCCACCACATTAGTTGAAGATTGATGATCACACTCAACATTTTGACTTTGCTCTTGAGGTACAGAATCCGAGGGAACAGGTTGGACTCTCTTAAAAATTTCATTAACTATCTTCTTGATATCCAAACCCATGCGAGGCAATGTCATTGATCTAGCCTCGGTTTCACTAAGCACATTATTGGCTATACCTACTTGTCGTTGATCTCCAACGACAACTTCAAAACCAGGGGGCACCAAGGCAACATCAGTATTGAGGCTCATACTTCGCTTTTGTTGTCTCATCTTGGTATTCCTGTTACTTTAATGTCCTCTTCCTTTCCCCCTACAATAAGAAAAAATTGTTCATTTATCAGCAACTTGAAGTATATATTAAATAAAGCTAGGCATGATATACAGGATCTTTTTTTTTCCTAACAATGCTTCTAAGATATATACTTATACTTATGGTCATCTCATATCCAAGATATATATAATATATGCCTTGGAGTCTTGGACCCTACTTATTAGAACTTATCAAGAAGTAGCAAATTAGTTCATTATGTTTAAAGGGTCGATCATAAAGGAAAACTAGGGAACAACTTGTGTTATAACACACTTTGTTGTAATAGCTCAGACTTTTTTGTTTATGCTGGCTAAATGGTATGCGTGACTGTAAAGCTCTATTTCAAATTTATATTATGAGACGTTCAAAATATATCACTAATTTCCAATTTTTGAAATTTCAAGTTATAGTCTATGGCATAGTAAAAGTAAAACATAGAGAAAATGCTACTATTTTGAGATATTTCAATTTATAAGCTTGGTGGCACACACATAAAAATTGTCATAGTGAAAATAGATAGGAGTCTAGAGGTTTTAGTCTTTCACCTCGGGTTGTTTGGTAGAAAATATATGGACAGCAGGTGAGATCTATGTTGCTTTTACTATCTTAATTACTAGCAGGAATTGATGAATAGATCATATATTTATGTTACTCAAATCATACACCCAGTAGTATACCCCCAATTAATCACCCTTGATTTGAAGCTAGAATTATAATTAAACAACATGAATACAGACACTTCAAACAGAAATAATAAATTCAAATATTGAATGATCCATATATGATTGAGGACAATACTAACGAAAGAATAAGACATCTCATATATATGATTCAGGACAACAACCAGAATTGGGGGCTTCTATATATTCTATCAAACAGTACTTTGACAAAGTAGAACCCCCATTCTTGTCCCTGCTTTCATCATCAATTTGAAACTATATATATGTGAACAATCTTATAATCGTATACATTAATTGATCAGCTCAGTGAAAGAAATAGGAAACTTGTTCTCTTATAAATCTTTTTAATTACTTGCATGCATTAAAATTTAGGAAAATGATAGTGGTACATTATTTTTTTCATGAGATCATTCAATATCTATCATAAAAATACGAACCCTAAGTTTATACGTGCATGAAATCAGTATCAACTGAATATGTTTGCATGAAATCATTCAATATCTGTCATGAAAATTAATTTATACGTGCTAATCCAATTAAATACAAGAATAATGAGGTGATAAAAGGGGAGGCAGAAGCTATTTTAGCTTTGATTCGTCGACAATGTTAAAGATGTCATTAAAGTTCTTAAATTTCATATCAACATGAACCACAAACCAGTTAACACTAACACACATAACACACATGCTCATCTTCTTTCAAAAACATAAAAACACACACACACACACATATTCATCTGGTAGTTATAAGGTTGGTTTGGTAGTTGTGGTGAGGGAGTTAAGAAATGCTATGATAGGGAGGAAGGGAGTTTAAACCACACACTAACCAAATGGTAACATTATAATACTAACATTATTTGTCTATAAAAAACAAAACACACACACATACTCATCTACACTCTAATTGTGTGTTTGGATGAGGAAATTTAAGAAGGTAATGTATTTTTAGAGGGTAATTAGAATCTATAAATATAAAATGTATTGTATTTTTATATTGATGAATTTTACGCTCTAAAAATATATTACTCTCTTAAATTCCCTCGTCCAAACACACCATAATAGTTTAATGTTTAAAATTTGCTCATAAAAATAAAGAAGTGTCTTATGTTGATAAGGGGGAGAGAGATTACAAGACAACATACTGATTTGAAGTTGTGTTGAGTGGTAGGGTTAGGGGGGTAGTAATTGAAAACATAAAGAAATAAAGAGAAAGAAAGGGTTTGATATTGAAAAAGAGATAGTTTGCATGTAAGAAGAAGAAAGGTTTTTATAGTAAAATACTTCCCAGGTGGAGATCGATGAACAAGGAATAGTGTGTAGCACACAAGGTTTTGAAAACCGGACCGGACCGGCCGGTCTGACCGGTCCGACCGGGAACCGGGACCTTGGCCGGTCCGGTTCACAGGGAAAACCGGCCTAGCATCGAACCGGTGGAAAAACCGGAAAACCGGTTCAAAACCGGTCATAACCGGTAGTGAATCGCCGAAACTCTGTCGAACCGGTTTCTTAGAGAAAAAAAATAAAAAATTAGTATAAAAGGATTTGGGACATCCTAGCCAAAACCCAATTCTTTTGTTTTCTAACATATGTGGGCTAGTTGTAGATTTTGGGTTGGTTTTCCCTATGAAGATGATTTTAACATATATTTTTATATTTATTTAGTTTAATTTCAAAATAAAAAAAAATTGTGCTTAATAATTTTAGTTGTTATGTTGTTTTTTTGTTTAATATTGTTACAAATATTATATTAAAAATTAAAATAATATTATTTAATTATAACCGGTTCAACCACGGTTCAACCTCGGTTGGACCATTGAACCTCGAACCGCTGCCTTCACCGATTCGATGGCCGGTCCGGTTTTGTAAACCTTGGTAGCACATTGTGTGAAAGCAGTTTTAAATTAGAGAATAGTATTTCTCTCTTGTTTTATTCAAAGAATTGGTACAAGGAATATATAGCCAATGATTACAGAAAGTTAAGGCTATCATTCAGCTATTGTGCCTACAAAAAAGGGAAAGAAAATATCCTAATTTATAGTTTCCTATTTTACATAAGAATTAAAATCCCTTAAATTAAGCAAAAAATATCTCAACACTCCCCCTCAAGTTGGTGCATAGATATCACACATGCCCAACTTGCTCACAGTCTTCGAGATCTGACTTGAAACTGCTTTGGTTAGAATATCAGCCAATTGATCATCCGATCGAATCCTGGTAATTCTAATACATTCTCATCTAATTTTTCCTTGATGAAGAATCTGTCTACTTCAACATGTTTGGTACGATCATGTTGAACCGGGTTATGAGCTATGTCACATGCAGCCTTATTGTCACAATATAGTCGAATTGGTTGCTCAAGTGAATAATCCAAATATGATAGGAGAAGTCTTAGCCATAATCCTTCACATAACCCAAGTGCCATTCCTCTAAATTCAGCCTCTGCTGAGCGTGCAACAACATTATGCTTTTTGCTTCTCCAAGTAACAAGGTTACCTCCTATAAAAGTGAAGTAGCACTGAAGTAGATCTCCTGTCATCTATAGATCCAGCCCAATCAAGATCGGTATATACACTAACACCTTGATTATTTTCATTCTTTGTGAACATAATTCCCTTCCCCGGGAGCAGATTTTTAAATATCTCAAAATGTGCATAACAAAGATTCATATGTTGCTCTCCGGGATTATGCATGAATTGGCTCACAACACTCAAGGCATAGGCGAGATATGGCCTTGTGTGTGCTAGATACATTAGCCTTCCTACAAGCCTTTGGCATCTCCCTTTATCAACCGGAACTTGATTTGGTTCAACAAATAATTTCAATCCTTCTTCAATAGGTGTATTAGTTGGTTGACAAGCTGACATACCAGTCTCCTCTAACAAATCTAAAGTATATTTTCTCTGAGACAAGAAAATTCCTTTAGTTGATCTAGACACTTCGATCCTAAGGAAAAACTTTAAGGGGCCGAGGTCTTTCATTTCAAATTCCTTAGACAAGTAGCTTTGGAGAGCTTTTCTTTCTTCCATATCATTCCCAGTAACTACCATGTCATCAACATATACAATAAGTGCAGTGATTTTACCTTTTTGTTTTTTTAAGAATAAAGTGTGGTCTGCATTACTTTGACTATAACCAAATGCTTTCATAGATTTTGTGAACCTACCAAACCATGCTCTTGGAGATTGCTTTAGTCCATACAATGATTTCTTTAATCTACACACCTTTTTATCAAATGCTTTTGGTATGTTGCACCCCGGAGGAAGGTCCATGTAGACTTCTTCAGACAATTCACCATGAAGAAAGGCATTCTTCACATCAAATTGTTGTAAGGGCCAATTCAAGTTTGCTGCTAGAGATAGCAAAACTCGAATTGTATTGACTTTAGCTACTGGTGCAAATGTCTCTGTATAATCAACCCCATAGGTTTGGGTATATCCCTTAGCCACCAATCTTGCTTTAAAACGCTCTATCGTACCATCTGCTTTGTATTTAAGTGTATAAACCCATCGACATCCACCTGTTTTCTTTTCTGTTGGACACCAACGAGTTCCCAAGTATTATTTTTTTCTAAGGACTTCATCTCTTCATTCATAGCTCGCTCTCCACCTTGGGTCCATTAAGGCTTCCCCGCACACTGTTAGGAACAAATACAGTAGATAATTGATTGGCAAATGACTGATTTGATTCTGACAAACGATGGTTAGACACATAATGGTTCATTGGATATATAACTTTACCGAAAATTTCAGGTTCATAGGTGGGCTTAGGAATACCTCTATTGTGTCGTGGGGGTAGCTGTTTTCTGGATGATTCAGGCACAAAATTAGGATCATCCTCAGCCGACGATTGGTTTGGTACTACAATTTCTTGGGGTGCTTCATGTTCCTCAAAGGAGAGTGGACCAATTACTTCCATTTCTTGACATTCTTGTGATGCTGTGATGTCTTCAGAGGATAGTGGGCCCATAATTTCCATTTCAGGTTCCTCATCACTACCAATATTACCACCCATTTCTTCACACAATTCTATTTTCTCATGTACATGATCATCACTTAAGGTCAGAACTTCCTTTTGATGCTCCCCCTGAAGGTCTGACTCAGAAAGAAAATACATTGAGTTTTCATGGAAAACAACATCCAATGTAACAAAGATTCGTTGACTTGGAGGATGATAGCATCGATATCCCTTTTGATGGGCAGCATATCCTAGAAAGACACATCGCAGTGCACGAGGAGCTAGCTTGCTACGCTGATGTTTATGGAGGTGAACATATGCTACACAACCAAATACACGAGGAGACAAGTTTGGGACAGCTGGTACAATAACTGCTTCAGTAAGGACTTGTAATGGTGTTTGAAAATCATTAGTGCTAGAAGGAACCCGATTAATCAAATATACTGCAGATATAAGTGCTTCCCCCCAATAAGACAATGGCATATGAGATTCTATCAATAAGGCACGAACAACTTCCAACAAATGACGATTTTTTTTCGTTCAGCTACTCCATTCTCATTGAGATGTGTCGGGGCAAGTAGTTTGGTGAACAATTCCTTTTTCTTCCAAATATTTCCGAAATTTAGAACTTAAATATTCACCTCCATTGTCACTACGTAGAACTCGCACCTTTACATTGTATTGAGTACATATCATTTTATGGAACCTCTGAAACAACAAATTTACTTCACTTTTGTAGGAGGTAACCTTGTTACTCTACTTCATCAAACACACCCAGGTCATTCTGGTGCAATCATCGATAAAGGTAACAAACCAACGTGATCCACCTAAGGTAGCCACCTTGGATGGACCCCAAACATCAGAGTGTATAATCATAAAAGGAATTGAACTTTTATTCATACTTAATGGAAATGAAACATGGTGACTTTTTGCAAGTTCACAAACATCACATTTAAAACTTGATACATCAAATTTTACAAATAATGTAGGAAGCAATTTTCTAAGGTATCCAAAGGAAGCATGTCCCAAACGTCGATGCCATAGCCAAATCTCATATTTCCTTCCTTTTTCTTCAAGGCTGTCCACTGTCAATGCCTGTTGTAATTAAGTTGAGCTATGTGACTCCAAATTCAGGTAATATAGCCTCCATTGTCTAGTACCATAACCAATCGTCTGCTTCATTTGAATATCCTTAAACACACAATATTCAGGCCAGAAAATCACAACACAAGATAAAGCAGTGGTAATTTGAGAAACTGGCAAAAGATTATAATCTAAAGATGGGACAACTAAAACAGAATTTAAGTTCAAGTTCTCAGTGAGGGATAAGGACCCTTCCCCAGTGATAGGTGCAAATGAACCATTAGCGGTGGAAATAGATTTTTGTGAGGAGGGTATAAGAGATGAAATGTGTCTAGAATCAAATGTCATGTGATCTGTTGCTCCAGAATCAATTATCCATGTATTATTGGATATAGGTGCAGCAGAATTTAAAGCCTTACCACCATTACCTCCTGTTGTTATCAAAGATGAAGATTTTTCAGCAATGTCTTCTTGACCAGTCTTTGTTTCTACAACTGCAGCAACGGAAATTTTGTTTGAGTGCTTCTTTCTTGAATCACGATTATGATCCCACCATTCCGGATACCCCACAAGTTCGAAACAACGGTCTCTTGTATGACCAGATTGATCACAGTGGGAACACTTAAGGGTAGATTTGGAGTGATTATTCCTCGTTCTATCTTGTTGTTTCTGGGAAGACCCATTTTGATTTGATCTGCTCCTACTCATCATGGCTGAAGCTTCAGTCCTTTCAAGTTCTCCATTCATTGTTGTCTGTCGAACAAACTCACGGTGGACCATTGAGTAACATTCTTCTAACTCGGGAACAGGATCCTTCCTCAGAATTTCACCACGGATCTGTTCAAACTCATCATCCAAACCAGCAAGGAAAATATGCACCCTTTGTCGTTGAACTGACTTGTGATAAGCAGCAACATCCTTCTCACATTCCGTGATTACTTTATCACGATGATCCAGTTCACTGAAAATTTCAATCAATTCTCCATAATAGACAGAAAGTGATCTCGCATTCTGTTTGGAAGAGAAAACCCTTTGATTCAATGTGAAAACTTGTAGCTCATCTGCTCTATCATAAAAGGCCTTTGATAGAGCTTTCCAAATATCACGAGCATTTTTTAGGCGAATATATCGCTTCATAATATTTGGGGACATAGACATTAACAGCCATCGTTTAACTTTCTGATTGACAGCGTACCACTTCTCGTATCCATCATCCTTTTCGGTGGGTAGTTGTGTATTACCACTAGCAAAAGAAAGCTTCTCCTTTTCAGCAAGATGCATCTCCATAATCTGAGACCACATATCATAATTTGTTTCATTGAGTATGATCCCTGCATTGAAGGATGAACTCTCTGACTGAACAATAATTGGGGCAGACTTAGTCTTGGAGGCTTCAGGATCTTGTCTTGGCATTTCAAAACCACCAGAATCAGATTTGCCCATGGTGCTAGGTCAGAACCCTCTCTGGTACCAAGTTTTAAATTAGATAATAGTATTTCTCTCTTGTTTTATTCAAAGAATTGGTACAATGATTACAGAAAGTTAAGGCTATCATTCAGCTATTGTGCATACAAAAAAGGGAAAGAAAATATCCTAATTTATAGTTTCCTATTTTACATAAGAATTAGAATCCCTTAAATTAAGCAAAAAATATCTCAACAAAAGCATGTTACTGCATACTATGGTCTTGAGATAGACTTAAACACATAAATAAAGATACAACTTATGGATGATGTATGTAAGTAAAAGACAACAAAAAGATACAACATATGCAAAAATATAGTGATCATTTCATTACATAATCAAATAAATTGTAATGGAATATTTCCCTTCAATTAAACCTTTTATCGATGATGTGCAGCAACATGATATATACTAAACACAAATACATACTCATCTATAAACCCCAAGTCTAACAACCAGTTTAGTTTTTGAAAACCCGTAAAGGGATTAGTAGACACACAAGAGAAGGAGATTACTAGACAACATACCGTTTTGATTGACGTTGTGTTGAGTGCTAGGGTTAGGGAAGTGTAGGAGCTGCAATTTAAAATAGAAAGTAAAGAAAAAGAGAAGGAAAATGTTTGAGAATGAAAAAAATGAGTGTTTATATCATGAATATTGGCCAGGTAGAGTGATGAAAATTGCATAGCACATTGCCCTCGGACACCTTAGTGGCATATTGTGGGTCTTAGATTGACGTCAACATTGTGAGGGAAATTAAACACTTTTGTGGAATTTTTTTTTTAAGCAAAATTTTATTAAGAGAAGTGAAAGGGTACTCTAACCCAATTACAAGTAGACTAAAATCAAACAGGAGATAAGGGGTTACTCAAGTACCCAATTGGATTAATTCACCAATCAAAAATGACATATGTAAAATTAAAGAAAATTAACACATACAAAATTCGCAAAAATATTACATAAGTAATCATTCATCACATAATAAAGTAAATTGTAAAGGAAAAAAATTTCTCAGCAATTGAACCTTTTTTGATGCTGTGAATCAAGACCTACAACAATAAAAATAAATAAAAATGGTAGTACAAAAATCTTAAATTTCATATCATCATAAACAAGGTTTTAAATTGTAGTTGTTGTCGTGTGATTGTGGTTGTCGCAATTATGGACAATTGTGAAAAAATGTGATTGATGCGACCGTAATCGCGATCTTTCGGAGACATCCAAAATCAAGATGTTACAATCCCAATTACGATTGTAGATTTTTATTTAAAACCTCGATCATGAAGTACGAACCAACAAACACACATACTCATCTAAACTCTACCAACCAATTAATTTAATATTTGAAAACCCTTAGAAGTGAAGAAGTGTATTTTCTTTTTAGAAGATAGCAACCCTTGGAAAAGGAAAAAATGTTTTCTTTTTGGAAGGTGGAGAAAGATTACCGGAGAGCATAACCTTTGAGGTTGTGTGTTGAGTGACGGGGTTAGTGAGGTAGAAACGGAGGAGAAGGAAAAGAGGAAGAAGATGAAGAAGTGTGAGAGCAGGGAATATTGGCCAGGCGGAGAAATTAAGCAAGGAAAACTATGAGTAACGCTTATGAGAAGTTGATAAGAGCTGTCACATGTTGAAGGGTGGGTCTCTGACAAATTCAAATTATCGATCATCAACGCAGAAATATAAAATTAATTTTAAAAAAATACAAATATGATTATTCATCACATAAGAAAATAAGACTATATATTGTCACATGTGTAAGAGTGGGTCTTCATGACCGTAGCAATCATACGACTAAAATGTGTATGATTTTGAGAATGGATGGCTTAATCAAGATAGAGATCATCCGTCCCGAAATATTGTCTCATTCCCGTATTCACTTAAATTATATCAATTGAAAAATTAATTACAATAAACATATCTTTCTTCCATATCTAGGTGTCATATCCATGCTGAGCTGGTATATCAATTATATATACAAATATATTAATAAGGAAAGTTGTCCCATGAAGTAATTTATCATGGGATTAAATGTAATTCATGCAATTCAGTCAACTTTGTAATTCACTCATTTAATATTAATTAATGCACAAAGGAAAAAATTATTACATATTAATATATGAGTTTTTATATCTTATACAATTTTGTACATGTTTAGCCTTATTAAATACTCCCTCTAGACTCAATTATATGTAAAAAAGTTCCTATATTTTTTGGACTCAAATATAAGCAAAATTCAACCAACTCAACTCTATTTAATGTAAGTATTCCAAAAATCAAGAAAATTAATCAATCAAACTAATTCTTCATTTACTTTTTCAAGAGCTAGCATTTGCACATTCCCGAGACAATTAAAGGGTAATTTAGTAATTATAACTCTCTTTTTTACATAAATCAAGACATTTAAACTATATTAACAAACTTCCTTAATAAGTGTGAAATTAGTTATTTTTACTTATAATTGAATCCGGAGGTAGTACTCACTTTTAATTAAGTTCGTCTACCTAATTAATCATTTTTTTTTCTCGAAAAACAATTATCTCTCTCCTATTTAATATTTTATTTATTATATGAATTTTCATCCCTATATAATTTCTTTCTCAATTCACTTCTTTTTTAAGAGACATGCTAATGAGTGCCCTTAGGTACTATTTAAGAAATCAATGAAAACAAGTTTTCATTGGAAAACTAAACATTTCACATTTTTAAATGTTAAATACATCAATTCCCCATGTAATCTTTCTTTTTTCGGTTAGCATTTTTCTTTTTTAAATCAAAACAACAACAATCACGTTAAAAATGATATTATGATGCTGATATTAATATAATAAATTATAAATTATTTTCTTTAAAATATTATCTATCCAGTTTTTTTTTTATTCAATTCATTTTCTTTTTAGGAAATTCTATATCCTTTTCGCGTATTGTTAATATTTTTTATTTTAATTATTTCCATTTAGTATATTTCCTTTAATTTTATATTATTTAATTACAATTTAATTTATTTATTTTCATTTACTATATTGCTTCAAAAAAATCATTTACTATATCTTAATTATACATGCATAAAATAAAATTTTAGCATTAATTTTTGATATTTTATTTTAGTGTATTTATATTTACTAATTAATTGCTATACTATATTCCTACCAAATATGTAAATTTTTATAATCTAAATCGTAATTTAATATTTCTTACGTATTTATCTTATACAATAATTAATAATGTAATTTTTACACATAACCTGAATAACTAAAAACTTTTATCGTCAGTGTTGTTGTTTTGATTTTTTTTATAAAAAAAAAAAAGTGAATTGTGACTTGTGAGAGAGAGATTATATATAGGGAATGAATTTATAAATCAAGGAGAATGATAACCACTGCTATTAGGAGATTCGTTAAGTAATCAAATAAAGAAAGTTTTCATTGAAAATTATGTTTTCAAAATTTTGAAAAATGCTATTTTTAGAGTTCCAATAGAAACTTGCTTTCATTGAATTCCTTGATCAGTGTCCTTGGTTAGCAAAACCCATATAATAATTAGGATAATAAATAGGGGAGAGAGAGAAAAAATTTCAAATTTTTTTTTTTGATTAATTAGGTAAAAAAACTTAATTAAAAGTGGACATTTAATAAGGTTAAACATGTGCAATGTTGCACATGATAGAAAAACCCTTAATATATTATAAATTAATACTGCATCTAATCTACAATATAAGAAACAAAACCTTAAAACACACAGACCGAGAAAATGTATTAAAATGTATTAATTGTAATTAATACTCATATAAATTTCAAAAAACACCCTTTCTAATTTTAATTTATATTCTATGGCCTACAACTAACGACAGTAATTAATAAGGATAATATTGAAAATTAACATTTAATATGTGTATAAATTGATACATATTTCTTATATTTTGGACAAAAAAATCAAGTTGTTTGAACCCAACCAGGATTGAATATAATGCGGGCTTCATTAGATCGGGCCATTCAAACTTAATTTAGGCTCAAATTTTCTAGTCCAAGCCCTATATTTTATCAATTATATTTGGTTGTTTTGTCGTTTATGTAGATACCTTGACCAATTTGGGAAGACTAAATAACGTCCATTTCCACCGTTGCATCTTTTTTGGGCAACCCGGCTCGTCGGTGCCGGCACCGGCACCGGCACCCTACACCTGTCATTGATGCACATTGAAAGGCTTGAAGCTGCATACGAAGAGCCACCACATTTAGCTTTGAAATGTGAGATTGTCAAGATTCAACAATATTGTTGTTACGGTTAAAATGAAACCTTCTCAATTCTGAATGGAGACTTAAAATATTAAATTTGCAAACAAACCCTTTTACATCACTACAAAAAAAAATCTATTTATTATTCGGTCGCTAAACTTGATAATTCGGTTGCTATACTGTATAGCGACTGAATTAAGGGGTAGCATAAACCCTGGTCGCTAAATGTTTAGCGACCGAACTTATATTTCGGTCGCAAATCTGCGACCGATATTTCGGTCGCAAAATTATATATTTCGGTCGTCGTATAGTTGGTCGCATGCCAAGCTCGCCTAATTTGGTGACCGATATTCAGTCGCTATTTCGGTCGCAAATTTTGATTTTCTTTTTTTTTTTTAATTTTCCTGTAACTTAATCCTGCCGACCAAATATTGTTTTTCAACTATTACCCCATTGATTTGTAATTTCTGATATAAACAAAATGCACCAATATTTTTTTTAAATAAATAGAAAACATAAATATGATGTACTAACGATCCAAAACACCACAGTCAATATGATCAAGAAAACATATACATTAATTAACGCAAGTTTAATAATGGTTCATAAAAAAAAGTTTAATAAGTACTAATTAACGATCAAAACATAAAAATACACCACAATCAATAAGTACTAATCAAAATATCAAAACTCATCAATCTTCCAAAGGGATGAACATGTAGAAGTGAGAACCCCAAGGTACTTAAACTTTGTCAATGCACCAGTGGACAACAAATACAACTCCCTGATACCATTTGTATCTGTTGCAAAATATGGGCGATCCTCATGGATTACTATATTCCCATTGAACAGATTTCCGCTTTTGTCTTCAATAGTCACAACACGCGGTATTTGTTGTCCCCAACGACGGTAGAATGATCGCGGGATTGAAATCAAATCCTGCAAATACACAAGAACAATTTAGTAAATGATTAGTTTATGCCTTAACCATCATTACGTGAATCCGATCGTTATTCTTAAGTTGATGAGATACATGCACTGGTCTATATGGATGGCTGTCTCAAAACATTTAGTCGGATCCATTTTCTGATAAAACGATAAGGAAAACAAGTCATATGTCTAAACTTCATTCCAATGCTTACAATGTAAATATATACAAATATGATTCCATAATCATTTCCAAACAAGTTATCAATAAATACATATCAAATTATTCTAATTACATTGGTTCATTGTTATTGAAAGATTTTTATTTTAAAGAGAATAAACTATTCTTCATAGCAATCCAAATGTATGAACATGCTCAGATATAAGTACTAGCCTTAGATAAGTAGAATTACCAAATGAATCCGATTCAAAATGAGTGAAAAGCTCTCTTGGAATTACAGGCTACAATAATGTTTTTAGATCATTTCATACTCCAAGAAAGAATATTTTTTGTTTACAAAGAAGTGAACAAGAACTTGAAATCCCTAAAACCCTCTTTTGAAATTTTTGAAACAGATTCAGACAAGAACCAACAAATTCATGGATTCCAAACGAATCAAAATACAATACAATCAGAATGCATACACGTACAATACAATATGAAATTATTCACAAAGAAGTAAACAAATGCATCACGCAGGCTATAGATCATACTATTGTGAGATATTCCCTGAGGCAATATAACAGAACAATGAACAGCCTTCAAAGACATAAATTCAGCCAAGATATGGAAAGATAAACAGACCAGAAATTACAAGTTCCATATTTAATAGAAAACACATCATTAACACAGGGACAATCTTGTTACTGGACATGTTAAACTAGAATGGTCTTCAAACAACTGCCTCAGTATTGGTCATTTGTTTGAACTATAGCCATGAACTATCCATGTTTGAAATTGTAGACACCTAGCACTAAACAAATTGAAAATCCATAGCACACATCCTCACTAACCAATTTAGATGCATTTCACAAAGCGAATCGAATCTAAATCAAAGACTAAGATGCTGAAATGGAAGGTAATTTCACAGTTAATTCAACAAGAAGCAAACCAGAAGGGTTCTCAGATTAAATTTTCCCGTTAAAATGGTACGTCAATAATCAACAAAAAACCAAAACCTGTTTATGTTTCGCAGTCTCACAGGCAGCAATGGCATTCTGTGGCTCAAGTAAACATCAATTCTAATCTCACAGTCTTGACTTTTGATATTTCAATGCATTCAAAAAAAAGTTACAAAAACAGATTTCTCGTGCTTTCTCAATGAGAGCTTCCTAATCCTAATAGGAGTGATTAAATAATGACACATGAAAACAAATGATCATCACAACTCACAACTCACATGAAATACACAAGTAGCTCTTCTCAGTAGTAAGCAATAAAGCAAGCAATGAAATACATACAATCCACAAAATTTTTGAAATGAAACAATGAAGCAAAATAAAAAATGATACATAGAGAGTCCATGGTTACCTCAAGGCAGAGCAGGGAATGCACAAAATTAGGAGAGAAGAGGGTAGGAGGAGCTCTGCGTGTGGTGACCGGAGGGCTGCGTGTTGGTAGCCGGAGTATTGGTCGAAGCACTGAAACGGAGGGGGGGGGGGGGGAGAATTAAAAACAGAGCAGGAAAAGGGGAAAGGAAGAGAGGAGAGGAAGAGGGAAGAGATGGAAGAAGAGAAGGAGGAGGACGGAGGCTTACCGGAGATGGCGGTGGTGGCGGTGCGCACTGCGCGGTGGTGGCGACGGTGACTGGCGGTCTGACGACGCGAGGGAGAGAAAAGGGGTGAGGGTGGAAGAGATGGCAGAAATGAGGAAGAAGGGAAAGATTTCACGATTTTAGGGATTTATAATTTGGCGACCGAAATAATCGGTCGCCAATCACTTAAATAAAAAATGGTCGCTAAATTCGGTCGCGGGATGAGTTAATTTGAAATTTGAAATTTGAAATTTGAAATCATAAATTTTGCGACGGAGTTTTAAATCGGTCGCTAACACGCTCGGTTTTAATTCTTTTACGCACCGTTTAGCGACCGAATTAATATCGGTAGCAAATGTAAATAAAATTTAACCGTTGCATTTAATTCGGTCGCTATTTCGGTCGCTAAGAATACATAAAATTTCTGACTTTTAACCGTTGCATTTAATTCGGTCTCTATTTCGGTCGCTAAGAAGACATAAAATTTCTGACTTTTAAGTTCCTTTATTTAGCGACGGAAATAGCGACCGATAACCCTGCTACGCTCTATTTCGGTCGCTATTTCGGTCGCAGTATTATCTCTAATCAGTCTTTCATGTAGATCCTACAATCGGTCGCCATTTCGTCGCAAAAAAACCGAAAAATTCGGTCACTATTTTCGGTCGCTAAACAACCTTTTTTTTGTAGTGCATTTTAAGTTTAAATTTGCAGCAGAGTCCCCTTTATCTAAATTAAAAACGAAAACTTAAAAGGGATTCTTAATAAAGGAAACACATTTGTCTGTCTTTGCTCTGACATGGACAATTAATTGACATGATAAGAATTGATTAGACCACATAAGAAGGATATTCAAAATCCTATCATTTGTAGGATAAAGTAGAAATCACCAAAATGTATATATATATAATTTTTTTTTGTTTACTCCAATTTGTCATGTGTAAATCATATTTACCAAATAGAATGCAAGCAGCTTTTACAGCGAGCGCTGTTGACATGTCGCTCACATGAGTGACCTAGTTACAATCGTTAGATAGTGATGCTTCATCGATTCTACTATACACTGTCAACACCAAAGTTTTTTTGTTCATTTCATTCTCTATTTCTCACCTGATATTGTCTCTCTCAGTCTATAATGTCCACGCAACCCTTCCCCTTCTGGCGATGATTAATTGCTAGCTGCTAGGGTCAAAGCCGCTCTCACAAGTTCAAGACTCCCTCCTTTTCTGTGAGGGTTTGTAAATGGGGTTTGGTCTGAAAATAACCAAGAAGAAAGAAGAAGGAAAAGGAGAGATTCCAAACCGCACAGTCACTGTCATGGTAAAAAATACAAGGCCCTCCACCCCCTTCCATTCCGCCACCCTCCTCTACTACATCGATCACCGCTAGCCCAGATCTGTGTTGTAACGCCCTTCGTTACATTAGTAATCCAACTTAATTTCTCTAAAAATCTTTTAAAAACATTTAGATTAAACATACAAGTTATAAAATTGTTTTGACAGATAAATTGAATTTGAAAGTATCTCATTTATTCAAAATAAATATATAAAGTAATAATGCTAGGTAAATCATTACATTCGAATAAAATAAAGCCTCAAAACCGGGCGTCTAACTACAATTTGAGAAAAATAAACCAAAACTTATAAATGTTGTCTGCATGGTACTCTCAACCATGCTACAATACTAACCAACTAGAAAAAACAAGAAGATAACTCTTTATGTCTCTGGGTCCTCAACAATGATGTCCTCGAACTCTGAAAACAACACTTATAATGAGATATAAAATCCCAGTGAACAACACTATAGTTATAAAATGTTTCAAAATAATGTTGTTCTCTACCGGCACGGTAACCGGAAAACTGTCCATGGTATCCGCTAATTTTCCCCAAAATAATATATATTAAAATAAATTTAATAACAATAGTAATATCAACAACTCAAAAACATACAACATAAGGACAAATCACTTCAATGCATCACATTCCATATACCAAGTAATTTCGAAAATTTCCAAGTGGTTCGGAGACCTCATACTTAAATTGGTCTCTTGTCGGCATGCCATAAATCTCACATCACACGACAATGACGTCCCATTGTTCACCCCTACTCACGAGGAGTGTTTCGATGTCACCCTCCTGCCGAGGACATTTCTATTTCGATACCTCCTATGTAAACATGGCGGTAATTCTCCCTTTCAACACCCCTACGTGTGGCGATGTTACTTTCGATACCCCATTGTGGCAGTATTACTCTTCGATACCCCTATCATAGGCGGTATTGCGACAAACATCATACAACATATCATAAGTCACATATTTCATGTCTCATGCATATAACAAATCATTTACCACAAATTAAACATATAATCTTCGACCAACAACAATCAATCATGAATATCAAAGGATAGCATACATGAATAAGATCATTACAACATCAATTAATCAATTAATTCTCCTTTTTAACAAAAAATCCCCAATTTTAGAAATTAGGTTAATGACAACATACCTATATTCTATTTAACTCCCTAAAAACACGTAAGGTAAACCTTTTGTTGGAACCAAAGTGGTTCTGGTTTATTTAATCTCTAGGTTTTGATGTTAACAAAAGGATTAAATTTGCTTGGCAAAGTGTTAGTTGATATCTAACAAGTGAGTTCAGTTTATGCAGGAATATCCAAAATAATATATGGTATACAACACTTGGACTCTTGCAAAGAATTACCCGTGCAAAGGTTATTTAAACTGTTTATATTTTAATCGTTAAATAGATGGCTAACTAAAATTCAGTTGACGTCCATAGTAGCCACGTCAGCAGACGAGTGCTCTCCTTGAAACTCAAGTATACATCCATAGTGCCACGTCATTGGACGGAGTTTCTTTAAGGACTTAGCAAGTCCAAAGACTTGTGTGGACGAGCGCTTCTAACACACTAGTGGACGAGCAGAATAAAATCTTGTGTAGACGCGTTCTTAAACTGAGTGCCTGTAGACGGTTCTATATGTTCTATATCTTTACTACCTTGAATATGATTCAATGCAATCTGGTCCGCGATGAATTTATTTCAAATGATTGATATTTATTTCAAATGAATATTTGTTCTTCCCATTTGTTGTTAATGTCTTGTTTCCTTTGAAAAAATTCATAGTACTATCAAGGAAATACAAAAATCAAATAGTATGATTGGAATTGCAAAACGATCTGTACGATGACATCTTTATTGCTGGACAAAAGATGTGTTATACACAAAGGAGGAAAGAAAGTTTTTAAGGTACAATTACTCAGAACAGTGAGCCTCCATTTTGTGATAACCAAGGATGCTTTTCAACAGGCCAAAATCAAGCTATCAGTCTCAATGGATATCATGCATTTAATGCTATCTCTATAACGGGACTATTCAAATAACCGTTGAAGATTTACAAGAGAAGTTGAAGACCACTATATATAAAAGGTCTCAAGCACTGAAGAATAACTTTTGCCATTTCAACAATTACAAGATATTCAAAGCTCATATTCTCGTTGTAAAAAAAAGTCTGTAATTCTTAAGGTTGAATATTTGTAAAAATATTCAGTAGATCTTAAACCTTCATACCCTCACATATAGTGAGTTAGAAAGATCTTAGAAAAATCTGTGATTGAGTTGGAGCCCGAAGAAGCTTGGCAAGAAAGCAATACTTGTAGCCTGGAGAGGTGAAGATACTTGTTGTGGAAACTATTTGGAAATAGTGGAGAAAATCCTTCAAGTAGAAGGGACTGGACGTAGCTCTTGGTTGGAAGAGAGTGAACCAGGATAAAATGCCTGAGTGAATTTTCTATCCCTTATCTTTTACGCTTTTATTTATTTATACTAACTGTGGGATTTGATTTTGCTTTTGTTAATCTTGTAAAAAGGATTTCTTGTGTGCTTAAACTTTTTATCTTCTGCTTGTGAAAAGGTTTCTCAAAAAGGATTTTTGCGAAAATAATTAACAAACACAATTCAACCCCCCTTCTTGTGTTTGTCTCATGCCAACTTCAGTTGGTATCGGAGCTCACCTTTGACAGGTTGAGCATCTAACAAGTTCTAAGGCAATACGATCCTACAATCATGGATGCAGAAGGACAAGCAATCAACAGACCCCCTCTCTTTGATGGAACTGATTATGATTATTGGAAAAAGATGATGATGGCATTCTTGGATGCACAGAATGCTGACATCTGGGAACTGATAGAAAATGGCTACACTGATCCAAGGAGTGAAGCTGGAGCTGCAGTGCTTAGAGCTGAATGGACTCAAGAGCAGAAAAGCCAACATCAACTAAACTTGAAAGCTAAGCACTATCTCATGTGTGCTATCACCAGATCTGGGCATGACAAGGTTCATAGTTGCAACACAGCTAAAGAAATCTGGGATACACTTGCACTAGCTCATGAAGGTTCCTCACAAGTGAAGGAATCAAAGATAAGCATGCTGGTTCACGAGTATGAGATATTCAAGATGGCTGATCACGAAACTATAGACCAGATGTTTGGAAGATTCCAAACAATCACCAACGGTCTCAGGTCTCTTGGAAAGGTCTATAAGAATAGAGATCATGTGAGAAAAATTTTGAGAAGTCTCTCAAAGCAGTGGAGACCTAAGGTAACTGCTATCCAGGAAGCTAACAATCTGAATACTCTTTCTCATGAAGAGCTTCTGGGGTCATTAAAAGTTCATGAACTTGAACTTAATGAAGAGGAAAACTCCAGAAAAGGAAACTCCGTTGCCATAAAGGCCAAGAAAGCTAGTTCCTCAAAGGTGCTTAAAGTTGCTGAGTCCTTGGATGAAGCTGATTCATCAAATAATGAAGATGATTCGGATGAGGATCAATTATTTTTCATCTCCAGAAAAATCCAACACATGTGGAGAAAGAATGGTGGATTCGGAAGGAAGCAGTTCAACAAAAAATTCTCCAAGGAGAAGTCAGATTCCAAGGAGAAAGGCCCACCTATGTGCTTTGAATGTAAGAAACTAGGACACTTCAAAGCTGACTGCCCAGAGCTAAAGGAGAAAAAGAAATTCTTCAAAAAGAAGAAATGCTTGATGGCTACTTAGGAGGATCTTGACCTGTCTTCTTCAGATGAAGAAGATGAAGCAGGAGAAGAAGCAAACATTTCCTTCATGGCTGACACTGCATCAGAAAGTGAATTCACTGATGCTGAGGTAATGGACTCTGATCCATCTACTCTTCAAACTGTTTTTGATGAATTGCTGCATGAATCATGCATACCGTCTAAAGAGTATAAGAGTCTCAAAAAGAAGTTTATTAAACTCTCTAGAGATTATGATAAGGTCTGCACAGTGAATCAAAACCTTAAGGATGAGAATGAAACATTAAAATCAAACAATGTTAGTCTGACCGACAAGACGAAGTGTAAGTCTAATAGCTCTTGTGAAGTTGAACAACTGAAATAAGATGTGACATACTTGACAGACTCTCTGTCAAAACTAGTTGGTAGCTCAAATAAATTAAACCTTATATTAAGATATTCTAGATCACCACGTGACAAATCTGGCATTGGTTATGATAAAGAGAAGCAAGATGAATCTCTGAATAAAAGAGTTCATACACAATATAAGGCTTCTAAAGTCCATCCACAGCACACTAAGTCAAAACCAAGCCCTTCAAATACTTACCGTAAAGTATGTGGAAAAAGTGGGCATGTGTCATCTAAATGCATACATAACAAGCATGCAAAGCATTCACGACCTATGATCACTAACAAGAAAGGACCCAAGTCAATTTGGGTACCTAAAGATACGATAATCCCTGTTGTAGATCTAGGCTTAACAACAGGAAAGAAACAGAAGTCCTGGTACTTGGACAGTGGGTGCTCACGACACATGACAGAAGAAAGGTGTATGTTCCAAGACCTTAGACCCAAAGATGGTGGCTGGGTCACTTTTGGAGGAAACCAAAAAGGAAAGATTATTGGTATAGGTAAAATTGGTAAACATAATCCCCCCCCCCCCCCCCCCCCAATCATAATGTTCTATTAGTAAATGGTCTTAAACACAATCTGCTTAGCATTAGTCAATTATGTGATAGTGGGTTTGCTGTTTCATTTGATAAGAATATGTGTACTGTCAAGAAAACTGATGGATCACTCCTATTCACTACCCAGAGGCAAAACAATATGTATAATATTGACTTAGAGGACCTCTCAAATCAAAGTGTCTCATGTCTAGTGTCCATTGAAGATGAGCGATGGATTTGGCACAAAAGGTTGGGTCATGCAAGTTTGAGGTTAATCTCAAAACTGAAAAAGCATAACCTTGTCAAAGGTCCACCAAACCTTAGTTTCAAATCTGATGCTCTCTGTGATGCATGTCAGACGGGAAAACAAGTCAAAGGTTCTTTTGAATCTAAGAATGTTGTTAGTACCAACAGACCACTAGAATTGCTACACCTTGATCTCTTTGGTCCAACAAGGACTGCCTCTGTCAGTGGTAAGAAATATGGTCTTGTCATAGTAGACGACTACACTAGATGGACATGGGTTATGTTCATTGCTCACAAGGATGAGTCATTCAAGGTCTTTTATGTATTCTGCAAATGTGTACAGAATGAAAAATGCATGGTATAGCTTCAATTAGAAGTGATCATGGGAGGGAATTTGTCAATGAGCTATTCCACGAGTTTTGTGAAAAAGGTGGTATTCAACATAACTTCTCAATACCAAGAACACCACAGCAAAATGGTGTGGTAGAGAGAAAGAACAGATCTCTTCAAGAGATGGCTAGGACTATGCTCAATGACAATTCTGTCCGTAAGCACTTCTGGGCTGAAGGTATGAACACTGCCTGCTACATTCAGAACAGAATATACATTAAACCTATTCTGAATAAGACTCCTTATGAATTGTGGAAAGGTAGAAAACCCAACATTTCATACTTTCACCCTTTTGGATGTAAATGTTACATTTTAAATACAAAAGATCAACTTGGTAAATTTGATGCTAAGATAGATAATGGAATTCTAGTAGGATTTTTTGACTCTTAAAAAAGTTTTAGAGTTTATAATTCTAGAACTTTAGTTGTAGAAGAATGTATTCATGTAAAATTTGAAGACAAACAGCCTGATATGAGACTATCAGAGCTAGATGAAGCTTTTGCAGATCTTGATCTAAATATCTCATGTGAGAAACCAAAAATCAAGACTGATATCCAAGTAGACGACATTTCTCAACAACAACCAGAAGCGTCTACCTCTTAACAGGAAAATGCTCAGAAATCTTGGTATTTCATAAACTACCATCCTCAAGATCAAATCATTGGTGATCCCAATGACAAGCTAAGAACTAGGTCAACCTTCAGATAACAAAGTGATTCTGCTCTTGTCTCTGAATATGAATCGAAGACAGTGGACGAAGCTCTACTGGACGAAGGATGGATTCTAGCTATGCAAGAAGAGCTTAATCAGTTTGAGAGAAGTGAAGTCTGGACTCTTGTACCCCTGCCTGAAGACCATTCAGTCATTGGAACAAAGTGGGTCTACCGAAACAAGCTTGATGAAGATGGTAAGGTTGTGAGAAACAAGGCAAGACTTGTTGCTTAAGGCTACTCTCAAGAAGAAGGTATAGACTACACTGAAACCTTTGTACCGGTTGCTAGACTAGAAGCTATATGAATTTTAATATCGTTTGCTGCACACCATAGCTTTATGCTTTTTCAAATGGATGTTAAAAGTGCCTTTTTAAATGGCTTTATTAATGAAGAAGTATATGTCATGCAACCTCCTGGCTTTGAAAGCACAAATCACCCTGAACATGTTTATAAGCTTAAGAAAACTCTGTATGGACTTAAACAAGCTCCTAGAGCTTGGTACGATAGGTTAAGTTTGTTTCTAATGGAAAGTGATTTTAACAGAGGAAAAGTAGACACAACTTTATTTAGAAAATCTATTAAGTCAGATTTCATTATAGTACAGATTTATGTTGATGATATCATTCTCGGTGCTATTAATGAATCTGTGTGCGAGGAATTTTCTAAGTTAATGCAAAAAGAATTTGAAATGAGCATGATGGGAGAACTCAAATTCTTCCTTGGACTTCAAGTTAAACAGTCTATGGACGAGGTGTACATCCATCAGACTAAGTATACAAAGGAACTGCTAAAGAGGTTTAAGATGGATGATTGCAAACCAATGAATACTCCTATGCATCCCACTTCAATACTGAACAAAGATGATAAAGAGAAAAAGGTAGACCAAAAGGTATATAGAGGTACGATAGGATCTTTTTTATATGTGACTGCTTCTAGGCCTGATTTAATGTACAATGTTTGCTTATGTGCTCGTTTTCAATCTGATCCTAGAGAGTCTCATCTCTCAGCAGTTAAGAGAATATTTAGGTATTTAAAAGGTACTACTAATCTGGGCTTGTGCTTTAAGAAAAATGATGATTACAGATTAGTTGATTTTTGTGATGCTGACTATGCTGGAGATAGAATTGAAACAAAAAGCACCAGTGGAGGATGTCACTTCATTGGAGCTAACCTAGTATCGTGGTCAAGCAAAAGGCAAAGTACCATTGTTCTATCAACTACTGAAGCAGAATGCATATCGGCTGCAAGCTGCTGCTCACAACTTCTATGGATCAAACATCAATTGGAGGACTACAATGTATTTGTAAGTAGTATTCCACTTATGTGTGATAATACTGCTGCAAATAATTTATCTAAGAATCCAATTTTGCATTCTATAGCTAAACATATAGAAATCAAACATCATTTTATTAGGGATTATGTGCAAAAAGGTGTGTTTGGCATTCAATTTGTAGATACTGACCACCAATGGGCAGATATCTTCACTAAACCTCTTGCTGATGACAGATTTATCTTTATAAGAAAGGATTTGAATATGTTGTATGTGGATTGAGCTAGTATAATTTTTGTTAATTTGGTCGTCCATTGCATGCTTTCTCTGTATGTCCACAGGTCATGACGTCCAAAGCAAGTGAAATCTACGCGTCCACTACTTATATCTATACGCGTCCACTCTTAGTCTTGTGTGGACTCGTCTATGCACACATTTATTTCTTATATTAATTTGTCCTTGAACACATTTATATAAAGCGCTTCTTTTTCCTTGCTGAGTCAGCTACCCTCATCAATCCCATCGTAACTTTTTACGGTCCCAATTTACCAACGTCGTTTTACACTTAATGACATGTCTTGTCATTTTTTTGGAAACTTTTGTTTTTCAGAAATCTTTAAAAGTGACCTCTTTCCCTCTGAAAAACTTTTCACGTCTCTTCATCCCCGTCAATCTCTTTTTATGAAACTTTCGAACTCTGTCTCCCTTGTTCTTCCAAACCTTAACTCATCTTACTCAACAATGGCTTCAACCTCTTCTCCGTTGCCTGCTTTTGCAACTGACACTATGTCTATATCTGTGGAACATCACTTCAATTTTGGAATTCTACAAGAATACAATCTAGATGTGAGTAAGTTCATTAACGCTGTTGGATGGGATGAAATCTTTCTGGAAAAGGTTTCAGTGCATCCAGATTTGATAAGGGAATTCTGGAGAAGACCAAAGATCTCTGAAACAGAAGTTGTTGGGTTTGTGCTGGGAAGGAAAGTGATAGTATCCGAGAAAACCATCTCGGATGCGATTGCATGTGCTCAAGAAGGATTGGTCTTCACGGAGAACTGGGAAGAAGACCTAGGTGGTTCAGAGACAATTGTTGTTACCCTAATGAGGCAAGACAGTGTGAGAACTCATTCTTGGAAATCCTCTGAGATGAAAGATCACATTAGGATTCTTCACCAAATTCTGAACAAGGTGGTGCTGCATAAGATTGGATCTAAGGACAACTTATCAGCTCTTCACAAGTTCTGTCTTTGCCATCTGGTTTTTGAAACAAAGGTTAACTTACCCTGGATCCTGTTTCATCGCTTCAAAGATGCCATTACCAACAGAGAATCTGCTTCTCACGTTACTTTCACTCATCTTCTGTAAAAAATTCTCAAGCAGCAAGGCGTGTACGATGTTCTAAGTGCAAAGCCTAAGGATGAACAAGAAAGACTCCTTTGTGAGAAAGGATTGCAAGCTGTTGATTTTGGCAGAGTTAATCTCAGTGGCATGCAACTCAGCACATACAAGTAAGTGGAGTTGGCCAAGTTGAGGAGAAAATGAAGATTAAAGAAGAATCACTTGAGGCCAACGAAGCTGCAATCCTTGGTTTAAAGAAAGGAACCAAGAGGAAGACTGTGGCTGTGAGGCCACCCATTCCTAAGAGGACTACTAGAGGATATGTCCTCTCTATGTCTTCTGGTGCTACTCTTCCACCTGCACCAAAAAGGACAAGGAAAGTAATCATGTCTCAAGAAGAAAAAGATGATGAACTACCTATCGTCGCCATTCTAGAAAAACAAGCTGCTGCTATTGCTGGTCCAATTACCAAGAAGAAAAGGCAACCAACAAAGAGGGCTAGAACAACTATGGCTTCTGGGGTAATAATCTCTGCTGATGATCCTGTTAGGTTAGCAGTAGATGAATTAGTGTCTAATTTGGGAACTCAGGATGATAATATCTCTGCTCCACATGATGTGGATGATGTTTATGTCCCTACCCTGCCACAATCACCACCCTCACCACTAACACATATAGACAATAACATTACCATTGGATCCCCCTTTCCTAAACCTTTAAAAACCTTGTTTCCACCCATAATTCCATCTTCCACTCTCTATACTGGCAAATCTGAAAATCGGGCCAAAGTATAGAGAGAATGGAAAATACTATTCCACATCATTCCACAAGAACCAGATCATATTCTAACAAAGTGACCGGTATCCCCTGGCTGAATAAGAGTTTGAACCCCTCAACATCTATCCATACCGGGTCAACCCTGAACCCCACACTCCAACTGGCCCATTCCCTTCCCAAATGTTCAATGAACATGGACCTCTCCTCACTCACCTTCCCTAACAGAGATTCCCTGCCAGAAAAATCTACCCCAATCAAGTGAAACTTCCACCCCCTTAAACCATTCACTGTTGGAGTAGAGAGAATTATAAAATCTGACTAGCATACTAATCCCAGCAAGAAGGATCTTAGGAGTATTCTCGAGAAAAGAGCCCGATCCTTCAGGCAAATTTCTTTTGTCATGGACAAGACTACAAAATGGATGACTTTCAAACACCCAAGAGTATATGGAGCTACTGTTAACCAGTTTGTGGACACTCTCATGTATGAGATTATGAAATGGGAATTCAGCCACTTCAGAGCAGACAGAGCTGCATGGTTTGTCCCTCCAACCTGGTTAAAACACTCCACTTCCACAAATGTTGGAGTCAAGCCCTACAAGATTTGTCCTAGGTGTTAGACTCAATGACTTAGAGATTTTGATATATGACAAATACAACTTAAAGTGTATGCAAGTGTTTTAGTGTCAAATTTCTAAGACAGGTATCAAGCGGTAATCAACAAGTTCAGTGAGGAATTAAAGGAGAATATTCAAGGAAGAACTTGAAGAAATCAAAAGAGCTGCATGGAGGAATCAAAGAGCAAAGACAGAGATCAAAGAATCATCAAGACACAAGCTTAACGGAGAAATTAGATTCCAGTCTTAGATGATTTGTAAGAGAAAGAAATCTCTTAGTCACAAAATAGCTCAATTAAAAAGATGCATGAAGAAAATCAATTTTCATAATGTGCATTAAAAGGAATAAATTTTCGTTAATGAAAATGATTTTTGGAAATAAGAAGTGCTTGTCCAAAGCGCTCGTCCAACACTGAAGTAATACAAGCGATCGTCCAAGAACAAGTGATAGAAGCGCTCGTCCAACTCAAGTGACAGAAGTGCTCGACCACTAAAGTGACAGAAGTGCTCGTCCACTGAAGTGATACAAGCGCTCGTCCACTTAAGTGATAGAAGCGCTCGTCCAATAAAGTGACAGAAGTGCTTGTCCACTAAAGTGATATAAACGCTCGTCCACTAAAGTGACAGAAGAGCTCATCCACTAAAGTGATAGAAGTGCTCATCCACTAAAGCGATACAAGCACTCGTCCACTAAAGTGACAGAAGCGCTCGTCCACTGAAGTGATAGAAGTGCTCGTCCACTAAGGTGACAGAAGCGCTCGTCCACACAAGTCTTTGGACTTGCTAAGATCTTAATGAGAAGATCCGTCCAATGACGTGGCATATGGAGCTCGTCTACTAGCCCGTCCGAATGTAAAATCTTAATGGCTAGATGGACGCGGTTATTTTCAAGATGGACGCGAATTCTATAAGAACTATCAGAATCTTATTTCAAGAACCATAATCAAGAAAACAGATTCTGTTTATCAGATTCAAATCTGTTTTGATTGATCCCAACGACTATAACTTGTTTTCTATATAAAGAGGGATCAATGGAACACTTTTACCTAACAACGAATATAACATATCGAATACAATACACATATCATTCATCATCTTTCTTGAGCTTATTGTGAAAAGAGTGTTTCGTTCTCATAAATGCTTCAATTTGTTTGTCTGACTATTGAGAGTCAGGAATCAATTTTTGTTTTACTTTTCGATTGTAAAGAGAGAGGGAGTCTCTCTGAGTGATTAGGGTGAGGTATCCCTAAGGAAGAACATTGAGGCTCTTCACAATAGTGTGGTATCTCGAGGTGAAGGAGTGCTCTGTGGTGTAAAGGTTTTTCAAGCTACCTGGCTAAAGCTTGTGTGTAAGTGTGTGAAATCCCACAGGTGGAGTGGGGACTGGATGTAGGTCACAGTGGTGGTGACTGAAGCAGGATAAATCTGGTTGTGTGGTATCTCTAAACTCAAACTCTTTAATTTCTGTCGTGCGCACATAACGATGATCTTGATGCTCTAAGTATTGAATTGATATCAGTTCTTGATCTGCATAATCAGTATTTGAATTGAATCTTGCATCGTAATCACTGAAACTGAAACCTGCAAGTTTGTTCTTGATTGTTAATGATGGTATCTGAAACTTGTATAACTTGTTATTAATCTTTAAAGGTTTAATCAGTTTCTGTATTTCGTTATTACTGAGTTTTGAACCTGAACGTATTCTCTGAATTAATTCTGAATCAATCTTTCTTATCCTCATCACCTTCCAATTCAAGATTTTATATAAACCCTTCATTGATTTTGTAAAAGATCCTGAGGCCACAAATCCGCAACTCTGATTTGAAAATTTTTGTGAAAAAGTTTTAAGAGGGAAATATTTTAAAGAAAACTCAATTCACCCCCCCTCTTGAGTCGTCGAAGCCAAAACAACAATTGTCATCAGAGCTAAACTCTTAAGTTTGGCTTAACAGCTATAAGAGTATGGCTTACAATGACTGTTTAAATGAAGGAGCTTCCCTTGCACGCCCGCCTGCCTTCAATGGATCTGAGTATATCTATTGGAAGGAAAGAATGGTAATCTTTCTTGAGGCAGCAGGTGTTGACATATGGGATGCAGTAGAAAATGGACCATTTGTCCCCTCTACTGTAGATTCTAATGGTGCTCCAAGAAATAAGCCTAAAACTGAATGGCATGAGGATGATAAGAAAAGAGTTCAATATAATGCACGTGCTAAGAATATTATAACATATGCTTTAAGCCGTGATGAGTTTTTCAGGGTTTCAAATTGCAAATCAGCAAAGGAGATGTGGGATACATTGCAAGTAATACAAGAAGGAACCACAGACGTCAAAAGAGCAAGAATGAACACCCTCACGCATGAGTATGAGTTATTTCGCATGAATCGAGGGAAACCTATGATTGAAATGCAAAAGAGATTCACACACATCGTAAATCAATTGGATGGTCTTGGAAAAGTTATATCAAATGAGGATCAAGTTAACAAAGTAATGAGATGCTTGAGCAGGGAATGGCAACCTAAAGTCACTGCAATCTCAGAATCTAGAGACCTCTCATCAATGACCATTGCCACATTGTTTGGAAAATTTCAAGAGCATGAATTGGAGTTGAACAGACTGAATGAGAGTGAAGAAACTGATAAAAGAAAGAAGGGATTGGCTCTGAAATCACAAGTCAGAGAAATAGAAGACAGTGATGACGATGATTCAGCACAAGAGGCAGAATCTGAAGAAGAGATGGGAATTCTAGTTATAAATTTCAAGAAGTTCTTAAAGAAGAAAGGAAACTTCAAAAGAAAGCCACTACTTTTCAAAGGAGAAATCTCAGCAAAGGTGACAACTCTTCCAACAACATCACATGCTATGAATGTGGAAAGATTGGCCACATGAAGCTTGACTGTCCAAAGCTGCAAAAGAAGGACAAAACTGAAATGTTTGACTCAAAGGACAAGAAGTGGAAAAAGCCAAGAAAGGCCTACATTGCTTGGGATGATAATGATCTAGAATCCACTGAAGAATTTGAATCCGAGGAGGCAAATTTGTGCTTGATGGCCAGCAATCATAGTGATTCAGAAAGTGAAGTAAGTTCTAATTATCAACCTTCTTATGATGAATTGCAAAATGCTTTTGAAGAACTTCATAAAGAATCCATTAGACTTGCTAGATTGCTAAATAAGTCTAAGAAAACCATCACATGCCTAGAAGAGAAAATTTCTGTTTTAAACAAAAAGCTAGATGGATTAAAAATAGAAAATTGTGCTGTAAAAGAAAAATTGGCTACTATTTTGGAACCACCTATATGCTCTAATTGTTCTAAGTGTTGTACATTGACTAAAGAAGTTGAAAAACTGAAAAATGACTTAGTCAGATTCACAAATGGTAGAGATAACTTGGATGCATTGTTAGGACAGCAAAAATGTGTTTATGATAAGGCTAGAATAGGCTATGAACCTAAGATATATGAGAAATCTTTCAAGAAATTTTTTGCTACACCTAAGACATCAAACACACCATTTGTTAAATGCAACTTTTGTGCTAGAAAAGGTCACACAACTTCTACATGTCGATACAGAAAATCAGCTTAAAATAAATCTATGTATATATGGGTTCCTAAAGGAACTATTGCTGCAACTAACCATGAAGGACCCAAGAAAAGTTGGGTACCTATAGCAAAAACATGAAATTCTATTTTGTAGGTGTGGTGGAAGGTCAAGAGCAAAAATTGGAATCATGACATAGAGCCTTCTCCAAACACAAAATGAGTAACAATAAAGAAATGATATTGATTGAATATGTTTTCTGATTATCATTATTAATGTATGATTGTGAATCTTTTTGTTGACTAATATATATCATTGTATAGTGTGTCTACATTGTTCTATTAAAGATATCTGATCAATCTTGGAATAATCATATGACTTTTTTTCCAGAAATTGAATCTAAGATAATTGATGAAGTCTTGAATGATTTGTTTTGCTTGCTATGCAACAATTAACTTTGAACATGATCTCTATCATAAGAACATAGGTGATGCTATAATTGATGAACATTAGATGATGGCTATGCAAGATGAGTCAAACCAGTTTGAAAGAAACCAAGTTTGGAAACTAGTGTCTAAACCCAAGAATTGTCAAGTAATAGGTACAAAATGGGTTTTTAGGAATAAACTAGATGAAAATGGTATAATTGTAAGAAAAAAGGCTAGATTGGTAGCCAAAGGGTATAGCCAAGAAGAAGGTATAGATTATGATGAAACATATGCACCAGTAGCAAGATTAGAAGCTATATGAATGCTACTTGCTTATGCTTGCATAATGGGATTTAAATTGTATCAAATGGACGTTAAGAGTGCTTTCTTAAATGGATTTATACAAGAGGAAGTGTATGTTGGTCAACCACCTGGTTTTGAGAATAATGAATTGCCTAACCATGTTTATAAACTGTCTAAAGCACTATATGGCTTAAAGCAAGCTCCTATAGCTTGGTATGAAAGGTTAAGTAATTTTCTCATTGAAAAATGATTTAAAAGAGGTAAAGTTGACACAACTTTGTTCACTAAGAAAAAGGCACACGACATTTTACTTGTACAAATATATGTGGATGATATAATTTTTGGTGCCACTAATGAGCATTTGTGCAATGAGTTTGCAAGTCTTATGCAGAGTGAGTTTGAAATGTCAATGATGGGTGAGCTGAACTTTTTCCTTGGACTGCAAATAAAGTAAACTAAAAATAGAATCTTTGTTAGCCAAACCAAGTACTGCAATGAGTTGATCAAGAAATTTGGCAAGGAAAATGCTAAGGAGATGGATACTCCAATGAGTATCTCCTGTTATCTGGACAAGGATGAGCAAGGTAAACCTGTTGATGTTTCTAAATTCAGAGGTATGATAGGCTCACTACTTTATCTTACTGCTAGTAGGTCAGATATCATGTTTAGTGTATGCATGTGTGCTAGGTATCGAGCAAATCCAAAAGAATCACATTTAACAGCAATTAAAAGAATAATTAAGTATCTGTTAGGAACAAAAGACATGGGATTATGGTATCCCAAGGGAACATGTACTTTAATTAGCTATTCAGACTCTGATTTTGCCGGTTGTAAATTAGATCGAAAGAGTACTAGTGGAACTTGCCATTTACTAGGAAACTCATTAGTATCATGGTTCAGTAAGAAACAATCTAGTGTGGCTTTATCCACTACAGAGGCTGAATATGTAGCAGCTGGTAGCTGTTGTGCACAGGTTTTATGGATGAAACAACAATTAGTTGATTATGGTGTGCAACTAAACCAAGGTCCTATTAGATGTGACAATACAAGTGCAATTAACTTAACTAAGAATCCCATAATGCACTCTAGAACTAAACACATAGAAATCAGACATCATTTCATTAGAGATCATATTCAAAGTAGAGAAATTGAGATTGTATATGTTGATACAACTAAACAACTTACTGATATTTTTACCAAGCCCTTGAACAAGGAAAACTTATTTTTCATTAGAAGAGAATTGGGCATAATCGATCAATCCTATATCTAAAGAAACTGTTTATATGATTGTATCCTTGTGTAAATATGCTCTGATTCTTGTATGATTTGATTTGGAATATCTATGAATGATTAGAAGAGAGTTTCAGAAGAAATAGATATGATCAGGAATGGATACCCTGTGTTTTTAGTCTGATGAACTCAAAGATAACCCAGGAGTGAACTTTCATTTCCCTACACCTATCCCTCTATCATGAACAATTTTATATGCTATGTTTGAATGTTTAAATGCTTACCTTCTCTATTGCTTTGAATGTTTCTTTTATTTACCTTTTTGATAATGCCAAAAGGGGAGGAAAAAGTATGATATAGAGAAAGGGGATAATAACAAATTATACATGGAGAAAAAAAGTATGATATAAAGAAAAGGGATAATAACAAATTATACATGCGTATGTTGAGGGGGAGCTAATAAGCTTACATGATTAATAGGGAGTAAATCAAATTCTGCTCTGTTAATATTTTTTTGCTCTAATATACTTCTGCTCTGACTGCTCTGATACCATGATATAAATATGTTAAAAACACTTAGCTTCTGCTACACTTATACTCTGATCTTATAATTTGTTAAAAGATTTGTCACAATCAAAAAGGGGGAGTTTGTTAGACTCAATGACTTAAAGATTTTGATATATGACAAAATCAACTTAAAGTGTATGCAAGTGTTTTAGTGTCAAATTACAAAGACAGGTATCAAGCAGTAATCAACAAGTTCAGTGAGCAATTAAAGGAGAATATTCAAGGAAGAACTTGAAGAAATCAAAAGAGCTACATGGAGGAATCAAAGTGCAAAGACGGAGATCAAAGAATCATCAAGACACAAGTTTAACAGAGAAATTAGATTTAAGTCTTAGATGATTTGTAAGAGAAAGAAATCTCTTAGTCACAAAATAGCTCAATTAAAAAGATGCATGAAGAAAATCAATTTTCATAACCTGCATTAAAAGGAATAAGTTTTCGTTAATGAAAATGATTTTTGGAAATAAGAAGTGCTCGTCCAAAGCGCTCGTCCAACATGTAACATCCTAAAATTCTAATATAATTAATTTGATAAAAAAAGTATTAGGTTATTAAAAGGTATATTACAAATAAAATATAATTAAGAAGTTTAGTATAAAAATTTAATAGTGTAAGAATTTATGGAAATTACTTAACTATTATAAATAAATAAATAATGCATATATATATATATATATATATATATATATATATATAAGAGTGGCGTACGGGGGGTGTTAAGCCCCAGACAACCTTTTATAGGCTTTGGCCTTGCCAAAAGCCATTTATATGGGTTAAACAAAAAAAAAGGAATTATAAAACCTAAAAAAAAAACCTATGCGTTAGTTGACTTGCCTAATGTCATGTATATATAAATTTGGTCACTGCGCATGTGGGTGAGAGCGCCGCACGAGTATAGCGAGGGAGAGACTTCCATTCCTTGACAGTGCAATCGTTGTAACACACAGATCCAAAAACACCAGTGAACGGAAGAATTTTTTTTAAAGAAGCACTACCTTTTATCATGAATAATTTTTAGAGCATTTTGAAGACTTCAAGAGGTGAGTAACAGTACTTTTACGAACCCTCTCCATGATATAATTGTTTGTATGTGTGCGTAAGGATATATCTTATAGTCTTTTTGGAATTAGATTTGATTAGGTGAATGTTGTCATTAACTTAAACTTTAAAATTTTGGGGTTTTCAATTAAAACATAAATTTGTTAAATTGAGTTTTTACTCTTGTTACTGATGGCATGAAATACATGATTGATATTTGTACTAGTTGAATGATATGCTTGATGACATATGTTATGTCTTGATGTTCGTGATTGTCATAGTGTAGTTATAAAATTACTTGATGACATGATATGAGTGTATTTGGTATGCATGATAAGATTAAATATTTAATTTATGGTAAATGAGTTGTTACATGTATGAGACATGAAATTTATGCCTTATGATGAGTTGCATGATGTTTGCTGCAATACCACCTATGGTAGGGGTATCGAAGAGTAATACCGCCTTAACGGGGTATCGAAAGTAACATCGTCATGTAATTGGGATGTCGAAAATGAGCAATACCACCTAAAAAGGGGTAACGAAAGTAACACCGTCACAGGTTGGGGTGTCGAAAAAGGAGAAATATCACCATGTGCACATGGGAGGTATCGAAATGGAAATGTCCCCGACAAGAGGGTGACATCGAAACACTCCTCGTGAGTAGGGGTGGGCAATGGGACGCCATTGTCATGTGATGTGTGAATTTATGGCATGCCGACAAAAGACCAATTTAATTATGAGGTCTTCGGGCCACTTGGATTAATCTTGAATTTATTTGGTATATGGAATGTGATGTATTGAGATGATTCGTTATGCTATATGCTCTCGAGCTGCTGAGATTATTGTTGTTATTAAAAAGTATTTTCCTTGTATATATTATTTTGGAAAATTAGCGGATGCCATGGACAGTTTTTCCGGTTACCGCGCCGGCTGAGAACAATACTATTTTTGCAAATATTTTATAAACTATATTGTTGTTCACTGGGATTTTATATCTCATTATAAGTGTTATTTTCAGAGTTCGAGGACATCGCTGTTGACCCAGAGATCTGAAGATTCATCCTTTTGATTAGCTAGTGGGTTAGTAATGTAGTATGACTGAGAGTACTATGCGAACGACGTTCTTGATCTTACGTATTATTTTTCTCGGATTGTAATTAGATGCCCGGTTTTGAGGCTTTTCTTTTTATTTGGTTTTTATCCAGATGTATGGATTATTATTATATTTATTACTTTGATACATTATTATTATTCTATTTAATATGAGAGATTTTCCATACTTATATAATTGAGAAAAATTTTATGACCAACATATTTTAATTAAATGTTTTGAAGGATTTTTCTCGAAATTAATTTGGGATCACTAATGTAACGATGGGCGTTACACAACACTGAAGTAATACAAGCGCTCGTCCAAACACAAGTGATAGAAGTGCTCGTCCAACTCAAGTGACAGAAGTGCTCGACCACCAAAGTGACAGAAGTGCTTGTCCACTGAAGTGATACAAGCGTTCATCCACTAAAGTGACAGAAGCGCTCGTCTACTAAAGTGACAGAAGTGCTCGTCCCTAAAGTGATACAAACGCTCGTCCACTAAAGTGACAGAAGCGCTCGTCCACTAAAGTGACATAAGTGCTCGTCCACTAAAGTGATACAAGCGCTCGTCCACTAAAGTGACAGAAGCGCTCGTCCACTGAAGTGATAGAAGTGCTCGTCCACTAAGGTGACAGAAGCGCTCGTCCACACAAGTCTTTGGACTTGCTAAGATCTTAATGAGAAGATCCATCCAATGATGTGGCATATGGAGCTCGTCTACTAGCCCGTCCGAATGTAAAATCATAATGACTAGATGGACGCGGTTATTTTCAAGATGGACGCGAATTCTATAAGAACTATCAGAATCTTATTTCAAGAACTAGAATCAAGAAAACAGATTCTGTTAATCAGATCCAAATCTGTTTTGATTGATCCCAACGACTATAACTTGTTTTCTATATAAAGAGGGATCAAAGGAACATTTTTACATAACAACGATTATAACATATCGAATACAATACACATATCATTCATCATCTTTCTTGAGCTTATTGTGAAAAGAGTGTTTCATTATCATAAGTGCTTCAATTTGTTTATCTGACTACTGAGAGTTAGGAATCAATTTTTGTTTTACTTTTTGATTGTAAAGAGAGAGGGAGTCTCTCTGAGTGATTAGGGTGAGGTATCCCTAAGGAAGAATATTGAGGCTCTTCACAAGAGTGTGGTATCTCGAGGTGAAGGAGTGCTCTGAGGTGTAAAGGTTTTTCAAGCTACCTGGCTAAAGCTTGTGTGTTAGTGTGTGAAATCCCACAGGTGGAGTGGGGACTGGATGTAGGTCACAGTGGTGGTGACTGAACCAGGATAAATCTGGTTGTGTGGTATCTCTAAACTCAAACACTTTAATTTCTGTCGTGCGCACATAACTATGATCTTGATGCTCTAAGTATTCAATTGATATCAGTTCTAGATCTGCATAATCAGTATTTGAATTGAATCTTGCATCGTAATCACTGAAACTGAAACCTGCAAGTTTGTTCTTGATTGTTAATGCTTGTATCTGAAACTTGCATAACTTGTTATTAATCTTTAAAGGTTTAATCAGTTTCTGTATTTTGTTATTACTGAGTTTTGAACCCGAAGGTATTCTCTGAATTAATTCTGAATCAATCTTTCTTATCCTCATCACCTTCCAATTCAATATTTTATATAAACCCTTCATTGATTTTGTAAAAGATCCTGAGGCCACAAATCTGTGACTCTGATTTGAAAAGTTTTGTGAAAAAGTTTTAAGAGGGAAATATTATAAAGAAAACTCAATTCACCCGCCTCTTGAGTCGTTGAAGCCAAAACAACACTAGGTTGTCAATGATCGATCTAAACAAGGACTAGGACCGGAAGCATTCAGGGCACAAAGGAAAGATGCCAGTAGTTGAAGACATTGTGCTAGATCTCAGTTCTGAACCCTTTGACCACTCACAGATGGATTCCATTCAATCTTTGCCAATTGAGATGGTCATTGAGGCTAACTATGCAGGAGCTTTCTGATAGTGTGATTTTACATCATGTTTCCTGTATACTTTTGCATGCATTTTTCATATAGATTAGGCATTCTTTATTTGATTTTAGTTAGATTTTCCTTTGGAACGGGTGAAGTGGTTTCTTGGTGTTGTTTTGAAGGAATCAATGAAAAATTTGGTTAACTTAGAGTCAAGGGAATGAAGAAATAGTGGAGAATGCAATTCTGGGAATGCTCGCCCCGTGAGAGGTTACTCACCTCGCGAGACTGAAGACAGCCAGGAACAGCAGAATGTCATCCATTCTGTCTCGCCCCCCGAATCACACCTCGCCACACGAGCCTGAAGGATGACTGTACCAGAGAATGCAACCATTTCTGTCTCGCCGCGCGAACAACATCTCGCCTCGCGATCCTGAGGACAGAAGCCATCACGCCCAGGCCCTGATACTCATCACGGGTGTATTCGAGAAGACCCTTAGTGTCTCGTCTCGCGAGAGATCAATCCTCTGAAGCCCAGATTTTTAATATTCGCCTCGCGAGATACGTCTCGCCCCGCGAGCGCGCGAAACTCAGAACCCCTGTTATAAGTTGTTTTAGAGCAGAATTGAGGGGGGATTGGATTGGGAAGAGAGGAGGCGACCAAGAAACCCTAGAAGACGCAATTTCTGCTGCTGTGGTGGCTGGGTGCATCCTTCCATGGAGTTCTTCCCTTCCTTCATCTTAGTATCCTTTCTTTTCCCTTTTTCTTTGATGATGTGTAGCTAAACTCCCATTGTTGGGGTTAGGGTAGCTATTTCTGAATTCTCATGTATATGACTTGAATCTTGTAATATGGTTTTTACTTCTTTATTGAGTGATTGATTTTCTGTGCTTAATGCTTGTTGTGGCTAGCACCCCCATGACTTGATTAGTGTTTTGATATGCAATTGGAAAATTCGTATTAGAATCGGAACTGAAATTAATCACCTAGTAAATCTGGTATCTAGGAATGGAACTAGGTTTATTAGCAATCGCATGATCCCTAATCTTAATGCGAATTCACTAATCTAGGCCACCTAAGGAATTAGGGTCTATTAGTGGATTTAGGCTCTTGTCATCCGAGGAATCGGGGCTTGAGTAATTTAGTGGATTGATTGTCATAATTGAAGTGGAAACTGTTTATTAGTAATGTCATTGCATGTGGATGAAGTTTAGTGAACCTAATCCCAACATCTTTTATCATATTTGAAAACCATCTTTTATTGCCTTCCAAGTGTTTGAGAAAATTACAAAAAAAGTTTGTTTTTCTTATTCTGTTTATTTTTACTTTTGTGGGCTTGATAATTAGTATAGAACTCTCTTCAATCCAAGAATCGCTTAGATAGTAGTTGAATTAGTACGTGCTAGTACTTGTCGCAGTCCTCGTGGGAACGATAAAACGGTCTCACCACCGTATTACTTGCACGACTGGGTATACTTGCCTAGACCCGTCAACAAGTTTTTGGCGCCGTTGCCAGGGACTGTGTTTCAATATTAGCATATCTATTTCGGTTACTAATTTAAGCAAAAATAAAAATAAAAATTTAAATTTAAATTTCTTCTATAAACTATTTGCTGTCATTTTCTGTTCTGTTTTTGCTGTCATTTTTCCGGTGTGTTTGTTGTTTGTGTGCTAACAGTTACTGCTAACACTCTTGTTTGTAGACTGTTTGTGTATGCGAGGTACTATCCCAGCTGACCAACTCCTATACGATCCAGAAATTGAAAGAACAACAAGGAAGAATAAGAGGCAAGCACGACAACAGAATTTGTTAGAACAGCAAGCAGAAGAACAAGAGACTTCCACTTCTCAAGTTCATCAAGAAAGACTCAGAATGGCTGACAATGGTGAAGATGCTCCACCACCACGGAGGACACTTGGTGACTATGCCAATACAAATGTCAACCGGCATGTCACTAGCATAGTGAGGCCTCCAGTGAACTGCAACAATTTTGAAATCAAGCCAAATCTCATCAATATGGTTTCACAAAATCAGTTTGCTGGGTTGGAGAAGGAAGATCCTAACAGTCATGTTTCCAATTTCCTAGAGTTGTGCGATACAGTGAAGATAAATGGTGCCTCCGATGATGCAATTCGCCTGAGGTTGTTTCCTTTCTCTCTAAGAGATAGAGCCAAGCCTTGGCTCCAATCACAACCAAGGGGGAGCTTCACTACATGGGATAACTTAGAGGCAAAATTTCTGGCAAAGGTTCTTCCCCACCTCGAGATTTGTGAAGACAAGGGGTGACATTATAAGCTTTGCTCAACAAGAAGGTGAGACTCTGCATGACGCCTGGGACAGGTTCAAAGGCTTACTCCAAAGATGTCCAAATCATGGTTTTGATGATCTTACTCAGATGCAAACATTCTGCAATGGACTGAGGCCACAACCGGGTACATGTTGGATGCCTCACCGGAGGTTCCATGAATACAAAGACATCAGAGGAAGCATTGGTTTTGATAGAGGCTATGGCACCTAATGACTACTTGATGCATCATGATCGGGGTCCCACATCAAGAAGAGGAGTGTTGGAGTTAGATTCACAAACTGCACTGTTGGCTCAGAACAAGATCATGACACAACAACTGGAGTCTCTTACCAAGCAACTAGCTCAACTCCCACAACAACTCCAAACTGTTCAAGGGACAACCATGCCACACCAACAGGTAATGCGATGTGATTTTTGTGGAGGTGATCATGATAATGGAAGATGGGAGGCGCCACCTAGTTCCCATGAGGAAGCCGATTATATGGGGAACTATGGGCGGCCAGGTAACAACCAATTCCCTAACAACTACAACCAAGGGTGGAGGAATCAACCAAACTTTGGTTGGAAGCAAGATGCCGGACAAACAAGCAAGCCTCCTCCTACACAACCGCCTCAAGACCGGGTTTCTATCTTGGAGAACACCCTTAATCAGTTCATGCAGATGTCCATGTCAAACCAGAAAAACACTGATGCTTATATAAAGAACTTGGAGGTTCAAGTTGGACAGATTGCAAAGCAACTAACTAAGCAATCTAGCAGCAGTTTTTCAGGTAATACTCAGACTAATCCTAAAGAGCATTGCAAGGCTATTGTGTTAAGGAGTGGTAAAAGCCTTGAGGAAGGGAGTGGTGAACCTTTGGTGGAAAATCAGAGAGTTGATGAGCAAACAGAGGTGATTGCTGAAAAAATTGAATTGAATAAGGAAAAAGGCAAAGAGGTTGTAGTAGAAGAGGAAGAAGAAAAAGACAATGAAAAAGACAAGAGGGAAAATTAGTAGATGAAAATTCTATTTTGAGGAGAACTAAAAGTTAGATTTTGAAAGATGGAGACAAGCCTCAAGTGACCCCCTCTTATGTGAAGTTGCCCTATCCTCACTTGAGCAAGAAAAAGGAGAAAGAAGAACAGTTCGCCAAGTTCCTTGACATCTTCAAGAAGCTACAGATCAACATACCCTTTGCTGAAGCACTAGAGCAGATGCCCACTTATGCAAAATTCATGAAGGAGTTGCTCACAAAGAAAAAAAAGTTTAAAGAAGGCGAGACTGTTGCCTTAACTGAAGAGTGTAGTGCAATACTTCAGAGTAAGCTACCTCCAAAGCTTAAACACTAGTGCTATAAGTGCTTTTTACGTCAGTTAAAATTGATTTTTTACGTCAGAATACTGACTGACGTAAATACAGCTGACGTTAAAAGTTAAACTTTTAACGTCAGTTGAGAACTGATGTTAAATATAACACTATTAACGTCGGTTCTTTAACACAACCGACGTTAATTTTGTCAAAATTAACGCCAGTTCTTTAACATAACCGACGCGTTAATTTTGTTAAAACTAACGCCAATTGTTATAAAGAACTGACGTTAAAGGTCTTAATTTTAACGCCGATTGTAATAAACAATCGACGTTAATAGTGTATCTTATATTTTTATAAAATACTTTTAACGCCAGGGTATGATACAACCGACGTTAATAGTATTTTTTTTTTTAAATTCAGTTTTAAAATATCACTCCCTAAGCCATCCATGCATTCAAGAAATATCCCAAGAATACGTAATATCACACACATTACAGAATTGCAAAGGAAAAATGGAACAATGATCCATATGTATGCCTGTTCAAAACAATATATATTTATTAACATAGGTTATAAATGTATACTAAGTTTAAACTACCTATATCAATATCCCTTCGTGATGATCATCACGAGTGGCATGTACATCGTCCACCTGTGTCTCCTCGATTATAGTAGGCATGTTTGTTGAAAAAGAAGGAGTCTCAAGAATATCAAGATTTGAATCTTCATTTTCATCACTACCATTATACATGCTTTTTCCTTGGAGAACCACGGACAACCTTTTGTTAGAAGGATCAGTGATGTAGAACACTTGTTTTGCTTGGGAAGCCATTATGAAAGGCTCATTTATATGACCTAACTTGTTGAGGTCTACCAATGTGAACCCCAATTCGTCGGTTTGTACACCACCGTTACTATCAACCCACTTACATTTAAATACCTAGACCGTAATCTTAGTGTAATCGAGCACCCAAATATCTTCAATATATCCAAAGTAAGGTCTCGGTGTCTGAACGGGTTTTGTGTCCTTTGCACTAGAGAAGTGCATTGCTTCGGCCACGATCATAACCCCACTATTTTGCATGGTACTCTTGTTATCTTGTTCCTTTGTATAAAAGGAAAAGTTATTTATGTCGTATCCGCTCCAACATATGACGTTGAAGTTAGGCCCACGTGCTAGCCATTTTACGTCATCAAAAGCAGTACTACCATCCTTAAGCATTTCTTCCTTGAACCATGGTAAGAAAGTCTTGTTATGCTTGTTCAACAACCACCTTTCGCTCATTCGAGGGTTTTCTTGATTGACTTTTCTTTTATGTTCAAATAAGAAAGGCTAAACACATTCAATGTTGTTCAATACATACAAATGTGCTTGAAGCACTTCCTCCCGATCCTTCCTATTAATTCTTAAGCCATGTGTACCCTTACCTTGACATCTGATCTCATCATGCCGAGGCTTAGGAACCCCTATAGGATCCGTGTTATGAAGGTAGTCCGAACAAAACTCAATAGCTTCTTCTGCAACATACCTTTGAACAATAGATGCTTCCGGACGATGAGGATTCTTCACGCACCCCTTTCAAGATCTTCATGTAGCGCTCAACTGTGTACATCCATCTCAGAAAAACCAGCCAACATAATCTAATATCCCTCACCAAATGAACAATTAAGTGAACCATTATGTCGAAAAAGGAAGGAGGAAAATACATCTCCAATTGGCACAAGATTGTAGCAGCCTCAACTTCCAAGTCATCCAACATACGGGGGTCAACGACTTTGCTACATATATAATTGAAGAATGAGCACAACCGTGTAATGGCATGTCTCACATTTTTTGTAGCAATACCACGAATAGCAACGGGCAGAAGTTGTTGCATCAAGATGTGACAATCGTGAGACTTTAAGGCAACCAATTTAAGATCACTAGAGACAAGCCTCTTCATATTTGAAGAGTAACCATGTGGAACTTTGATGCCCTGAAGACACCCGCAGAAACTTTGTCTCTCTTTTTTTTTGACAAAGTATGACATGCCAGGCAAATAAGTCCGCTTACCATCCTCAACAACTGGAGCTAACTGCTCTCGTATACCCATAGCAACGAGGTCGAGACGAGCATTCACACCATCCTTTGTCTTGCCCTGAATGTTGAGAAGCGCCCCGATCACACTATCACACACATTTTTCTCCACATGCATCACATCAATGCAATTATGTCGACATCAAGCTTGCGCCAAATATGGAAGATCAAAGAATATCGACCTCTTCTTCCATATGTTTTTCTCAACAGCTTTACCTTTCTTTTTGGACTTGCCGAATACAACATCGATGTCCTTTACCCTCTGATAAACCTGCTCTCCAATTAAGGCCGCCGACGCTTCTTCTGTCTCTTGGCATCCATTAAAAGCTTTTTTCATCTTACGATATGGGTGATCACGTCTAAGAAATCTCCGATGCCCAAGGTAAACCGTCTTCTTTCCATGATGCAACTGAGTGTAGCATGTGCCTTCTTCACATATAAGGCATGCTTTATGCCCCTTGACACTGTACCGTTACAAGTTACCGTGTATCTGGAAAGTCGTTGATGGTGCAAAATAACATGGCACGAAGCTTGAAAGTCTCATGAGAATACCCATCAACTACATCAACACCTTCCACCCACAACGTTTTCAAGTCTTCAATCAAGGGACCTAGATAAACATCTAAGTCATTTCCCGGTTGCTTTGGGCCCGAAATCATCATAGACAACATCATGTATTTGCGCTTCATGCACAACCAAGGGGGCATGTTGTAAATCACCAATAGAACAGGCCATGAACTATGAATACTACTCATGTTACCATAAGGATTCATTCCATCCGTAGCAAGTCCAAGCCTTAGGTTTCTTGGCTCATCGGCGAAATCCGAAAACATAGTATCGATATTCTTCCATTGAATAGAATCAGCATGATGACGAACCTTTCCATCACGTTTCCTCTCATCATTATGCCATCTAAGATTCTTCACATCTTTCGCATTGGCAAACAATCGCTTGAACCTTGGAATTATTGGAAGATACCACAACACCTTCGCGGGAGGAACACCGGTGTACAATATGCAATCATTGGGGCATGCGTGTATCTTCTTATACTCCATACCCATAGGACACAATACCTTCTTGGCCTCATAGTTACGGTCAGGCAATGTGTTGTCCTCCGGAAGCAAGTCTTTCAACACTTCAAGCAATTCCATGAAGCTTTTATCGCTCCAACCATTTCTCGCCTTCACACAAACCAATTTTAGCACCGCCGACAACCGTGTATGAGTAGTACACCCTGGATATAAAGGCTTATCCGCATCACCGCACAACCTATCATACACATGCGCTCGATGAAAATATTCTTGTTCAATATCACGGATCATGTCCTCTACTCGATCATCCTCCATATCTACGTCAACGTCCTCACTTTGGGAGACACTCGCTGTATTACTACTCAACAACATATCACCATGCCATATCCATATTGTATAACTCAAGCAAATCCCTTCACAAATCAAATTAGTACGTATATCCTTCACCGTACATTTCCTCGTATTCAAACACTTGACACAAGGACAACAGAACATTCCATTACTATTAGGAACATTCCTTTGAGCAAATTCTATAAATTCTCCCACCTCCTTCAAGTACTCAGCACTTGTACGCTTACAAACCATCCAACTACGATCCATAACTAGATAGGTCCTGTAGATATACAAAACATATATATATCCAATATAAGGACAATACGGGAGATTGAAAACTATAATTTTTAAAGATTAATTGCCAAGCACTGGTCACGGCCTGGCAGTGATGTCCATCACGGCCGTAACGTGCAAACGAATGCACCATGCCATCACAAGTGCGGGCCGATCACGGCCTAGCCGTGATTAGCATCACGGCCGTGACAGATCAACCGGCAGAGCAACATGCACTCAAAACCAAAAACAGAGACGTACATTCCAAACAACTCAAACTCACGGTTTCAAGTTTCAACTACTGAGACTACAGTTTCAACATACACTCAAAACCAAAAATACAAAAATGTGCCCAAAATACTCACCCTAAATAGTTGCTCGCGGGGTGGGGGGGCGGGGAGCTAGAGTGGTGGCCAACGTTCGATGTGGTTACCGAGAGCGAGAGGGACAAGGAGAGTTAGTGCGCGGGAAGGGGAAAAGAGAGATGTACGTCAAGTTATTGCAAAGAATGAATGGAAAGACAGAGTTAGGGTTAATAGTGTACCTCACGGTGGTGGCGAAGAAGCCCTCGTGATGGTTGCGGTGGAGATGAGCTCGCGATTAGGGTTCTCATGTCTGGGTGAGAGTGAGAGTGAGGGTTGAGAGTGATTTAGGGTTGAGCGTGATGAAAAGAGAAAAGAGACGTACGTCATGGAGCGAAGTGCGAGAAGGCGCGCGGGTGTAAACGTTATATAAAACAACATTTAACGCCGGTTGTATTAAACAATCGACGTTACAATTAATTTTTAACGCCGCTTTATTAACAAACCGACGTTAAATATTAATATTTATTTAAAAAAACACTTTTAACGTCCGTTGTTGAATACAAATCGACGTTAAAAGTGTTGTATCTCTCGTATAAAGTAACATTCTTCCAGTATCGATCGCAATCACCTCTTCTTTTCCTCTATATTTCTATTCCTTCACAAAATGGCTCTGAGACCTGTCTTAATTGAGTGACAACAGGGCATTTCAGATAGCTAGGGATATAGGATTATTTACGTCAGCTATTTATTTAACTGAAGTAAAAATCACACTTTTAACGTCAATTGTATAAACAACAGACGTTAAAAATAAATATTTTTTATTTTAAAAACACTTTTAACTTCAGTTTTATTCAACAATCGACGTTAATGGACTGTGTTAAGAGTGACAACAGGGCATTTCAGATAGGGATATAGGATTATTTACGTCAGCTGTTTATTTAACTGAAGTAAAAATCACACTTTTAACGTCAATTGTATAAACAACTGACGTTAAAAATAAATATTTTTTATTTTAAAAACACTTTTAACGTCAGTTTTATTCGACAACTGACGTTAAAAGTGTGTAAGTTTCTGCAAAAGCATTCATTCCTTTGACTACTCTGCTACTAAATTACCCATTACTGCTGTGCTACTTACCCATGCACATTGTAACCTATAATCCTCTTTATGAGCACTAAGTTTATACCTAGACTTAAAGGTCTATTTCTTCCTAATCCTTCGGGCGTTTTCTTTTCTGCACGTTTATAATATATGACTGCCAACTCCCAATGCGCCTTGGAACCTAATGCTCTTAATGATCAATTTAATTTTTTAGCAACTTACGACGCCTAGTAACTTCATCCCCTACTCCTATAAATAGCTTCCTTCCTTCCTTTAATTTTTCTGCTTCACAATATGGCTCTGCCATGGAGATTAACTTCATCACTCTTTCTTCCTATACCTAGACTTAAAGGTCTCTGTCTTAATGGTCAAACAACTTCTGAGGTTGTGTAAATCGCATTACATGGGTGATAAGGGTGTGTAAATCGCATTATGTGAATTGCACACACCATCATCCTTCTGGAGAATCAGCAGCTACAGTTCCAAAACCTCAGCTTTGGAACCAAGTGGCTGTTCCAAGAATATTGCTGAAACAGATCGAGTGCACCCTTCACTCTGCCACGGCTCCAAAGTGACTGTGGATTCAGATGGAGCATCAAGGACTTCAAATGTGGGAGGGGATGCATTCAATGTTGGAGTTTCTGAGCATAGGACTGAGAAAAAAATGATATTGAAGCAGAAACTTTTTTATATTTTAGTGCTATCTTGCGGAAATTTTTTATCTTTTAAACATGTAATTGTAACTTATGAATCGCTTCAATGAGATACGATTTGATTATACATATATAACTTGTTTTATGTTAAGTGTTTATTTATTTTAATTTGCACAAGAATTTGTTAATTTACTAATTCAAGCTAATTAATTAAGATTAAAAATAAACTTTTAAAAAAAAAAGATTAGAAATAAACTGCACTATATGGAGTGATGATCTGCGTTAAGAGTGACAACAGGGAGATGACAACGAAAGAAAGATAGGAATGAGTTGATTATTTACGTCAGTTATTTATTTAACTGAAGTAAAAATCACACTTCTAACGTCAGTTTTATAAACAACTAATGTTAAAAGTGTTAATAATTTCTTGCAAAACACTTTTAACGTCAGTTCATTAAACAACTGACGCAAATAGTGATTTCATATTTACAAAACTGCCACCGCCTCACTTTTAACGCCAGTCCTTAAAACAACTGACGTTAACAGTGAATTAATGGAGTCTGATATTTACAAAACTGCCACCGCCCCCTTTTTAACGTCTAGTTTTTGGTTAGCTGACGTAAACCTTTGTCATCTAATGTATATTTTCCACTAGTGAAAGATCCTGGTAGTTTTACAATCCCTTGCACTATTGGGAGTGTTGCTATTGGGAAGGCCTTATGTGACTTGGGAGCGAGTATCAATTTGATGCCGCTTTCAATTTTGAACAAGCTTGGAGGTGGAGAGGTGAAGCCAACAAGGATGGCATTACAACTAGCTGACAGATCCATCAAGCATCCTTATGGTATTCTGGAAGACGTCTTGGTTAAAGTGGACAAGTTTATCTTCCCAGCAGATTTTGTGATATTAGACATGGAGGAGGATGCTGAAGTTCCACTTATATTTGGGAGACCCTTTCTTGCAACCGATCGTGGGTTGATAGACGTGTAAAAGGGCCAGCTTCAACTCAGAGTACAAGATGAATAGGTTACTTTCAATGTGTTTGAAGCCATGCATCGCCCGAGTGATGAAGAGAATTGCTTCCGCATGGATATTGTGGACGTAGTGGCCAATGAGGTCCTTGCACAGCAGCACCATTCCTCCACTCTTGAGAAGGTGATTATGAACTCTATTGAAAATCTTGATGAAGAAGAGGAGAAGGAATTAGAAGACTGTTTGTGTGATTTGGAAGCCCAACCCAAGCAACTTGCTGTGAACACTGAGAAAGAAGAACTCAAGAAAGATGAAGTCCAAGAGAAGCTCGAGTTAGAGCTTAAACCTTTACCTCCCCACTTGAAGTATGTGTTTCTTGGTGAAAATGATGAAGACCCTGTCATAGTGAGCAATTTACTTTCCAAATTAGAAGAGGAGAAACTTGTAAGGGTACTTCGAGAGCATAAGACAGCCATTGGATGGTCCATCTCAGATTTGAAAGGTATTAGCCCCACGTTTTGTATGCACAAGATCATGATGGAGGCTGAATTTAAACCGGTGGTCCAACCGCAGAGGAGGCTCAATTCTACTATGAAAGAAGTGGTGAAGAAGGAGGTACTGAAACTCCTTGAAGCTGGAATGATATATCCGATTTTCGATAGTGCTTGGGTGAGTCCGGTGCAAGTGGTTCCAAAGAAGGGTGGCATGACCGTTGTGCACAACGAGAAGAATGAGTTGATTCCAACTAGAACGGTCACCGGTTAGCGGATGTGTATCGATTACCGGAAGCTTAATCAAGCTACTAGGAAGGATCACTTCCCACTTCCATTCATGGACCAGATGTTGGAGAGGTTGGCCCGGCAAGCTTACTACTGTTTCTTGGATGGTTATTCGGGTTATAACCAAATTGCAGTTAACCCGGAAGACCAAGAAAAAACTGCTTGCACATGCCCGTTTGGAGTTTTTGCCTATCGGAAGATGCCTTTCGGTCTTTGCAATGCACCTGCGACATTTCAAAGGTGCATGCTTTCCATTTTTTCTGATATGGTAGAAAAATATATTGAGGTTTTCATGGATGATTTTTCTATTTTTGGTTCCTCTTATGATAACTGTTTGTCTAACCTTGCGGCTGTGTTAAAGAGGCGCATGGACACCAATTTAGTCTTAAATTAGGAGAAGTGTCATTTTATGGAGCAGGAAGGCATTGTGCTTGGGCACAAAATTTCAGCAAGGGGGATCGAAGTAGATAAATCCAAGATTGAAGTGATTGAGAAACTACCTCCACCAGTGAATGTCAAGGGTGTGAGGAGTTTCCTTGGGCATGCAGGCTTTTACCGGCGGTTCATCAAGGACTTTTCACAGATATCCAAGCCGTTGTGTAGCCATTTGAATAAGGACACTCCATTTCTGTTTGACACTACTTGTCTTAACTCTTTTCAGATTTTGAAAGACAAGTTGATTACCGCCCCCATTCTTGTTGCACCCAACTGGGAGTCACCATTTGAATTAATGTGTGATGCCAGTGACTACGCAGTTGGGGCAGTTTTGGGACAGCGGAAGGACAAATTCTTCCATGCCATTCACTATGCTAGCAAGGTTCTCAATGAGAACCAAGTAAATTATGCAACAACTGAAAAAGAGTTGCTAGCCATAGTGTTTGCACTGGAAAAATTTCGTTCCTACTTAATAGGGTCACAAGTCACTGTTTTTACTAATCATGATGCAATTAAATATTTGTTGACTAAGTTAGATTCTAAACCAAGACTCATAAGGTGGATTCTATTGTTGCAGGAATTTGACTTAGTCATTAAGGACAAAAAGGGCAGCGAGAATGTGGTGGCTGACCACTTGTCCCGATTGGTGAATGAAGAAGTGGCTGCAAAGGAAAAGGACATTCGGGATGAGTTCCTGGATGAGGCTTTATTGCTGGTACATGAGAGACCATGGTTTGCCGACATGGCAAACTTCAAGGCAACCAACATTGTCCCAGAGCACCTCACTTGGCAACAAAGAAAAAAGTTCTTCCGGGACGCCAACTATTTCCTGTGGGATGACCCATTTCTGTTCAAGGTTGGACCGGATGGCTTATGGAGGAGGTGCGTTAGTCAAGAGGAAGCAAGGAAAGTTTTGTGGCATTGTCATAACTCTCCATATGGTGGACATTACAATGGGGATCAGACAGCTGCAAAGGTCCTCCAATCTGGGTTCTTTTGGCCCTCAATATTCAAGGACTCTTTCAATCATGTGAAGAGTTGTGACAAATGCCAGAGGACCGGGAACATTTCAAGGAGGGATGAGATGCCACTGCAGAATATATTGGAAGTTGAGGTATTTGACTATTGGGACATTGATTTTATGGGTCCACTTCCACCTTCATTCTCCAATGAATATATCTTAGTGGCGGTGGACTATGTCTCTAAATGGGTGGAGGCCATTGCAACTCCAAATAATGATGCCCAAACAATGATCAAGTTCATCAAGAAGAATATCTTTGCCTGGTTCGGTGTCCCAAGGGTTCTTATAAGTGATGGAGGATCTCACTTCTGCAACTCACAACTGGGAAATGTGCTAGCCAAGTATGATGTGAGGCACAAGGTGGCATCCCCCTATCATCCGCAAACAAATGGGCAAGCGGAGGTCTCTAACAGAGAGATTAAGAGAATTCTGGAAAAGACTGTGGCCGCTTCAAGAAGAGATTGGGCAAAGAAGCTGGACGATGCCTTGTGGGCCTAACGGACTGCACTGAAAACTTCTGTGGGGTTATCCCCGTTTCAGATGGTCTATGGAAGGGCATGTCACTTTCCCGTAGAGTTAGAGCATCGAGCCTTTTGGGCGTTGATGTTCTTGAATTTTGATGCCACTCTGGCGGGTGAGAAAAGAGTGAATCAGCTGCATGAGTTAGAGGAGATGCGCCTAAAGGCATATGAGAATGCATCCATTTACAAGCAGCGAGTCAAGACCTACCACGACAAGAAGATCGTGATGAAAACATTTCGGCCGGGACAACAAGTTTTACTGTTCAATTCCCGGCTGAGATTGTTTCCGGGCAAGTTGAAGTCTAAATGGTCGGGACCGTTCATTGTCAAGGAAGCCGCACCTCATGGAGCTGTGGAAGTGGAGGATCCTACTTCAAAAAGGACCTTCAAAGTCAATGGCCAAAGACTTAAGGCCTACTTGGGTGGTGACTTCGAGAGATTGATCTCAACAGTGCACCTTAATGATCCTTGAGGTCATCTACCCGTCAAGCTAGTGACGTTAAAGAAGCGCTTATTGGGAGGCAACCCAATTTTTCTTAACCCTTCTCTTTAGTTAGATTTTGTTTTTGATTTTAACCTCTTGAATAATTTGAGAAGATCAAGAGGAAAATATCATAGATTAATAGGTTTGTAAAGTGTTTTCAGGGAAAGGAGGAAGGAGAAGCATCACGGAGGGGACCCAATTATCATGCAATTCCTCCTGACTAGACATGTGAGCCAGCACCCTGCCACCGCTTCTGAGGCCGCTTCCAATTTTCTTCCCTCTCCAACTTGATTGTTTACATTGGGGACAATGTAAATTCTTAAGCTTGGGGTAGGGATATTTTGCATTTGCATTGTTCATGTTGCATTCATATAGTTTTGCATGATAGTTTGCATGATCACATGATTCGATTGCCCTTGTTTAGATTTTGCATCCAATTGTGAGAACTAAGTGCCAAATAACTTGAGATAGTGAATTTTTGAACCCAATTTTTTTATTCTTGTGATAAGGTTGCAAATGAAAATGCTTGAGATGAACTGTGATGGTTGATAATTAGCATATGGTTTCATAGATTTGTGTTGCTCACTGATTTTTGAACTAATAAAATGTGAGATTTTGAGCCAAAGGGGTACTCACTAAATCTACCCCATTCTTTGTGTTAGAGTGTTATTCCTCTTGGTTTGTATTCTCTAGAACTCGACTTGAAACCGTTTTGAAGCTTAAAAATTTTTGAAAACATTTTTGAAAATGATTGAGGCACTAGGTATTTTTCTGGCCTTCTGAGCTTTGAATGACTAAATGCTATCCCTTAGTTGCCCAATTTTGAGCCTGAAAGAATAAAATGCTTTTCTTGGTACCCTGGAATAATTTGATGAATGATGGTTGATAGGATACCTTCTAAAGTATTACAAAAGGGCAAAAAGGTAGTTGAAAAAAAGTTTGGGATGAAAGAATCAGAAAAATATTTCTCTTGAGTTGAAAAATCTCCCCTTCCCCAAGCAAAAGAAAAACAAAAGAAAAAGAAAAATATATAGAGAAGGGGATGACAAAAAGAAGTGAGAAATAAAATGAAAAGAAAGAAAGAAAGGTGGAAAAAGGAATCGAAACCCAAAAAGGTATTTTAGAAGGTGTTATGTTTGCAATGATTGATATTTTGAGTAGCCCTTTTGAAATATCATTTTCTTGATTTTCCCACCTAATGATTAATCCCCTGGCCACGTTACAACCAAAGTAAAGACCTCTTGATTCTTAATTGTTTTCATTAATAAAGTAGAGATTTGGTTGATAGTCAAGCCTATGGTAGAAAGCATTCCTTGAGGAAAATGGAGCGAATTGTCTTATATCCCTAACACTTGAGTGAGGTGAGAAAGAGAGCCAAGCAAATGAACAAGCTTGGGGTGAGCTTCAGGTGGGAAAGAGTACCCGAATCAGTGAGAATATGAATTTAGAGAACATAAGCCTCTAATTGGGCTTGAATTGATTGTCTCTTGCTGAATTGTTTGAAATGCCTATTACTTGGATTAGTATTTACTCGGGTTCTTGGTTCACTATCCATGCTTTGATTATATTTCTCTTCTGGCCTTAGTGATTGCTTGAGGACAAGCAATTGAATAAGCTTGGGGTGATTTGATAGTGTGATTTTACATCATGTTTCCTGTATACTTTTGCATGCATTTTTCATATAGATTAGGCATTATTTATTTGATTTTAGTTAGATTTTCCCTTGGAACGGGTGAAGCGGTTTCTTGGTGTTGTTTTGCAGGAATCAATGAAAAATCTGGTTAACTTAGAGTCGAGGGAATGAAGAAACAGTGGAGAATGCAATTCTGGGAATGCTCGCCCCGCGAGAGGTTACTCGCCTCGCGAGACTGAAGACAGCCAGGAACAGCAGAATGTCATCCTTTCTGTCTCGCCACGCGAATCACACCTCGCCACGCGAGCCTGAAGGATGACTGTGCCAGAGAATGCAACCATTTCTGTCTCACCGCGCGAACAACATCTCGCCTCGCGATCCTGAGGACAGTAGCCATCACGCCCAGGCCCTGATACTCATCACGGGTGTATTCGAGAAGACACTTAGTGTCTCGCCTCGCTAGATACGTCTCGCCCCGCAAGCGCGTGAAACCTAGAACCCCTGTTATAAGCTGTTTTAGAGCAGAATTGAGGGGGGATTGGATTGGGAAGAGAGGAGGCGACCAAGAAACCCTATAAGATGCAATTTCTGCTGCTGTGGTGGCTGGGTGCATCCTTCCATGGAGTTCTTCCCTTCCTTCATCTTAGTATCCTTTCTTTTCCCTTTTTCTTTGATGATGTGTAGCTAAACTCCCATTGTTGGGGTTAGGGTAGCTATTTCTGAATTCTCATGTATATGACTAGAATCTTGTAATATGGTTTTTACTTCTTTATTGAGTGATTGATTTTCTGTGCTTAATGCTTGTTGTGGCTAGCACCCCCATGACTTGATTAGTGTTTTGATATGCAATTGGAAAATTCGTATTAGAACCGGAACTGAAATTAATCACCTAGTAAATCTGGTATCTAGGAATGGAACTAGGTTTATTAGCAATCGCATGATCCCTAATCTTAATGCGAATTCACTAATCTAGGCCACCTAAGGAATTAGGGTCTATTAGTGGATTTAGGCTCTTGTCATCCGAGGAATCGGGGCTTGAGTAATTTAGTGGATTGATTGTCATAATTGAAGTGGAAACTGTTTATTAGTAATGTCATTGCATGGGGATGAAGTTTAGTGAACCTAATCCCAATATCTTTTATCATATTTGAAAACCATCGTTTATTGCCTTCCAAGTGTTTGAGAAAATTACAAAAAGAGTTTGTTTTTCTTATTCTGTTTATTTTTACTTTTGTGGGCTTGATAATTAGTATAGAACTCTCTTCAATCCAAGAATCACTTAGATAGTAGTTGAATTGGTACGTGCTAGTACTTGTCGCAGTCCTCGTGGGAACGATAAAATGGTCTCACCACCGTATTACTTGCACGACTGGGTATACTTGCCCAGACCTGTCAACACTTTCTGGCAATCCCACTTAACTCACTGCACCAGAGAAGCCTCCACTTCTGGCATGACTGCTGAAGAGAAGAAGAAAACTCCAAAATACAAAGGCAGATGTGGACTCTCTCTTGTCAAATATTTGATCTTCAAAGATCTTTGGGGTCTGCCAATAACCAGCCGTGATGTGGAAATTCCTAATCTTGTTCATTTGGCAAAGGATGTTCCTGAGTCAGTTCTACTATATGCCTTTACCTTAGTTTCAACCTCACCCTCTTCTGAACATACAACAGAAGAATTAATTGTAGAAGGCCCTGAGCTGAATGTTGAAATCTTTTCAAAACTTGCTTCTGAACCTTCAACTCCTTTAGCTGATGTCGTTGTTGTTGCTACTATTGAGCCAACTCTGACAGAGCAGTTTTATGAGATCTGTGCTTCTAAGCAAGGTGTTGAGTCTACTAAGACATAATCTCAACCACTAGCTCTTGCTATGGTTCATCCACCAGCCCAAGCTCAAGACACTGTCTCAGACTCTGCTGAGAGCTCAAGACAATTATCATTGCCACCAAATCTTGAGGACATCATTGGAAGAATTGTTGATGATAAGGTTGGTAAGATAGTTGAAGAGAAGACAGAACAGACGGCACAACAAATTGAAGAAAGGGTACAAAAGCAAGTTCAAGATACCTTGGCCCCTACGAATGCAATGGTGACTCAGATGCTGGCTTTGTTGATGGATTTTCAGAAAAGCCAAAATCCAAATCAAAACCAACCCCCTCCACCACCTTCTTCTACCTAAATCTTTTCTTTCTTATCTTATTTGTTTTGCTGACTATGATGATCCACTCCTTTTTACCTTTTTGTCTGATGACAAAAAATGGGGAGAAAGGAAAGAGATTAAATTTTACATACAGAGTTTTTATTTGAAAAAGAACATATTTTGTCTGCCTAAGTTTAATATATTCATCTTTTTGATACATTGCCTTGACTTCTTATGCCTAAATTTTGTCTAAAGTAAATTATGCCTTAACTGCTTTGATGTTGAATGCTATGTCTTAGGGGGAGCCTCGCAAACTCTCTTAGACTTTGCTATTTAAATTTAATTAGTTTTTGTCATCATCAAAAAGGGGGAGATTGTTGGAACCAAAGTGGTTCTGGTTTATTTAATCTCTAGGTTTTGATGTTAACAAAATGATTAAATTTGCTTGGCAAAGTGTTAGTTGAGATCTAACAAGTGAGTTCAGTTTATGCAGGAATATCCAAAATAATATAAGGTATACAACGCTTGGACTCTTGCAAAGAATTACCCGTCCAAAGGTTATTTAAACTATTTATATTTTAATCGTTAAATAGATGGCTAACTAAAATTCAGTAGACATCCATAGTAGCCACGTCAGCAGACAAGTGCTCTCCTTGAAACTCAAGTATACATCCATAGTGCCACGTCATTGGATGGAGTTTCTTTAAGGACTTAGCAAGTCCAAAGACTTGTGTGGACGAGCGCTTATAACACACCAGTGGACGATCAGAATAAAATCTTGTGTAGACGCGTTCTTAAACTGAGTGCCTGAAGACAGTTCTATATGTTCTATATCTTTACTACATTGAATATGATTCAATGCAATCTGGTCCACGATGTATTTATTTCAAATGATTGATATTTATTTCAAATGAATATTTGTTCTTCCCATTTGTTGTTAATGTCTTGTTTCCTTTGAAAAAATTTATAGTACTATCAAGGAAATACAAAAAGCAAATAGTACAATTGAAATTGCAAAACGATCTGTACGATGACATCTTTATTGCTGGACAAAAGCTGGGTTATACATAAAAGATGAAAGAAAGTTTTTAAGGTACAATTGATCAGAACAATGAGCCTCTATTTTGTGATAACCATGGATGCTTTTCAACACGACCAAAATCAAGCTATCAGTCTCAACGAATATCATGCATTTAATGCTATCTCTATAACGGGACTATTCAAATAACCGTTGAAGATTTACAAGAGAAGTTGAAGACCACTATATTTAGAAGGTCTCAAGCACTGAAGAATAACTTTTGCCATTTGAACAATTACAAGATATTCAAAGCACATATTCTCGTTGTGATAAGCCTCTGGCTCATCTAGTTTTATAACTAGAAAAACCCTGGTTTTGTGCTAATTATATCTCGTTTTCGTCCAAATTGGATTTAATTGTCCTCAAGCAACACTTTGAGTCTCTTAAATAGTTTTTAGGATATTTTAGCTAATTTTGAGTCAAATAAAACATTTACTGCTATCTTATAATTTCAGGCTAAAAAGGGAAGGAAGAGCAAAGAGAAGGACAATAAAACAGAAGCCATCACGCCCTGGCCGTGACAATGATCACGGCCGTGATCAGCATAATGGGAAGATCAGAAGTCATCACGGCCCAGCCATGATATCCATCACGGGCGTGATGAGAAGGACCCTGAAGAACAGAGAGCATCACGGCTTAGCCGTGATGGAGGTCACGGACGTGACAGGCCAATTCCTATGGACAGAATTGATCACGGCCTGCCCGTGATGAGCATCATGGCCGTGACAGACCAGAATTTGAATACGCGCCCTTGGCAGAACCCGTCACGGCCGTGACGCGCACTTTTTAGGTCCAGACTCCTCTCATCTATAAATAGAGCATCAGACTTTTGCAAAAGGGGGATCTGCACTTGGAGGCTGACGGCTGGGGGTGGTTCTAACCCTAAAAAGGGAGGTTTTCCCTGCTCTGGGACTGGAAGAAGATTGGAGGATTCTTCTATGGAGTTTTCTTCATCCCTTCTCTCTTTCTCTTTTGTATTTTCCTTATTCATGAGTAGTTAAATCCCCTTGTTGTTGGGGTTAGATGATTGCTTTTCTGAACTTAGTTGTATTTTGATTTGGTTGTTCTAATGCAAGTCCATATTTCTTTATGAGTATGAGATTCTATGCTTAATGATTTTCTTGGCTTGATCACCTATGGAATGGTATGTTGCTTTGATAGACAATTGACATATTGATGTTAAGGCATGATCATGAATCAAATGCCAAGTAGTTCATGAATCTAGACATAGGTCTTGGGGTGCTTGCAATCTTATAAGTCTTGACTCTTCATGCAAATTCTCAGATTAATCCACCTAAGACATTAGGGTTTAATTCGGGGTTTTAGGCTCATTCCACCTAAGACATTAGGGTTTGAGTATTTAAAAATGCTTGATTGTCATAATTGAATTAGGACTTGTGTTAGTAACCATTTCATTGCAATTAAGGGAGGATTAGTATAGTCTAACCCTGACAATCTTAACCACATTTATGTTGCCTCCCAAGTGTTTGATAAAATACCCAAAAGACAAAAAATATTTTATTGCTTTGTTGTTTTATGTTTTGATCTCTCTTCATGCCATAGTTTAGTCTAGATAGTTGTTAGACTTGTGAATTGGTAATTGGCAACTGATCCCTGAGGACGATATCCGGTCTTACCACCGTATTAATTGTACGACTAGGTACACTTGCCTATAGAAAAATACGTGTCACATTGTAAAAAAAAGTCTGTAATTCTTAAGGTTGAATATTTGTAAAAATATTCAGTAGATCTTAAACCTTCATACCCTCATATATAGTGAGTCGGAAAGATCTTAGAAAAATCTCTGTGATTGAGTTGGAGTCTGAAGAGACTTGGCAAGTGATGAGTGTGATTCCACCTCATCTTTGTCCATCATTTTGCATGCATTTTCATGTAGTTTAGGCATATTTTTATTAGATTTTAGGTTAATTTTCCTTTGGAACGGGTAAGGCGGTTTTCGTGTGTTGTTTCGCAGATATCAAGGGTAAATTGCTCAAGATCAACCATGATGAAGTTTGGATGAAGATGGAGCTTTAAAACTGAAGAAAATGAGCCAAACAGAGCCTATCACGGCCTAGCCGTGATGCTCATCACGGCCATGATCGAGCAAAACTGAAAAAGAAGAAAGGATGAAGTCAGAGTCTGTCACGGCCTGGCCGTGATAACCATCACGGCCGTGACCCAAAACCACCACAAGTCAGAGCACATCACGGCATAGCCGTGATATTCTTCACGGGCCATAAAGCTGAGGACTCGCGTCGCGAGTCATATCTCGCGTCGCGAGAATTTGAATTTTGCAAAGCAGCCAGAGGCAGAGACCGTCACGGCCTGGCCGTGATGGCCATCACGGCCGTGACGCGCTTTACTTGGACCTGAAGAAACCGAAATAGATCAGATTTTGAGTTGGTTTGGGACTCTAACTTCCCCATTTCTATAAATATGGACCAGGGCATCAGACCTTTGGGGCTACTACTCTAGGCATAGATTTAGGATCTCTTTCTTCTTCTCCTTCTTCTCTTAGTTATTTTCATGTTATTTGTAATCATGCCTGTCATCTCCATGGCAAGACGTGAGTAGTAGCATAGTTTCTAGGGATTAGGGCTCTGCCCAAGTTTGTTTATGATGTAAATTTGATGTAAACTCTTTGTTAATTACGATTTACTTTAGATCTGATTTCTAGTGTTTAATCAATCGTAAAATCGGCGACCGCTTATTTGCGTGACGTAGGCGTTCTAAGGAGGAACCTAGCGGTGAACTTAGGATTTCTAGTGTGTTTCACACGTAAAGTTCGGCGCACGCTTATCGTCGAGACGTAGATATTCTAAGGAGGAACCTAGCGGTGAACTTAGGTTATTTGCATGACGTAGACATTCTAGGGAGGAACCTAGCGGTGAACCTAGGTGTCGGATCTATAGAGTCAGACTTGGGACTGAAATCACGAGAGTTAGAAGCCGTCCCTCGAGGATCAACGAGTTGTCACGAAACGCAAAGGGTTCAATATGGGATCGACTACCACGAGAGTAGGGGTCGGGTCAATTGGGCACGGCTTTTGTAACCCGAGAGGGAGCTTAAGCTATCAGAGGATAAACTCGCCTTCAAGGCAATTTCGCTAATTAACAAGGGTAATCAACTTCATAACGTAAACGATCTTGTGGTAACCTAAATCCCTAGGAACCCATTTAGATCTGAAAAATCAAAAAGATTTGTTTTCTGTTTTGTTTGATTCTGTTTTATCTCTTAAATTCAAATTCAAAAACCATTTCAAAAATATAAACAGTCCAGATCTAATCGATTTGATAATTAGTTGCGATTCGAGAACACAGTCTCTGTGGGATCGATATCTTTTATTACTTGGCGACGATCCGGTACACTTGCCGGAATCGCACGTGCATTCGCATGCTATCAAGTTTTTGGCGCCGTTGCCGGGGACTGTGCCATTTCGAATTTCAATTCAAATTTTGAATTGATTTTTCTGGACCTTTTCTTTTTGTTTGATTTTTATTTCTGAAATATAAAAAAAAAAAATTCTTTTCCTTCTATTGTATCCATCTCTCTTGTGTTATATGCAAAGATCTCTAAGTCTTGGGAGCCTTAGTGAGATTGATCCGGAGATCGAGAGGACCTTCCACAGACGTAGAAGACTACAAAGAGAGGGAGAAAGGTTGAGTCCCGTTCCACTCATGGCGAATCAACCGGATACAAAACCTTTGAAGGATTACGCAGCCCCAAATGCGAGAGGCTTGCGAACTAGGATTGCAAGGCCAGAGATTGAGGCGGAAAACTATACCATACCACCTATGCTAATCAACATGATTAGGCAACATCAATTCGGAGGATTGCCTTCGGAGGACCCGACCGATCACATAGAGACATTTTTAGAGTTCACCGATGCAATCCGGATTCATGGAGCCTCAGTCGATGTTGTGCGTTTGAGACTGTTCCCCTCATCTCTCATTGGAAAGGCGAAGGCCTGGCTTAAGCAAATCCCCGCTAACACTTTGACTACTTGGGACCAATTGGAGCAGGCGTTCTTGGAGAAATTCTTCCCTCCATCCAAGACGGCCTACATAAGGACCCAGATCACCGGCTTCTTCCAGAAAGACGGAGAATCATTATCGGAAGCTTGGGATCGATACAAGGGACTGCTGGAGTCGTGCCCACATCACGGACTCGAGAGGTGGTTAATAGTGCATACCTTCTATAACGGATTGGACTACTCTTCGAAGGTGTCACTAGATTCTGCAGCCGGTGGAGCGTTTATGAATAGGCCTCTCACTGAGGCATTCAACATCATCGAGGATGTCGCCACCAACTACCACCAATGGGGATCCGAAAGAGGTAATAACCCGAACAAGATTTCGGGGGGTAAGTTTGAGGTAAATAGCACAGATCTTATTATGTCAAAGATAGACTCACTTAATAAACGTTTTGATCGGCTTGAAAGAGCTAATGTGAGTGCATTAGGTGCTACTAACCTTGTTTGTGAGATTTGTGGAATGCGGGGACATGACATGATGGGATGCCCACATGGATCCGGGCGCCGGGTGAGCAAGTGAACTCTTGTAACAACTACTATGATACGAACCCGAAGCTGCCCAACTATGCTCCCCCAAATCCCTACAACCAAAGAAGAAACAACCCTTACCTCTCTTACGGCAACTACAAGAACACGCTCAACCATGAGTTCCAAGAGGGTCAAGGTAATAAGAAAGTAGCACCGGTGTACCCTAAGGTACAAAGATCTAAACTCGAGACTTTATTTGAAAGTTTTGTCGAAACTCAGACAAAACAGAATGAGGAGTTTAGACAACAAGGAAGGGCAGTGAGTGAGGCAATAAAGGATCTAGCATCTAAGGTAGACAACTTAGCAACTCATAACAAGATGCTAGATACCCAGATTGCCCAACAAGCCAGTACGTACTCGAGACCTAAGGGTGCATTCCCGGGGCAACCCGAAGCAAATCCCAATGAGCATTGCAATGTCATACACTTGAGGGATGATAAGCTTGGGGTGGGGGTAGCTGAAATGGAGGTGGAACCGGAGGAAGACATGAGCGAAAAAGAAGAACCAGAAGCAGAAATACGTCCCTCCACCACCGTACCAACCCCCGATACCTTTCCCACAAAGGTTGGTTAGGAAAAAGCAAGTAGATGTAGAGACTAAAATGCCTACTAAACTGAATGACCCAGGTAGTTTCTCAATCGCTTGCTCAATTGAACAAGTGCAAATAGACCAAGCCTTGTGTGACTTAGGGGCTAGCACGAGCTTGATGTCCCTCACTATCATGGAAAGGTTGGGAAGCAAAGAGTTGAGACCATTCAAATTCCCCTTACAAATTGCGGATGGCTCAACTAGGACTCCTCTAGGCATACTAGAGAATGTTCCTGTAAAGGTAGGGAAAATTCTCATCCCTACCGACTTCCTGGTATTGGACATGAAAGGGAATTCCAAATTCCCCATCATTTTAGGAAGGCCATTCTTGGCAACCGCTGGAGCATTAATAGATGTAAGGAATGGCAAACTCTCTCTAAATGTAGAGGAAGGTAGGGTAAATTTTCAGTTGATTAACTCTTGTAACAACCCTCCTTTTGAGAGCCATGTGTGCGGAAATTGATGTAAAGACTCCAGCGGTAGAGAAAGAACTTAGCATGGAAGCAACCCCAAAGATTTGCAGGGCTAATGATGCACCCAGCAGATGGTGAAGTTGGAGTTGCTGTCCATGCGGAAACAAAACTTCCGCCGGAAGAAGAAAGGAAGGCTAGGAAGCTCCGAGAGAAAAGAGCAAAGCGGAAGCGTTCGGGCCGTATGAGCAGAAACGGCTATTTGAAGGAGCTCCCTGGAAAAGAAGTGTTCTTGCACTTCTACGCCCAGCCAACCCGGTTGGTGAAGGAAGTTTGGTCAAGCTTAAGACCATAAATAAGCGCTTCTTGGGAGGCAACCCAAGTTTTCTTTCCCTTTTTCCTTTTGTTTTTGATTTAACCTCTTGAATAATTTGAGAAGATCAAGAGGCAAAAATATCATTAATAGGTTTGTCTAGTGTTTTCAGGTTGAGAAAGAGAAGAAGAGCAATAAAAAGATAAAGTCGAGAGGCCATCACGCCCGGGCGTGACAGTGGTCACGGCCGTGATGAACTAAACAAGAGCACGAAAAGGATCACGGCCTGGCGTGACAACCATCACGGGCGTGATGAGTAGGATGCCAAAGCCAGGAGAGCATCACGGCCTGCCGTGATGTAGATCACGGCCGTGACAGGGCAACTCCCGAGGACCGAGAAACGATCACGGCCAAGCCGTGATGAGCCTCACGGCCGTGATAAAATTTCTACCCAAATTTTGACTGGAATGTGAAGCCAACACCCGCTACCGACTCGGTAAGTTGTTCCAATTTTTCTCCTCTCTCCGACTTGATTATTTACATTGGAGACAATGTAAGTAATCAAGCTTGGGGTAGGGGTATTTATTTTTGCATTTGCATTGTTGCATTCATATTGCATTCACATAGGCATATATTGGTATGATCACATTCTCTAGATTTCCCCTCACTTAGAACATGCATCCGATTGTGAGAACTTGGAGCCAAATGAATTGAGATAGTGAATTTTGAACCCAATTTTTCATTATTCTTGTGATATGGCTAAAAATGAAATTTCTTGAGATAGTCATTTGATAGTTGATAATTAGCATGTGGTTCCTTAGACTTGTGTACCTCACTGATTTTTGAACTACTAAATGTAAGATTTTGAGCCAAAAGGGGTATTCACTAAATCTACCCCATTTCTTGTGCAAGAGTGATTTAATTCCTCATGGACTGTATTTTCTAGAACTTGACTTGAAACCATTTCAAAACTTAAAAATTTCTGAAAACATTTTTGGAAATGATTGAGGCACTAGGTATTTTTCTGGCCTCCCGAGCTTTGAATGATAAATGCTACCCCTTAGTTGCCCAATTTTGAGCCTAAAGAAAAAAATACTTTTCTTGGTACCATGAATTAATTTGATAAATAATGCTTGGTATGACACCTTTTAAAGTATTACAAAAAGGGTAATTGGTAGTTGGAAAAAGAATGGGATGAAAATATTTCTCTTGAGCTATAAATCTCCCCTTCTCCAAACAAATAAAAAATGAAATGAACAGAAAAAAATGGAGAAGGGGATGACAAAGAAAGTGAGAAAAAAAAAAGAAAAAAAAAAGAAAAAAAGAAGAAAGGTGGAAAAAGTAAATCAAAGCCCTTAAAAGGTATTTTAGAAGGTGTCATACTTTTTAATGTTTGATAATCTATCTAGCCTTCTTGAAAATTCCCTTTCTTTGATTTTCCCACCTAACAATAAATCCCATGGCCACATTACAACCAAAGGAAAAGACCTCTTGATTCTTAAGTGTTTTCTTAAATAAAGTAGAGATTTGGTTAATAGTCAAGCCTATGGTAAAATACTTTACTTGAGGAAATGGAGTGAATTGTCATAAACCCTAAAACACTTGAGTGAGGTGAGATGAGTGCCCAAATCAGTGAGAACATGAACTTGAAGAACCTAAGCTTCTAATTGGACTTGAACTTGATTATCTCTTGAATGCTTATTAAAAATGCCTATTACTTGGATTAGCTTCTAGGGTTTTTGGTTCACTATCCATGCTTTGAATGATTTATATCTTATGGCTCGAGTAATTGCTTGAGGACAAGCAAAGTTTTAAGCTTGGGGTGATTTGATGAGTGTGATTCCACCTCATCTGTGTCCATCATTTTGCATGCATTTTCATGTAGTTTAGGCATATTTTTATTAGATTTTAGGTTAATTTTCCTTTGGAACGGGTAAGGCGGTTTTTCGTGTGTTGTTTCGCAGATATCAAGTGTAAATTGCTCAAGATCAACCATTATGAAGTTTGGATGAAGATGGAGCTTTAAAACTGAAGAAAATGAGCCAAACAGAGCCTATCACGGCCTAGCCGTGATGCTCATCACGGCCATGATCGAGCAAAACTGAAAAAGAAGAAAGGTGAAGTCGAGTCATCACGGCCGGCCGTGATAACCATCACGGCCGTGACCCAAAACCACCACAAGTCGAGAGCACATCACGGCATAGCCGTGATATTCTTCACGGGGCCATAAAGTCGAGGACTCGCGTCGCGAGTCATATCTCGCGTCGCGAGAATTTGAATTTTGCAAAGCAGCCGAGAGGCGAGACCGTCACGGCCTGGCCGTGATGGCCATCACGGCCGTGACGCGCTTTACTTGGACCTGAAGAAACCGAAATAGATCAGATTTTGAGTTGGTTTGGGACTCTAACTTCCCCATTTCTATAAATATGGACCAGGGCATCAGACCTTTGGGGCTACTACTCTAGGCATAGATTTAGGATCTCTTTCTTCTTCTCCTTCTTCTCTTAGTTATTTTCATGTTATTTGTAATCATGCCTGTCATCTCCATGGCAAGGCGTGAGTAGTAGCATAGTTTCTAGGGATTAGGGCTCTGCCCAAGTTTGTTTATGATGTAAATTTGATGTAAACTCTTTGTTAATTACGATTTACTTTAGATCTGATTTCTAGTGTTTAATCAATCGTAAAATCGGCGACCGCTTATTTGCGTGACGTGGCGTTCTAAGGAGGAACCTAGCGGTGAACTTAGGATTTCTAGTGTGTTTCACACGTAAAGTTCGGCCGCTTATCGGCGAGACGTAGATATTCTAAGGAGGAACCTAGCGGTGAACTTAGGTTATTTGCATGACTTAGACATTCTAGGGAGGAACCTAGCGGTGAACCTAGGTGTCGGATCTATAGAGTCGAGACTTGGGACTGAAATCACGAGAGTTAGAAGCCGTCCTCGAGGATCAACGAGTTGTCACGAAACGCAAAGGGTTCAATATGGGATCGACTACCACGAGTAGGGGTCGGGTCAATTGGGCACGGCTTTTGTAACCCGAGAGGAGCTTAAGCTATCAGAGGATAAACTCGCCTTCAAGGCAATTTCGCTAATTAACAAGGGTAATCAACTTCATAACGTAAACGATCTTGTGGTAACCTAAATCCCTAGGAACCCATTTAGATCTGAAAAATCAAAAAGATTTGTTTTCTGTTTTGTTTGATTCTGTTTTATCTCTTAAATTCAAATTCAAAAACCATTTCAAAAATATAAAAATCTTTTTAAACAGTCCAGATCTAATCGATTTGATAATTAGTTGCGATTCGAGAACACAGTCTCTGTGGGATCGATATCTTTTATTACTTGGCGACGATCCGGTACACTTGCCGGAATCGCACGTGCATTCGCACGCTATCAGCAAGAAAGCAATACTTGTAGACTGGAGAGGTGAAGAATACTTGTTGTCTAACTATTCGGAAATAGTGGAGAAAATCCTTCAAGTAGAAGGGACTGGACGTAGCTCTTGGTTGGAAGAGAGTGAACCATGATAAAATACCTGAGTGAATTTTCTATCCATTATCTTTTACAGTTTTATTTATTTATACTAACTATGGGATTTGATTTTGGTTTTGTTAATCTTGTAAAAAGGATTTCTTGTATGCTTAAACTTTTTATCTTCTGCTTGTGAAAAGGTTTCTCAAAAAGGGTTTTTGCGAAAATAATTAACAAACACAATTTAACCCCCTTCTTTTGTTTGCCCGTGCCAACTTCACCCTTGCCCACACATGCAAACAATTATACCATGGAAATGGTTCGAAATCGTGTTACTGCTCACCTCTTGAAGACCTCCAAAAAACTATGCTTCTTATGAAACCCTCCTTCTAGATTTTCCTTCACTTGCTCTAGAAACCTCTGGAGCTCTAACCCCTTTCTCCTTCAAGAATGCTCTCTTCGAGCTCTGAGATTCACCACGACAGTTTGCCTATGAGTTTTGGTGAAAATAGGGTTTCTAAAATGCACCAAATAGTGTTAAAACACCTTATATATGAGTCCCTTTTAGTGTTTCCTCGCGTAAAAGTGCGTTAAAATCCGTTCAGAAGACAAGCATAACTGTGCTCAAGCTCGAATTTCGTATTTACTATCCAGAGCCAACGCTGAGCACCGGTTCACAGTGCTAAGCGCCAGCCTCAGGAATTTCCGACGCTGCTTCGTGCTTAAATGCGTTTTCTGTCAAGATCCGTGTTCCTTTTGTCAAGCACGACCGTGCTCTATCTGAGCATGGTGCTCATTATCCAGCTCAATTGTTATCATTTTTAAATCCTTTTTAAGCCTTTTAACAGCTAAAAACTGTATTACACCCTTTAATGGCTTAGCAACTTCAAATAATTAACTATATAGAACTATTTACCTTCTCTATTTTTAATTTTAGGATGTTACACGTGCGGGAAAACGGAACTGGTAAGAAACTGAGATCAACGCCAAATAAAGGGTTTCAAAAACTGAGATTTTTTGGATTTGAAGGAGCCACTGTGTCATCGTCGATCTGGGGTTGAAATATGAGGTTTATAAGGAATATGAGAAACCAACTGTGAAATGGGTGGAGGGAAGGTAGCGCTCGCCGGTTGGTGCGTGGCGAACAGGAACCACCGTCCACCGTCATTGGGACTGAGATGGAAAGTGATCGAGGGGCAATGAGGGAAGGATCGAGAGTGAGAGAGAGATGGGGAAATAAGGAACTGAAAAAGAAAACTATAGTGTGGGTAAGTGTATGACAATATCATGTGAGCGACATAAGAAGGTCGTTCACAGTGAGCGACATAAGAAGGTCGATCACCATAAAATTCGCCATAAAATGCAATTTCAATACACTGTCTGACAATTTACACCAGGAAATCATCAAAAGAGGAAAAATGGTAATAAATGTAAATAATTCCAGATTTTTTTTTGTTGATGGGATGAGTTTTGCTCGTGGGACATTGATCAATGGATCTTAAACAATCTTACTATGGACCTAGGGAGAGTTAAGAATCGCTCATGGAGTCTTTGGTTTGCTATTGGTCTCGAAACCTTCTTGTACTGACCGAGAATATAAGGCCGGGTAGACCGAGCTTACCCCTGTAAATGGGATTAGGCCCAAATTCCTCCAAAGCCGAGGACTTTCTAATACACTTGCTAGCCGAGGACAAATACTCGGACATACCCCATTCTAGACCGCGGATGAAGACATCTCGGTCCCGTGCAATCCAGGAAAAACTGACTTGGTCAAACATCTTACCCAATTATTCAAATATCTCTCCGTATAACTCGGAGTCTTATCCTTATCTCTCTGTATAACACGAAGCCTTATCTTTATCTAGTTATGATAACAACATAACCTTATCAGATAGATACAATCACGATCACAGTCCAACTAAAACTGTTATACCTAAAAAATCTCTATAAATAGGGGATCAACCCCCTCACTTAGAACTACGTTGCTTTGATTCCCGATTGGGACACGTAGGAGCAGAATATCAATTCTGTCAAGCTATTCCAAAAACACTCCCACAGAGTTCCTCCTGACGAGTATCACTCGCCAGGAGAAAAACTGCCGGATTCATTAATATGGAGGAAATAGAAGAGTCTAAGAAGAGATAAAGAACCGATGATTCTGATAGACGAGAAGGGAAAGAGAAGAGGAGAGCTGGAGGTGACAAGCAGAAATTCAAAAACACATCCGAGCATTTACAGGGGGCCAAAAGTATGAGCACTATACCCCCCTCAACACCAATCGAGCTCGGGTATTTGAGGAAGCCTACAACGTAGAACTTTTACAGCTCCCCAACTGTGGCCACACGCCCCAGAATGTTGATAGACAGAAGCATTGTCGGTACCATCGTAACTACGGGCATACCCCCGAGGAGTGTTGGGTCTTGCGTGACAAGATTGAAGAGTTAGTGCAAGCTGGTCATCTGAATAATTTTGTTCGGAGAAGTCACAACAATGGTGAAGGGCGTGGCAGAGGTAGAAGAAGAGGAGGTGACCAAAGCCCGGGAATGGGCGGCGGTCGGCAAAATAATGAAAGAGGAGAAAATAGGGAAGAGCAGAGTGAAAGGAGGGTGGAGGATAATACTGTCCGAGGTGTAATAAACACTATTTCAGGTGGATTTGCTGGAGGGGGCACAACGAGTTGAGCCCGGAGAAAACACTTGCGGGCTATTCGGGCTGTAAACTCGGTAGTTGGCAAACCCCCGAGAATTTCCCTGCCGATTATTTTCTCCGATGAAGACTTCTTGGGTGTGGATCCTAATCAGGACGACCCAATGGTGATCACTGTGCAATTGGCCAACTTCTCTGTCAAGAGAACTCTCGTCGACCAGGGAAGCTCAGCTGATATCCTATATTATTCAACATTTCAGAAGCTCGGGATCCCGAAAAAATCTATTCAGCCATACGACAGTAAACTCGTCGGTTTTGCTGGAGAGAAGGTGGATACCCGAGGATACATAGACCTCCTAACTACTTTTGGAGATAGCAAAACGTCCAAAACTATTCTGGTCAGGTATGTGTTGGTTAATGCAGTGACATCGTACAATATCCTGATCATAAGACCATCCTTGAACGAGTTGGGAGCCGTGGTCTCTACTCCCCATCTTACTATGAAATTCCCTTCTAACTCGGGAGACATAGTTGCTATCCGGGCTGATCAGAAAATGGCCAGACAGTGCTGTGCCGATAGTTTGCGTGTAAGCAAACTCAAGCCTACACTTGCAGAAACACTAGAAAAAGGGAAAGACGAGTCTGTAAATTCAGTTAGTTCTGTTGAACTAGACCCGAGGATTGACATGCAAGAACAACGGCCACAACCCATTGAGGAGTTGGAAAAGTTCCAGCTTGGATCACAGCCCGATCAATGCACTAAACTAGGAGGTCAACTTGAGCCGATTTTAAAAGTAAAAATAATGGAAGTACTCCGGAGCAACGCCGATTTGTTCGCCTGGGTAACATCAGATATGCCGGGGATTGACCCCAATTTCTTATGTCACAAACTGGCAATCTGTCCCGAAGCAAAACCGATTGCTCAGCGGAAAAGGAGATTGGGTGAGGAAAGAAGAAAAGTGATAGAATAAGAAACAACAAAATTGGTTAAAGCCAACTTTATTCGAGAAATAGAATACACTACTTGGCTGGCCAACGTGGTTCTCGTCAAAAAAGCAAACGGCAAGTGGCGCATGTGCACTGATTATACAGACTTAAACAAAGCTTGTCCAAAGGATTCTTATCCTTTACCGAGTATTGACAGGTTGGTGGATGGTGCTTCTGGGTATAGAATTTTGAGCTTCTTGGATGCATACTCGGGGTACAATCAGATACGAATGTATCCCCCAGACGAGGAAAAAACATCCTTTATAACCGAAGGCTCAAACTATTGTTACCGGGTAATGCCGTTCGGATTAAAAAATGCTGGGGCAACCTATCAAAGGCTCATGGACAAAGTGTTTGAAAAACAGATCGAGAAGAACATGGAGGTTTACGTTGATGATATGATTGTAAAATCCGATGACCACAATAATCATCCGAGGGATTTGGAAGAAATTTTTCAGCAATTGAGGAAGTACAATATGAGACTGAATCCAGAAAAGTGTGTTTTTGGTGTCCAAGGCGGAAAATTCCTTGGTTTTATGTTGACACACCGGGGAATCGAAGCCAATCCGGACAAATGCGGAGCTGTGATTGAGATGCGAAGTCCACAAAATGTTAAATAAGTGCAACGGCTTGCAGGGCGACTAGCATCATTATCTCGGTTTCTCCCCAGATCTGCAGAGAAAGCTCGACCTTTCTTTAAATTATTGAAGAGGCCTCAAACCTTCGCGTGGACTGAGGAATACGAGAAGGCCTTTGTCGACTTTAAGACCTTTCTGTCTTCACTGCCAATATTAACTCGACCTATCCCAGGGAAAGAGTTATATTTATACCTATCAGCCACCAAGTACGCCATCAGTGCGGTTATTGTGCAAGAAGTAGAGAAAACGCAAATGCCGATGTATTTCATCAGCAGAGTCCTTCATGACGCCGAAACCCGGTATCAAGTCATAGAAAAGCTAGTTTTGGCTCTGGTAACTGCAGCTCGGCGATTGCGTCCATATTTCCAGAGTCACCAGGTGATTGTCAAAACTGATCACCCTATTAAGCAAATTCTCAAAAAGCCTGAGTTGGCAGGTCATATGATTGCTTGGTCGGTGGAATTATCTGAGTTCGGCCTCAAGTACGAGTTGAGAGGTCCCATGAAAGCTCAATGTATCTCTGACTTCGTAGCCGAGCTCAACCCGCTGCCACCATCAAGATTTATGGTGGAGTTTATATGTGGATGGATCCTCGAATGTCAAAGGCAGTGGAGCTGGGGTAATACTGTAGGGTCCGGGAGAGCTAATCCTAGAGCAATCATTAAAGTTTGAGTTCAAAACCTCGAACAACCAAGCTGAATACGAAGCCTTGATAGCAGGGTTAATGCTGGCTAGGGAAATGGGAGCAAAAGCTGTTAGATGCCAAAGTGATTCACGGCTGGTCACAGGACAAATCTCTGGAGAATACCAAACAAAAAAACCTCAACTTACCAGGTACTTATGTAAAGTAAATCAGTTAATTTCCAATTTTGAGAAATTTACTATTAAACACATTCCCAGAGAAGAAAATACTCGGGCCGATCTACTGTCAAAATTGGCCAGCACAAAGAAGCCAGGCCAACATAAGACAGTTATTCAGGAAACCATTAATGAACCGAGTATTACACTTGGAGAGGTGATGGCTAATGAACCAGCTGACCGAGAATGGATGACACCCATATGGGAATATTTATCCTCAGATACTCTACCCCCAGATCATGCCGAGGCCAGAAAAATCAGGCTCAGAGCAAGTCATTTTGCTATTATTTCCGGAGAGTTGTATAAAAGGGGATTCTCGGTACCGATGTTAAAGTGTCTGACCAAAGCCCAGTCAAAATATGTAATGGAAGAGGTTCACAAAGGAATCTGTGGTTTTCACTACGCGGGTAGATCGATGGCCTCTAAGGTAGTCCTAGCAGGATACTATTGGCCTACCATCCGAGCAGATTGCCTCGAGTGGACGAAACAATGTGATGAATGTCAAGGATTTGCCAATGTAAGTCATACCCCGCCTGAAGAACTTCACACATTGAACTCGCCTTGGCCCTTTGCTATGTGGGGGATGGATATACTCGGACCATTCCCCATAGCCAAAGGTCAAGTCAAATTTCTTTTGGTAGCGGTAGACTACTTTACAAAATGGATTGAAGCAGAACCTTTGGCAAAAATTACTGCCCAGAAGGTACAAAAGTTTGTTTGGAAAAATATCATCTCAGGAGCACGAAATTCCCTTCGCAATTGTCACCGATAATGGAAGGCGGTTCTGAATAAATCATTGCGAGAATTCTATGTCAATATCGGTATTAAACATCATGTCACATCGATGGAACATCCCCAGACCAATGGACAAGCCGAGGTAGCCAACAAAGTCATTCTCGGAGAGCTGAAGAAAAGAGTGGGAAAGGCTAAAGGAGCTTGGGCAGAAGAATTGCCGAGTATTCTTTGGGCCTACCACTGCACGCCACAATCCACTACTCAAGAAACACCCTTCAGGCTGACATACGGAACAGATGCCATGATCCCAGTTGAGGTTGGTGAGCCGTCTTTTCGACGAATCCAACATGAGCAGAATGAGAATGAAAGCAACTTAAGGGTCGAACTTGACTTGGTGGAGGAGATCAGAGAGGAGGCTAAAATCATAGAGGAGGCCTGCAAACGAAGAGCTGCTCGGAGGTATAATTCAAAGCTAAAACAAAGAAGTTTCGTGCACGGGGACTTGGTGCTAAGAATGCAAGGAGAAGCAAGAAGAGATCATACGGAAGGCAAGCTAGCAGCGAATTGGGGAGGACCATTCCGAGTAGTAGAAGGCTTGGGAAACGGAGCATACAGATTAGAAGAATTGTCAGGGAGACCTATCCCGAGAACTTGGAACGCTTCCCATTTGAAATTTTATTACAGTTGATGTATATAGTCTGGTGATGTACTCTTTTTCCTACCTCGGTATTTTTTCCCAAAAAAGGGTTTTGATCGAGAAGATTTTAACGAGGCACACCGCAGACTTTTTTATCCAATAAAGAATTTATTATGAACATTGGTCCATTTTCTTATTTTGCCGATGTATTTACTATTATTTTGCGAATATTTAAATTGTTAAGGCCAAGTTTGAGCCTAAAGGCCGAGTTCGAGCCATTTAAATTGTTAAGGCCAAGTTTGAACCTAAAGGCCGAGTTCGAGCCATTTAAATTGTTAAGGCCAAGTTTGAGCCTAAAGGCCGAGTTCGAGCCATTTAAATTGTTAAGGTCGAGTTCGAGCCTAAAGGCCGAGTTCGAACCATTTAAATTATTAAGGCCGAGTTCGAGCCATTTAAATTGTTAAGGCCAAGTTTGAGCCTAAAGGCCGAGTTCGAGCCTTGAAATTGTTAAGAGAAATCAAATACGAGCATTAATTAAGGAGAGAACAAAGTTTGAATCCAAAGGCCAAATATGAGCCATGAAATTATTAAGAGAACCGAGTACAATGCTGAAATTGAAAATAAGGCCGAGTTCGAGCCTTAAAAGTTACAAATCTGAAATAGAAAGTAAGGCTGAGCCGACCTCAAAATCCTCGGAACTGGAGCAAGACCGGTTGGCCAGTAGTCCCCCCACTCGGACGCCACGACTTTCCTTCGGTGGGGGAAGTAATCACTTCCCCCTGAGAAAGCTGGACGATGAGGCACTCGGCCTGCTTCGGGAGGAGATGGTTACTACCCCTTTCTCCACTCCCGAAAACTGCTATTCTCCCTGCTAACATCCTTTTTAAAAAGGGATTACATCACAAAAGAGATTCTGGATCCCATCTCCCAATTACACCCTTTTTGGCAGCTTTAAAGCTCGAAAAAGGATGTTAACTGGGAGAGAGGAACGTAAACCCCTAGCAATATTATGAAAAGAATTACTCGGTTAAAAAGGGGACGAACTTTGCTGGACGAAGAGATGAAGAATAAAGAAGTGAAGCAAACAAACAGTCCTATTTATAAGGGGGGAGAGGCGTTGGAAAAGGGAAATATGCGCTGGGAAAAGGTTTATTGAAAAAATAAATCTCGAACTCAGCAAAAAGCAGTAATTGCATGAACCCACTGGGATTTCCAAGGCACATAACGTGTGAACACATATATAAAACGTGAATCATGCATTTCACATTTGACAACAACTATTCGTTTCAGATATGAATAACGAAATATCTCGGCCTTAGTCGAAGTCTCATTCAAACAGCCGAGCACGCAATACAAACAACGTCGGAATCTAGAAATACTCCGGTCCCACTCAAAGTATTCGAAGAATATCTCGGCCGAACAAATGCTATAAAAGTAAGAGGAAGTCATCAAAATGCTGGAAGAGCTTTTCATTAGATTAACAAGGATTACAAGGGGAAAACCCATTACAAGGGTATGAAAAACAAAAATACAGTTACTCGTCCCTATGGCTATCTTCAGCGTCGATGTGATCCTCGGGAGAATCTTCCCCCCCTTCCACCTCTTCCTCCTCTTCGGGAATAATGGGAACAAGTTCCCCATTTTTCACCTCTTTGTTTACATCGGCACCCGAGATATCAATCCCCGGAGCGAGAATTTGCACCTGAGCGATGGCCTTTGCGAAACCTGCCCGATGCTCCTCAAGGATGCAATCGGTGGCCTCTTTCAAATCTTCCTGAATCTCCAGCTTGGCCTTAGTCTCAGCAGTCAAGTCGGCTTTAAGTTGTTCAATTACAACTCGAGCCTCCTTGAGCTCCTCTTCGGCACGAGCTTTATCCTCCCCAGCTAATTTTACTTGAGAGTTCAACTCGAAATTCTGACCATTAAGCTTGGCAATGGTAGTACTCAGGAGATTATTGGCTTGGGCCAGCTCATCGCGCTCCGCGGAAATCCGGGTGAAATCCTCCTTCAGCTTCTCAATCGAAGCAAACTCAGTCTCCAAGTGCTGGGACTTTCTCTCAGTCTCCGTCAATTCTTGGCTACAAAAACGGGCCAGAGCAGCAGCTCGGATACAGTAGACTGAGAGGGCCTCCATACTAGACTGAGCCCCATGCTGCTTAATCAAGCGGAGATCGGCATCCTTCAGGAAATTCGAGTCAAAGGAAGGGAAAGGGTTGAAGTCATCGCCCCAGAGAGATGAGGTTCCTGCCTTCAAAGAAGTGTTATACCACTTCAAGTCGGCAGTAGGAGGAAGTTGCTCCTCTCGCTCCTTAGCACCCGTCTCGTGTGTGGTAAGACGTTTTGGACTCGGGCGAGGAGGGGAAGAATCTTCGGCATCAATTGCCATCTCCACCCTTTTTCTTTTTGGAGGGGCAGACGAGGAAGCCCCCTTAGCAGCTGTCGAAGAAATTCTTTTCTTTTTCTGCTTCTCGGTCGCTGAGGGACCCTCCTTCGAGGCGGATTTCAAAAGCTTTGAGAAGTCGAATTTCCCAATGATAACTGCCGAAAAGGAAAGCTGTTAGTACAGGAACACATACAAAAAAGATTTAAAAACTAAAAAGCCGAACACTTACTTTTAAAATCGGCTCTCAGAGTGGATGAAAATGGGAGTTTCAGAAGACGTCCACAATGGAAAGGCCGAGGAAGTTTTTCTAAGATATCTATATCCCGTTTATCCTCGACGGGAAGGGATTCGTATTCAAAACCAACAAATTTGGTAGGGGATGATTGCCAGTACAAAGGAAACCTGGCACATCCGTCTTCATCAAAAAAGAAGGAAAGGTGAGAGCCCGAGGGGCGAACTCGGAAGAAGCCGACTTTGAAGTTTTTATACGATGATGTGTATAAACTGATCAACCCTCTTCGGTTCAGCCCATTGAGGGAAATCCACCCAGTTTTCTCACCAAATCTTGTTTGGTAAAAGTACAGAAATTTGGGAGTAGTGGGCTCCATCCCGATGTATTTACACAGAATTTGAAAGGCTTTTAAAGAAGCCCAACTGTTGGGATGAAGCTGAGTAGGTGCGACATTCATGGTTCTCAGAACGTCACACTCAAACTCAGTAAAAGGAAGAGACACACGCAGCTGAGAAAAAAATGTTTTATACATATATGTAAAAGGAGGCTCAGAAGGATGAGCCCTGAGGAAAACATACTCGGTACCCGAGCAAGTAGAACAGATAAACTCGGACTCGTCTCCAGATGCCGAGATAGTAATCTGGGATCGAAGACGAGCAATTGAATCTGAAGATTGATAGCTAAAAAAATAAACCCCAACTTCGCCCTTAACCCAAGTGTACCCAGGGAGGGTAATATCGGGAATAGGGTCTTTTGGAACCCTTTGGCGTCGTTTGCGCGCGGTGGGTTTGGAAATTTGGGGGGAGGGAGAACCAGACCTAGAAGAACCAGACCCAGAAGAAGACGACCCGGAGGAGGACGGCCTTACCTGACCGACGTTTAGTTCCCGTGAAGGAACAGAAGAAGTGGAAGGAGAACCCCCAATGGGGGAAACCTCGCGTTCCACCAGAGGTGAAGTGTTCGACTCAGTGGACTCGGATGAACTCATGACCGGAACCCAGAAATAAACTTAGAAATACGAAAGAAGGAAGAAGGCTGGGCGTACCTGGAGAGCGAAAGGTAGAAAAACGATTGCAGAAAACTTGAAGGACAGAGACGAAGAGCGAAGGAAGGTAGTGGGTAAGGGAGAATAAGGTGGAATTAGAGGAGATATTTATAGCTGCTATGGTTGATGATGAAATACGATCAACGGTCCGCGTTCCTTTAAATAAAAAAGGAAAAGGGGCGCGACTTTTAATTTTCTCCCTCATTAAATGAGCGCGGAACTCTAGGGTTACTCACCTATAACGTGCAGCAAAAGAATGAAGGGGAATGATTGCCTTCTCTGACAGGAGGAAAATTCAGTTGAAATGACGGTTTGAAATGACGGTTTGAAACACGGAAGGAAGAAAGTCCACGAGGCCGAAGTATAAGATCGGTTTGATACTTGTCAGCTCTTTCGCTTATTTAAGCTCGGAGCTCGGGGGGCTTGTGTACTGACCGAGAATATAAGGCCGGGTAGACCGAGTTTACCCCTGTAAATGGGCTTAGGCCCAAACTCCTCCAAAGCCGAGGACTTGCTAATACACTTGCTAGCCGAGGACAAATACTCGGACATACCCCATTCTAGACCGCGGATGAAGACATCTCGGTCCCGTGCAATCCAGGCAAAACTGAATTGGTCAAACATCTTACCCGATTATTCAAATATCTCTCCGTATAACTCGGAGCCTTATCCTTATCTCTCCGTATAACACGGAGCCTTATCTTTATCTAGTTATGATAACAACATAACCTTATCAGATAGATACAATCACGATCACAGTCCAACTAAAATTGTAATACCTAAAAAATCTCTATAAATAGGGGATCAACCTCCTCACTTAGAACTACGTTGCTTTGATTCCCGCTTGGGATATGTAGGAGCATAATATCAATTCTGTCCAGTTATTCCAAAAACACTTCCACAGAGTTCCTCCGGACGAGTATCTCTCACCGAAGATATTTGGACGGAAAACTTCTGGTTTGATAGAAACAAGAAAGTCTTTGGTGATCAGGCTGAGGTTTCCCTCGATATTTTCATGCAAATCCAAGCTAGAGTGAGACACCGAACCCTTGCTTTCGGGATTGGATAGGCCAGGTAATGTTATGCAGCATGGTATTGTGGTCACGCAGGTTTTCTTGGGTCCATCCTAGTATGGACTGGGTTAAAATTAATCCAGATGGCTCAGTGATTCAAGATAGGCAGCAGGCTGCTTGTGGTGGGTTGCGGCGAGACTCGTCTGGTAGTTTCATTGTAGGGTATGCTTGTAACCTAGGAACGTGTACCACTACTCAGACTGAGTTATATGGTATTCTTTATGGTCTTCACGTTGCTAGAGGAAAAGGTCTTCCTAAGGTGCATATTGAGTCCGATTCAAGAACTGCTCTGCTCTCGTCACCATCCTTGTGCTTCCATCGTTAATGACATCCGCATTCTGATGCAAGAGTTTGGCACTGTTATTTGGAGGCATACTTTCAGAGAAGCCAATGTTTGTTTGGGTCGTTTGGCTCCGTCTACCCCAAAAAATAAAAATAAAAAATTCTAGTAGTGAAAATCTCTATTTTATTTTATTTTTATTTTTATGTCACGCTTTTCCTTCTCTTCCTTTCCCAAATCAATCCCTCAACATAACATAAACAACAAACTGTGTGATACTTCAGCACCTGAATTGCATTTCTCTGCAAAACCCGTTGAACACACAACTCCTTCATGTCACAAATCCAACTTAAAAAGCGAACAAATTAAATTCACTTTCAATTTCACCTTCAAATTCAAATTCACATTCACCAAATTGCAGAGACCGAGAGAACCAGATCTCATAGCACCCCCTTCTCTTCCGGTTTGAGAGTGAGGAGAAAGGGGGAGAAGATCGAAGATATCGCGTTTCCTTCAATTCCGCCATTGACGAATCTCTGAAAACTCAAACCAAAATGTCTCGAATCTTCGAATACTTCGTGGTGTGCGGGATCGGACCGGAGATTCGAACCATCGACGGTAACAAAGGCTTCCATGGCACCGGTTGCTTTTACCTTCCTTCTCTTCTCGATCAGTATCCTCCTCTGGATCACACTCTTTACCCTCCTCCACCTCCTCAGCTTCCTACAGTAAGTAGTAACTATTTCTGAACTCGATTTTTTGTGATTTTTGAATAATCATGTGTGTTTTTACATTGCTGAATCTGATTTGGTTTATCGTTGCTTTCAGTGTGTTCTACCGGCTGGCGTTGAGTTCTATTCGTCAGGATTTGGTTCCAATGATCCTTCCTCGTTTCCGCGGAGCTATCCGATCGTTTTGACCGGTATGTGTTTGTGTGCAAGCAATAGACTTATATCTTCACTTTACATTATATGATATACTTGTTGTAATTTTGATTTTCGGCGGAAGTAGCTTAGGAAGTTAGGCATTGGTTTGTTGAAGCTCTTTCTGCTTAGATTGTTTACTTATGTTGTGAACCCGAGGAATGTAGTAATTTTGTACCATTAACATGAGATTAGAGATTGTACATCTATTGCACCATTCTTACACCCGGGACTGTGGTATTAGTTTAGAGGCTCTGTGGAAGAACATGAAGAAGTACTAGTCAGGTGGTTAATTTGATTAGGGAGATTTACAGTGTAAGCATGCATGATACAACAGTCAGCAGTCATAAAGTGTCTTGTTAATTGTTAATAATGGAAAATTTATAGGAGATAAAATTAGTAAGTAAAGTACAACTAGGGAGAGGATAAGTGATTTTCAGTGATAGTTTCTTTCTGTTTCTGCTTCTTTGCTTTGGGATAAAATAGTTTTCTTATATTCTTTTTGGTGCTGAGCTAGTGACTATTTTAGAGGGGTTTCTTTATTCGATATTGAGAGAGATTGGTGTGCTTTGCTCAAATGCTACCTTATCCTGTCTTTCTTAACGGGTGCGTTTGATTTGCCATAAAGTAAGGGACTGCCATAATAAGTAAGGGACTGAACAATACAAAAGTATTTGTGCCACGTTTGATTTGAAAAGTGGTCAAAGGACAGGATAGAAAATGGGACAAGGGACAGGACAACAACAACAACAGCAACCAAGCCTTATCCCACTAGGTGGGGTCGGCTACATGGATCATACGGCCCCATAATGTTCTATCATGAATCATGTTAATAGTTAAATCATTGGCCTCCAAATCTTTCTTAATAGTTTCTCCTATAGTTTTTCTTGGCCTACCTCTGCCTCTAGCTATTGGATTGCCCTCCACTTGGTCCACTCTCCTTACTACAGAATCTAAAGGTCTCCTCCATACATGCCCAAATCACCTAAGTCGAGATTCAACCATTTTTTCTACAATAGGTGCTACCCCAACTCTCTCTCTAATGCTATCATTCATAATCCTATCACGTCTAGTTTTTCCGTTCATCCAGCGCAACATTCTCATCTCTGCTACATTGATTTTACTCTCGTGTTGATTTTTTACCGCCCAACACTCCGTCCCATAAAACATCGCCGGTCTAATAGCTGTACGGTAAAATTTTCCCTTTAGCTTAAGAGGTACCTTTTTATCACACAAAAAACCCGAAGCCTTCCTCCATTTCGACCACCCTGATTGAATCCGATGGTTTACATCTCCCTCAATTTCACCGTCATTTTGTATAATAGACCCAAGATATTTAAACCGTGTGACTTGTGGTATGTTGTGGTCTCCAACTTTCACCTCTAAGCTAGATCTGTGTTTCGCCTTTTGCTAAACTTACATTCCACAAATTTTTGTTACTCACCAAACCATGGGACAAAATTTTGTACCATGAACAAACTACCTAAAAGACAAAAACACCCTTCACTACTCTCTCTCTCCCTCCCTCCCTCCTTCCCTCCCTCCCTCTCTCTGTTGCATCTATATAACGTGATTTTCTCTTTGTTAATGACTCACACACATGATGTCAAGTTTATATATATATATATATATTATAAAAATATATATTGTGTATATTTATATATTAAATAATATATATATTAATATATAATGAATTAATGATATATATATATATATATATATTAGAGGGTATTCCGGTAAATTTAATATTATTTTGTTTGTGCTGTCCATTATTCATCAAACAATGTACAAGGCAAAGAATTGTTCTGTGACCCAAGGATTTGTCCAGTACTGTCCTGATACTTTTGCAAATCAAACGCACCCTACGTCTTCTTTCTTTTAATGAATTTCTTTTGTTATTAAAAGAAGATATTTCCTCCAAAACTGTAAAAGAAAAGGAAGACAAGGAAAATTGAAGACTCAAAAGAACACATCAAAGTTCCCCCAATCCCTGCACATTGGGAATGGTTCTGAGCCCTTGCTATTTAGGTTTACATAACACAAATATCTTGATAAAGAGCTGTGTGGGGCCTTCAACAACAACAATTAAGTTTTTTCTCACTAGCTGGGATGGGCTACATTGATCAAACGACACCATAAGGTTCTATTGTAAATCATGTGTATAGACAAATCATTGGCTTCTAAATCCTTCCTAATGGTTTTGCCTTTAGTTTTTCTCGGTCTCCCTCTACCTCTAGCGATTGGGTCTCTTCATCCGATTTACTCTCCTTATTGGAGATTCTACAGGTCTTCTTCACACATGCCTAAACTATTTCTTAAAATTTGGGTTTGGGCCTAACTCAACCCCAAAAGCCGGCTTGTAAGGTGAGGACTGCCCAAGCCTTATAAGCACTACTTAGGCCATATCTCTAGTCGATGTGGGACTCTCAAACAGCCCCTCACGCTCAGGACTGGACATCTGAAGCGTGGACTAATGCGGGTGGAATAACATGGATCTCAACACACCCCCTCACGGCACACCCAGGTCTGGACATCTGGAGCGTGGACAAATGTGGGTGGAATAATAGAGATCTTGGCCCAATAACAAATCTAGGATAGGCTCTGATACCATCTTAAAATTTGGGCTTGGGCCTAACTCAACCCCAAAAGCCGGCTTGTAAGGTGAGGACTGCCCAAGCCTTATAAGCACTACTTAGGCCATATCTCTAGTCGATGTGGGACTCTCAACATGTTATAAAGCATATTTAACATGTGCTTAATATGTACATAAATATGTCCAGGATCGGCGTACGGGACGGACGATTGGAGTAGGACATGAGTCTCAAGGATTATATCAACTTTCACCTCCAGTGGCCTATGTCTCCGCTGCTTCTCTAACCCTGGAACATCAACGTTTGGGTCACCCTAGTCTTAATAAAATACGACTCATGGTTCCAAGCTTTTTTAAAGTTCATTTTTTTGAATGTCAGTCGTGTCAGTTAGGAAAACATACTCGCCATACTTATAGTCAGCGAGTCAATAAAAGTGCTGCATCACCTTTTGCTTTAGTTCATTCTGATATTTGGGGTCCTAGTCGTGTCTGCTCAACCTTAGGTTACTATTATTTTGTCACTTTCATTGATGATTTTTCCCGGTGTACTTGGTTATTTTTAATGAAGAATCGTTCTGATGTTTTTAATATATTTCAAGGTTTCTGCGCTGAAATTAAAAATAAATTTGGTTCTTCAATTAAAATTTTGCGTTGATAATGCTCGTGAATATTTGTCCTCCCAGTTTCAATCCTTTTTGACTTCACAGGGAATTATTCATCAAACATCATGTGCTCACACACCACAACAAAACGGTGTTGCCGAAAGAAAAAATAGGCACTTGGTTGAAACGGCTTCAAATGCTACTCCTCCACAATAATGTTCCTCTTCGCTTTTGGGGTGATGCGCTTCTCACAGTCTGCTATCTTATCAACCGCATGCCTTCCTCCGTTCTTAATAATCAGGTTCCCTACTCTCTCTTGTACCCACAAGAAGAACTCTATCCTATCCCTCTACGTGTCTTTGGTTGCACATGTTTTGTCCATGATCTAACTCCAGGAAAAGAAAAACTCTCAGCCAAATCTCTCAAATGCATTTTTCTGGGTTACTCACGTTTGCAAAAGGGCTATCATTGTTTTTGTCCACAACTTCAACAATATCTTGTATGTGCTGATGTCACCTTTTTTGAAGCTGTCCCATTCTTCTCCACCTCCGCCGTCCTTGATGTCAACTTCACTCAGGACCTTCCAGATATTCCACCAGTTGTTCCGGCACCTATTGTTGCTCCCACTCCACCTCCTTTGCGTACCTACCAGTGGCGGACACAGGCTTCTGCGGTGCCTCCTTACGGGGATCCTTCAGTCTTATCTCCGACTTCAACCGCCCCTCCATCTACGCCTCCTGCACCTGAACTTCCCATTGCATTATGGAAAGGTACTCGGTCCTCTCACAATCCTAATCCCATCTATGCTTGTACTTTAAATTATGGCCGTTTATCTCCTTCCTATGTTTCCTTTGTTTCTGCTTTGGATTCTGTGTCTATTCCTAAGTCTACAGGTGAAGCCATGGTTGATCCCAACTGGCGCAAGGCAATGTTGGAAGAGATGGCAGTGTTGCATTCTAATGGTACTTGGGAGATTGTTCCCTTGCCTCCTGACAAGACTAGTGTGGGTTGTCGTTGGGTCTATACGGTGAAGATTGGACCCAATGGTCATATTGATCGCTTCAAAGCTCGTTTGGTGGCTAAAGGTTATACGCAGATTTTTGGTCTAGATTACGGGATACTTTTTCCCCTGTGGCCAAAATCAGTTCTGTTCGTCTTTTTATAGCCATGGCTGCCATTCATCATTGGCCTCTTCACCAGCTGGATATTAAGAATGCCTTCTTGCATGGCGAATTATAGGAAGAAGTTTATATGAACCAGCCCTCGGGATTTACTGTTTCTGGTGATTCTAGACTTGTTTGTCGGCTTCGCCGTTCTCCTTATGGATTGAAGCAGTCTCCTTGTGCCTGGTTTGGCCGGTTTAGCTCTGCTTTATTACAGTTTGGCATGACCCGATGTGAGGCTGACCACTCTGTTTTCTCTATCCATTCTCCTTCTGGTGGGCACATCTATCTTGTTGTCTATGTCGATGATATCGTCATTACCGGTGATGACACAGATGGTATCCGGCGGCTCAAAGCACACCTCTTCAAACATTTTCAGACAAAAGACTTGGGTCCTCTCAAGTACTTTTTAGGGATTGAAGTTGCCACCCACTTCGGGAATTTCAATCAACCAACGGAAGTATGCTCTGGATATTCTTACTGAGAGCAGGGTATGCTTGATTGCCGTCCAACCGATACTCCCATGGATCCCAATGTCAAGCTTCTTCCAGGTCGAGAGGAGCCATTGAAAGACCCGGAAGATATCGTCGTCTTGTGGGCGGCGACTCTACTATCTCACAATCACCGGACTCGATATCACCTTTGCGATTAGTGTGGTAAGCCGGTTCTGAATGCCCCATGTGATAGCCATTGGGATTTTGTCACATGCGTATTCTTCGGTACATCAAAAATGCACCAGGGACGAGGATTAGTATATGAAGATAAAGGCAATGCCAAAATCACTTGTTACTCGATCTTTACCGATCGGGATCACCATCGATAGGAGGTCCACTTCCGGATATTGTGTTCTTATTGGAGGAAATATGATCTCATGGAGGAGCAAGAAGCAGAACATTGTTGCCAGATCCAGTCAAGGCTGGTTAATACCGTGCTATGGCAGCGGTGTGTGTGAGCTTACATGGCTTAGGCAACTACTCCAACAGCTAAAATTGGGAGATATCCAAGATACTAAACTTATCTGTGACAATCAGGCTGCACTTCACATTGCATCAAATCCGGTCTTTCATGAACGAACCAAACACATAGAAATAGATTGTCACTTTGTAAGAGAGAAGGTGCTTTCAGGGGAAATCACAACTGACTTTGTCAACTCTAGTGACCAGTTGGCTGACATTTTCACTAAGTCCCTTAGAGGCTCTCGTGTTGACTACATTTGTAACAAGCTTGGCTCATATGACATATATGCTCCAGCTTGAGGGGGAGTGTTAGAAAACATATTTAACATGTGCTTAATATGTACATAAATAGGTGCTAGTAATTAGGGGTTCGTTGCTAATTAGAGATTTGATTTGATTCCTTTGTATTTATTATTGATTCTCTTGTACCCTAATATGAGATTATAAATAGCATACATGTGTGGCCATATTGACACACAACATTCACATATTCTATTCTTACACTATTTAAGACGAGATTATCCCATGTTTTTTACAATAGTTGTTACCCTAACTTTCTCTCTAATACATTCATTCCTAATCATACCTTGTCTAATGTGTCCACTCATTCAACACAACATTTTTATCTCTGCTACATTGAGTTTATTCTCTTGTTGGTTTTTTACCGCTAAACATTCAGTCCTATACACATTGCATGTCTTATACTTGTGCAGTAAAATTTTCCCTTAAGCTTGAGTTGGACCTATCTATCACGGACAACACTTGAAACACTCCTCCATTCCATCCACCCCGCTTGAATCCTATGCTTTACATCGCCCTCTATTTCTTCGTCATTTTTGTATGATGGACCCAAGATACTTAAATCGTGTGACTTGTGGTATGATATCGTCTCCAGTTTTACCCCAAGCTAGGTTTAATGCGAGTCTTGCTAAACTTACATTCCATATACTCCATCTTACTTCTACTTAAACGAAAGCCATGTGTTTCCAAAGCTTGTATCCACATCTCTATCATCCTATTCATTTCTTTGGTCGATTCTCCAACTAGGACTTTATCATTTGTAAAATGCATACTTCGTGGAACGATCTCTTGGACATGCTCAGTAAGTACATCCAAGACCAAGGTAGAAGGATAGGGGCTCAAAGTTGACCCTTGGTGTAGTCCTATAGTTATAGGAAAATCTTCTGTGAATCCACTTTGTGTTCTCACACTAGTCGCGGCCACCTTGTACATATTCTTTACTGCTCGAATATAGGCAATACGAATTCCTTTCTTCTCCAGGGCATCATACGCCTTTTCCAAATCAATGAAAACCATGTGTAAGTCTTTTTGATTCCTCCGATATCGCTTTATCAATCGTTATAACATGTATTTGGTCGACCTCCCCGGCATAAAACCAAATTGGTTTTTAGTAATGCAAGTTTCTTGTTTTAATCTCCACTCTATTACCCACTCCCATAGCTTCATATAGTATAGCTCATGAGCTTAGTCTCCCTATAATTTGTGCAATTTTGTATACTAACCCCCTCTTCTAATGAAAAGGGATTATAATGCTTCTCCTCCACTTGTTTGACATTTTGTTAGGCCACTAATCTCATTAAACAACTTTTTGAGCTAACTAATGTCTTTCTCTCCTACACCCTTTCGTTTCATACCTCAATGGGTATATTACTCGGTCCAATTGCTTTATCATTATCCATTCTTTTCAATGTTTCTTTTACCTCGGCCTCCCGAATTCTACAATAATAGGTATGATTTTGGTCTTCGTCTGTAGTGTGACCACGAACAACTCCTTCAATTTGCTGCCTCCACTGCCGAAAATTGTTGTCTTCAAGCTTCAATGAAATTGGATGGGAAGGTGTGAATTGTGGTGTGCCACGGTTTGCGAAAGGATTGATGGAAGCCATGGCTTCAGGACCTAGAAGCTCTTTGATACCATATTATAGTTCTAGAATTACAGAGAATGTAGAAGAAGAGAAACTCATATTATTGATTCTAAATTGTTACATTGTGCAATCACCTTATATAGTGATGATGCAAAACAGTTATGATGCTAACTGCGTCTAACTGAAATAACAGAAAGGGGAAAACAGTTATGATGCTAACTGCATCTAACTGAATAACAGAAAGGGGGCACAACCGCCTGCTAAGGGGTTTGCAAATACTGTAAACTATACTATCTCTAACAACTCACCTTCAAAACTGCAAAATATTTTGAATAATTTCATATTTACAGACCTTTCCCTTTTTCTGGTCATGTTTTCAACACATTTTATGAGTTGATATTGCAATAAGTTTGTATGTTTTGGTTGTTTGTGTCATTGTTACCTTGTGGGGTGAGTGTTATTGTCTAATATAATATTGACTTAAAAGTATGATGCAGAGGGCGATGGTTCAAAAATCTATGTTAGCTGCATTTCTTTCCGGGATCCAGTTTGTGAGGATATTGCGGAGGCCTACCGTATACAGGCAAATTCATATGCTGACAAATGCATCTGTCTAGTTTCACGCTTGCCAAGTTTCCATGTTCTTAGGAGTGCTCTGGAGGAGCTATTTGCACTGTGTTTTTCCCCAAATGGCAGTAGGTAAGTGTACTATGGTGGCAAAAACTTCACCTGCTTTTTTAAGGATCCATCTGTTGAGATCGTGACAACCTTTTTGTATGTCCTGTACAGTAGATGATCAAGTAATAATTGTTTTTACGGTTTTTAAAGTCAACATATAACTCCAAGTTTGGTTTTTTCTCTTTTGAAATCTCATAAATGTGAATTTTGCTTCAGATATGCTTCACGAATGTGGACTATAAGTTCTTCCTTAGATTAAACATGAAAATCCATAGTATTGTGTTTCTAGTTCTACTTTCTATTGCTTGTAATGTTCCCAGCTCTACAACAATTTCAGCAAGCCATTATGGGATGTTATAGCACATATGGTGTCCAGTGTGCCTTTGCCAACTCCTGGAAAGGAGCGAGTTCTTTTTGCTATCGAGAGTTGTCTGCTTTCTGTAGAGGCTCCACCAAATGATGGGCTTCCCCATGTTGATGTACAGATTACTAAAACCCATTTTTTTAGCTTTTTTAGCTGCTTGCTTCTGCTTCATTAGTTAATAACTCTCGCAAATTTCATTGAGCAGATATCATTTCAGCCTCTGGTGCAGTGCTTGGATGTTGACAACTTATTGAGACTTTTTACGGCGGTGTTGCTTGAGAGGAGGATTTTACTTCGAGCTAACAAGTATCTTTCTTACTTTAGACTATTGAAGTAGTTCCAAATTACATTTTGGGTCAATTTTGACCTCTCCAGTGTAAATAATATGGTTTCTTGGCTTCATTATTTTTACATCTCCAGTGTCAATAATATGGTTTCTCGGCTACATCTACACTACCATAAAATTTCATGTTGATTACAGATGACTTTATGAAGCTAATAGTAAATTTACCTTGTATATTTTGTAAGTTTTACTCGTGTTTGCTCTATGCTTCATACTGATAGTTCTAATTGCATTGGTTGGGGAGGAATAATTGGATTTTTCAAGGTGTTTTGGTTTCAATAGGAATGTTGTGGATAGAATAAGGTTTTTGGCTTCTGTTTGGTGGCCGACTCATGGTCTTTTTAAGGGGGTTTCCATTTCAGATCTACATAGTGATTGGGCTTGCCATTGTGCATTTTTACTCGAGTTTTCTTCTGCTGGTTTCATTGTAACTTTCTTCTATAGTAGTGTTCTGATGGAGGATATCTTACCCACCTATCTTTGTAATCTTATTTCTTAATGAAATTCTTTTTCTATAAAACAAATACTGGTTGCATTTGAAATTCAGTTCTTCTCCTGAATATTGATCCTCCTATGATATTTTGATGAAATGAGGAGGTCTGATAGTTGCATTTGGTGGAACAGTGTCAGAAAGGGTATATTGATCCACGGTGGTGTTCACACCTTGGTCTGCCGGACCCCTCTAAAATGTCCTTATCCATTATTTATTCTATATGCTATTTTCCCCTCTAGGGAGTTGACAAGGCTGTTGTGGTATGACCAAATTACCCATCATCTTTGTATTTCTCACTTACAATGAAGTTATATCATAATTAGTAGTATATGGTAATGGTGGGACTTCTAGATGGCATCAAGTCCAGCAAGAATCATCACAAAAGATTCATGTCTTTCTGGATTGATGTACGTGTTGCCACTTCTGATTTATGTCAATACTTCTTGCATGATTAATTTTAGGGACAATTAGTGCTAAGGACCAACTACTAAAGTGATTAGTTATGTGCTGTAGTAAATATTACAGGTTGATCATAATTCACCCTCAATTTTATCGTAGTTGTTTGGTAAGATGTCATTTAGACATTGTCTTCAACTTAGTTTGTAAAATCTATGTTTAGTCTATACCTTATTTTGGCAGGTATTCACTTCTAACTCTTGTGTCAGAGGCCATTTGTTACTTAATCTACCCATTCCGATGGCAGGTGAGGTTTGAAAATCTTTGTCAGACTTGACATGAGTGTTTCCGTTATTTCTGGACTCAATATTTTTTGTTGTACGATTCCACGGTCTCACAGATAAAATATCTATGTACATATTCTAGATTGTATGATAATTAAGACATTATTATATGCCTTACTTTTAGCTTTATTTTTAGAAAGTAGTTAATGCTCTTAATCTATATATTGTAACGAAACCTTGTAAATAATGTTCAGTGTTATTCTCTTTCATGTTTTTTTGTTTTTTGTTTTCATGGCAGTATTACTTTAAATATTATGACCGATTTGCTGTGTCTTCCATTGACAAGTTTTCCTAGCCTATCATATTTTATAATAACTTGCCATGCTAATTCCTAAAATACTGATACTTTTGTTAAGTCGCTTCTAATCCCTCTTTCTTGGTTTTTTTTTCCTCAAGCATGTGTACATTCCGTTGCTGTTTTTCAGTGGAGTAGATTATATTGATGCTCCTACACCATATATGATGGGCCTCCATTCGGGTGTTGATACCTCTACTCTGTCAATGGATGGTGTAAGTCATTACTTCTGTTGATCCTCAGAACCATCACCACCACTTACAGAATGTCCATTTTCTGGATTATGCATTCACTTGTTGGCTACTAGTTGGATGTAATTCTTTATTCTTCATTTGATCAAGGTTATAGCGTTACAGCTAATGATTTGACATTTGCAATGGAAAATTGCATAGGAACGGGTAAAAAATTATATAGATTCTTATTATCAGAATCAGAAGATAACCTTTTGGTTTTAGGTTGCTAATTCCTTGTTTTCAATAGTTCAGTTTGTTGCTACTTTATGACACTTTATATTATATTCTCTGAAGTTTAATTATATATATTGTTTGTTTCCTTTTTTTGTGAAACAGGATAGAGTCAGGAACTAGTGCCTTTCTGTATCCTGTAGCCTGTATGTGTATGATGAGGCCTGGTTTGATAAAAAGTTATACATTGGTGATTTCACACAGCAGTGACAGTGAAAATTTGTTTTACTTCATATATGGTGAAAACTTAATAAAAAACAACTGAATGATTGGTGATTATTAAGTGACTTCAATGTTAATTTATTTGCGTATTATTTACAAATCTAGAAAGACTAGATAGAGGACTGTCATTGTTATTGTTATTAATATTAAATCGGTGCTTGAGAGTGCCTTTCCTCAATGTCATCATAGTTAGATAAAACAAAAATCATGTACACCAGAACCCAAACTTTTAAGAGCAAAAGCAAAACAAAGCAAGCAATAATACTAAAAGAAAAATGTGTATAGAATGATTATGATTATGCTCATTGTAAATCCAGAATTGAGCCAGATTATGCACAATCTTTCCCATAGATGGACAACTTCTCAGTTCAAGGCCATTTATCCTTATGTGTGTAGTTGATTGGAGTCAAACTGAGAAGGTGGAAAATGGAGGAGTGAAATGAGAGATGTAAAATTACATATTTTTTCCCAACTATTATTAAATTTTCACTCCTGTTTTCTACCTTTCCATTTTCTCCTACCAAGAACACTGTGGAAGTATCTTATTCTCGGTCTTGCTTGTGATCCCGTCCCTTGCTTCTTTACCCGTGGCATCTATTATTTATGTTCCACTATATCCATACATTTGGTGAGCTGTGTGTTCTTTCTCTTACCGGGTAATGGATATCAATATTCGGTATTAGGGGTTGGCATGCATGTGAAGAAATTCTGTTTGTTTCAAATGATGTTTTGGCTTTGATAAAAAATGATGTCTTTTAACCTCTTTTAGGTGGTTGTTGTGGACCTTGATTATAATCGAATCACTACATCAGAGGAAATTCCACCTATTCCTGAGCCAGAATTCAGCTTTTTGCGTGGTGAGATAATGAAGTTAGTATATCCCAATGTAATTGGAATTGATGAGTTAAAGGCTGGAATATGGGGTGTATCTGAGCATTATCCTAAATCTGGGGCTAAGCAATGGGGAGAAGATCATGACCTTCAGCTAAGGTGATGCTTGGATGCTAGATTTTTCAATGCTTTCCATGAATAACTGATTTAGGAATCTTTTAAAATTAACCGTGGTTTTGGAATTTGACTACATCATATTAATAGAAATCAAACTAGGCTATTAGAGAGGAGAACTGAAAGAGCAGATTCTGAGAAAAGATAATCTGAATTGTCATTAAGTGTAGAAGATTACAGGGTTTATATAGTTGAGCTATGAGTAACTGCTCCTAACAGATTCCGAACTAACTTACAGCTGAGATTCCTAACTAACTCACAGCTGTCAGTACTGACTCAGCACTGCAGCTCTATTACCAAGGAAGGCTACTACACATTCCATTATATACTCTATTATTCCCCCTTCAATCTCAAGGTGGTTGAGGAGAAGCAACCACATTGAGAGTGGAACGTAAGTTACAAAATCTGGAGGAAGAAAGAGGCTTGGTGAAGGAGTCTGCAAGTTGATCAGCAGCTGGAACATGATGAATGGAAATAGCCTTGGACAAAACTTTTTCTCTGACAAAGTGAAGGTCTAACTAAATGTGCTTGGTCCGAGAGTCCAGAACAGGGTTGTGGGCAAGTGAGACGGCGCTCAAGTTGTCACACACAAGCTGTGGAGTGTGAAAAGGAACCTTGAGTTCAGTGAGTAATGACATAATCCACAATACTTCAGCTGTGATGTTAGCCAAACTGCGATATTCTGCCTCTGTGCTGGATTGAGCTACCAGTGGTTGCTTCTTGGAGCACCGAGACACTAGATTAGGTCCAAGGAAGATGCAAGACCTGGAAGTAGATCTTCTATCATCTGGATCACTGGCCCAGTCAGCATCATAATAGGCCTTGAGTGTGAAGGATTGGGAGGAGGAAGATGGCTGCAGTAGTAGACCATAGTGTATGGAACCCTTGAGATATCGAAGGATACGCTTTACAGCCTGCCAGTGGGTCTCCAATGGGTTTGCCATAAATTGGTAAACTTTATTGACACTGTAGGCTATTTCTGGCCTAGTCAAGGTAGCATATTGCAATGCTCCTACAACAGACCTGTAGAGACTAGGATCGGCCAGCGAATCTGTTCCAAACTTGCTCAACCTGTAGTTGCTTATCATAGGAGAGGAGATACCCTTAGCATCCAGCATATTAGCTTTGTTTAGAAGGTCACGTATATACTTGGACTGAGTTAACAGAACGGAACCAGTTGCTAGGTGTTTGACCTCAACTCCTAGAAAGTAGTCTAGGGAGCCAAGTTCTTTGAGAGCAAACGTGGCATTCAGTTTCTTGATGAGGTCTGAGATGAGGGTTGGAGACGTACCCGTTAAGATGATGTCATCCACATATACCAAAACATAGAGACACACAGCCCCTTTGGAGTAGATAAAGAGGGAGGGGTCACAGCGGCTGATGACAAAGCCAAAGGTGAGTAGTGTGCTTGTGAGCCTCTCATACCAGGCCCTTGGGGCTTGTTTGAGGCCATAGAGGGCCTTGTGCAGTTTGCAGACTAAAAACTTGTCATGAGACTCAAAACCTGGGGGTTGAGTCATGTAGACTTCCTCACTCAACAAGCCATTGAGGAAGGCATTATTTACATCAATTTGTTGAATGACCCATTTAGAGGAGAGTGCCATGGTAAGAATGATCCGTATTGTAACTGGTTTGATAATGGGTGAAAATGTCTCATGAAAGTCAAAGCCATGGGTTTGGTGGAACCCTTTGGCAACCAACTTGGCCTTGTATTTGTTGATACTCCCATCAGGATTCTCTTTCACACGGAAAACCCACTTGCATCCAATGGCCTTTTTGTTGGAAGGAAGTGGGACTAAGGACCAAGTTCTCAAGTTTAGCATTTGTGCTCGGCTTGCATAGCCTCAAGCCGGTGAGGATTTGATAATGCCTGTTTAATCGAGGCGAGGCTCAGGGATGTGAAGGCAAGACCGGGGGAGGTATAATAAAGGGGAAAGGGATAAGTAACCGTTTTTAGACCGAGTTAACATATGGTGAGCTGTTGGGTGGGTGGGGTGAAGGGAGCCAGGGTCGATGTGAGCAGACACTAGGAGAAGTGTTTAAGGAACATGTGAGTGATTAGGAGATATGAGTCGAGTGAGGAGAGTGTTTAAGGAACCGAGTGAAGGGGAAGGACTGGGTAGGAGTGGAAGGAGACTCGTGGGAAGGAGAAGGAGTAATAATAGCATGAATAGGACTAGGAATAGGAACAGGGGAAGGAGGAGTGGGAGGAGGGTGCTGGTTCAAGGGAATGGGGTTTAAGGGAGGGTAAACAGGAACAAGAATGACAGACGAAAAGTAGACTCAGAAGGTAAGGTTGAAGTTAGTGAAGTGGAAGGAAAAAGGAAGGGATAAGGAAACCGAAGTTCATTAAATAGGACATCCTTAGAGATATAAACTCTACCAGAGGGAGCTAAGCATTTGTGGCCCTTGTGTTGGGGTGAGAGACCAAGGTAGACACACTCTTGAGACCTGAATTGAAGCTTATGTTGGTTGTAGGGTCTTAACAAAGGAAAGCATGCACATCCAAAGGTCCTGAGAAGGGAGTAATCAGGAGTGGAACCTTGGAGTGCATGAAAAAGGGAAGGAAATGAGTCAAGAGCAGTTGTAGGTAACCTATTAATAAGGTGAACAGCCATAGTAAAACTATGGTCCCAATAGAGTAGGGGCATAGAAGCATGGGCAAGTAATGTTAATCCCATTTCAACAATGTGTCTGTGTTTGCGTTCCACTGCCCCATTTTGATGAGACGTGTGAGGACATGTTAACCTATGAGCAATGCCTAACTCAGCTAGATGATTGGTAAAGGGTCTAAACTCACCTCCCCAATCAGTTTGAATAGCTTTAACAGAGGCTGAGTATTGTGTTTTGACAAGAGCATGAAACTGTTTGAAGGCTGTTAGAGCTTCTGACTTTCTTTTGAGAAAGTAGATCCATGTATAACGGGAAAAGGTGTCTACAAAGGCTATATAATAGGTATAGCCATTGGATGAAGAGAGGGGTGCTGGACCCCACAGATCTGAGTGTATCAGTTCAAACGCCTTTGTGTGAATTGTGGTGGAGGGTGGTGCATATAGCCTGTGTGACTTTCCCAAACAGCAAGCATTGCAAAAGTCATTTGCCATTTTATTAATAGAAGGTATATTACAAAGCTGCAGAACAGTCTTAACAGTATTGGGACTAGGATGGCCTAACCTATTATGCCAAGTAACAAAGGAATTTGAGACTACATTTGTGTTTACAGTAATAGAATTTCCACTATCTGGTTTGTTGGAAGTAGAATTAGAAAGACTTATTGAAGTAGAAGGCTCCTTGAGTATATTGATGTGCTTGAAGGAGTATAGCCCATCATTTCCTAGAGAGCCTTCAAGAAGGACTTTATTAGACCCCTGTGATTTGACAAAACAAGAATGAGGGTGAAACTCAAAGTAAACATCATTATCACGGGCAAATTTTGACACAGACACCAAATTCTTAGTAATGTTAGGAACAAGGAGTAAACTGTTAAGAGAAAGAACAGTGTGTGGGTGATGTGGTGTGGTGACTTTAGAGTAACCAATGGAAGTGATGGGGAGACCTTGTCCATTACCCATCAACACTTGGTCCTGCCCTCCAAACGGTGTGCACTGACTGAAGTTTTGTGAGTCAGCAGTGAGGTGATGAGAAGCACCCGAATCAGGATACCACATGTGAGGTAGTGAATTCCTGAGTGGGTGAATAGTATTGTGGGGCTCCATACTGAGTTGACTGAGAGGCCATAAAGGCAGAAGCAGAAGGTTCATTCTGCTGAGTATGTGGGAAACCAGAGGGTGGACCAGAGAGCTGAGCCACTTGTACTGATGGTGGGCGTGGTGGTCAGACCAAAGGAAACTGAGTCTGAACACGAAATGAGCCTTGAGGAGGGTAGTGATTAGCCACTTGAGCTGGAGGAGCAGGTGGATTTGGAACAAAGTCATGCTCAAAGCGATGCCAACAGTTGTATGCATCGTGACCATATTTATGGCACAGCTGACAAGTTGGCCTATTGCCACCGCGATTGTCACCTCCACGGCCACGACGGCCTCGAACATCACGACCACGATTTCCACGACCTCGGCCTCTATTGGCTTCCTGATAACCACCGCGATTCTACTCAAATTCTGCGTGACTAGGTTGATTGGACGAGTTTTCAGCTGAAGTTGCTTGAGCTAGGTTAAGCGAAACGGAGGTGGAGGGAAGCTCTTGTCTGAACCTCTCCAATTGCGCGTCCTGAACCATCAGAAGAGACTCGATATCCTCGATCGAGATAGGCTCAACCCTAGTGAATATCATCATGACGAAAGAGTTGCACTCTTCAGGCAATCCTTCCAGGATCGTGTCGATATGATCTTGATCACTCAGTGAATCGCCAATCGCATGAAGAGAGTCAACTAGCGCACGGATCCGCATCAGGAACTCTTGCATCTTGCGAGATCCTTTCCTTGTATTCTTCAATTCCGATCGGAACTGGCGAACTTTCGATCGAAGGTGTGAATGGAAGAATTTGTGGACTTTGTCCCAAATCTGCCATGATTGCTTGCAACTAAGGAAATGCGGAAGCACCGATGGTGAAATTGAGCTTAATAGCCACGTGAATAGCATCTGGTCCTGCACTAACCAGAGCTGATATGCATCGGAGACACGATCAAGAAGACGATCTTCCTCAGAAGTGTAGATCGGAGGAATCGTAGGGTTTACAACCCAACGATGAAGCTTATGAGCGATTATAACAGCTTCTACTTGCTGTTTCCACAGCAGAAAATTTTGATCATCAAGTTTTACAGTAGAGGAGGATTGAAGGAAGATGAAGAGGTTCCAGCGCCATTCATTGGAGGATTTGGAGGATTTTCGACGTTCACTGCCATGGAAGAGAACGGTCCCAGAAAAGAAGCTCTATGATACCATAATAGAAATCAAACTAGGTTATCAGAGAGGAGAACTGAAAGAGCATATTCTGAGAAAAGATAATCTGAATTGTCATGAAGTGTAGAAGATTACAGGGTTTATATAGTTGAGCTATGAGTAACTGCTCCTAACAGATTCCTAACTAACTCACAGCTGAGATTCCTAACTAACTCACAGCTCTCAGTGTTGACTCAGCACTACAGCTCTATTACAAAGTAAGGCTACTGCACATTCCATTATATACTCTATTACATACGGAACCCAGAAAGAAGCAAGGTTGGTTAACTCTTCATGAAGCTTTTTTCATAGTTCTGTAGGAAAAAATTATGATATCCTTTATCTTTTTCATTCTGGAAGGTTCTTAGTAATTCTGTTGCAGTAGAGACTTCTGATGTATATCTGGTTGGTATTTTTGCTATTGTTGTTTAAATTTAATGGAGTTGGTAATGGTTGTATGTTTCTAAATGTTGGAAATCCGCCTTAATTGCGGTCTGCCCCTAGTCGCCTTAATTGCGACAACTTTGTGCTACCTTCATTGCAGTCACTAGCACCTTCATTGTGCTGGGTATGAGGGGTGTGTTTAGTCCCACATCGCCTAGAGATATGGCCTAAGTAGTGCATATAAGGCTTGGACAATCCTCACCTTACAAGCTAGCTTTTGGGGTTGAGTTAGGCCCAAGCCCAAATTCAAGAGTAAATGAAAAAGAATCTTCTCATTAATCTATTGACATAAGTCTGAAAATTGTATATTCCAACGACCAACTCTCAAATCTTAAGCTATTAGGTGGTGTCCTAGAAATGGTTTTAAATATGTACCACTCCCTTTGAAGCAAAGGCCTTCTGGGTTGAAGCTTTGATAAAACACAGGCCCACTTTACCATGTGCTGAAATTTAATTTAATTACTAGGAATGGGGGTGGCAACTGACAAGGATTGAAGTCCCGACCACTTGGATATATAGGCTTTGATACCATATCGAGGACCAAATTGCTTGTTGAAATCCCAGTTTTTTGAGCTCTGGCTTGTTGGCATGTCCTATAAGGCTGATTAGGTAATCCTAAACTTACCTTTAAGAATACTCCCTGGCCAATTCCATATTTACTAAGAGTCCTTAATTGTGTCCATAATCAAATATAATCTTAATTAAATAGATGTTTGAAATTTTGTAATTTCCTAAATATAATATTGAAATTGTCTACCACAGCTGAACTTGAAGCCCTATAGAACTTTGCTATTGTAGATCCGACTTATATTTTCACGGGTTCCAGGTCTTCAGTCTAATTTTTGTTTATTCTTCTAATTTAATTTTCTTCTTCAAAGTAGCTAAGCTCTAATGCACACTATAGAGCTACGTCTGAAGATGAATTTTTGTATCTTTCTGCATCTGAAGTCTGCGTTATAGAATTGTTGTATTTATATCTTATGGGACCGTGGGACTAAAGGAAATTAGGCATTTAAAGATAAAAGTTGTCCCTTTGTACTGTAATTATAAGCTATAATAATAATGCTTTCTTGGCATTAAAGAAATTGGTAAAACTTATATGAATACCAAGTCATGAATTGTTTGTTTGATGATTGATTTGTGCTTTCTATTAGACTTTCTGTGCTAATCCTCTGATTGAATTCATCCTCAAAGTAGCCTGTTTCAACAGTTATAACGCGGTTCAATAATTCTTTTCCATGTGCATTGCATTCATATGCAGCAAACCAGACATGTTGGTAGTCTATATACTTTTTTATTTTAATAGAATACATTTTTTTGTTAAAATATTTTCTTTGTATTAATATAATAAATAGTCCAATAAGTAGTGTCGAGTCTGATATTTCTTTTTGTCATTGTGTCTCGTGCAGGTTGATATTCCTAAAGTTCTTTGCAACACTTTTAAGTGGCTATCGCAATTTCCTTGTATGAATTTTCTATTTTGTGTTACAAATATTTGGTTTCCACTGTTCCATGGCATAACTTAGTTATGCCCTTTGATTTTTTTATTTTCTTATTTTTTTAAATTTTTATCAGGAAAATGGTGCTACCCAAGTATTCAATACTCAAGCTTTTCTGAAGAAGCGTTCTCGATCTACAAACCAACCACCAGAACCCATGGTAATTTTAGGTCATAAGATGGCTTTTGTTCTCCAATTAGTAGACCAGTGGCTTAAATGATCCTAATCATGATTAAATTTCTACTGGTGATTATGATGGTTAGATTCATAGATGTAATAATGAAGATTCCACGTAGTCGTCGGATTCTCTTTTCTTGATCTACGAGTGTAATGCTAATTGTATTCTTCATATTATTGTAGAATTTTTATGCCTTTATACTAATGTTAAATTGATTTTAACAGATAGCTCAGTTCCTTGACTCTCATGGTTTCTTGGATTATTTGGAGAGAGGGCTAGGTTCTGATGAAAGCAACAATAACTTGCTCGATAAGCTACAAGATGCAATTGGGAGGGGTCAAAACCCTATGTCAATTCTACCTTCGTCTTTGGTAGAGCCTGAGATTTTAACCGTATCAGATTCTGATAATGGAATATCTGGTGAAATGAATGACCTCTATAAAAAATTTCCAGCTAATTCAATTTGTTGGATATATAAACTAAATTGAATACAGTTATTACTTCTCGTTTCTTCAGGGTCTGGTGCCAAATACACCTATGATAGATTTCCCTCAAACATCAGAACGGAAGAGCAAGAAGATAAGAGGAAGCAGATTCTTGCAGCAGTTAGTAATGCCTTTGAGTACTCGGGAAGACATACTCCAAGGTAATGCAAGCAATGCCCTTTAATAAACTGATGTCATCCTTGCTTATACAGTTTAACTTTCTTTTTCGTCCTCTGCTTGTTTCTCTCTATCTTACAGTTTATCTTCTGTGTTGAGCAGTAAGGATCCCTTAGCAGATAGTCTTAGTCCGCTTGAGAGAGCTGTAAGTTAACATTACCAGGATTATTATATTAATGCTGCTTGTGTGTCACTATAATATAGATGCAAATGGTCCATATCATTATTAATTTTGTGGTTTCAGGCAGAAAGGGACCGCATGGTGCTGGATATTAAGGTTAAGCTGCAGGTAGCTTCTTTGGTCTTTTATATACATTGCTCTGACTTTTATTTATCTGCAAGCATAGATAAGTACTTTCTGGATTTATGCAGCGGGAATGAAATTTAAATCCATGAGTTGTATTTGCTATATATTTCTTACATTGTTATGTAGACATTGAGAGTATGCTACTTTTTACTAACTCTCAAGTTGATATATGTGCATTGATCTCGAGGATTGAAGCTTTTTCCCCTCAATTTCAAAGAGTCTGCTTGGTAGAAGTGAAAATAGTATTGTAGAAAATGGAAGTAGAAGATCCATCTATTTTCATAGATAATGCAGGCTTGTTAGCTTATGCAAAGAGATTGGAGGGTCTGTTATGTGTATATGTTAGAGAGGGCAACTGTGGTTTATTGGTTGGCTTCTTTTTCATATAGGTTTACATGAATTTGCCAGTCCCCATAATGGCTGCAAGAATTTTATCATGAAAGATATGAGGGTTTTTTCTCTTCCTTGGTTATGTGTTTCCTAGTCTGTATTAAAATAAATGGACCCGGTTATTCTAACATGATATTAGAGTCTAACCCAATTAAGATGTTGGACCACCCACAGGTATTTAATCCTGAAAACACGACACTCCAGATTGGAATATGAGTAAAGAACCATTAATGTCTTTGGCAACCCTCCCCTAATGAGCTAGCTTTTCGGGGTGGAGTCAAGCCCATTTATTCTAATAGTTTGGACTTCCCTTTGGTTTCCTAAAAAAATGGAGAGCTGGAAAATGACATCTAGAATGTTCAAATACAATGTCATTTCTTCCCTGCCCATTCTCCTACAAAGCACACCATGAACTTAGACTCTTTCTAGTTAATCCCACTTAATACAAAGGCCTCAGTTCTTAGAGCTCTTCTGACGACATCCAGTCTAACAAAAAAAAAAAACTGTTGAAAGACGTTGAGATCTTTTTCTGATAATCACATGCTTGATGTATTAGGATTCATTTAACCAGTTTTACTTTCATAGTTTCATAATGAAGACTACGTAATTATGTTGAAGTTGGTAGAGTATCTCCCTTTCTTTTCATCTGCTTTTCTCTTTTTAAATTATGTTTTTCTCATCACACAGGGTTTATGGCTACGGCTTCTTAGACTGGGAGCAACAGATGATCCTCTCTCATCCTTTGAATATGGAACAATACTAGGTATTGCATTTTAGCAATCTCTGCTTTCTTGCTAATACTTGTGGAGCGAAAATTTCTTGTTTCTTATAAGAAAATTATTCTATGTTAGCAATCTTGAGAGCTTCCCAATAAGTGATTGTGTGGTTGGTTTTGCAGCTTTGATTGAATCTGATGCAGAGGGGATTGGCGGTAGTGGATTTGTTGAATGTATAAGGGAGCATATACATTCAGTTAGTAGCTTTTTTTCGCTAACACTGAGAATTATTTATATCTTTGTTTATAATTTGTTTTTCTGGGACAATGAAAGCTTATGCGGGAACTTTTTATCAGGGTTGGCACTGTCAGCTCACTGAAGAACAGTTTATTGCAGTGAAAGAATTGGTAAACAAATGCTATGCCTTTTTTGTATTTATCTTTTTAATTCTAAATATTTGTGTTACAAAGAAGCAATAGTTAGGAATTATTTAATATGTGAATGGAATTTATTGGTGTAGCAGTCTTGATATGCGGCTAAATAAACTTGAGGTGAACTTATCAATTTGGGTAACACATCTCCCTTGAATAACATATCCAACCTGTTGCCTCACTCCCCCCTTCTTCATAACAAAAATCCGGAACACGGTACACTGCGATTATTATCCAGCATGAATATTTAGCGATCTGTCTGTTGCCTCCACAATCTTGAATGGGCTCATGTTTGGCCAACAATATCCCAAAAAGTATCTCACTGCAATTCATCAATTAGATCATAACATGATATTTTTTCAATTACAGATGGGCCAGCTTTCAATGTATAAAGTTTAGGGTTATCCTCTTTCTATTTAAGTTCAATATAATTCCCTTGTTTTTGGTTACAGAAATTTTGCCTTTCAAGTTTTCAAATTGATGTAATTAAGTCCAATTAATGTTCAAATACTTCTGGAAATGATGAACCATTGCCATTTCTTTAATGTGATGAATGGGGTGATACTTGGAAAAGAGTGACTCTTTATTGGTCACATGTCACCCCTCCTTGGGACAAAGTCAGAAAAACAATGCCAGCTTGTAATTCTCTATTTTCAGTCAGACATTAACGACTGGGTTTCATTTCTCTAAATTAAAATTTTGAAGGGAAAATTTGTTGCAATTGGGATTGATGGGACCAAATTGAAATTTTTATAAAACAAGGGGGACTAGAAATATAGTTAAACCTGAATTACTTGTTACAAAATGGCAATAAATACCAACGAAAAGGAATATATATTATGAAAAGTTTTTCCCTTGTAATTTACTTGATATAATTTCTAAAGCTTTTTCTTAATTTTATGTTTTCTTTCAAATTTGTTTATGTTCAGCTCAAAACAGCTATCAATCGTGCAACATCACGGAATGACTTGTTAACCATAAGAGATGCTCTTGAAGTTTCTTCTGATATGTACAAGAAAGATAATAACAATGTACCGGACTATGTCCAACGCCATCTTATTTCTCTATCTATTTGGGAGGAGTTACGGTATGTATTTCATGTAGTTGTTCCTTCATGATTTCATCATCGAGAATTTGTAGTGTTTTGGTCATGAACTGAGTGTTTAACATAGTTCATGCACTTTCCTTGTAGGTTTTGGGAAGGATATTTTGATTATTTAATGGAGCAATCTTCAAACAAGTAAGAGTTAGAATTTTCCATGCATTAAATTTTTGTTTGATCATCGTCTGTTTCTCTTTATATAAGTTTTCCTCATTCTCTACCTTATGTTATCTTTTATATCTTCATTAATATTATCGTCTTTTACCCCAAAGTATTTTTTTTTTTTTTTGAGTTGTATGCTATATACAAATATAATGATACAAAAAACAAGTGAATCATTCTATTTGCCCCCCTTAGGCATTATATGTCTTGATTTAGAAATATGTACTGTCTTGGAACATATCTTGGGTGATGAGTAGCTAGATGCTAATTAGATAAAGAAAATGTCTCCTGATTGTATATATTCTTCAATCCCTGCCACTTTTTCATACCAAGCCCACAGTAACACAAGGGTTTCTCATCCTCATAATTATTCTCTGTATGATAATATCAACACAATAATTATGTAAAGATGTATGTATATTCTTTCTGACCACTTATCCAAGCATCCAAGTTTTGTAACTAAAATGAAATTAGATATATTGTTCAATGGAATATTGTTTATGAATTTTCATTTTTTCGCCAGGTCAGCCAACTATGCATCTCTGGTGACAGCACAGCTTGTTGTGTTGGCATCACACATGGTATTGTTTTGGCTATTCATGTCCTTGAATTACCCTGTTACCATTTGTAATGAAGTTGTGTTTTGTGCTTTTGAACACTGAGCCTCTTTTGCCTTTATGAAGGCTGGGTTGGGACTTCCTGATAATGATGCTTGGTACATGATCGAAACAATCGCAGAAAGGAACAGCATCGGATCCAAGCAATTTGTAAGTTAAATTCTATTCTGCAATGTTAGAAATCGATAGAGAGAGAATAGTTCTGAATTTCTATTCTGATTTTCATTACTTGAGTATTCTTCATACATCATATTTATACAAGGCTTAAGAGTCTGGGTTCAAGCTAACTGAACAGCAACTGAATACCAGATTCAGTTGCGTCTAACTACTAGGGTAGTGATCCAGTGTGCAACACTGGTCATCTAACTGTGTACTCTTAACATTCAAAGCATGTATCTTTTTTGAAATTTGGAATCCATGGCAGATGAAAGCATTTTGGTCCTTTTTGTCCATGTCCCAGACCTGGAAATGGGGGCCTATGGAACATTCCAGGTCATGAAATTTACAAGACACTAATTTCAGATCTGGTGAAGAGCTTTACAGTGTAAATAGACAGATAATGAGCTTCATGAAATTTTAAATATTTTTTCTAACAAAATGAGACATTCATTAGCCAGCCTACAAGGTATTTGGAACAAAGAACAACTTTATGAATTAAAATTCGAGTGAATTACAATGACCTGTCTTTACGTATAAAGAGTAGTTAGAAGCACCCTTTACAAAGACCCCTTGAGATTGATTTTTCACGGGTTATTACTTATTAGTTTATTGGCATTCATAGGGGAGGTCAGTGTTTTACGAAACTAATAACCTTGCTTATTCTTTATTTTATGACATAGACTTGCACAAAGAAATCATTTTCCCCCGTCTCATTGAGTGTGTTTGGATTAGCTTATTGTGTTCAAAACAGTTTATAATCACAATCTTATTGAGAGCTTTTGAAGAAGGGAAAAAACAATTCCACCCCCCCACCCCCCACAAAAATAATCAAAACCAAACATGCATAGGACCTTTTTCAGTTTTTTGGTTCATTTGAATATTCTCATTCCTAAAAGAATAGGACAAATTCAGGCAACTTTCTGTGTTGGTATATTTTGTCTCCTATTAATTTATGTGAAGAGGATTTTTCTAGGGTAAAGATGTTGATGCTCTGTTTTCTGTTTTCATGTGGGGTGCAAATTTAACATCTGTTAGTGAAGAATTGGAAGTTATCAAAAAATAAAAAAATAAAAATACAGAAGTATGAGATTGCAGAGTCATATTTGACACCACGATGAATTGAGTCTTTTGGTACATTATTATTTGGTGAAGAAGCAATTTTGAATTAATAATAAAACCAAAATAGTACTGATACAATTGCTGCAGAAACTGCAGTAAAGACTATGGACTTGGAGTCTGGGGTCCATAGCAATCCCTTTGTAGAAGGAAATCAAGGAATACCAAATAATACTAATTGAAAGGAGGAACAAAACAAATATTTTCTGAATTGCTTGTGTTACTTTCACACAGCATAGAGGTATTCTATTTATACACTAGAAAAATTAAATACAACTGATAATTACAAGACAAATAAATGAGGCACCTATTTCCTATAGACACTTCCTAATTTTATGACTAGAGAATATATCAAATATCCAAACACACGAGTATTTCTGAATAGCTTGAGTGAATAATGCACTCAGCAAAAGATATATTTATAGAGCTGATTTACACAGGAAATAGCATGCTAAATACAATTTACAAGGTAATTAAAATGGACTGTAGGACGGTGCAATGTATCTACTTCTATACAATGAACCTAACTACTTGGGAAGGGAAGTCATAAACATTGTTATTTCCAACACTCCCCCTCAAGCTGGTGAATAGGTATTCTCTATTCCCAGCTTGGATAGAATTCTTTCGAATGCAGGGCTGCTTAGTCCTTTAGTTAGAATATCTGCAAGTTGTTCTTGTGAGGGTACGTAAGGAGTACAAATCAAACCACAATCGAGCTTTTCTTTGATAAAATGTCTATCCACCTCGATATGTTTAGTTCGATCATGCTGAACAGGGTTATGTGCAATGCTGATTGCAGACTTGTTATCACAATAGAGCTTCATAGGTCCTTCCCACTTAATCTTCAAGTCATCTAGGATAATTTTAAGCCATAATAATTCACAAATACCTTGTGCCATAGCTCGAAACTCAGCTTCAGCACTAGAGCGGGCCACCACATTTTGCTTTTTACTTCTCCAAGTCGCTAGATTTCCCCCGAGGAATGTACAATACCCGGTAGTGGATCTCCTGTCAGTAATTGACCCTGCATAATCCGCATCTGTATATGCTTCAAGAGTCATTCTACCATTTTTCTTGAATAAGATTCCTCTCCCTGGAGTTCCTTTGAGATATTGCAGAATTCTATAAGCAGCCTGTAAATGGATTTCTTTTGGATTGTGCATAAATTGACTAACCAAACTTACAAAGATAAGCAATATCCGGTCTTGTGTGAGACGGATAAATTAATTTCCCAACTAGGCGCCGGGTACATCTCCCTATCTATTGCAACATCTTCTTCTCGCATTTCCCATTCTTAGACTCGGATCCGTGGGAGTACTTGTAGGTTTACATGCTGCCTTTCCTGTGTCTTTAAGCAAATCTGTGATATATTTTTGTTGAGATATGAAAATGCCATTTCGGGAATGAGCTACTTCAATTCCCAAAAAGTATTTCAGCTTCCCAAGAGTCTTGATCTCAAACTCCTTTGCCAAACACTGACTTAAGACTTGCTGCTCCCTCCAATCATTTCCGGTCACTATGATGTCATCCACATACACTAATAATACTGTCACTCCCCCTGAATTGGAGTGTTTAGTGAATAATGTATGATCTCCTTGACTCTGTTTGTATTCCAGGGCTGTCATGACTTTAGTGAATCTTCCAAACCATGCACGGGGTGATTGTTTCAACCCATACAATGCCTTTCTTAACCTGCAAACAACATTGGTTGGAGCACTTTTACCATATCCTGGTGGCACATCCATATAAATTTCCTCCTCAAGATCCCCATGTAAGAAAGCATTCTTTACATCAAATTGTTGTAATTCCCAGCCATAATTTGCCGCAAGAGATAATATTACCCGGACAGTATTCATCTTTGCAACCGGAGCAAAGGTCTCCAAGTAGTCAATCCCATAAGTTTGTGTAAAGCCTTTGGCAACCAGCCTTGCTTTGTATCTCTCTATCGATCCATCGGCCCTATACTTTCTTCGTATACACCCACTTGCACCCAATCGGTTTCTTCCCTTCGGGCAAAGCAACAAACTCCCAAGTTCTATTCTTTTCCAAAGTGCTTCCATCTCTATATCCATGGCTTGCTTCCATTTTTTATCGATAATGCCTCAAAAACATTGGATGGTATGGAAGTAGTGTTTAGGTTTGCAAGGAAGGTCTTGTGGGTTGGTGAGAATTTCTTAAATGAGAGGTAATTTGAGAGAGGATATACTTGGTTGTTTGGTACACTTTTGGGTGCCTTTTCTGATTGCAATGGGAAGGTCTAGGTCTTCAACTGTTTGGGTTTCTGTTTCATCCTGTAAAGCTGGAAAATTATTTTGTAAAGCTGGAAGATCAGAATTTGTTACCTGAGTTGAAGGAATTGAGTCGGATTCTTGGACGTGTGTTGATTCAGGAATGACCTTTAGCCTTCTTCTAAACACCTGATTTTTCCAAGGTCTTCCAGCAGGACCAGAATTATCAGCCAAAGAAGTATCAATAGTTGATGAAGAAGGTTCCATTTCAGTTTCAGCTTCAAGATTAGATTGAGGCTCATTTGTACTAGATTGAGGCTCATTGGTACCAGACTCAAGGTTAGGGAGAACAGGAGTTTCCAAATGAATTTCAGGGAGAACAGGAGTTTCCAAATGAATTTCTGTATCCTCCTTATCTTCCCTAAAACTCCCCCCCTGAAGATAAGGTTGGAGAAAATAGGTTTGTTCTTCATGAAAGGTGACATCCCGTGACACAAAGAATTTTTTCAATGGGGGATAGTAACACTTGTATCCTTTCTGAGTGGAGGAATACCCAACAAAAACACACTTTAAGGCTCTAGGATCAAGTTTACCTCTTTCTTGACTATGAACATGAACAAAGGAGACGCACCCAAAGATCCTCGGTTTGAGGTTATTAGTGGGGGATAAGTTAGGGTAGAAAGAGGAAAGAATCTCCATAGGACTTTTAAACCCCAAGACTCTAGAGGGTAATCGATTAATAAGATATGTTGCTGTTAAAACAACTTCCCCCCAAAAACCTTTTGGAACATTTTTTTCCGATCACAGTGAGTGCTCTGGTTTGATCTAGAAGATGCCCATTTTTCCTTTCTGCAACCCCATTTTGCTGCGGTGTTTTGACACAAGAAGATTCATGAATTATTCCCTCTTTTTGGCAAAATGGAGTTAGAACATGATTGAAGTATTCCTTGCCATTATCTGACCTTAATCTTTTTATTACCACACCAAACTGATTTTTGATCATTGAAACAAAGTTTGGAAAAACTGATCGACTTCAGATTTGTGTTTAAGCAGAAAAACCCAAGTAACACGAGTGCAATCATCAATAAATGTCACAAACCATCTAGCCCCAGACACATTTGGAATAGAAGAGGGTCCCCAAACATCAGTATGAACAAGATAAAAAGGAAATGTGCTTCTTTTATTACTTTTGGGAAAAGGTATACACTTGTGTTTTGACATTTCACATACCTCACAATGGAAACTTTCAACAGTCAACCCAGTAAACAAAGATGGAAACAAAATTTTGATGACACTGAAAGAGGGGTGACCTAATCGACAGTGAAACAAATGGATCTTCTCTTTATTCGAAAGGACGGACTTTGACTTGTATGAGTGGGGCAAGTTGCTTCTGGCTGTGTAGAGCACACTTGTTCCTTCAAGATAGTAAAGGCCATTCCCTTCTCTAGCACGTCCAATCATCCTCCCCGAATCCTTGTCCTGAAATTCACAGCAATTACTATAAAAAATCACATTACAGGATAGGTCTTTTGTAAGTTTTTGTATGGAGATGAGGTTTGTGGATAGTTTTGGAACATGAAGAACATTCATTAAAGTTATAGATGGATTTATCTCAATGTTTCCAATCCCAAAGAATGATTACAAGGTTACCATCAGTAGTGATAATTTTCTTATTACTGGAACAAGTAGAATATGTGGAGAAGTATTTAGAGGAGGGTGTCATATGGTCTGTGGCGCCTGAGTCTAATATCCAAAAAGGGGTAGGAGAATTTTTTGAGACATTAAATCCGAATGAAAGTGGAAGCTTACCTGAATATGCCAAAGTACAGTTACCTGGTAATTTCTCCAGATCGTTGAGGAAGGCCCTCATTGTTTCCAAGTCCTTCTGCTTGACAATTTCCTCACCATTCGACATGGAGGAACTAGAAAAACAGTAACAAAACCAGCAAGTGCAGCAAACGAGGTAGAGGTGGAGGGCCAACAAACGGGACTTCAAAATGCTCACCAAATAAAGACCCACGGATCAGTGTCTCCCGGGAGAAGTACAAAGTGCAGAAAGAGGATGGTTCAAGTCAGAAAACAGAGGAACAGTGGTTCAAACAAGGTTCGAATCTGGACCCACAAAAAACAAGTGGCCAAAACACAAAACGGGTGCTCAAAACAGGTTCAGGAGAAGCCGGCGGTCTGAACGAAGCAATCGGGCAACGCATGCGGTGGCCAGAGGGTGGCGCATGAAGCACACGCGCCAAAATGTGGAGGCGCGTGTGGGCATGTGTGGCGGTATTTGGCGACAAGATTCTGGGTTCGTGCCGATCGAAGGAGGGCGGTTCTGATGGTATGGTCGATGGTCCGAAAGGCAATGGTCAACAGAGGACTGCAGTGGTCAATGGCGGTTCTGTTGGTGGATCAGGCCTGCAGAGATTTCTCTGGTTATGGGTGTTTGGGTTTTCCGATGAAAAGCTTGATATGAAGGTTGGGTTAAAAAATGGGAATATGACAGTGATGAGGTTACAAAGGAAACGTAAGAGAGAGCAAACTTAGCACACAATGAAGGTGTGCATGTGAATAGGCCTGCAATGAAGGCTAGGCACTCAGAGAAACAGATCAGCTATGAAGGCTGATACAGCGGAAACAGAGACTCCCAGATCGGGAGCTCTGATACCATATCAAATATCTAAACACACGAGTATTTCTGAATAGCTTGAGTGAATAATGCACTCAGCAAAAGATATATTTATAGAGCTGATTTACACAGGAAATAGCATGCTAAATACAATTTACAAGGTAATTAAAATGGACTGTAGGACGGTGCAATGTATCTACTTCTATACAATGAACCTAACTACTTGGGAAGGGAAGTCATAAACATTGTTATTTCCAACAGAATACATGAACCTCATTAATTTACAATGGCTATTTCCTAAACTATTAATGACAGTCCATGAACCTTTGGACGGTGGATTCCAACATTAATGACAGTCCATCAACCTTTGGACGGTGGATAATCTTTGGACGGTGGATTATCTTTGGACGGTGGATTCCAACACTCCCCCTCAAGCTGGGGAATGGATATCAATCATTCCCAGCTTGCAAGTAAGTTGGTTGAATCGATCCATTGGCAAACCCTTTGTTAACACATCTGCTAGCTAGTCGCTGCCCGGGGGAATGTAGGTTGTTGTTATCAATCCACTATCCAATTTTTCCTTGATGAAGTGTCGATCTATCTCAATGTGTTTTGTCCTATCATGCTGAACCGGATTATGAGCAATACTGATAGCCGATTTATTATCACAAAACAATTTCATAGGACCTTCACACTTTATCTTCAAGTCATCGAGCACAATTTTCATCCACAACAGTTCACAGATTCCTTGTGCTATAGTTCTAAATTCTGCCTCTGCGCTTGATCGAGCCATTACATTTTGTTTCTTACTTCTCCAAGTAACAAGGTTCCCACATAGGAACATGCAATAGCCTGATGTGGATCTTCTATCACTTACTGAACCTGCATAGTCGGCATCTGTATAAGCCTCCATAGTCAAGTTTCCACCTTTTTTGAACAAGAGTCCTCTTCCTGGAGTAGCTTTGAGATACTTGCAGATATACGTTCTACACTGTAAGTGTCTCTCCCTCGGATCATGCATGAACCGACTCACAACACTCGACCGCATATGCTAGATCTGGTCTAGTGTGTGCCAAGTAAATCAACTTCCCCACAAGTCTCTCGGTATTGGATTTTGTCAACCTTGGCACTCTCCTCTTCTTGATGCTCATCCTGTGATTTTGCTCGATGGGAACACCCGTAGGTTTACATCCAAGTTTCCCTGTTTCCTTCAAAAGATCAAGCACATACTTCCTTTGAGAGATGAAAATGCCTTGTTTTGAGTAGGCCACTTCAATCCCCAAGAAATACTTGATTTCCCAAGGTCCTTCATCTCAAATTCTGCAAATAATTTTTCCTTAAGCGATTTGTCTCTCAACTAGGTCATCTCCTGTAATAATTATATCATCAACATAAACAAGAAGTACAGTCAGTTTTCCTCCTTGTGAATGTTTAAAGAAAAGTGTATGATCTCCTTGGCTTTGTAACCCAAAGAACACCATAGCTTTTGTAAATCTTCCAAACCATGCTCGGGAGACTGTTTTAGCCCATATAAAGCCTTCCTCAGTCTGCAAACTTTGTTTGTTCCACTTGTGGGACCATACCCCGGGGGAATCTCCATGTACACCTCCTCCTCTAAGTCTCCATGCAAGAAAGCATTTTTGACATCAAACTGGTGTAGTTCCCATCCAGAGTGGGCAGCAAGAGAGAGTAAAATACGAACAGTGTTCCTCTTTTGCCACCGGAGCAAATGTCTCCTCATAATCAATGCCATAGGTCCGAGTGTATCCCTTTGCCACTAGTCTTGCTTTATACCTGTCTAGGGTACCATCTCGACCGGGTACTTTACAAAGGTAGATCCATCTACTCCCCACTCGGTTTCTTTTCCTTTGGTTTCTCAACATTTTCCCATGTTCCATTTCTTTCCGAGCTTGCATCTCCTCATTCATGGCTTGAACCCAGTTCTTGTCCTTCAATGCTTCTTGTACTTTGTTCTAGGGATTCCGATAGAGTCAATGGTCTGCAATAAAGCTTTGGTGCTTTGCAAAGAAAGGTTTGTGGTGGAAACAAATTTGGAAATAGGGTACTTAGCACAAGATCTTTTTCCTTTTCTTAAAGCAATAGGTAAGTCATCATCAATGTTAGGATCACAATTATCCAAAGGAATAGGTTCGAGAATGAATGAAAGGAATAGATTCAACATGAATGGGACTAGTGTTTTCAATACTTACCATGGGTTCAGATATTTGGGGTTGCGACTGGACCAGGGAGGGGTGTTTCTTCCTTTGATAGACCGGTTTTGGCGAGCTTGCTCTAGTCTGAGGAGCTAATTCCTGTGTATCTGAGAGCATATCAGAAGATTGGAGCAAGGGAATGCTTGCTTCAAAAAAAAATCTCAGCTTCCAAATCGAAGTATTATTCTCCCCCTGAAGCTGAGAGGAATTGAAGAATGATTGATTTTCTTGGAAGGTGACATCCATGGAGACATACACTCGACGAGAGGAAGGGTGATAACATTTGTATCCTTTCTTGTCAGGGCATAAACAATGAACAAACATTTAATAGCACGAGGGTCAAGTTTGCCCCGATGCTGACGATGGACATGAACAAAAGCAACACAACCAAAAACACGAGATTCAAGACTTTGCATAATAGGAACAGATGGAAAAAATGTTTTCATGACATGAACAGGACTCAAACCACCAAGGATTCTAGAGGGTATTCTATTTATTAGATAAGCAGCAGTTAAAATAGCTTCCCCCCAATATGAATTTGGAACAGACATCTGAAACAATAAAGCTCTAGTAATTTCAAGCAAGTGACGATTTTTCCTTTCAGCAACCCCGTTTTGTTGGGGGTATCAACACATGTAAGTTCATGAACAATGCCATGTTGTTTAAGAAAGGTGAAGAAATTTTGGTTCACATACTCTACCATTATCGGATCTCGGAGCGTTTAATTATTTTATCAAATTGAGTTTTAATCATATGATAAAACTGGATAAACAAGTGGTACACATCTGATTTATTTTTCATTAGAAAAATCCAAGTAACACGAGTGCAATCATCAATAAATGACACAAACCATTTTGCACCAGAAATATTAGGAACAGTGTGGACCCCAAACATCAGGTATGAATAAGAGAAAAAGGTTCATCACTTTTCTTAGCACTTGAAGGAAAACTTACCCGATGATGTTTGGAAAATTCACAAACATCACATTGAAAGGACTCAACCGATTCATTCAAAAACAAAGAAGGAAACATGGACTTAAGTAGAGTGAATGGGGGATGCCCAAGACGATTATGTTGGAGCCAAATTTGGGAGGAACAAGACTTGGATTGATGACAGGAATGTTGCAACTTCACACCAGATTCACCTGAAGTTTCCATCTCAAGGTAGTACAACCCTCCCTGTTCCTTGGCAACTCCAATAGTCTTCCCTGTAGTATTGTCCTGGAATACACAATGAGAAGGGAAAAATGTTACAGCGCAATTAAGGTCTTTGGTAAGTTTATGTATAGAAAGAAGGTTAGATGACAGTTTAGGAACATGAAGCACATTTTGCAAATTTAGAAAAGGACTAATTTTAACGTTACCAAATCCCCGCAATCGATGTATGAGAGCCATCAGCTACAGTTATGTGATGACTACCGATGGGGATTTGACAGGATGAAAAATGAGAAGAACAAAAGGTCATGTGATCGGTGGCACCAGAATCAATAATCCAAAAATCCTTGGGGACAGTACCAGAAGCATGAGAAAATAAAGAACATAGAGTCTTACCATTTACACCATTTGAAGAGGTGCAAGACTGCTTACTAGAGTAATGGGTGATAGCTGAGATGTTGGTAATCTCAGTGTTAGACATGATGGTTAGGCGTGATAACAACCAAGAGTGCGATGAAGGTGTAAAAAACACAAGCTGCAATGAAGGCAAAGAACAAAGAAGAGGGTTTGTGGTGAAGATGACTTTGGGTATCAGTAACTAAGAAAGATAAAGCACAATGAAGGTGCTGAACATGTAATGAAGGCACAAGACAAACAGTCCCGCAATGAAGGCAAGGCACCTAAGGTCATTCAAAGAATGAAGGCCGAGGCAAATGGAAAAGCAAAGGCAGAGACTCCCAAGGTCGGGAGCTCTGATACCAAATTGAAAGGAGGAACAAAACAAATATTTTCTGAATTGCTTGTGTTACTTTCACACAGCATAGAGGTATTCTATTTATACACTAGAAAAATTAAATACAACTGATAATTACAAGACAAATAAATGAGGCACCTATTTCCTATAGACACTTCCTAATTTTATGACTAGAGAATACATGAACCTCATTAATTTACAATGGCTATTTCCTAAACTATTAATGACAGTCCATGAACCTTTGGACGGTGGATTCCAACATTAATGACAGTCCATGAACCTTTGGACGGTGGATGATCTTTGGACGGTGGATTCCAACAATACTTCACCTAGTAGGCTGGTAATTCCCAAGTAATTAAAATGCTAAGAAAAGAAACCCTGGTTTAAGTTCCAACATAATAAAATAATAAATGCAGCTAGCAATCAAAATCACGAAATGTTGATATTAGTAAACTTGACATACTAAACCCGAAAAGAATTGCAGAGTACATTATTATGTTTCTCTTTGCAGCCTCGGTTCTTTATCTTATCATATTTTACTTGCAACAAATCGTTGTCCAGAGTGCTATGTTTTTCATGTATGTATCGATGTTAATGTTTAATGGACACCAAAATAATTGGATGAGTTCCTTTTCTTTTGAATGTTCCTTTATTAATGCATTACTTTATCTATTTGTATTTTGTCTTGATTTTATGCAACTGAAAATTTGGGCTTACGTAATGAATTATTACTGAATTCTTCCTCGTGTGATTGATTCAGATAAAAATTAGAGGGTTCTTGTCTCATATCCAGCAACTACGTAATGGATACTGGGGAGTCTCCTCAATGAAAGCACAATCCGTGTTATCACTTGCATTACCATCCCCACATTCAAAAGATGCCAAAGATGAGGACCAGCAACCTGCTGAGGCAACTGGTGTTGGTAGAAGCTGGGTGCAAAGTATGTTCAGTCGAAATACAACATCTAGAACCAGCTCATTTAATCGTGTCCGTAGATGGACGTCTGATGGAGGCAATTCAGGTACTTGTTATAGCATTATCTATGAAAGCAATTATGTCTCCTTTATTCTTGAATAAAATACCAGTATCACTTTATGCTCCTGCTTTAAATTTTTAGCTATAAATGAGAATGGAACTCCTCGCAAACAAGATGTAACAACTGGCGGGCAGAAGAAGCTTCAAACAAATGTTCGCATACTTAGGGGTCATAATGGTGCCATTACTGCTCTCCATTGTGTTACAAAGAGAGAAGTGTGGGATTTGGTGGGTGACCGTGAAGATGCTGGATTCTTTATTAGTGGAAGCACAGACTGCTCTGTAAGTGTCAATCTCCGTATTTTCTTATGATATGGAATTAGTCTGCACAAAGTTGTTTGATTGCCATGTGATTCCCAGAATGAGGTGATGTATTGTGCACTATAACTTTTGCAAATACGCAGGTTAAGATCTGGGATCCTAGTCTTCGTGGTTCTGAACTCAGGGCAACTTTAAAAGGGCATACTAGGTTCTCTCTCTCTCTCTCTCTCTCTCTCTCACACACACACACACACATATTGAATTTCTTGTATGGTTGTCAACATCTTAGAACAAATAATTACGTGCAACCTTGCTTCTGATTTTAAATGTAGAACTGTCCGTGCTATAAATTCAGATAGGGGGAAGGTGGTATCAGGATCTGATGATCAATCTGTTTTGGTGTGGGATAAACAAACAACTCAACTTCTAGAAGAGCTTAAAGGCCATGAAGGACCGGTATTATTTATTTTTCAATATTTCATGTTGTTCTATATATAATAAACAGTGTAGACATTTTGTGAATCCATTAAAAATATTTAGTCTGGATGATTGAAACTTGATTCAGACAGCCAACCTTGTAGGTCAGCTGTGTGCGCATGCTCTCAGGTGAACGTGTCCTAACTGCATCCCATGATGGCACTGTGAAGATGTGGGATGTTAGAACTGATAGATGTGTTGCAACTGTTGGTCGTTGCTCTAGTGCTGTTTTATGCATGGAATATGATGACAATGTGGGACTCTTGGCTGCTGCTGGAAGAGACGTGTATGTTTAAAAATTATAAATCTTTGATGCTGATTTTTTCTCTGAGCGACTCAGATATTAGTTATACATTAATTTGCTAAACTTCAAAGTCTGACCTGGTGCTTGCATCCCAGGGTTGCTAATATATGGGATATCCGTGCTAGTAGGCTAATGCATAAACTTTCAGGACATACTCAATGGATACGGTACACAAGAAAAACATATATTCTACTCTAGTACTGTATATTTGCAAATGTAAACGAATTCATGATCCTATATAAAAAAATGCAGGTCCATAAGAATGGTTGGTGACACTTTAATTACTGGGAGTGATGATTGGACAGCGAGAATATGGTCTGTCTCCCGAGGAACATGCGATGCTGTCCTAGCGTGCCATGCAGGGCCAATATTATGTGTTGAATATTCTTCTTTAGACAGAGGAATAATAACAGGTCCGTCATCTCCAATATTTGGCTATGCTATCATTTGATCTCTTTATTTTGTCAGTTCTTGAAGATACCTGATCTTAAGAATTTTTTATCCTGTGCTTTAATCTCCAGTGCTTACTAAAATGTGAGATTTCCATTCCAGGGTCAACTGATGGCCTCCTACGGTTTTGGGAAAATGATGAAGGTATGGCAGTCTTTTTATTTGTTAAGACATGTGATAATGCCATTCATACGTCTTCACCTAATAGCTTAAGCTTTTGGGAGACATGATTCATGACATTATATTTCATTATTTCAACTTATTTTTGCTCTTGATATCGAGCTTCTTTTTTATTTGGGTAAATATACATATACATTAGAGACAATTTAAGGTTGCAATTGCCCAAGAAGCATCAATATGTTAAGGGTATCCCCTATTGTAACTTACCCTGCAGTTATTCATTGATCTAAATGTCTCATTGTAAAATATTATCAATGCATTTCTACTCCACCTATATGGTGTCCTTATCTTACTTTAAAGCAATTTTATAAGAAATACATGGTAAGTGTATATGTATATGCAAGAATGTTCCAGAATTGTGCCCATGCATTTTTTTCTGTTCCAAATCAGAAGACATATTTGAGATCACCTGGTAATATTATACTCATCGCTGTGCAGGAGGTATAAGGTGTGCTAAAAATGTAACAATTCACAATGCTGCCATATTATCTATCAATGCTGGGGAGCACTGGTTAGGCATAGGATCAGCTGATAATTCTTTGTCTCTCTTTCATCGGCCCCAAGAGAGACTTGGTGGTTTTTCTGGCACTGGGTCCAAGATGGCTGGTTGGCAGCTTTACAGAACACCACAAAAAACAGTCGCTATGGTATGTGATATTTTGGCTTTTCTGTTCTGTTTCATGCCCAAAATGTTTTTTCTTTGCCTCCAAGATGAACTTTATTTCCTGGTTCATGCACAAATTTTCTAGTAGTGATTTTCATAAGTTGACCAGTCCTACTCTCGTCTCGGACCAAAGCTAATTATGATGGGTTCATGTTTTAAAAATTAGATACGGTGTATTTTTGGGCTGGGATTGGGTTATGCTTCAGGTTGTCCCAACTCGGTCTGATGTCACACATTATTTTATAATTTATATTTTTTTACAATTAGTTATAAATAATAAGATGCGCAAATTATAGGGGGATTAAGCTTATGAGTCATACTATGAAGCTATGGGAAAGGGTGCTTGAACGGAGACTAAGAAAAGAAACCAAAATCACCAACAACCAATTTGGTTTTATGCCCGGGAGGTCGACCATGGAAGCAATTTACTTGCTACGACGAGTGATGGAACAATATCGAAGGGATCAAAAAGATTTACACATGGCCTTCATTGATTTGGAGAAAGCGTATGATAGGGTGCCAAGAGAGGTTTTGTGGAAAGCCCTAGAAAAGAAAGGTGTTCGGATTGCCTATATTCGAGCTATCAAGGATATGTATGAGGGGGTCATGACTAGTGTGAGAACGCAGGGTGGAGCCACAGAAGATTTCCCAATAACCATAGGTCTGCACCAGGGGTCAGCTTTGAGCCCCTATCTTTTTACCTTGGTCTTGGATGTACTTACGGAGCACATTCAAGAGCCATCACCGCGATGCATGCTTTTCGCAGACGATATAGTCCTAGTTGGAGAGTCGAGAGATGATATAAATGGAAAGTTGGAGACTTGGAGACAAGCTTTAGAAGCACATGGGTTCCGCTTGAGTAGAAGCAAGACGGAGTATATGGAATGTAAGTTTAGCAAAAGGCGAAACACCTCTAGCTTAGAGGTGAAAGTTGGAGACCACAACATACCACAAGTCACACGGTTTAAATATCTTGGGTCTATTATACAAAATGACTGAGAAATTGAGGGAGATGTAAACCATCGGATTCAATCAGGGTGGTCGAAATGGAGGAAGGCTTCGGGTTTTTTGTGTGATAAAAAGTACCTCTTAAGCTAAAGGGAAAATTTTACCGTACAGCTATTAGACCGTCGATGTTGTATGGGACGGAGTGTTGGGCGGTAAAAAATCAACACGAGAGTAAAATCAATGTAGCAGAGATGAGAATGTTGCACTGGATGAGCGGAAAAACTAGACGTGATAGGATTATGAATGATAGCATTAGAGAGAGAGTTGGGGTAGCACCTATTGTAGAAAAGATGGTTGAATCTCGACTTAGGTGGTTTGGGCATGTATGGAGGAGACCTTTAGATTCTGTAGTAAGGAGAGTGGACCAAGTGGAGGGCAATCCAATAGCTAGAGGCAGAGGTAGGCCAAGAAAAACTATAGGAGAAACTATTAAGAGAGATTTGGAGGCCAATGATTTAACTATTAATATGATTCATGATAAAACATTATGGCGCCGTATGATCCATGTAGCCGACCCCACCTAGTGGGATAAGGCTTAGTTGTTGTTGTTGTTATAAATAATAAGATTTCTTGATTTAAATTGATAATCTTTTGGTTATAATTTTATATTAATATTATTTTTTTAAAATATATTAATTTTGGTTACAATTATTTATAATTTTATAGTAATCTTATTCGTTTTAAAATATATATTGTAAAATGTACATTAGTTTTAGTTTCCTACTTCTAAGTATATGATTTAGTTATGTATAATGTTCAAATTTATACATAATGTCAATATATGGGGTTGGTTCGGTTGTTATCCGGTTATGGAAGGGTTGAGTTTGGGTCTAAGCGGATAACCTTTTATCAAAATATCAAGCCGGTTTCAAGTCAAGCTAAACTCGTCCCACAAACACCCCTAAGAATTATTTCTACATGTCAGATGTACATGTATCTACTACGACATTATCACTACTACCAAATTTTAGAGGTGTTATTAATCTTTGAGACAAATAATTTGTTTTGGAGAGCTTACCTAAGTAAGGTCGTTACTTAAAAGATTAAATATCTTTCCATTTCTTTTGGCTTAAATTTAAAATTTATTGTTCTTTTCTTTATGAGTTTTACCTTGTAATGATAATTTTTCAGTTTAAAATCATGGCTCATTAGAAGTTATTGCTGATTATTTAATTGGCTGGAGAATGTTATTGTATATTTAACACTGTTTACCTCCATCTATTTATTACTATTGTTATTATTGGTTGTTGTGACATCCAGGTAAGATGTGTTGCTTCGGACCTGGAGAGGAAAAGGATATGCAGCGGTGGTCGTAATGGGCTTCTAAGGCTGTGGGATGCGACCATCAATATTTGAGCTTGTGTGATATAGCCATGTTTATGTTTGTAACAATTTTACAGGTGAAAGCAGGTACTTAACGAAGGGGTTCTCCAATGTTTTTTTGTTTATTTCCCGCAAGTATATAATGCGCAAGATATCTGACGAGCCCATGCTAGGAACCCAAGTCTGGCTGTGATAATATCTTCTGAAAACAGTTTTATTATATTGTGATTAGAGGCTGCTGTATCCCGAATGTATATACGGCGACAAAGAACAAATTTTATTAGTGTGGATAAATTTAGTTAAATTGTCTAGAATTAAAGTCTCGATTGATTTTTGTATCCCAAAAGAGTGGAGTCTCAATTGATTTTGCAATGAACATTATGTTTACTTCTACATAGCTAGATTCTTGGTATGCTTGATAAATCGGGAATTTATTAAACAAACCACTGATGAAACACATCCAAGCTTTAATTGGCAGCTATCCGAGTTTCCTTGTGGTTGCTTGCCAGTGCCGAGTTTTCACTGGCCAGCGGATGCTGGTTGGGGGGAGCATGGTGATGACTCATGATGATGAAATGGTGGAATACCTTTTCTAAAATTTGTCAAATGTAAGTGAGGAATAAATTTGTTAAAGCATGATCCATTTTTATTTATTAATGATTTTATCTATAGTGAGATGCACTACAAAAAATTTATAGCAGACAATCTCTGGAGTCTGGAAGTTGAAAGTTTGTGGGAAGTATTCAAGGTGTGGTATCACCAAGGAGATTATGTGCATATATAGGTTTCTGATATAAATAATTAAATATGGTTTCTAATACTTTTGAGATGAATATCTATTTGTTTGTTACCTAGCAATCTTTGATGTAAATGTCCAGTTTGCAGTTTCCCCAGTTTTCTTCCTAGTTATGTCAGTTCTATTTCGCCATGATCAGTTATAGATATAATTATCATACAATGCATCCCCTCACCCATATTTGTCATACAAGTGTTTCCTCATCCATTTATGCCCCTTTTTTTTAGTGGGTGCTTTACATGGGGGTCAGAAACTCGCTGGCACCGATTATTCTGTTTATTCTTATATCAAATGTACTCCATTGATAAGAGTTCAGTAGAAAATTTGATTTCATCTTGTTCCATGGATTATATCTTGCAAATCAATAATAGAAATCATTCGTGTAATTATTTTGCTCCAGGAGATGGGTTCATGGGTTGCATGTCGTTAATTAACTTTTTTTTTTCTCAAGATTATTACTGTATTGTTATTCCAATGTAAACGAAATGATAATGAGTAATGACGTGCCTCTTTTGCCCCGTTTTCCAGCATTATTCTATTCAATATCAAATTCAGCGTTTGTTTAAGCTTAAAATAATGATTTTAAAATATTTTAGAAAACAATTTTTATTGTATAACTTTTGTAAAAATAAGAGTATTTGATTACAATCATTAAAAAATATTTCTAATAAAATCTCTTTTAGGTGAATCAAAGTCAACTTGGAGTAAATCTTTGCATTGAAGTTGAGTAATATTTGCCAAGAAAATACTCAGCAAGTATTGCATCTTAAATTAGTCCCCTTAATAAACATAAATTAATTAATATATAATATATAATATAAGATGATATTCGGCACCCATAGTTCAAGAGGGGAGGGTAAGAGAAGGATATATTAACTAGTTTACAGTCCCAAACCATGTGGTACCTAGCTTAATTTTAGGGGAATTGGAATTTCGTAGGTACAGCCTTGCATTTTGAAATAGTGACCAACATGTATATGTTTATGTTTAAATCAATCAACATGTCTATCCACCAAAAATAAAAATCAATCAACATGTCTTGCAACTCAATAGCTTGTTTTATTTGACTAGGAAATAATGGTAGCTGTCAAGTTAATGTCAACTCTTACCAATTGATATATATATATATATATATGCAAGAACTACGTACATTGCATTATAGAAGTGTTAGTCTCCATATCTCTACTTCTCTTCATCTTTGATTATCTTCAAAATGTATAACGGTGAAGCAAAGGCAGCACATTTACCATACAATGGCCCGCCAACTGGAAAATGGACAACAGGTTTATGTGGCTGCTTTGAAGACCCCGGAAGTTGTAAGCACCTGAACTCACTGTGCTATGTGGCACAAATATATTTACCAATTTGCAGACACTTACATATATGAATAAGTTGCTTTTTTTTTAAATTTATTACTTAGCTTATGTGAAAAAACTTTCATATAGCTATACAAACATATAGGACACCATTTTCATTACACCTTTCTTGCAACACATTTTTTTGGACAATAAATAAGAAAAACACACATTTGACTATTATTTTTTCCAAACAAGAAACATGTAAAGATGCATGATGTAACAAAATACGGTGCACAAATAACAAAATTAATTACGATAGATTCGCAAAAAGTTAACGAATATCATTTTTGGTATGACTAGCTAGATGGACGAAAAATAAACATACAAAACATATTTGGTTTATTGTTGAAAACGTACATTTGCAGCTCAACTATTAACCAAACATGCACTATATAGGCCATTTTATGACATATTTTGTACTTCCAGAGTCTAAGCAAAATTTATATTTATATACATATATAGATGTTAATGAAACGTGGTATACAATATAGTTTCAGCACAAATTTTCGAGGTGTTAATTATTTCTTTTCCTAAATTTTTCCTTTGTTATGAAGGCTGTATGACATGCTGCTGTCCATGTATTACCTTTGGCCAGAGTGCTGAAGTTGTAGACAAAGGAAGAACATGTGAGTAACTTCAATTAACAAGCACATATTATTGATTATCTCATAACTCGTTAATTTCCTCACAAAAATGGGTTATACTATACATATTGCAGCTTGTGCATTTGCGGGGTTGATCTTCTATGGCCTTGCCCAGTGCGGGTTGGGATGTTTATATTCTTACACATACAGAAGCAAACTAAGAGGCATCTACTCATTACCAGAAGAACCATGCATGGACTTCTGCGTTCATTGCTGGTGCGCTTCCTGTGCTATTTGCCAAGAGTACAGGGAACTTAAAAACCGTGGAATGAACCCCTCAATAGGTATCAAATATAATTCATCACCACCATTTATAAACAATAGAATTGAAAACAATTTCGTTCTTATTATATAAATTTGTATTAATTAATGTTATATGTATTGTGCAGTTATAATGTTATATCATATTCGCCAAGGTCTAACCTTCATGCATGTATTTTCTTTGATATATTTAGGTTGGACAGGCAACGAGGAAAAAATAAACAGAGGCAACCAAGTGCCTCCAAATGTTGCACCTAGCATGACTCGCTAGGATTTACACTTGGTGTTGGATTGGATGCGTCATGCATGCTGTTGTCCAAGATTAATTTTACGAATGTTTATGATGTGTTTGTGATTTTCTTTAATTTTCTTTAATTCCTATGTTTCAAATTAAGAGCTTTTAGTTTCATTTTGTATGTTGTATAATGGTTGAAAAAAAAAGTTTCATTTTGTATTTTTCTCCTTTTGGGCTAAAAAAAGGGGTACTGGATTTGTTTAAATTTGTTATGTGGAATCTTTGTACTCTTGTGTTGCATATGAACAAATAAATGAGAAATTTTCTTGTAGTACAAATTAACAAGTATCCTATGAAGAACTTCTACACTTAATTATAAATAAATTTACATATATTTTAGGTCTTAAATTAATGGTGCGTGTATTAATTGTGATGTGATTTAAGAATTTGTAGTTGGTTTTGAAGTCACTAAAACACACAACGCGCATGAGGTCCTAGAGATGACTAGCATATTGATGTTACTAATTAATCACAATCTTATGTAGGATGGAGATTTGTTGTCTCCTATTCTCGGTCCCCAAGCTTGTTGCATCAATCATATAATGTCAAGTCAATTAAAAAATTAATCAACACTCCTCCTTACCACTAATTAACTCAATAGTGAAATGCCCTTAACACCTTTTTAAACATTAATAAAAAATACTCAAATCCTCCCTCCCTCCCTCCCACCACTCTTCCATCAACCTCCTTGAAATCCATCATGAAGGAGAAGGGGAAGGAGAATGGTTTGGGAGATGATGAAGATTCAAGAAGAAGAAGAAATGGGGTGGGGCGGGTGGCATTTGGGTACAAATTAAAAAAAAAAATTGGGGGAATTAATTGATGAGATATTAAAATCAATAACATTAGATCAGCATATCATTTTCGGCTATATGTGTTTTGAAGGACTCATTTCAAGTATGTTGGCCCATGAACATCGATCAAGAACCAAGATTCCCTTCGCCTTCGTGATGTGAACCGAACTAGTTATGCATGACCTCCAATTTGGTCCAAAAAGATCAAAATGATTGGATTAGTTCTTAAAAATTGAAAATATCTTATGTGTTTGCTCTTGTTTAAAGATTATTCCATCCATCAATTTGATTTGCAACTAATGACTACTCTAAGGGTTTGGTAATTGGGTAATTGAGTGTTTGTAAGAGCTTATAAAAAAAGTATTTAAGTTTACAAAAACAATTTATGAAAAATAATTCATTTTTTTATAAATTCTTTTTTATTTATTTTAATAAATTTATTAGCGAAGTTTATAAAAATATTATTTTTAACTTATTTAAAAAAATTATTAAATAATTATGTTGTTTATTCAAATATGTCCTAATTAATTTTGAATGATTGATTTAGCAAGCACATGATTTTTCAAGGATAAAAAAAAATTAGCATATCTTTTGAATTGACTTATTTTGTACTTAATTAATTTTTAAAAAAATTATAAAGCTTTTGTTAAGACTCTAAAATGTCTGATGTACATTTCCCTAAGTTTTGATGAGAACTAAACATTAGTTAATGATTTAATTAACCTTCATATTGGTTACTAACCTGTCTATCTAGTGTGCAGATTAAAACTGTAAGAATCATCTATCTGCTCATAAGTGACTACCTGTCTGGATAAGCGAAAGTCAACCTATCTGTTGACTATGATTATTGACTTCTTTCAAGATACGTCTTCAACCTGTCTCCCCACGAGTTCCTACACTCACTACAAAAAATCAACTATTTAGCGACCGGCATATTCGGTCGCTAAACCTTCTAATTCGGTCGCTATTTATTTTAGCGACCGAATTAGCGACCGATTAATGGTGGTGGCTGATAACTTGGTCGCTAAGATTTTAGAGACCAAAATATTAATTCGGTCGCTAAATGGCGACCGTAATTTCTGTCGCTAAATAATAAAAAAAGGGTCACTACAGGGTTGGTCGCACTGTTTGGGTAACCATTTTTAGCGACCGATAATCGGTTGCTAGTTCGGTCGCTAATGTTGGTTACTGTTAACCTATATTAGCGACCGATTTTCGGTCGCTAGACCACAATCTTTTAATGTTAACTAAAGTTTAGCGACCAAATTATTGGTTTCTAATTTGGTTGCTATATTGGATTTTATTAATTTTTTAAAAAAAATTAATTTTTAAAATAATACATTTTTTTTTGTTTTTCTTTAAAGTTTAGCAAAATTACTAATAAAACACACCAAAATACTAATGAAATATACAATCATAAGAAATAATAAATATATATAAAAAAAAATCCAAAGTGTCGTACAAGAATCGTTTAAAGTCAAAAAAATGAAAAAAAAATTAGTCATGATGAGGGGCAGGTGGAGGAACCCAATCATCCTCAGTGCCCGTATCACCGACGTCTGCTATCTGATTGTCCTCTGTAGTAGCAGCATCAGTAGCTGGCGGCGGAACTGGAGGAGCGGCAACAGGCGGCACAACCGTCAGAGCATAACCTTGAGCAACTGGAGTCTGGATCCTCATCTGCTCCAACACTAGCCGCAGTGTCTGGTCCTGCTCGATGCTCGTCTGCACCAGCTGCTGGTGTGCCTGAGTCAACTGTGCAATCTGGTTCGCCATCTGCTGCTCTCTCTCGCTCTTCTCCCGAAGCTCCGCGTTCAGCTGCGTGATGGTGTCCTGCATTTGGTTGAACTGCTCCTAAGGGACGGTATCAGCGTAGGAAGGAGCAGGCGTGCAGAATGATGAAGCGATAAACTCGCCTCCCAGGTGTCCGAGGTCATACACGTGCCCCTTCTTGTTCTTGCCCCCGACGACCTCCAAATAAAGGGCATTATCATCGACGGTGATAGGAGAGCTGGGCCAATCACCAGTCAAGGTCTCATCTTGTGACTGTGAGCCACGTGATATGGCATCGTCCTTCTTCTTGTTGAAGCCCACCTACAAAGTATAGTTAAAGAGATTTAGTTAAAATTATAATCAATATTAACAAATCATTTATAATAAATTACAAGTAAACACTATTTTTTTTTTACTTACAGCATAGTTACGGGCCTTGTCGTTGACCCATGTCCCCGACTTCAACTTCTCGTCCTCTCCACCAACTCCATAGCAGTGGGGGGCCGCTGTTTCTGTGCTTTCTTCACAAAAATATAATCTTAAATTCATAAGAATATGTAAAAATGAAAACTCATTAAATAATATACTAAGTCAAAAGTTTAATGTATTACCAGCTCGTGGTAGTGGGCGGCGGCTGATTTAGAACCCGCCGGTCCAAGCACATGAGCCACCATCAGAAGCTCGATTACGCCGAGCTGTGGCCTGGATCTCCTGGAACTTCTCTGTAGCCTAGTACTGGTCCAGCTACCTCCTGATCTCAGGATCCACCCACTTCCCCTTATTATTACCCTTCCTCAGCTTGTTCGTCAGATTCTTCATGACCAGTGAGCCTTTATGCTCAAATATGTCCCTGACGATGAGACCCTCTAAAGCTACGTCCCACCTATACTCTTTCTGCAACTTACAGTTGTTAGGAAATTCGTGTGTGTGTGTGTGTGTATATATATATATATATATATATATATATAATGTAAATTTAATTTAAATAACTTAATAAATTGTTACCTTAAACTCTTTAAACAACTAATCCCTATGGCCCCCTGGGATGGCCTTCCATGTAGGCCATGGACCATCAAACTTGCGTCGCAGGATCTTCGATATCGAATCAGAAGGGCCCTTCGCGGGCAGAAAGCTGCAGCAAAATTAGAGCACTAATAAATGTTATAAATAAATAAATAAAAAACAAGTAAATAGAAATTAACGATACTTTATATATATTAAAAAAATTAAATTAGCTTACTCGTTATCCCCCTGGGGATAAGAAGAATCCTTCTGTCGGATGGACCACGGCTCTCCTGTCCCGATGATGATGATGGTCCTGTCATAGGTGTGGATGATGACGGTGCAGCCTGTGTCCCCACCACATGAGGCTGGGTAGGGGGTGCAACTCCATCACCCTGAGGTGTCCCGTCCATAGAGGTGCTGGTAGGGTGGCCTCGATCTGAAGGCTGTGGGTCGGCCGACGAAGGGACTCTCGCAGCACGACCTCTACCACGACCTCCACGACGACCCCTACCTCTAGAGGGATCTGCCATCTGTGTAAAAAATGAAAATATGACTACACAACAGTGTAAATAATACAAAAATAAATTACCTAAGTAGAATGACATTTACACAATGAATTATGACAAAAATAAATACCTAAGTAGAATCTCCGTTACTAAATTCACCCTCACTCTCATCAGTCTCACTTGATCGGAATGTGCCTTCGCTAGATGCGTCTGACTCGGATTGATCCATTAACTCTCTTTCAACTTCTTCCCCATTTCAGGAAATGTCCTCCAGAGAATTAACAACAATGTCTGGCGTAATTTGCAACAGTACGTGGGGTCTTGAAAACTCATCATCTTGGTACGGAGCATCTTTTTCAGGCTGGTTGATTACATTATCAGTAATTATACTGCGAGCTTTTATCTTAATAACACCTAACCAGCCTTGATGTCCTTCGGGATATGGCGAGTAATAAACCTGATCTGCCTGTTGTGAAAAAATGAATGGGTCGTACGCCTTATTATACCTACGAGACAGCCTAACTTGAACAATACCATATTTTTTATCGATTTTTGTCCCTACGTCAAGAGTAGGATCAAACCAATCACACTTGAAGATAACTAACTTCATCACGGGGAAACCGGTATAATCGAGTTCAAGGATGTCAGTTAGAATCCCATAGAAATCATCCTCTACATCGCCATCAGTGGCTCGCACACAAACACCATAGTTACACGACTGCATTCATTCATTCCATGTTTTTGTGTTAAATTTATATCCATTTACAATGTAAGTATTCCATGATGTAACCCATCTGTTAGGCCCCCATGCCAAAGTTGTCAACAATGGATTTTGAACATTGTTTTCTGGATCTAGTACCTAAAAAATCGAATATTATATTATTATTATATATGCTATATATTTAAGGAGATAAAATGTATTGCAACAAATGAAGATTCTTAACCTACATATTTACTAAACCACGTAGTAAAGTGAGAAGTAATTTCTCGATCAACCTGATCGTTTGAAATGTCAGGTTGGAGATCCCTTAGAAAATTGTCGTACATCCTACATATGGGAGATTAACAGCAGGACGATTAATAATCATAAATTTTAATTGAACTTATAAAAGACATTGTAGAAACTTACTCTAAAGATGGCATCACTGATGACGAATCTGGGCAAGTATACCCAGTCGTACAAGTAGTACGGTGGTGAGACCTTTTTATCGTTCCCACGAGGATTGTGACAAGTACTAGCACGTACCGAATCAATTACTATCTAAGCGGATGTTTGAATTGAAGGGGGCCCAATACTAAATACCAAGCCCAAAACAGATTTAAAACCTAAAATAAACAAAATAGCAGAAAAAGTTCTTTGAGTAATTTTGTCGAACACTTGGGAGGCAGAGAAAAGGATTCTTCAAATATATAAAAGATGTTGGGATTAGGTTCACTAAACTTCATCCCCATGCAATGAAATGACTAATAAACAGTTTCTACTTCAAATATGACAATCAATCCACTAGATTACTCAAGCCCCGATTCCTCGGATGACAAGAGCCTAAATCCACTAATAGACCCTAATTCCTTAGGTGACCTAGATTAATGAATTTGCATGATGATTAGGGATTACGCGATTGCTAATAAACCTAGTTCCATTCCTAGATACAAGGTTTACTAGGTGATTAATTTCAGTTCCGGTTCTAATACGAATTTTCCGATTGCATATCAAAACACTAATCAAGTCATGGGGGTGCTAGCCACAACAAGCATTAAGCACAGAAAATCAATCACTCAATAAAGAAGTAAAAACCATATTATAAGATCAAGTCAGATACATGAGAATTCAGAAATAGCTACCCTAACCCCAACAATGGAGGTTTAGCTACTCATGATCATAGCCAAAACCAAAGAAATACAGATGGAAGGGAGGAGGAACGCCATGGAATCCTTGTGCAGCTGCCCCTGGTTCAGAGAGAGTCTTTAGGGTTTCAAAAACTCTTTCATCTGTTCTGCCCGTGCCTTTTTATAAATCAGGATTCGTGTCACGGCCGTGATGGCCGTCACGGCCTAGCCGTGACACTTTCTGCCTTGGGTGCGCTTTCAAAATATTGGAGCATCACGGCCGTGATGCTCGTCACGGGCAGGCCGTGATAGCTTCTGCCTTCACCAAATGATCTGTCACGGCCGTGATGGCTGTCACGGCTATGCCGTGACAGATTCTGCCAAGAGGGGGTCTGGCTCCATTAACATGTCAAGGCCGTGATGGGTATCACGGCTAGGCCGTGACAGCTTCTGACTTTTGCCTTCTCTTCTCTCAATTATTGCTCGACCACGACCGTGAGGGTCATCACGGCCTACCTGGGTTATATTCTTCACTTTTTAAGCTTTGTCTTCATCCAAGCTTCATCATGGCTAATCTTGAGCATTTTTCCTTGAATTCCTGCAAAACAACACCAAGAAACCGCCTCACCCGTTCCAAGGTAAAAACTAATAAAATCAAATCAAATGTGCCTAAACTATATGAAAAATGCATGCAAAAATGTACAGGAATTATGATGTGAAATCACACTATCAAATCACCCCAAGCTTATTCAATTGCTTGTCCCCAAGCAATCACTAAGGCCAGACGATATAGACAATCAGACCACGGATAGTGAACCAAGAACCCGAGTACATAATCCAAGTAATAGGCATCTCAAATAATTCAGCAAGAGACAATCAGTTTCAAGTCCAATTAGAGGCTTAGGTTTCCTAGACTCATGTTCTCACCGATTAGGGCACTCTATCTCACCTGAAGATCACCCCAAGCTTGTTCATTTTCTTGGCTCTCTTTCTCACTCACTCAAGTGTTAGGGATATAAGACAATTCACTCCATTTTCCTCAAGGAAAGAATTCTACCATAGGCTTGACTATCAACCAAATCTCTACTTTATTAATGAAAACAATTAAGAATCAAGAGGTCTTTTGCTTTGGTTGTAACGTGGCCATGGGATTTAACGCTAGGTGAGGAAATCAAGAAAAAGAGATTTCAAAAGGCTACACAAAACATCAAGCATTGCAAATCATGACACCTTCTAAAATACCCTTTTGGGTTTTGATTTATTTTTCCACCTTTCTTTCTTTCTTTTTCTTTTATTTCTCACTTTTCTTTTTGTCATTCCCTTCTCCATTTTTATTTCTTTTTCTTTTGTTTTTCTTTTGTTTGAAGAAAGGGAGATTTTTCAACTCAAGAGAAATATTTTTCTGATTCTTTCATCCCAAACTTTTTTCAACTACCTTTTTACCCTTTTTGTAATACTTTAGAAGGTATCTCATCAAGTTTAAGGTACCAAGAAAAGTTTTTTTATTTTTCAGGCTCAAAATTGGGCAACTAAGGGGTAGCATTCAGTCATTCAAAGCTCAGAAGGCCGGAAAAATACCTAGTGCCTCAATCATTTTCAAAAATGTTTTCAAAAATTTTGAAGCTTCAAAATGGTTTCAAGTCAAGTTCTAGAGAAAACAATCCAAGAGGAATAACACTCTAACACAAAGAATGGGGTATATTTAGTGAGTACCCCTTTTTGGCTCAAAATCTCACATTTTAGTAGTTCAAAAATCAGTGAGAAACACAAGTCTACGGAACCACATGCTAATTATCAACTATCACAGATCATCTCAAGCATTTTTATTCGCAGCCTTATCACAAGAATGAAAAATTGGGTTCAAAAATTCACTATCACAATTTATTTGGCACTTAGTTCTCACAATTGGATACAAAATTCAGGCAAGGGGCAATCTAATCATGTGATCATGCAAAGCTACCATGCAAAACTATATGAATGCAACATGAACAATGCAAAAATACCCCTATCCCAAGCTTAAGAACTTACATTGTCCCCAATGTAAATAATCAAGTTGGAGAAAGGAACGAAAAATTGGAACGACTTACCGAGGCGGCAGCGGGTGCTGGTTCACATGCCTAGTCAGAAGGAATTGCATGAAAATTGGGTCACGGCCGTGATGCTTATCACGGGAAGACCGTGATGCATTCTTGTTCATAGGAGTGGCCTGTCACGGCCGTGATCTCCATCACGGCTAGGCCGTGATGCTCTCTGATCTTCAGGGTCCTTCCATCACGCTCGTGATGGGGATCACGGTTGAGCCATGATCCTTTCTGATCTTCAACTCTGGCTCATCACGGCCGTGACCAGTGTCACGGCCTGGGCGTGATGGCTACTGGATTTTGTTGTCTCTGCCCTTTTTGCGTCTCCTTCCTCCTTTCCCTGAAAACACTTAACAAACCTATTAATCTATGATATTTTCCTCTTGATCTTCTCAAATTATTCAAGAGGGCAAAATCAAAAGCAAAAGTAAAATGAAAAGAAAACTTGGGTTGCCTCCCAATAAGCGCTTCTTTAACGTCACTAGCTTGACGGGTAGATGACCTCAAGGATCATTAAGGCGCACAGCTGAGATCAATCTCTCGATGTCACCACCCAAATAGGCCTTAAGTCTTTGGCCATTGACTTTGAAGGTCCTTTTTGAAGTAGGATCCTCCACTTCCACAGCTCCATGGGGTGAGACTTCCTTGACAATGAATGGTCCCGACCACTTAGACTTCAACTTGCCCGGGAACAATCTCAGCCGGGAATTGAACAGTAAAACTTACTGCCCCGGCCGAAATTTTTTCATCACGATCTTCTTGTCGTGGTAGGTCTTGACTCGCTGCTTGTAGATGGCTGCATTCTCATATGCATTAAGGCACATCTCCTCCAATTCATGCAGCTGATTCACTCTTTTCTCACCCGCCAAAGTGGCATCAAAGTTCAAGAACTTCAATGCCCAAAAGGCTCGATGCTCCAACTCTACGGGCAGATGACATGCCCTTCCATAGACCATCTGAAACGGGGATAGCCCTACAGAAGTTTTCAGTGAAGTCCAGTAGGCCCACAAGGCATCGTCCAGCTTCTTTGCCCAATCTCTTCTTGAAGCGGCCACAGTCTTTTCCGGGATTATCTTAATCTCTCGGTTAGAGACCTCCACTTGCCCATTTGTTTGCGGACGATAGGGAGATGCTGCCTTGTGCCTCACATCATACTTGGCCAACACATTTCTTAGTTGTGAGTTGCAAAAGTGAGATCCCCCATCACTTATAAGAACCCTTGGGACACCGAACCGGGCAAAGATGTTCTTCTTGATGAATCTAATCACTGTCTGGGCATCATTCTGCGGTGTTGCAATGGCCTCCACCCATTTGGAGACATAGTCCACCGCCACCAGGATATATTGATTAGAGAATGAAGGTGGAAGTGGACCCATAAAGTCTATGCCCCAGCAGTCAAATACCTCAACCTCCAATATATTCTGCAGTGGCATTTCATCCCTCTTTGAAATGTTCCCGGTCCTCTGGCACTTGTCACAACTCTTTACATGGTTGTAAGAGTCCTTGAAGATTGAGGGCCAAAAGAACCCAGATTGGAAGACCTTTGCAGCTGTCCGATCCCCATTGTAATGTCCACCATAGGGAGAGTTATGACAATGCCACAGAACTTTCCTTGCCTCCTCTTGACTAATACACCTCCTCCACAAGCCATCCGGTCCAACCTTGAATAGAAATGGATCATCCCACATGAAATGGTTGGCATCCCGGAAGAACTTCTTCTTTTGTTGCCAAGTGAGGTGCTCTGGAACAATGCTGGCTGCTTTGAAGTTTGCCATGTCGGCAAACCATGGTCTCTCATGTACAAGCAATAAAGCCTCATCTGGTAACTCATCCCGAATGTCCTTTTCTTTAGCAGCCACCTCCTCATTCACTAACCGAGACAAGTGGTCCGCCACCACATTCTCGCTGCCCTTTTTGTCCTTGATGACTAAATCAAACTCCTGTAACAATAGAATCCACCTTATGAGTCTTGGTTTAGAATCTAACTTAGTCAACAAATATTTAATTGCAGCATGATCAGTAAAAACAGTGACTTGTGACCCAATTAAGTAAGAACGAAATTTTTCCAATGCAAACACTATGGCTAGCAACTCTTTTTCAGTTGTTGCATAATTCACTTGGTTCTCATTGAGAACCTTGCTAGCATAGTGAATGGCATGGAAAAACTTGTCCCTTCGCTGCCCCAAAACTGCCCCAACTGCGTAGTCACTGGCATCACACATTAATTCAAATGGTGACTCCCAGTTGGGTGCAACAAGGATGGGGGCAGTAATCAACTTGTCTTTCAAAATTTGAAAAGAGTTAAGACAAGCAGTGTCAAACAGAAATGGAGTGTCCTTGTTCAAAAGGCTACACAGCGGCTTGGCTATCTTTGAAAAGTCCTTGATGAATCGCCGGTAAAAGCCTGTATGCCCAAGGAAACTCCTCACACCCTTGACATTCACTGGTGGAGGTAATTTCTCAATCACTTCAATCTTGGATTTATCCACTTCGATCCCCTTGGCTGAAATTTTGTGCCCAAGCACAATGCCTTCCTGCACCATAAAATGACACTTCTCCCAATTTAAGACTAAATTGGTGTCCATGCACCTCTTTAACACAAAGAAAAGGTTAGACAAACAGTTATCATAAGAGGAACCGAAAACAGAAAAATCATCCATGAAAATCTCAATGTATTTTTCTACCATATCAGAAAAAATGGAAAGCATGCACCTTTGAAATGTCGCAGGCGCATTGCAAAGACCGAAAGGCATCTTCCGATAGGCAAAAACTCCAAACGGGCATGTGAAAGCAGTTTTCTCTTGGTTTTCCGGGTTAACCGCAATTTGGTTTTAACCCGAATAACCATCCAAGAAACAATAGTAAGCTTGCCCGGCCAACCTCTCCAACATCTGGTCCATGAATGGAAGTGGGAAGTGATCCTTCCTAGTAGCTTGATTAAGCTTCCGGTAATCTATACACATCCACCAACCGGTGACCGTTCTAGTTGGGATCAACTCATTCTTCTCGTTGTGCACGATGGTCATGCCACCTTTATTTGGAACCACTTGTACCGGACTCACCCAAGCACTATCGGAAATCGGATAGATCATTCCAGCTTCAAGGAGTTTCAGCACCTCCTTCTTCACCACTTCTTTCATTGTTGGATTGAGCCTCCTCTGCGGTTGGACCACCGGTTTAAATTCAGCCTCCATCATGATCTTGTGCATACAAATTGTGGGGCTAATACCTTTCAAATCTGAGATGGACCATCCGATAGCTGTCTTATGCTCTCGAAGCACCCTTACAAGTTTATCCTCTTCTAATTTTGATAGTACATTGCTCACTATGACAGGGTCTTCATCATTCTCACCAAGAAAGACATACTTCAAGTGGGGAGGTAGAGGTTTAAGCTCCAACTCGAGCTTCTCTTGGGCATCATCCTTCTTGAGCTCTTCTTTCTGAGTGTTCGCAGCAAGCTGCTTGGGTTGAGCTTCCAAATCACACAAACAGTCTTCTAACTCCTTCTCTTCTTCTTCATCAAGATTTTCAATAGAGCTCATAATTACCTTCTCAAGAGTAGAGGAATGGTGCTGTTGTGCAAAGACTTCATTGGCCACTACATCCACAATATCCATGCAGAAGCAATTCTCTTCATCACTCGGGCGATGCATGGCTTCAAACACATTGAAAGTAACCTCTTCATCTTGCACTCCGAGTCGAAGCTGGCCCTTTTGTACGTCTATCAACGCACGACCGGTTTCAAGGAAGGGTCTCCCCAATATAAGTGGAACTTCTGCATCCTCCTCCATGTCTAATATCACAAAATCCGATGGGAAGATAAACTTGTCCACTTTAACCAAGACGTCTTCCAGAATACCATAAGGACGCTTGATTGATCTATCAGCTAGTTGCAATGCCATCCTTGTTGGTTTCACCTCACCACCTCCAAGCTTCTTCAAAATTGAAAGCGGCATCAAGTTGATACTCGCTCCCAAGTCACATAAGCCTTCCCAATAGCAACACTCCCAATAGTGCAAGGGATTGTAAAACTACCAGGATCTTTAAGCTTTGGAGGTAACTTCCTCTGAAGTATCGCACTACACTCCTCTGTCAAGGCAATAGTCTCACCTTCTTTGAATTTTCTTTTCTTTGTGAGTAACTCCTTCATGAACTTTTCATAGGTTGGCATCTGCTCTAGTGCTTCAGCAAAGGGTATGTTAATATCAGAATCGCTTGAAGATGTCAAGGAACTTAGCAAACTGTTCTTCCTTCTCTTTTTTCTTGCTCAAATGAGGATAGGGCAACTTCACATAAGAGTGGATCACTTGAGGCTTGTCTCCATCTTTCAAAATCTGACTTTTAGTTCTCCTCAAAATCGAATTTTCATCTACTAATTTTTCCCTCTTGTCTTTTTCATTGTCTTCTTCTTCCTCCTCTACTACAACTTCTTTGCCTTTTTCCTTATCCAAATCAGTTTTTTCGGCATTCACCTCTGTTTCTTCATCAACTCTCTGATTTTTCACCAAGGGCTCACCACTCTCTTCCTCAAGGCTTTTACCACTCCTCAACACAATAGCCTTGCAATGCTCCTTAGGATTAGTTTGAGTATTACCTGAAAAACTGCTGCTAGATTGCTATGCTAATTGCTTTGCAATCTATCCAACTTGAACCTCCAAATTCTTTATAGAAGCATCGGTGTTTTTCTGGTTTGACATGGACATCTGAATGAACTGATTAAGGGTGTTCTCCAAGATAGAAGTCCGGTCTTGAGGCGATGGTGTGGGTTGAGGCTTGCTTGCTTGTCCGGAATCTTGTTTCCAACCAAAACTCGGTTGATTCCTCCATCCTTGGTTGTAGTTGTTGGAGTATTGGTTTTTGCCTGGCCGCCCATAGTTCCCCATATAATTAGCTTCCTCATGGGAACTAGGCGGTGCCTCACATCTTCCATTGTCATGATCTCCTCCACAAAAATCACATCGCATTACCAGTTGAGGTGGCATGGTTGTCCCTTGAACAGTTTGGAGTTGTTGTGGGAGTTGAGCGAGTTGCTTGGTAATGGACTCCAGTTGTTGTGTCATGAGTTTATTCTGAGCCAACAGTGCAGATTGTGAATCTAACTCCAACACTCCCCTTCTTGATGTGGGACCCCGATCATGATGCATCAAATAGTCATTAGATGCCATAGCCTCTATCAAAATCAGTGCTTCCTCCACTGTCTTTGTGTTCATGGATCCTCCAGCTGAGGCATCCAACATATATCTGGTTGACGGCCTCAGTCCGTTGCAGAATGTTTGCATCTGAGTAAGATCATCAAACCCATGATTTGGACATTTTTGGAGTAAGCCTTTGAACCTGTCCCATGTGTCATGGAGAGTCTCACCTTCTTGTTGGGTAAAGCTTATGATATCACCCCTTGTCTTGACAAATCTTGAGGTGGGGAAGAATCTTGCCAGAAATTTTGCCCATAAGTCATCCCATGTAGTGATGCTCCCCCTTGGGTGAGATTGGAGCCAAGACTCTGCTCTATCTCTTAGAGAGAAAGGGAACAACCTTAGGCGAATTGCATCATCGGAGGCACCATTTATCTTCACCGTATCACATAACTACAGAAAGTTGGAGACGTGACTATTAGGATCTTCTTTCTCCAACCCGACAAATTGACTCTGTGAAACCATATTGATGAAAGCTGGCTTGATTTCAAAATTTGCGCAGTTCACTGGAGGCCTCACTATGCTAGTGACATGCTGATTGACATTTGTATTGGCATAGTCACCAAGTGTCCTCCGGGGTGGAGCACCGTCACCATTGTCTGCCATTCTGAGTCTTTCTTGAGGAACTTGAGAGGTGGAAGTCTCTTGTTCTTCTTGTTGCTGTTCTAACAGTTTCTGCTCTCTTGCTTGCCTTCGATTCTTCCTAGCAGTTCTTTCAATCTCAGGATCGTGGAGGAGTTGGTCAGCTGGGATAGTACCTCGCATACACAAACAGTCTAGCAAACAAGAGTGTTAGCAGTAAAGGTTAGCACACAACAGCAAACACACCAGAAAAATGACAGCAAAAACAGAACAGAAAATTATGACAGAGAGCAAATTATAACAAAAAAAAAAATTGCTCAAATTAGTAACTGAAATGGATATGCTAATATTGAAACGCAGTCCCCGGCAACGCCGCCAAAAACTTGATGACGAATCTGGGCAAGTATACCCAGTCGTACAAGTAGTACGATGGTGAGACCGTTTTAGCGTTCCCACGAGGACTGTGACAAGTACTAGCACGTACCGAATCAATTACTATCTAAGCGGATGTTTGGATTGAAGGGGGCCCAATACTAAATACCAAGCCCAAAACAGATTTAAAACCTAAAATAAACAAAATAGCAGAAAAAGTTCTTTGAGTAATTTTGTCGAACACTTGGGAGGCAGAGAAAAGGATTCTTCAAATATATAAAAGATGTTGGGATTAGGTTCACTAAACTTCATCCCCATGCAATGAAATGACTAATAAACAGTTTCTACTTCAAATATGACAATCAATCCACTAGATTACTCAAGCCCCGATTCCTCGGATGACAAGAGCCTAAATCCACCAATAGACCCTAATTCCTTAGGTGACCTAGATTAATGAATTTGCATGATGATTAGGGATTAAGCGATTGCTAATAAACCTAGTTCCATTCCTAGATACAAGGTTTACTAGGTGATTAATTTCAGTTCCGGTTCTAATACGAATTTTCCAATTGCATATCAAAACACTAATCAAGTCATGGGGATGCTAGCCACAACAAGCATTAAGCACAGAAAATCAATCACTCAATAAAGAAGTAAAAACCATATTATAAGATCAAGTCAGATACATGAGAATTCAGAAATAGCTACCCTAACCCCAACAATGGAGGTTTAGCTACTTATGATCATAGCCAAAACCAAAGAAATATAGATGGAAGGGAGGAGGAACGCCATGGAATCCTTGTGCAGCTGCCCCTGGTTCAGAGAGAGTCTTTAGGGTTTCAAAAACTGTTTCATCTGTTCTGCCCGTGCCTTTTTATAAATCAGGATTCGCGTCACGGCCGTGATGGCCGTCACGGCCTGGCCGTGACGCTTTCTGCCTTGGGTGCGCTTTCAAAATATTGGAGCATCACGGCCGTGATGCTCATCACGGGCAGGCCGTGATAGCTTCTGCCTTCACCAAATGATCTGTCACGGCCGTGATGGCTGTCACGGCTATGCCGTGACAGATTCTGCCAAGAGGGGGTCTGGCTCCATTAACATGTCAAGGCCGTGATGGGTATCACGGCTAGGCCGTGACAGCTTCTGACTTTTGCCTTCTCTTCTCTCAATTATTGCTCGATCACGACCGTGAGGGTCATCACGGCTAGGCCGTGATGGGCTATGCCTGGGTTATATTCTTCACTTTTTAAGCTCTGTCTTCATCCAAGCTTCGTCATGGCTAATCTTGAGCATTTTTCCTTGAATTCCTGCAAAACAACACCAAAAAACCGCCTCACCCGATCCAAGGTAAAAACTAATAAAATCAAATCAAATATGCCTAAACTATATGAAAAATGCATGCAAAAATGTACAGGAATTATGATGTGAAATCACACTATCAGCCACCTTTTCACAATTTTGAAGGATATACAGATGAGCAACATTAATGTCACGCTGCTACAAGAAATATTCTTTTGATTTGCCACTAAATCTGCCCGGTGTTGAGACGAAATCTAGGCAACTATACCTAGTCTTACAAGTAATACGGTGGTGAGACCGATATCGTTCCCACGAGAATCAGTTGCCAATTACCAATTCACAAATTATACAAATATCTAGACTAAACTGTGGTATGAAGAGAGATCAAATCATAAAATAAAGAGATAAAAGCAATAAAATATTTTTTGGTCTTTTAGGAATTTTATCAAACACTTAGCAAGCAAAGTTAACAAATGGATAAAATTGTCAGGGTTAGACTACATTGATCTTCCCTTGATTGCAATGAAATGGTTAACAACACAAGTCCTAATTCATTTATCACAATCAAATCTTCTGAAATACTCAAACCCTAATGTCTTAGGTGAATGAGCCTAAAACCCCAAATTAAACCCTAATATCTTAGGTGGATTAACATGAGATTTTGCATAAAGAGTCAAGATTTATAAGATTGCAAGCATCCCAAGACCTATGTCTAGATTCATGAATTACTTGGCATTTGATTCATGAGCATGCCTTAACATCAATCTTTCAATTGTCTATCAAAGCAACAAATCATTCCAATGATGGCCAAGCCATGAAAAGCATTAAGCATAGAATCAAATACTCATAAAGAAGTAGGAACTTGTATTAAAACCAAATCAAGAAACAACCAAGTTCAGAAAAGCCATCATCTAACCCCAACAAGAAGGGGATTTAGCTACTCATGGTAACAGAAATTACAAAAGAGGAAGCCAAAACCAAAACAATAGAGATAAAGGAGAAGAAAGACTCCATGGGAGGTTTCCACAGCCGTCACCACAGCCCCTGGTTCGAGCAAAACGTCCCCTTTCTGTGTCCCCCCCAGCTTTTTTTTCTTTCACGCTGTTGTGGCTTTTTTATATATCTCATCCCTCTGTCAACGTCCACAATTTAAGGCAAAAAAATATATCTTAACAGATTTGTTCATGGAAGAAAGCACAATGCGACCTTGGCTATTAATTACCCAAATTCTTTCTCGAGAATTTTGCTCTTCTATACTATTATCATGATCTGCTTTTCAATTTCAAATTGCCAGTTTAATTGCTTTATTAGTGCCATGGGTCCCACGTTCAATCCAAAGCTTAATGTTGCCTTGCCAATTCTTCTTTCAATTTCACTTGATCATGTGGGTCCCTTGCTTTAATTATCAAAATCAATTTGCCTTTCAAATCCCATACTTCACGTTGCTGCCTTTATGCCAATTGCCAACTTCTTCAATCAATTTTATTCATGTGGGCCGTGATACTAATTGCTCTTTCAATCAGATTAAATTCATGCTGCAATCTTATCAATTACCAACTTATGTAAATCTTCATTAGCATTAATTGGAAAGCAACCACATGGTCTTTGACCAAGTCCATAGCGTTGACAAAGTACAAATTCCAATTGAACAAAGTCCTGTGCACGCCCTTCTCGTTTTATGGCAACTAACGTGATTTGGGATCCTCGCGGGGGACTTTGAAATTCTTTTTTTTCTTATTTTATTCAATTCTCCAAGTTTCTTGAGTCATGCTCATTCTTCATGCAAATTATAAATTAACTGGACTTGAGCATTTTAATCATTAATTCCTGCAAAACAACACCACAAAACCGCCTTACCCGTTCCAAGATAAAAACTAACAAAAATCAAATTAAAATTGCCTAAACTATATGAAAATGCATGCAAAAATGTACATGAAATATGAGGTGAAATCACACTCATCAAATCACCCCAAGCTTAAGATTTTTGCTTGTCCTCAAGCAATTACTAAGGCCAGAAGATATAAATAATCAGAGCATGGATAGTGAACCAAGAACCCGAGTAGAAACTAATCCAAGTAACAGGCATTTTCAAATAATTCACCAAGAGACAATTAATTTCAAGTCCAATTAGAAGTTTAGGTTTCCTAGACTCATATTCTTACTGATTCGGGTATTCTTTCTCACCTCACTCAAGTGTTTAAGGATATATGACAATTCGCTCAATTTCCTCAAGGAATGAATTCTACCATTAGCTTGACTATCAACCAAATCTCTACTTTATTAATGAAAACAATTAAGAATCAAGAGGTCTTTTACTTCGGTTGTAATGGGGCCATGGGATTAATCGTTAGGTGGGGAAATCAAGAAAAGGAAATTTCAAGAAGGCTAAGCAAAATATCAAGCATTGCAAAGCAAGACACCTTCTAAAATACCTTTTTGGGTTTCGATTCATTTTTGCCACCTTTCTTTCTTTCTTTTCATTTTATTTCTCACTTCTTTTTGTCATCCCCTTCTCTATATTCTCTCTTTCTCTTTTTTTTTTGGAGAAGGGGAGATTTTCAATTCAAGAGAATTATTTTGACTTTCTCATCCCATACTTTTTTCAACTACCTTTCTACCCTTTTTGTAATACTTTAAAAGGTGCCATACCAATCATATTCATCAAAGTCATTCAAGGTACCAAGAAAAGTATTTTATTCTTTCAGGCTCAAAATTGGGCAACTAAGGGGTAGCATTTAGTCAATCAAAGCTCAGAAGACCGGAAAAATACCTAGTGCCTCAATCATTTTCAAAAATGTTTTCAAAAATTTTTAAGCTTCAAAACGATTTCAAGTCAAGTTCTAGAGAATACAATCCAAGAGGAATAAAACACTCTATCACAAAGAATGGGGTAGATTTAGTGAGTACCCCTTTTTGGCTCAAAAATATCACATTTTAGTAGTTCAGAAATCAATGAGAAACACAAATCTACAGAACCACATGCTAATTATCAACTATCAACGATCATCTCAAGCATTTTTATTTGTAGCCTCATCACAAGAATAAAAAAATTGGGTTCAAGAATTCACTATCTCAATTTATTTGGCACTCAGTTCTCACAATTGGATGCATAATCTAAGCAAGGGGCAATCTAATCATGTGATAATGCAAAACTACGCCTAAATGATTGCAACATGAAAAATACAAAAATACCTCTACCCCAAGCTTAAAAATTTACATTGTCCCCAATGTAAATAATCAAGTCGGAGAGAGGAGAAAAATAAATAAAATAAAAAAATAATTTTTGGATCAACTCACTGAGGTGGTAGCGGGTGTTGGCTCACATTCCAGTCAAAAGCTTGTTGGAAATTGTATCACGGTCGTGACCTCCTTCACGGCTAGGCCGTGATGCTCTGTGATCTTCAGGGTTCTCTCATCACGCCCGTGATGCTCATCACGGCTGGGCCGTGATCCTTTCTGATCTTCATGGCTGGCTCATCACAGCCGTGACCAGTGTCACGGCCTGGGCGTGATGGTTGCTGATGTAACACCCCGATTTTCGCTGCTCTGTAATATCGGTAAGAAATATATAAATATATATTTTTATCCGAGACTTAGAAAATGATTTTTGATAAACCAAGGTCATTTCCTTGTTGTACTTATTTTCATAAGGTTACGGGGAAGTTTTTGGTTGAAAATTCAGACGGAAGCCGGTCTGCCGTTTTCTGCATTTTCACTGACAGTAAAAGTTTAATGCTCAGAAGACCTAATTTTAATTCGTGAACGAGATTAAAAATGTTTTTATCGTATTTTCTACGATATAGGAAGTTTTGAAAATTTTGTAAAAAATAAAATAAAATAATTGACGTTTTACGGGTGGAATACGTAATCGGGTAGACGACGGAGTGGATTTCGGAGTTTCCAAGAGCAGATGAAGAGTTTATCTTAGTATTTTGAGATGATTCAAGGGGATGAATCACATTTCTAAGTTTAGAAGGTTTTTCAGGGTTAAAGTGAAAATTTGGGAATTTTACACTTAAGCCCCTGAACTTTCTGTAAATTACCCTTTTGTCCCTAAATTAGTTTTTAAGTTTTTTTCAAGGGAATTGGGCTATAATCCTTGTTTCCAATCTCAAATGGTCGTGGCTTAGAAGCCCAAAATTTTCTAGTTCATGGTTTGAGTCCATAAAGCCTAATTGAAACTATATAAGTTTCCTATCTTAAGTCTAATGCTTAAATTTTCAAGTGGGCCCCACAAGAATGAACCCAAGCCCAAAATTACCCAGCCCATGCGTAAGCCCATGAGGATTTATGGCTGCCTCATTTGTTGTTGAATCAATTTTCTAGAGTTTTCCACAAGGTTCCACATTATCCTACATTATCCTTGATTTTTCCACAATGTTCTTGATTCTTCTCAAATTCTTGAATTATCTTAACCTATCTTTGACTCATAAATTCAGACAACAAAGTCAAGATAAGCTAGCATTTAATGTGGCAAAATCATCATCATGACACTGTCTTGACAATTTGCAAACTAGTCCTTCAACTTATGGAATCTTTGCAAAGTGGTCCTTAGAACTTAATTGCATTTGAATCCTATATCAAGACAACTCATCATCATCTATAGTCTTCTTAAGATGGCGCCACTATCACTATAAATACCCTACTCTCACTTTTCATTTAGTTTCTTTTGCCATTTGCTTCTAAAAACCCTAAAGTTCATAAGTCTCTTAGTTCTAAGTTTGTAAAGCAAGTTCTTGGATTTCCTTTGTCATTGATCTTCAAGAGGTAAATTCTAATCTTCATTCTTAATCATGCCTATGTTCTTTATCAAGTTTCTTGATTCAAGGCTTATATCATAGTTGTTCATCACTTTAAAGTTTCTAACCCTAGAACTTTGAAAAGTCATAATAAATTCTAGAAAAATCTAATGATGATGAAACTACTTTCTATCTTCTTGATATCATGCATATTATCTAAATCCAAGAGCATGATGTAATCAAAAATTTATTTCTTGAAAACCTAGCTTTGGCCGAATCTATCACCTTAGGGTTGGTAGAGTTTTGTTCATGTGTTTTCATGTATGATCATGTATTCTATGTGGCATGTATGACTACACACTCTAATCCATGTTAGTCCCTTAAAATGAATATTTTTCTCAAAAATCTTTATGTTGGCCGAACCCTAAGTGGGTGAGTTTTGTTGAGTTTTGTTCATGGTTTTCATAAATGATCTTAGAAATCAATCTCTTAGTATGTATGCCTTAAAAATCCAAGTTGGTTTATTAAATTAAGAACCCTAGCCCTATGAACATGTTGAGGCCGAATCTTGGTATAGAAGAGTTAGGAAGTTTTGAGTTTGAAACTTAGTTGTTTAGTCACTAATCTATGATTTAGGTTAATTAAGGACCATTAATCTATGACTTAATCATGATTAGCAATTTTAAGAATTTTGAACCCTAAAAGTCAGCCCTTGGCCGAAACCTAACCCTCATGAGTTAAGTATGTTATGGTTTGATTTGATTTATTTTGGTTGCAATTCGTTTAAAGGAATCAATCGGGTTGGTTTGACCTAAAGCCGACGGAGGAAACCAGATTAAATCGGGAGGTTGTTTGAAAACGTTAGTTGAGTCTTCAAGAGGTAAGGGGAGCTTACCTGAGGGATTTTCTCAATAACTATTTGCTTTTAGTGTGGCTTATATGATTTATATGTGGTTTGTGATTAATTGTTTATGTTGTTTACGATGTGTTGTTTATCTGTGTATCGGTGATTGATCTGCTTTTAATTATCTGCAGTAGCATATTAAGTTGTTATGATGCATGATCTGCCTGGGGATATAATTATGATGATGTTGTTGAATGTTGTTTGTGAGTGTTGTTTGAGAGGCCTGACAGTGGTCAGTGCACAACCGATTAATCAGATAAAAGATTTAATAAGCTGTGAAAGTTGTATTCCACGTTTTATGGGAAATGTTGGAATATAATAGTGGAGGAAAATATGATTTTTGGAAAAATAATAAATTTTGAGAAATATTATTATTTTAATGATTTATTAGTGGAAAATAAATTTATGAGTCACGGTGAGAGCGTAACCGTGAAATGTTTTTTTTTAGTACTGCTAATTTTTATACAAGAAATTCCGAAATATTATAAAAAGTGATTTTGTGAAATTAATATTCGAAAAGACCTTATTTATTATATAAGAAAATTATTTTAGAAGAAATGTCAAAGTTTGACTTTAAGAACATTTTCTTTGAAAATGCTAAACGATGACAAGTTTTGAAATTATTAAAGAGGAAAGTTTGAAAACAACAGTACTTAATTTAAAAAGTGATTTAATCTGAATTGATTTATTAGAGTTGAAGTTTCTATAAAAAGAAGTTATTGATGATTTGACGTTATTTTGTAAAAGATGTAAAAGATGTAAAAAGATGTAAAAGATTTAAAAGATGTAAAAAGATGTAAAAGATTTAAAAGATGTAAAAAGATGTAAAAGATGTAAAAAGATGTAGAACGATGTAAGATGTAAGAAGATGTAAGAAGATGTAAAAAGATGTAAAAATGATGTAAAATGATGTTATGGAACTTAATAACCGAGACGTCGGGGTATTAAGGTTCGTTGTGTTGTAGACTAGGTATCTACTAAAAGAAGTTAACACATTGTAAGATGTTTTCTATTACCACGAACCTAAGACTGATTGCAAGGTCTAGAGGCTTCGTGATTGAGCACTCGGACTTTGAGGTCCTGTGTTGTTAATAAAAGATGTAAAAATGTTTTAAAAGACATTGAGTCGTAAGCTTTTGAGAGCTTTGACAAATAAAGATATATCACAAAGAAAAGTGTTGAGAACAAAATGTTTTCTTGCATGCATTTGGCAGACGTGTCATGATTAAACGAGGGATTACCTTACGGCGTCAGGGTATATCGTACAAAGATGTTCTCATTGTGCCCGGGTTTGGACAATGAGGCCCCATCTCGAGTGTTATCACTGTGCCACGATGTTGAGACAGTGTGCGATGGGAGTGCACTGTGGCGGTGTGCTCGTGGCAATCGAGTCCGATCAACTCATCAAGAGGTTGGAGATATCTCATGAGATTAAGTATGAATGTTTAGATGATGTATTGAAGTGTTCATGCATAGTTTTTCCAATGTTGATGTTTAGGGTGTGAAACCCATTGATAAACGAGATATTATGATATGAATGAGTATGTTGTTATAGACATGTATATTTGTATCTGCCTTCTTTTGTGTTTCTCATTTATTTATCTTGTTAAATCCATATATTGGCGGCTCACCCTTACAAACATATCGAGAATCGTGCGAGGGGTATGATATCTACAAGGAGATGAAGGCTGTCTCTAGTTCGAGGCATCTTTGTTCTTTGTTTTTAAGGGGTGTAGTGTCTGTTAGTTATGACCAGCGTAGGTACGATTATGTTATATTATTATGTTATAATTAAGCTTATTATTTTTTATTTGAGAAAACATGATGCAGTATAGTTAGATGACTTATATAAATTATTTATTGAAGTTGTAATTGATTGCGTTTTTTTGTTTATGATTAGAAAAGGAAAAAAAATTTATCACCATATTTTGAAAAGATAAACGTTGAGAAAACATGATTTTCCGAAAGCAACCAGCAAATTAAGTTTTATTTCTGCAAACGGGTAACCATGTGATGACCCTAGATTAGGGTGTCGCATTAGTGGTATCAGAGCTGGTCGAGTCTTTCGGGAATGTTGGGAAATAGGTCTGTTGTGTTGACGTTGTGTTTTCTCTGAAGTGAGACGACGTTGTGTTTTCTCTGAAGTGAGACGATGTTGTGTTTTTCTGAAGCGAGACTTGTTTGAATTACTTCTTATAAGTAATATGTGTTAATAAAGAAGTAGGGAATTACAGAAAAGTGTCTATGGTAGTTTTACCTAAGTTGAACGTGAACGGAAAAGAAAAGTTCTTGAGAAAAATTAAGTTGATAGAAAAGTTTGAGGATGAGATGTGCAATGAAGTTATTTTGAGAATATGAAATGAAGTTATTTTGAGAATGAGATGTGTGAGGTGATATCGAATTGGAGTGGTGAATTATAATCAAGATGAACTAAGACTATGATTAAATATTTTGAGTAGGAGTTGATGCGTGGTTCTGTGAAGACATTGTTAGTATTAATGATAATATTTAGAGTTAGATGATTGTAATAAGGTTTATGGTGGAACCATGTTGATAAGAGAAGGGGTTAAGTTTTGATTTTGTTTTTCGAGGGTGATAGGCTTTGATGCAATTTTGAGGATAATACGGATAGGTAGAAATGACGTAAGAATGAATTGTGTTATGGAATATGAAATAAGAGGAATGAAGTGATGTGAAGGGCAATGTAAAATCTTAAGTTTAATATGAGATTGCAAAATTCTGATTAGTTTCGAGTGACGAAATTTCGAGGACGAATTTTTTTTTAGTGGGGTAGTAATGTAACACCCCGATTTTCGATGCTCTGTAATATCGGTAAGAAATATATAAATATATATTTTTATCCTAGACTTAGAAAATGATTTTTGATAAACCAAGGTCATTTCCTTGTTGTACTTATTTTCATAAGGTTACGGGGAAGTTTTTGGTTGAAAATTCAGACGGAAGCCGGTCTGCCGTTTTCTGCATTTTCACTGACAGTAAAAGTTTAATGCTCAGAAGACCTAATTTTAATTCGTGAACGAGATTAAAAATGTTTTTATCGTATTTGCTACGATATAGGAAGTTTTGAAAATTTTGGAAAAAATAAAATAAAATAATTGACGTTTTACGGGCGGAATACGTAATCGGGTAGACGACGGAGTGAATTTCGGAGTTTCCAAGAGCAGATGAAGAGTTTATCTTAGTATTTTGAGATGATTCAAGGGGATGAATCACATTTCTAAGTTTAGAAGGTTTTTCAGGGTAAAAGTGAAAATTTGGGAATTTTACACTTAAGCCCCTGAACTTTCTGTAAATTACCCTTTTGTCCCTAAATTAGTTTTTAAGTTTTTTTCAAGGGAATTGGGCTATAATCCTTGTTTCCAATCTCAAATGGTCGTGGCTTAGAAGCCCAAAATTTTCTAGTTCATGGTTTGAGTCCATAAAGCCTAATTGAAACTATATAAGTTTCCTATCTTAAGTCTAATGCTTAAATTTTCAAGTGGGCCCCACAAGAATGAACCCAAGCCCAAAATTACCCAGCCCATGCGTAAGCCCATGAGGATTTATGGCTGCCTCATTTGTTGTTGAATCAATTTTCTAGAGTTTTCCACAAGGTTCCACATTATCCTACATTATCCTTGATTTTTCCACAATGTTCTTGATTCTTCTCAAATTCTTGAATTATCTTAACCTATCTTTGACTCATTGATGAGTGTGATTTTACCTCATTTTTCATGTACATTTCTGCATGCATTTGCATATAGTTAGGCCAATTTAGTGTTGATTTTGTATAGTTTTTCCTTTGGAACGGATGAGGTGGTTTCTGTGTGTTGTTTTGCAGAAATTGGAGAAAAACTGTGCATATTTGGCTATAATGAAGATTGGAAGAATTAGAGCCTTAAAAGGGAAGAAAATGAGCTAAACATAGCCCATCACGGCCTAGCCGTGATGCCCGTCACGGCCATGATCGGGTAAAACTGAAAAGCGCGAAAAAAGCTAAAAACAGTGCATCACGGCCTGGCCGTGATGTACATCACGGCCGTGACCCAAAACCATCACAAGTCGAGACCATCACGGCTTGGTCGTGATGGAGATCACGACCATGGAATGGAGGCTCGCGACGCGAGCAATGTCTCGCCACGCGAGAGACCTAAAATGCCAAATGTTCCAGAAACGCAAGCGTCACGGCCTGGCCGTGATGGACATCACGGCCGTGACGGGCGACGGACCTATAAATAAACCTGCTGACCAACAGAATTAGGGATCTCAGACCGGGAGGCAGGCGAGGTGGCGGGCCGGAGAGGGTTTCTACCCAAAAAGGGGGGTTTTCTCGCTCTTGGATGGGGAGAAGATGGAGGAAGCTTGTCTATGAGTGTTCTCCATCCCTTTTCTCATTCTCGTTTTGTATTTCTTTTTTTCATGAGTAGTTAAATCCCCATTGTTGGGGTTAGATGTAACTTTTCTGAACTTGTTGTATTTGATTTGGTGTTTAATGCAAGTTTCTATTTCGTATGAGTATGTGATTATGTGTTTAATGCTTTCCTTGGATTAGCTACCCATAGGAATGATATGTTGCTTTAATAGATGACTGAAAGGTTGGTGTTAAGGCATGCTCATGAATCATATGCCAAGTGGGTCAAGAATCTAGACATAGGTGTTGGCTGCTTGCAATCTTATAAGTCTTAACTTAATGCAAAATCTCAGATTATTCCACCTAAGACATTAGGGTTTAATTTGGGGTTTTAGGCTCAATGCACCTAAGACATTAGGCTTGAGTATTTTAGAAAAGGCTTGATTGGCATAATTGAATTAGGACTTGTGTTGATAACTATTTCATTGCAATTAAGGAAGGATTAGTGTAGTCTAACCCTGACAATTCTAGCCACATCCCCTGTTTGCATACCAAGTGTTTGACAAAATTCCAAAAAAAGACAAAAATATTTTATTTCTTTATTTTCTGTTTAATCTCTCATATTATAGTTTAGTCTAGATAGTTGTTAAGTTTGTGAATTGGTAATTGACAACCAATCCCTGTGGATACGATAACCGGTCTCACCACCGTATTACTTGCTTGCGACGAGGTGCACTTGCCTTTATCTTAAAAATCACGCATCACTCATGAATTCAGACAACAAATTCAAGATAAGCTAGCATTTAATGTGGCAAAATCATCATCATGACACTTTCTTGACAATTTGCAAACTAGTCCTTCAACTTATGGAATCTTTGCAAAGTGGTCCTTAGAACTTAATTGCATTTGAATCCTATATCAAGACAGCTCATCTTCTTAAGATGGCACCACTATCACTATAAATACCCTACTCTCACTTTTCATTTAGTTTCTTTTGCCATTTGCTTCTAAAAACCCTAAAGTTCATAAGTCTCTTAGTTCTAAGTTTGTAAAGCAAGTTCTTGGATTTCCTTTGTCATTGATCTTCAAGAGGTAAATTCTAATCTTCATTCTTAATCATGCCTATGTTCTTTATCAAGTTTCTTGATTCAAGGCTTATATCATAGTTGTTCATCACTTTAAAGTTTCTAACCCTAGAACTTTGAAAAGTCATAATAAATTCTAGAAAAATCTAATGATGATGAAACTACTTTCTATCTTCTTGATATCATGCATATTATCTAAATCCAAGAGCATGATGTAATCAAAAATTTATTTCTTGAAAACCTAGCTTTGGCCGAATCTATCACCTTAGGGTTGGTAGAGTTTTGTTCATGTGTTTTCATGTATGATCATGTATTCTATGTGGCATGTATGACTACACACTCTAATCCATGTTAGTCCCTTAAAATGAATATTTTTCTCAAAAATCTTTATGTTGGCCGAACCCTAAGTGGGTGAGTTTTGTTGAGTTTTGTTCATGGTTTTCATAAATGATCTTAGCAATCAATCTCTTAGTATGTATGCCTTAAAAATCCAAGTTGGTTTATTAAATTAAGAACCCTAGCCCTATGAACATGTTGAGGCCGAATCTTGGTATAGAAGAGTTAGGAAGTTTTGAGTTTGAAACTTAGTTGTTTAGTCACTAATCTATGATTTAGGTTAATTAAGGACCATTAATCTATGACTTAATCATGATTAGCAATTTTAAGAATTTTGAACCCTAAAAGTCAGCCCTTGGCCGAAACCTAACCCTCATGAGTTAAGTATGTTATGGTTTGATTTGATTTATTTTGGTTGCAATTCGTTTGAAGGAATCAATCGGGTTGGTTTGACCTAAAGCCGACGGAGGAAACCAGATTAAATCGGGAGGTTGTTTGAAAACGTTAGTTGAGTCTTCAAGAGGTAAGGGGAGCTTACCTGAGGGATTTTCTCAATAACTATTTGCTTTTAGTGTGGCTTATATGATTTATATGTGGTTTGTGATTAATTGTTTATGTTGTTTTTGATGTGTTGTTTATATGTGTATCGTTGATATATCTGCTTTTAATTATCTGCAGTAGCATATTAAGTTGTTATGATGCATGATCTGCCTGGGGATATAATTATGATGATGTTGTTACATGTTGTTTGTGAGTGTTGTTTGAGAGGCCTGACAGTGGTCAGTGCACAACCGATTAATCAGATAAAAGATTTAATAAGCTGTGCAAGTTGTATTCCACGTTTTATGGGAAATGTTGGAATATAATAGTGGAGGAAAAATATGATTTTTGGAAAAATAATAAATTTTGAGAAATATTATTATTTTAATGATTTATTAGTGGAAAATAAATTTATGAGTCACGGTGAGAGCGTAATTAGTGAAATGTTTTTTTTTAGTCTTGCTATTTTTTATACAAGAAATTCCGAAATATTATAAAAAGTGATTTTGTGAAATTAATATTCGAAAAGACCTTATTTATTATATAAGAAAATTATTTTAGAAGAAATGTCAAAGTTTGACTTTAAGAACATTTTCTTTGAAAATGCTAAACGATGGCAAGTTTTGAAATTATTAAAGAGGAAAGTTTGAAAACAACAGTACTTAATTTAAAAAGTGATTTAATCTGAATTGATTTATTAGGGTTGAAGTTTCTATAAAAAGAAGTTATTGATGATTTGACGTTATTTTGTAAAAGATGTAAAAGATTTAAAAGATGTAAAAAGATGTAAAAGATGTAAAAAGATGTAGAACGATGTAAGATGTAAAAAGATGTAAGAAGATGTAAAATAAAATGATGTTATGGAACTTAATAACCGAGACGTCGGGGTATTAAGGTTCGTTGTGTTGTAGACTAGGTATCTACTAAAAGAAGTTAACACATTGTAAGATGTTTTCTATTACCACGAACCTAAGACTGATTGCAAGGTCTAGAGGCTTCGTGATTGAGCACTCGGACTTTGAGGTCCTGTGTTGTTAATAAAAGATGTAAAAATGTTTTAAAAGACATTGAGTCGTAAGCTTTTGAGAGCTTTGACAAATAAAGATATATCACAAAGAAAAGTGTTGAGAACAAAATGTTTTCTTGCATGCATTTGGCAGACGTGTCATGATTAAACGAGGGATTACCTTACGGCGTCAGGGTATATCGTACAAAGATGTTCTCATTGTGCCCGGGGTTTGGACAATTAGGCACCATCTCGAGTGTTATCACTTGTGCCACGATGTTGGGCAAGTGTGCGATGGGAGTGCCTGTGGCGGTGTGCCTGTGGCAATCGAGTCTGATCAACTCATCAAGAGGTTGGAGATATCTCATGAGATTAAGTATGAATGTTTAGATGATGTATTGAAGTGTTCATGCATAGTTTTTCCAATGTTGATGTTTAGGGTGTGAAACCCATTGATAAACGAGATATTATGATATGAATGAGTATGTTGTTATAGACATGTATATGTGTATCTGCCTTCTTTTGTGTTGCGCATTTAGTTATCGTGGTAAATCCATATATTGGCGGCTCACCCTTACAAACATATCAGAATCGTACGAGGGGTATGATATCTACAAGGAGATGAAGGCTGTCTAGTTCGAGGCATCTTTGTTCTTGTTTTTAAGGGGTGTAGTGTCTGTTAGTTATGACCAGCGTAGAGGTACGATTATGTTATATTATGATGTTAGAATTAAGCTGATGATGTTTTATGTGAGAAAACATGAGGCAGTATAGTTAGAGGACTTATATACATTATGTATTGAAGTGGGACTTGATTGCGTTGTTGTGGTTATGAGGAGAAAAGGAAAAAAAAATTTATCACCATATTTTGAAAAGATAAACGTTGAGAAAACATGATTTTCCGAAAGCAACCAGCAAATTAAGTTTTATTTCTGCAAACGGGTAACCATGTGATGACCCTAGATTAGGGTGTCGCATTAGTGGTATCAGAGCTGGTCGAGTCTTTCGGGAATGTTGGGAAATAGGTCTGTTGTGTTGACGTTGTGTTTTCTCTGAAGTGAGACGACGTTGTGTTTTCTCTGAAGTGAGACGATGTTGTGTTTTTCTGAAGCGAGACTTGTTTGAATTACTTCTTATAAGTAATATGTGTTAATAAAGAAGTAGGGAATTACAGAAAAGTGTCTATGGTAGTTTTACCTAAGTTGAACGTGAACGGAAAAGAAAAGTTCTTGAGAAAAATTAAGTTGATAGAAAAGTTTGAGGATGAGATGTGCAATGAAGTTATTTTGAGAATATGAAATGAAGTTATTTTGAGAATGAGATGTGTGAGGTGATATCGAATTGGAGTGGTGAATTATAATCAAGATGAACTAAGACTATGATTAAATATTTTGAGTAGGAGTTGATGCGTGGTTCTGTGAAGACATTGTTAGTATTAATGATAATATTTAGAGTTAGATGATTGTAATAAGGTTTATGGTGGAACCATGTTGATAAGAGAAGGGGTTAAGTTTTGATTTTGTTTTTCGAGGGTGATAGGCTTTGATGCAATTTTGAGGATAATACGGATAGGTAGAAATGACGTAAGAATGAATTGTGTTATGGAATATGAAATAAGAGGAATGAAGTGATGTGAAGGGCAATGTAAAATCTTAAGTTTAATATGAGATTGCAAAATTCTGATTAGTTTCGAGTGACGAAATTTCGAGGACGAATTTTTTTTTAGTGGGGTAGTAATGTAACACCCCGATTTTCGATGCTCTGTAATATCGGTAAGAAATATATAAATATATATTTTTATCCTAGACTTAGAAAATGATTTTTGATAAACCAAGGTCATTTCCTTGTTGTACTTATTTTCATAAGGTTACGGGGAAGTTTTTGGTTGAAAATTCAGACGGAAGCCCGTTGCTGTTTTCTGCATTTTCACTGACAGTAAAAGTTTAATGCTCAGAAGACCTAATTTTAATTCGTGAACGAGATTAAAAATGTTTTTATCGTATTTGCTACGATATAGGAAGTTTTGAAAATTTTGGAAAAAATAAAATAAAATAATTGACGTTTTACGGGCGGAATACGTAATCGGGTAGACGACGGAGTGAATTTCGGAGTTTCCAAGAGCAGATGAAGAGTTTATCTTAGTATTTTGAGATGATTCAAGGGGATGAATCACATTTCTAAGTTTAGAAGGTTTTTCAGGGTAAAAGTGAAAATTTGGGAATTTTACACTTAAGCCCCTGAACTTTCTGTAAATTACCCTTTTGTCCCTAAATTAGTTTTTAAGTTTTTTTCAAGGGAATTGGGCTATAATCCTTGTTTCCAATCTCAAATGGTCGTGGCTTAGAAGCCCAAAATTTTCTAGTTCATGGTTTGAGTCCATAAAGCCTAATTGAAACTATATAAGTTTCCTATCTTAAGTCTAATGCTTAAATTTTCAAGTGGGCCCCACAAGAATGAACCCAAGCCCAAAATTACCCAGCCCATGCGTAAGCCCATGAGGATTTATGGCTGCCTCATTTGTTGTTGAATCAATTTTCTAGAGTTTTCCACAAGGTTCCACATTATCCTACATTATCCTTGATTTTTCCACAATGTTCTTGATTCTTCTCAAATTCTTGAATTATCTTAACCTATCTTTGACTCATTGATGAGTGTGATTTTACCTCATTTTTCATGTACATTTCTGCATGCATTTGCATATAGTTAGGCCAATTTAGTGTTGATTTTGTATAGTTTTTCCTTTGGAACGGATGAGGTGGTTTCTGTGTGTTGTTTTGCAGAAATTGGAGAAAAACTGTGCATATTTGGCTATAATGAAGATTGGAAGAATTAGAGCCTTAAAAGGGAAGAAAATGAGCTAAACATAGCCCATCACGGCCTAGCCGTGATGCCCGTCACGGCCATGATCGGGTAAAACTGAAAAGGCAGAAAAGCTAAAAACAGAGTCTGTCACGGCCTAGCCGTGATGTACATCACGGCCGTGACCCAAAACCATCACAAGTCAGAGACCATCACGGCTTGGTCGTGATGGAGATCACGGCCATGGAATGGAGGCTCGCGACGCGAGCAATGTCTCGCCACGCGAGAGACCTAAAATGCCAAATGTTCCAGAAACAGAAAGCGTCACGGCCTGGCCGTGATGGACATCACGGCCGTGACGGGCGACGGACCTATAAATAAACCTGCACTGAACAGAATTAGGGATCTGCACTGGGAGGCAGGCTGAGGTCAAGCGGCTGGAGAGGGTTTCTACCCAAAAAGGGGGGCGTTTTCTCTGCTCTTGGATGGGGAGAAGATGGAGGAAGCTTGTCTATGAGTGTTCTCCATCCCTTTTCTCATTCTGTTTTGTATTTCTTTTTTTCATGAGTAGTTAAATCCCCATTGTTGGGGTTAGATGTAACTTTTCTGAACTTGTTGTATTTGATTTGGTGTTTAATGCAAGTTTCTATTTCGTATGAGTATGTGATTCTGTGTTTAATGCTTTCCTTGGATTAGCTACCCATAGGAATGATATGTTGCTTTAATAGATGACTGAAAGGTTGGTGTTAAGGCATGCTCATGAATCATATGCCAAGTGGGTCAAGAATCTAGACATAGGTGTTGGCTGCTTGCAATCTTATAAGTCTTAACTTAATGCAAAATCTCAGATTATTCCACCTAAGACATTAGGGTTTAATTTGGGGTTTTAGGCTCAATGCACCTAAGACATTAGGCTTGAGTATTTTAGAAAAGGCTTGATTGGCATAATTGAATTAGGACTTGTGTTGATAACTATTTCATTGCAATTAAGGAAGGATTAGTGTAGTCTAACCCTGACAATTCTAGCCACATCCCTGTTTGCATACCAAGTGTTTGACAAAATTCCAAAAAAAGACAAAAATATTTTATTTCTTTATTTTCTGTTTAATCTCTCATATTATAGTTTAGTCTAGATAGTTGTTAAGTTTGTGAATTGGTAATTGACAACCAATCCCTGTGGATACGATAACCGGTCTCACCACCGTATTACTTGCTTGCGACGAGGTGCACTTGCCTTTATCTTAAAAATCACGCATCACTCATGAATTCAGACAACAAATTCAAGATAAGCTAGCATTTAATGTGGCAAAATCATCATCATGACACTTTCTTGACAATTTGCAAACTAGTCCTTCAACTTATGGAATCTTTGCAAAGTGGTCCTTAGAACTTAATTGCATTTGAATCCTATATCAAGACAGCTCATCTTCTTAAGATGGCACCACTATCACTATAAATACCCTACTCTCACTTTTCATTTAGTTTCTTTTGCCATTTGCTTCTAAAAACCCTAAAGTTCATAAGTCTCTTAGTTCTAAGTTTGTAAAGCAAGTTCTTGGATTTCCTTTGTCATTGATCTTCAAGAGGTAAATTCTAATCTTCATTCTTAATCATGCCTATGTTCTTTATCAAGTTTCTTGATTCAAGGCTTATATCATAGTTGTTCATCACTTTAAAGTTTCTAACCCTAGAACTTTGAAAAGTCATAATAAATTCTAGAAAAATCTAATGATGATGAAACTACTTTCTATCTTCTTGATATCATGCATATTATCTAAATCCAAGAGCATGATGTAATCAAAAATTTATTTCTTGAAAACCTAGCTTTGGCCGAATCTATCACCTTAGGGTTGGTAGAGTTTTGTTCATGTGTTTTCATGTATGATCATGTATTCTATGTGGCATGTATGACTACACACTCTAATCCATGTTAGTCCCTTAAAATGAATATTTTTCTCAAAAATCTTTATGTTGGCCGAACCCTAAGTGGGTGAGTTTTGTTGAGTTTTGTTCATGGTTTTCATAAATGATCTTAGCAATCAATCTCTTAGTATGTATGCCTTAAAAATCCAAGTTGGTTTATTAAATTAAGAACCCTAGCCCTATGAACATGTTGAGGCCGAATCTTGGTATAGAAGAGTTAGGAAGTTTTGAGTTTGAAACTTAGTTGTTTAGTCACTAATCTATGATTTAGGTTAATTAAGGACCATTAATCTATGACTTAATCATGATTAGCAATTTTAAGAATTTTGAACCCTAAAAGTCAGCCCTTGGCCGAAACCTAACCCTCATGAGTTAAGTATGTTATGGTTTGATTTGATTTATTTTGGTTGCAATTCGTTTGAAGGAATCAATCGGGTTGGTTTGACCTAAAGCCGACGGAGGAAACCAGATTAAATCGGGAGGTTGTTTGAAAACGTTAGTTGAGTCTTCAAGAGGTAAGGGGAGCTTACCTGAGGGATTTTCTCAATAACTATTTGCTTTTAGTGTGGCTTATATGATTTATATGTGGTTTGTGATTAATTGTTTATGTTGTTTACGATGTGTTGTTTATCTGTGTATCGGTGATTGATCTGCTTTTAATTATCTGCAGTAGCATATTAAGTTGTTATGATGCATGATCTGCCTGGGGATATAATTATGATGATGTTGTTACATGTTGTTTGTGAGTGTTGTTTGAGAGGCCTGACAGTGGTCAGTGCACAACCGATTAATCAGATAAAAGATTTAATAAGCTGTGCAAGTTGTATTCCACGTTTTATGGGAAATGTTGGAATATAATAGTGGAGGAAAAATATGATTTTTGGAAAAATAATAAATTTTGAGAAATATTATTATTTTAATGATTTATTAGTGGAAAATAAATTTATGAGTCACGGTGAGAGCGTAACCGTGAAATGTTTTTTTTTAGTACTGCTATTTTTTATACAAGAAATTCCGAAATATTATAAAAAGTGATTTTGTGAAATTAATATTCGAAAAGACCTTATTTATTATATAAGAAAATTATTTTAGAAGAAATGTCAAAGTTTGACTTTAAGAACATTTTCTTTGAAAATGCTAAACGATGGCAAGTTTTGAAATTATTAAAGAGGAAAGTTTGAAAACAACAGTACTTAATTTAAAAAGTGATTTAATCTGAATTGATTTATTAGGGTTGAAGTTTCTATAAAAAGAAGTTATTGATGATTTGACGTTATTTTGTAAAAGATGTAAAAGATTTAAAAGATGTAAAAAGATGTAAAAGATGTAAAAAGATGTAGAACGATGTAAGATGTAAAAAGATGTAAGAAGATGTAAAATAAAATGATGTTATGGAACTTAATAACCGAGACGTCGGGGTATTAAGGTTCGTTGTGTTGTAGACTAGGTATCTACTAAAAGAAGTTAACACATTGTAAGATGTTTTCTATTACCACGAACCTAAGACTGATTGCAAGGTCTAGAGGCTTCGTGATTGAGCACTCGGACTTTGAGGTCCTGTGTTGTTAATAAAAGATGTAAAAATGTTTTAAAAGACATTGAGTCGTAAGCTTTTGAGAGCTTTGACAAATAAAGATATATCACAAAGAAAAGTGTTGAGAACAAAATGTTTTCTTGCATGCATTTGGCAGACGTGTCATGATTAAAAGAGGGATTACCTTGCGGCGTCAGGGTATATCGTACAAAGATGTTCTCATTGTGCCCGGGGTTTGGACAATGAGGCCCCATCTCAGAGTGTTATCACTGTGCCACGATGTTGGACAGTGTGCGATGGGAGTGCCTGTGGCGGTGTGCCTGTGGCAATCGAGTCTGATCAACTCATCAAGAGGTTGGAGATATCTCATGAGATTAAGTATGAATGTTTAGATGATGTATTGAAGTGTTCATGCATAGTTTTTCCAATGTTGATGTTTGGGGTGTGAAACCCATTGATAAACGAGATATTATGATATGAATGAGTATGTTGTTATAGACATGTATATGTGTATCTGCCTTCTTTTGTGTTGCGCATTTAGTTATCGTGGTAAATCCATATATTGGCGGCTCACCCTTACAAACATATCAGAATCGTACGAGGGGTATGATATCTACAAGGAGATGAAGGCTGTCTAGTTCGAGGCATGCTGTTGCTGTTTTTAAGGGGTGTAGTGTCTGTTAGTTATGACCAGCGTATGTACGATTATGTTATATTATGTTGTTAGAATTAAGCTGATGATGTTTTATGTGAGAAAACATGAGGCAGTGTAGTTAGAGGACTTATATACATTATGTATTGAAGTGGGACTTGATTGCGTTGTTGTGGTTATGAGGAGAAAAGGAAAAAAAATTTATCACCATATTTTGAAAAGATAAACGTTGAGAAAACATGATTTTCCGAAAGCAACCAGCAAATTAAGTTTTATTTCCACAAACGGGTAACCATGTGATGACCCTAGATTAGGGTGTCGCAGCTGACTTTGCTTCTCCTTGCCCTTTTTGCTTCTCCTTCCTCCTTACCCTGAAAACACTTAACAAATCTATTAACAAATCTCTTGATCTTCTCAAATTATTCAAGAGCTAAATTCAAAAACAAATGGAAAAAGGGAAAGAAAACTTGGGTTGCCTCCCAATAAGCGCTTCTTTAACGTCACTAGCTTGACGTGCCGGTGATCTCAAGGATCACGAAGCTTCCACCTGGATCCCATTGCTTATAGCATAAGGGCCACGAGGTGCTAAATGTGTAAGATCCTCCTCCCGGATCCCATAGCTTGTGGGATGGTGATTGTAGAAGCAGAATGAATATACCCTCAATTCCTCCTGAGTCAAATGGTAAGTGATAAACTCCCTTTTTGACCTCTTCAGGCATAAATGCTCCATGAAGCACATGAGTTTTTACTTCTTGAGCCAATTTTGTAGTGTCCACACATGCATGCAAACCAATATATTTGTCCAAGACAACTATATCAGGTTTTTTGGCAAGCATGGTGAAAGATAGACCCTCTTTGCTATCCAACCTATGTTCTTTTACTACCACTTCATCGTCACTTTGAACTATCCCCAAAACCATATTTTGCTCAAATTGCGCTCCATGTGACTCTTGTACTAACTGTTTACAAATTTCCTCAACTTGCATTTTGAAATTTTGCGTCACAGCTTCGATACTATCACAGTTGGTTCTTACTTTGGCCTCAGAGATGGATAGCTCTAGTGAATATTGTTCAAGAGTAGCTTTCAAGGGATTTGGCTCATTCCATTTCCATTCCTCCTCATGCTTCATGATCAAACTATAAGCTTGTGCATGAGGGCATTGATATCCCCAGAGCCGATAGTCTCCCAAGACTACATTAGGCCCAAAGGAATATTTTGTTACACCGTCCAAGGCTGGAAAACAATAAGTCTCCATGATTTGCAATCCACCTTGCACAAATGAAACTCAAAAGAAAAAATCAAATATATACAAAAATATATATATAAACAAAAAAATGTCTAAAGTAGTTGTCTACTTTGTTACTAATGATATTGGCAAAACCAATCCCCGGCAACGGCGCCAAAAACTTGTTGAGACGAAATCTAGGCAAGTATACCTAGTCGTACAAGTAATACGGTGGTGAGACCGATATCGTTCCCACAAGGATCAGTTGTCAATTACCAATTCACAAATTATACAACTATCTAGACTAAACTGTGGTATGAAGAGAGATCAAATCATAAAATAAAGAGATAAAAGCAATAAAATATTTTTTGGTCTTTTAGGAATTTTATCAAACACTTAGCAAGCAAAGTTAACAAATGGATAAAATTGTCAGGGTTAGACTACACTGATCTTCCCTTGATTGCAATGAAATGGTTAACAACACAAGTCCTAATTCATTTATCACAATCAAATCTTCTGAAATACTCAAACCCTAATGTCTTAGGTGGAATGAGCCTAAAACCCCAAATTAAACCCTAATGTCTTAGGTGGATTAACATGAGATTTTGCATAAAGAGTCCAGATTTATAAGATTGCAAGCATCCCAAGACCTATGTCTAGATTCATGAATTACTTGGCATTTGATTCATGAGCATGCCTTAACATCAATCTTTCAATTGTCTATCAAAGCAACAAATCATTCCAAGGATGGCCAAGCCATGAAAAGAATGAAGCATAGAATCAAATACTCATAAAGAAGTAGGAACTTGTATTAAAACCAAATCAAGAAACAACCAAGTTCAGAAAAGCCATCATCTAACCCCAACAAGAAGGGGATTTAGTTACTCATGGTAACAGAAATTACAAAAGAGGAAGCCAAAACCAAAACAATAGAGATAAAGGAGAAGAAAGACTCCATGGGAGGTTTACACAGCCGTCACCGCAGCCCCTGGTTCAGAGCAAAACGTCCCCTTCTCGTGTCCCCCCCAGCCTTTTTTTTTTTTTTTCTTTCACACTATTGTGGCTTTTTTATATATCTCGTCCCTCTGTCAACGTCCACAATTTAAGGCAAAAAAATATATCTTAACAGATTTGTTCATGGAAGAAAGCACAATGTGGCCTTGGCTATTAATTCCCCAAATTCTTTCTCGAGAATTTAGCTCTTCTATACTATTATCATGATCTGCTTTTCAATTTCAGATTGCCAGTTTAATTGCTTTATTAGTGCCATGGGTCCCACGTTCAATCCAAAGCTTAATGTTGCCTTGCCAATTCTTCTTTCAATTTCACTTGATCACGTGGGTCCCTTGCTTTAATTATCAAAATCAATTTTCCTTTCAAATCCCATACTTCACGTTGCTGCCTTTATGCCAATTGCCAACTTCTTCAATCAATTTTATTCATGTGGGCCGTGATACTAATTGCTCTTTCAATCAGATTAAATTGATGCTGCAATCTTATCAATTACCAAATTATGTAAATCTTCATTAGCATTAATTGGCAAGAAACCACATGGAGTCTTTGACCAAGTCCATAGCGTTGACAAAGTACAAAATCCAATTGAACAAAGTCTTGTGCATGCCCTTCTCGTTTTATGGAAACTAACGTGATTTGGGATCCTCGCGAGGCGATACTTTGAAATTCTTTTTTTTCATATTTTATTCAATTCTCTAAGTTTCTTGAGTCATGCTCATTCTTCATGAAAAATCTAAATTAACTGGACTTGAGCATTTTAATCATTAATTCCTGCAAAACAACACCACAAAACCGCCTTACCCGTTCCAAGGTAAAAACTAACAAAAATCAAATTAAAATTGCCTAAACTATATGAAAATGCATGCAAAAATGTACATGAAATATGAGGTGAAATAACACTCATCACCCGGATAGTTGAATATTGATATAGGAGGACTAGTTGAACTTCCTTCGCCCGAATCAACGTTTCTAGGCATCCTTGTCCTTCTCGTGTTAACTTCGTCCGGATAGTAACAAGAGGCAAAATTGGAAGTCTCCTCTACTAAGTATGCTTCACAAATGGAACCCTCCACTCGTGCCTTGTTCTTGACTTTGTGTTTAAGGGAGTGCAGGAACCTATTAAATAGGGATACATACAAATAATTACTAGTTTTAGGGAAAGCTAAACTACGATTTCGTGTTCGTGAATTTCATATGTATTAAGTAAAATAGTTGATTTTTTTACCTCTCAAATGGATACATCAAGCGGTATTGGACTGGGCCACCAAGCTTGCTTCGTAAGGTAGATGAACTGGCAGGTGTTCCATAGAATCAAAGAAACTCGGCGGGAAGATTTGCTCCAGCTTACATAACAAACGGGTATCTTGACTTCCATATCCTTTAATTGATTCACATTTAGTGTTGTCGATGTAAGCTCCCTAAAAAAGTGGCTAAGCTCAAAAAGTGGGTTCCGAATTTGCTTCGGTAATGCGTCGAATGCAATTGGAAGCAACCGTTGCATGAACATGTGGCAACCATGACTCTTCATTCCATGTAACTTTGCTTCCTTAATGTCAACACATCTACCCATATTGGAAGCATACTCATCCGGTAACTTTTAATTCTTTAACCCACTTAAAGACGGCCACTTTGTGTTTTGCTTAGTATATAACTTGCCTTCGGTTTTATAAGTCTGCCACGACCACCATACTGCAACTCAAGCTCCTTCCGATTACAAATTTTAGCCAGATCCAATCGGGCTTTATTTGTATCCTTTGTCCTCCCCTTGATGTCCATCATAGTGTCAAACACATTCAAAAACACATTCCTCTCAGTATGTATGATATCAATGTTGTGACGGAGTAGCTGCGTCCTCCAATACGGCAACCTCCAAAATATACTTTGTTTTGTCCAATTATGGTTGACGCCATAATCAGGAATATGTTCTCCTTGGGATTCATGGACGAATGGTAAGTATTGTACTCTCCGCCATACATTAGGACCAGACAAACGTGGTGGAGGCGGTGTTGTCTCCGCACAACGCTTCTTGAATGCATTCTTCTTCTGCCTATAAGAATGATCTTCTGGAAGGAATTGACGATGACAATCAAAATATGATATCTTTCGACTGTTTTTAAGCGTGAATGCCTTTGATCACTCCATACATATTGGGCAACCAAGCTTCCCCACGGTCATCCAACCCGACATCATCCCATAGGCGGGAAAGTCGTTGATCGTCCACATCAAAGCTGCTTTCATCATGAAATTCTGCCTCAAAGATACGTCATATGTCAACACACCATCATTCCACAGCATCGTCAACTCATCTATCAGCGGCAGCAAGTACACATCAATTTACCTTTTGGATTAGACGGACCCAGAATTATGACTGCTAGGAACATAACTCCCGCTTCATGCACATCCCCGGGGGAAGATTGTACGGAGTCAGGATAACCGGCCAACAAGAGTATGATTTTCCAGACTACCCGAAAGGATTAAATCCATCAGTAAATAACCCCAATCGGACGTTCCGAGGGTCCTGCGAAAATGCCATATGAACCCTATCAAAATGCTTCCAAGCATCTCCATCAGATGGATGACACAAGACATCTTGCTCCCTCTCATGCTCACTATGCCACCTCATGTGAGCTGTAGTGGCCATCGAAGAGTTCAATCTTGTAAGTCTTGGCACGAGCGGAAAGTACCACATCTTTTTTAGCGACTGATCAGGCTCATCTAGTTTCCAGATAGTGCCTAATCGGGCGAGTCAACCTCGCTAATCTCCCAAATTGGCCTTGTTTTGTTCCTAAGTTAGATTTTGACTCGTTTAAAGCATTTTTAGTAGTTTTTAGTTCATTTTGAGTAGAATTACGCTTCTCTTTTCCCTTTATTGTTTCAGGTTAAAGGTGAAGCTCTTAGAGTCAAGGAAAATGAAGAAAACAGTGGAAAAGCAATTCTGAAAGTTTCGCCTCGCGAAACAAGAGCTCGCCTCGCGAGCCTGAAGACCAGCCTGAACAGCAACAGTCACCCTTTGTCTCGCCCCGCGAATCACTACCTCGCCTCGCGAGCCTGAAGGACTGACTGTGCCAGAGATGTCAACCTTTCTGTCTCGCCCCGCGAATCACCATCTCGCCTCGCGAGTATTCAAACTCAAGATGGAGCCAAAACTGAAATTCGCCTCGCGAGAGCTTGCTCGCCCCGTGAGCAGGCACGAACCAGACCCCCTATTTATAGGCGGTTTTAGGTTAGATTGAAAATCTTGGTTAACCACCTATTTTAGATCGTTTTGGGACGAATCCTTAATCTCCGGAGCTGCGTCTCCCTATTTTCTTTTTCTCTTTGACATTTATGATGAATTCCGATTGTTTGTGTGTTGTTACAAGTATGAGGAACTAATCCCCTTGTCTAAGGGATCAATGAAACCACCCATGACGGTGTAGCGTTCAATGTAATGTATGTCTCTCTCCTTTACCTCAATTCATGTTTTCCAATTCTGAAATTATTGTGTTGATCATAAGCATGCATGATCGACTAGTTAACGTGATGAGACTTGATAGGTAATTCGCGTTTAGAACTTGAATTGGGATCACTGATTGAATATTGCACGAGAGTGAATAGGAGATCAGTGCAACCTTATAGGGAACAAGAATTAATAGAGTTTGATGATTGGGTTATGAGACCGTAGCAAGTAATTAATTCAATTGTTGAATACGTCCTATTGAGTGCGATGGTGTCATTGGGAGAATTTGGGGGTCCTGGTTGACATTGTAATTGAACTTAGGGAGAGGATCATCATCACTTGGGTACTATGCATGATTGGGTAGGTGGATTTGTGACCTTAGATGTTTAATCCAGATTTAAATTCTCATCTCATCTTATCGCTTCCTACTTCTTCGCTAATTGAATTATTGATTTGAATTGCGATCCTATTTTCTCTCTCTCTCCAACCACTTGCGGTTACTTGGTCAACATAACAAACTCCTTGAAAATTAGTAGAATTGGTAGCCCAATCCCTGTGTCTGACCTCGGTAATTACTTACCGTGTTTATTACTTACGATGACCCGATACACTTGTTGGTGACTCAACAAGTTTTTGGCGCCGTTGCCGGGGATTGGCACAACCAATCTTCCTAATTTTTGGGAAGTTTGATATTTGGTTAAGCTGTTTTCATTTTTATTTTTTGTTATTTATTTCCTATTATTTCTCTCTACTTCCTTGATTCCACTTGGTCTTGCCTTGTTTTTGTATGCGAGGTACCCTTTCACAAGAGGACTTGCTATTTGATTCAGAGATCACCAGGACCGAGAAGCGATTAAGGAAAGAAGCCAGAGAACGAAAGAGGCTTGAAGCAATTAATTTTGAAAGGATGGCCGAAGGAAACCCTCCTCCTTAAAAGCCTCTCTTCGAGTACAATCTATCCAACTTGGAGGATTGTGCTTGTTCTATTGTGAGGGGCAACCTCAATACAGATTCCTTCAGAGTGGAAGGATGTGTCACAACCCAGATACGTGAGAATCAATTTGATGGGGGTGGTAAACAAGACCCTCATAGGCACATCACTCGCTTCCTTGAGGCTTGTGACATGCAGAAGACAAGAGGAGTTTCTCAAGATGAGTTTCGCTTGCGACTATTCCCCCTTTCTCTTAGGGATGTCGCTCGCGATTGGTTTGACATCTTGGATCGCAACAGTATCACAACATGGGAGCAAATGGCCCAAAAGTTCCTCATTAAATATTTTCCTCCTCGGAGAGCAGCACAAGCAAGAGTAGCTGTCACATCTTTCAGGCAGACAGAAGATGAATCTTACAATGAAGCTTGGGAGAGGTATAATGTGCTCTTGAGGAGATGTCCCTCGGCTTTCTTTGACCCGGTCTCCAAGGTTCAACATTTCTTTAACGGGTTAAGGGGGCGCTACCAGATGAATTGTGATGCCGCAGCAGGCGGTTCCTTTTCTTATTTATCAGCTGAGGATGGATGGGCGTTATTGGAGAAGATGTCGAACAATGATTACAACCGTGGTAGGGAAACCTCAAGTGGAATCAGTTATGCGACAATGGAAGCCATTCTAGAGTAAAATACACTGTTGAAGATGCAAAATGCGGCATTGTCTGGGAACAAAAAGGTTAATGTGATACACAAAGGAATGCCTACGGGTTGTGAAAATTGTAATGGAGATCATGACATTCAGAGTTGTCCGTTCAACTTCTCTCAGGAACATGTGGACTCATGACACAATTTCTATGACAGCGTGCCCCAGAACAACTATCAGAGGAACAGCAGAATGATTACAGTCAGAATCAAAATAGGGGTTATATGAGGAGAGACCATCCGGGTTTCGCTTGGAGTAATGCTAGTGGTGGTCTAGCCGGGCAACAACAACCTCAACAGAATTGGCAACAACAACCTCAGCAGAATCAGAGGCCAACCTATGGAATCCATCAACGCAATACTCAGCAGGCTCATCCAGGGCCTAATCAATTGCAAATAACAGATGGTGGAAGGCAACCTTGGGAGTTGGCTATAGAAAAGACGAATGCGGCAATTGAGAAGTTGTCAATCAATACAAGCACTGCCATTGACAAGTTGGCAACTCATACATGGTCGGCAATTCAGAATCTAGAGACGCAGATAGCTCAGCTCACAAGGCAACTAAATGAGCGTCTCCCAGGCACTTTCCTGGGTGACACCGAGAACAACCCTAAGAACCAATGCAATGCCATAGCAACTAGAAGCGGTAGGGTGTTGGGATCTAACAGGGGTGCAACTAGTTCTCAGGAAGCTGAGGCCTCGAAACAACCACATGTTGAGGAAGAACAACCACATGTTGAGGAAAAGCAACCTGAGAAAGAGGAGTTGGCAAGTGACAAGGCACCGGAGCAAGGGGGAGGTTAAAACTTGTAGATGAAGAGTTCCGAAGAAAGAAGTGGGTTGAACCCAAAGACCTCCCGTCCTACATGAAGGTACCATATCCTGAAAGATTGAAGAAGCCTCTACAAGATAAGCAGTTCAATAAATTCCTTGATGTCTTCCGCAAACTTCAAATTAACATTCCATTTGCGGAAGCCTTGGAACAAATGCCATCTTATGCCCGGTTTATGAAGGAGCTTCTCTCCTAGAAGCGGAAAATAGTGGATGAAGAAACGGTTTCTTTGACCGAGGAGTGTAGTGCCATTCTTCAAAGAAAACTACCTCCAAAGTTGAAGGATCCCGGTTCTTTTTCTATACCATGTACCATTGGGGAGATGACTCTAGGGAAGGCGTTGTGTGATCTAGGGGCAAGCATCAACTTGATGCCCCTCTCTATGATGAAGAAGTTGGGGATCAAAGAAGTCAAAGATACACGGATGTCACTCCAACTAGCCGACCATTCTATAAAATATCCTTATGGGGTGGTCGAAGATTTGTTAGTGAAGGTGGACAAGTTCATATTTCCGGCGGATTTTGTGGTGCTTGATATGGATGAAGACTCTGAGATCCCTCTCATATTGGGTAGGCCCTTCTTGGCCACTGGGCGTGCTTTGATAGATGTGCAACAAGGGAAACTCACCCTACGGGTGCAAGATGAGAATGTAGTCTTCAATGTCTTTGAAGCAATGAAGCACCCCGCTGAGAGGTCGGATGTGTATCGAGTGGATATGGTGGACTCAATTGACAAGGCAAAGGCCACTAGAGAAGCCCATGGTTCTTCACTTGCACAAGTGTTGGTAAAATCCCATGGTGATGATAGTAAGGAAGAAGACCCTTTGGGGGAAGAGGACTATCTTGAGTGCTTAAAAAACATGGAAGCCTTACCGAGTCCCCCAAAGGATGAATGTGCAAAGGAAAAGCTCAACAACGAAAGGATGAAGGAAGCTGTGCGTAAGGAAGTGATTAAACCTTTAGATGTCGGAATCATCTATCCAATCTCGGGTAGCAATTGGGTTAGTCCAACTCATGTGGTCCCTAGGAAAGGTGGCACAACCGTGGTGGTCAATGGAAGCAATGAATTGATCCCAAAAAGGACCATCACGGGGTGGAGAATATGTGCCGATTATAGAAGGCTTTTGGACTTAAATGAGTTGTTCGAAATCCGCATGCAAGCATATGAAAATGCAAGAATCTACAAAGAGCGGACTAAGGCATGGCATGACAAGCACATCTTGCCTAGGAAGTTTGAGCCCGGACAAATGGTACTTCTTGATAGTTCAAGGTTGAGACTCGTTCCTGGAAAGCTAAAATAAAGGTGGTCGGGACCATTCAAGGTCCTCCAAGTTTTTCCACACGGAATAGTAGAATTAGAAGGGGCCTCTAGCAGCTTCAAGGTAAATGGGCAAGGGCTGAAGCATTACCATGGGGAATCAATCCCAAATGACAAGCAAGTTCTTCTTCCGGATTAACCCTTAGGGGTGACTTGAGTCAGGCTCGGGACGTTAAACAAGCGCTACTTGGGAGGCAGCCCAAGCTAGGTATCCTTTATTTTTATTTTATTTTTGTTTTTTTATTTCTGTCATTTTCTTTACTTCTTAAAAAAAAATAGATTCGCCCCGCGAATCCACAGTGGCCTTGCGAGACAGAAGCCCTGAATCTCAGAGGCTTGCTCACGCTTCTGTCTCGCGTCGCGAGAGCCACTTTCGCCTCGCGATTCTGGGCATCATCAGCTGTTGGAATTCCAGATTCACCTCACGATTGATGTTTCGCCTCGCGAATCTGCAATGAGGGTTTTCTGTTCCTTCTCCTTTCCCTCACTCTTATTTTATATTTATCATTCTTTCATTGAGGACAATGAATGCCTTAAGTGTGGGGGGAGGGAACCAACGGCTTTGTTTTTGTTTTCTTTCCCTTTTTCCATTTGATTTTGAATTTCGCTCTTGAATAATTTGAGAAGATCAAGAGTATGTGTGTGAGTTTTGTGTCGGCAAGCTTGGTGGATTTTAATTAAATTTAGCATAGATTGACTGCATGAATTATATTGACCATTGATGATTTCCCCCTAGGTTCTAAAAATCGAAAATTAGATCCCCATGTGAAAATTGAAAATTGAACTTTGAGAAATTTTATTGTGATTGCATAATTTATGACAAGTTTGGGGTGAAGGGGGTGCACACACTAGGAATTGTATCTCGGTCAAACAATTTGCAAAAATGTCCAAGTTAGAAATTTGAGCCTCCAACATGTTCTTAATAGTGTGAATCGCGTTTAAGCTGCACTTTCTCGGATTTACTTGAATCTGTGCATGGTTTGCATATTTATATGTTGCATCAAATGATCTAGGCAATTTTTCTTTGAAATAACTATTTTGCCATAAATTGAACCAACCTTGATGAATGATCCCTACTTAGTCACATTGAGCCTTGAAGCCTATTGTTCTTGATGACCTTACATTACAAACCATTAACTCAGAAAAATCATGTTTTTCCCCTATCCTAGGATTTAGGAGAGCATGAAATTTTAGCTTTGTGAGTGTTGTTGTGGAACTAAGTTTGGGGTGGCTACAAAGTTCATGAATCATAGTTGAGAAAAAGAAAAAGCAAAATTAAAGGCCGAAGGCTTGGAAAAAAAAGGAAAAAAAAGTATAAAAAGGAAGGGGTTTGTAGCCACCCAATGCAAGGAATAGAATAATAATATGAGAGTAAATTCAATTGTTGTAATGCTAGTTCATGCTCTCATTGATCCTCGGGGACTAAACCTCTATCCTTTGAATATCTTACCTTGAGCCAGGCCTCACTACAACCTATGAAAGACCTTTTGATGATGCATACATATTTTTGTGGGAACTCTGTTTAGATGAAAATCAAATCCATGGGAAGTGCTATTGAATTGTGAAATAGAGTGAATGTTGCTAGCTTAGACAAATTGAGTGAATGAGTTAAGTGTTAAATGCCCTTGTGAGGAAGGCAATTGTTTGAATTTGGTGATCTCCCTTTTGGGTGTCACTTGGATCCTCAACTCAGATTACTAATTGCATGAATGATGGAATTCTCAATTGTTTAAAGTAAATGAATGTGGGGATTACATTGTTGCAGGGGGGGGACATTGAAGAAAAATTGTTATGTTAAATTGCATGAAATTTGTGCAAAATTTGATTGAATCCTTTAAGCTTGCCAAGTTTTGAGTCTTTTTTGAGTTTTAGCTTGCTTGGGGACAAGCAAGGTTTAAGTTTGGGGTGTTTTGATAAGCATCTGGCTCATCTAGTTTCCAGATAAAAAAGGGGCAGATTTTGTGCCTAATCGGGCGAGTCAACCTCGCTAATCTCCCAAATTGGCCTTGTTTTGTTCCTAAGTTAGATTTTGACTCGTTTAATGCATTTTTAGTAGTTTTTAGTTCATTTTGAGTAGAATTACGCTTCTCTTTTCCTTTTATTGTTTCAGGTTAAAGGTGAAGCTCTTAGAGTCAAGGAAAATGAAGAAAACGGTGGAAAAGCAATTCTGAAAGTTTCGTCTCGCGAAACAGGAGCTCGCCTCGCGAGCCTGAAGACCAGCCTGAACAGCAACAGTCAAACTTTCTGTCTCGTCCCGCGAATCACTACCTCGCCTCGCGAGCCTGAAGGCCTGACTGTGCCAGAGATGTCAACCTTTCTGTCTCACCCCTCGAATCACCATCTCGCCTCGCGAGTATTCAAACTCAAGATGGATCCAAAACTGAAATTCACCTCGCGAGAGCTTGCTCGCCCCGCGAGCGGGCGCGAACCAGACCCCCTATTTATAGGTTGTTTTAGGTCAGATTGAAAATCTTGGTTAACCACTTGTTTTAGATCGTTTTGGGATGAATCCCTATTCTCTGGAGCTGCGTCTCTCTATTTTCTTTTTCTCTTTGACATTTATGATGAATTCCGATTGTTTGTGTGTTGTTACAAGCATGAGGAACTAATCCCCTTGTCTAAGGGATCAATGAAACTACCCATGACGGTGTAGCGTTCAATGTAATGTATGTCTCTCTCCTTTACCTCAATTCATGTTTTCCAATTCTGAAATTATTGTGTTGATCATAAGCATGCATGATCGACTAGTTAACGTGATGAGACTTGATAGGTAATTCGCGTTTAGAACTTGAATTGGGATCACTGATTGAATATTGCACGAGAGTGAATAAGAGATCAGTGCAACCTTATAGGGAACAAGAATTAATAGAGTTTGATGATTGGGTTATGAGACCGTAGAAAGTAATTAATTCAATCATTGAATACGTCCTATTGAGTGCGATAGTGTCATTGTGAGAATTTGGGGGTCCTGGTTGACATTGTAATTGAACTTAGGGAGAGGATCATCATCACTTGGGTACTATGCATGATTGGGTAGGTGGATTTGTGACCTCAGATGTTTAATCCAGATTTAAATTCTCATCTCATCTTATCGCTTCCTACTTCTTCTCTAATTGAATTCTTGATTTGAATTGCGATCCTATTTTCTCTCTCTCTCCAACCACTTGCGGTTACTTGGTCAGCATAAAAAACTCCTTGCAAATTAGTAGAATTGGTAGCCCAATCCCTGTGTCCGACCTCGGTAATTACTTACCGTGTTTATTACTTACGACGACCCGGTACACTTGCCGGTGACTCAACAGTGACCTCTTCTTCTCAATGTTATATCGATCCGCACCACAAAATCGACAACATGTTATGCTCTCCGCTGAATCATCCTTATAGTACAACATACATCCATTCCGGCAACAATCAATTTTCAAACACCCCAGAATCAAATTTTCCACAGACTTCTTTGCATGATAAAAACTAGTAGGCATCCGATTGTCTTCTGGCAACGCCTTGGACACTGACCTGGTGAGGTGATTAAAACAGCATTCTTGCATATTATAGTCAGATTTGATACTCAACCATTCCATGCACATCGACAACTCCGTGTACTCCCGACATCCTTCCCACAATGGAGGTCGTGCAGCACTCAGCATATCATAGAATCTTTGAGCTTCGGGATTCGGATTCTCCTCTATGTATTAGGAACCCATTCCACCATCTTCTCCCCCATCTTCTTCTTGTACAACACCAACCGATGGTCCAGCATGATCCATTATCATCTGCTCATATGGATTCAATTCTTCCCTCCGGTCGCCACTTCCATAGTACGAACCTTCAAACACAATCGGGTTTAAATCAGGCAACATCTCACCATGGTTACTCCACCAATAGTAATCAGGCATGAAGCCCTTCTCATAAAGATCGGCTACAAATCCATCCACGCTTTTGAAAGATTGACACTTGAATCTTTTGCAAGGACACCTCAAATGATCACCGCCCAGTCGTATCAATCTCTCCTGGCTAACAACAAACTCTATAAACTCACCCACTCCAACTCTATACTCTTCCCTAAGACGTTTATTCCGATCCAACCTACGATAAATCCATTTCCGATTCTCCGGAATATCCATTGCTGGCAATTAAATAGCCTGACCAACCTTACAATAACACTTATATATTACGTTGCATTCCAATAACTCCATCAATCTCGTTCTTATGACAAGGCATCAACCTATCCCATTCGAGAAGAAACATTTACCACACTCGGCTAATAATAGTTATTCCCTTATTCAAATACCTTATACTTAACAAAATTTCGGCAGCATTTCCCATCGGTCTCCAAGTACATGACTCGAGCACGGTGAGAATCACCGTGATCAAGTATGCACCAGGAGAACAAAAGGAAATGCATCAGACCGAGATTTCAACAAGTATATAAGGCATTTGAACATTGAAATGACTATTGTACGAGTGTGAAAAAGGTTCTTTCCCAAATTGTCCCACTTGGACAATTCAAGATTCAATACAATGAGCATGCGTACCCTGAGAAGGTATGCATGCTCATTAATATTGAATCTCAAATAGGAAACTAAGGCTTTCGTAACTTAATAATTAACTCTATCAGAAAATAAAACCATTAACTTATAAGGATTGCAGCATACTTCAACAAATATATATTGAAGCATAATTCAATACAAACTTAGATAAAATATAGTAGCAAACATCCTATTGAGCTCCGCTCTCCACTAACAAGTAACACATAATTGTCAAACACATGCATGACTTCTAAATTAGCAACACACAACAAGCATCCCGCCTTTTTGACAGGATCACATCCTATTGAGCTTTGCTCTCCACTAACAAACAACACATAATTACAAATACATGCATAAATATTAAATTATCAACACACAATCAGCATCTTGCCTTTCAGGCAGGATACCTTCCTATTGAGCTCCGCTCTCCACTAACAAGTAACACATAATTGTCAAACACATGCATAACTTCTAAATTATCAACACACAACAAGCATCCCGCCTTTTTGACAGGATCACATCCTATTGAGCTTTGCTCTCCATTAACAAACAACACATAATTGCAAATACATACATAAATATTAAATTATCAGCACACAATCAGCATCTTGCCTTTCAGGAAGGATACCTTCCTATTGAGCTCCGCTCTCCACTAACAACTAACACATAATTGTCAAACACATGCATAACTTCTAAATTAGCAACACACAACAAGCTTCCCGCCTTTTTGACAGGATCACATCCTATTGAGCTCTGCTCTCCACTAAAAAACAACACATAATTGCAAATACATGCATAAATATTAAATTATTAGCACACAATCAGCATCTTGTCTTTCAGGTAGGATACCTTCCTATTGAGCCCCGCTCTCCACTAACAAGTAACACATAATTGTCAAACACATGCATAACTTCTAAATTAGCAACACACAACAAGCATCCCGCCTTTTTGACATGATCACATCCTATTGAGCTCTGCTCTCCACTAACAAACAACACATAATTGCAAATACATGTATAAATATTAAATTATCAGCACACAATCAGCATCTTGCCTTATCAGCATCTTGCCTTTCAGGCAGGATACCTTCCTATTGAGCTCAGCTCTCCACTAACAAACAACAAGATATATAATTCACATAACACATTACAAGCACCACACAATCAGAACCTTTTAGACAAAGTAGAACCTTAAAAGAGAGTATTGAGAGAACTTACCTATGCGACAAAATGCAACAACAAGTAAGGATAAGGGGAGGAGCCACAGACAAGAAGATCAGGAACTGATAAATATAATAAGACAATATGAAATCAAATTAATATCCTTAGAGCCAACTTAATTGTATTCAAGTTAGTAATATAAAAGTTCAACAAATTGCCATTACGACCAATTGATTACCTGTGGAGATGGAGAGGGGATGAAGGGACTCGATTTCAACTCACAAGAAATAGAGCAATGACCTATAATGCATAAATAAAATTAATCCTGTCAAATACTAACATTTAAGAAACTAACATTTAAGAGTTTGTTGAAAGCCATTAGGCCTTTTACTTTTGTCCTCTCTTTGTGTTTTTTAAATCATTGCTATATTGGGTCTTGATCTCTTTGAATTTCTTAAGGATATACACATGAATAATAGATTTGAACAGAGAGAGAGTTGTACAGAAAGCAATGTAAAATAGTTGATTAAATGAACCTTTAGCAAACTTCATGCAAATGAATCTATTTCTGTATTCATGACATGTATAGAACATAAATGAATTAGATAACCATGTATAAAATAATCTATCATCAATGACTTAATGCACCACTTATAATATTTAAGTCGTGAAGTATATACCACTTGGGTGTGGAGCATAAGGCTTGGTGAAACAGTCGTACTTCCTAGCAAGTTGGTTTGTTTATACAATACAATATATATCAAAAAAGTTCAATGTAGAGTTTACCATTCAAGTCCAGATCGTTTGATAATCAGGCTTCAGATTATAACTATTTAATACAAAAAGTAGTGACTTGATAACCTACCAACAACTAACATGTCAAATACTAACATTTCAAAAAACTGACAAATATTTGGTCGTTGGTGGGTGTCTGCTTGTTCCTTGAATGCCTGTTATTGTAGTTATAGCTCACAAGCATCTAAGTCAATACTTATATTTATAATAATCTATTCTGATATCTAATTTCTTATCAACTTGTCATTGACTTGGTCTTCAAACTCATATTAACATAGTCTTCCTTATGTCTAATACAATGTGCCTATAATTTACTAATTACATTCTTGGCTTCATATTTGCTTATTTTATGCAGGGATGGCCATGGAACTTATAGTAGTCCTACTTCCAAGCATTACAGTCTTAGAGATAGTGAATCAAGAGGAAGCTAACTTATATTATCTATCCAATAAGTTATTTAAATCAATATACCCCTCCGCCGAAATTCCTCTACTCTGGATTTCACTAGAACAACATCAATGATTAATTTGACAGCATAAATACCCATACTGACAGAACTTCCCTAAACCCTAACCTGAGACAGAACTGATCAGAGGAGACTGTGGGGGTGGTGGTTGCACGAACAGAACCCCTTGAGATGGTGGTGGTGGTCGGAGGTGGAAGAGACAACACCTGAGAGTGACATTGAGAGAAACTGAGACAAAGAGAACTGAGCAAGAGAGAGAGAGCGAGATACACAGAGAGAGAGGAGAGGAGACCTTACCAAAGAAGGAGGTCACAGTGCTACAGTGGTGGCGGTGGTGGCATGGTGCTGCTGGGAAGAGGAAGAGAGAGTGAGAGACAGAGAAGGAGAAACACAAAATGAGAAGGATAAGAGGAGAACCTTACCAAGTAGTGGCCGGAGGAGGACGAGACGCTGAGAGGTGGCGATGCGCGGTCGGAACAGGGAAGGGGGCGGAGCTGCGCGTGAGAGAGAAGAGAAGAAAATAGAGAAATGGGGGAAGAGAGGAAGGAAATCGTGATTTAGGGATTTAATTTTTAGCGACCGAATTATTCGATCTCAAAATCGATCGCTAACTGGGTTAATTTGAAATTTGAATTCATAAATTTAGCGATCGATTTTAAATCGGTCGCTAACACGCTCTATTTTAAAATTTTTACGCGCCGTTTAGCGATCGAATTAATATCGGTCGCAAATATAAATAAAATTTAATCGTTGCATTTAACTCAGTCGCCAGTTCGGTCACTAAAAAGTCAGCAAGTTTTGGCTTTTACTTTCCTTTATTTAGCGACCGATAACTCTACTATGCTCTATTTCGATCGCTATTTCGGTCGCAGTATCAACTATAACCAGTGTTTCATGTAGATCTACAACCGGTCACCATTTCAGTCTCAAACAGCAACCAACAATTCGGTCACTATTTTCGGTACTAAATAACCTTTTTTTGTAGTGACTTGTCTGAGGTTACTCGCTGAAGAATCAAGGACCAAACAAGCTTTTGTTGGCTGTCCCATCAGAAAGAGACTTGAAGCCTTCAATCCTACTCCGTCTCACGCCTATCAAGAAAAGTCAGAAGTTTCTCTCTCAAGCAACCTTGGTTATCAGAACCAAAGACCAATTAAAAAATGCTTCCAACATGCTTTATTCCCTAGTACCTCTGGTCCTTACATGAAAAAGGAATTGTACTGAGCAAAGTATAAAAATCTCTCTGCACAACTCTGATATGGCTGTATCACGATGCATAAAGTCATGATCCTTCAAGTTAGAGTACAACCAACATTCCTATTGCATTATGGCTGTCTAGAACGACTCTATTGCATTTAATGAAGTTCTGCTTGAAGCCAACATCTGAGGGAATGTCTCTAACGGGTCCTAAATGCTTGAAGACTATAAATACAGAAGTCATTGAAGATGAAGTATAGAGAATACACATAGCATTAAAGAGCCATTACTCTGCGCATTAATATCTTCATTCTTTCATTCTGTATTCTTCAATCATTTGAAGTTATTATGCAGACTTTCCTAAGCTTTACATTTAAACCACTCTGAGTGTTAGTGAAAGATCCATCTATCTGAAGTTGTATCTATTACAAACCAAATCTCTCAAACAAATCTGAGTGAGCCTGAAGAGGCTAGGTGTGCAAAGAATACTTGTCTTGGAGCCTGAAGAGGCTAGGTGTGCAAACAATACTTGGAGTCTGTAACCTGATAAGTTATAGTGGATAAAACTTGGTGCTGCCAAGGACTGGACGTAGCTCTTTGCTTTGAAGAGTGACCCAGGATAAATAGTTGTGTCAATCTCTCTTCCCTTATAAACTATTTAGTTGCCTCAGTTTTCTTATCCGTTTTTCAAGTGGTGTGTTTGTCTAAGTCACTGTTGAAATTTCATCTGACAGGTCACCTGTCTGTCCTGTATCTTTCCACTCGTCTGAACCAAGCTTCTGTTTGCGAAAAGACTTCAACTTTGTTTAAATTCTGATAAACACAATTCAACCCCCCCGTCTCGTGTTTATAGTTGTCTATTTCAGTTGGTATCAGAGCTCAGCCTCTGGGTTGAGCATCTAACAGTGTAGAGGTAAAAGGTCCTGAAGAATAGACATGACTGCTGGAGTTAGTTCAAGTGGAAGTTACCAGTCTGAAGGAGCTTCCCTAACCAGACCTCCTTACTTCAATGGAGAAAACTACAACTATTGAAAAGATAGATTTCAATGGTTCATTCTATCAACAAACTCTGATCTTTGGGATGTCATTACAGATGGTCCATTCATTCCTAAGAATGATGATGACACTGACAAACCAAAAGCTCAGTGGACTACTGCAGAAAAGACAAAATGGGAGCTGAACCACAAAGCTAGATACAACATCATTTGTGCTCTCAGTCCTGAGGAGTTTGAGAAGGGATGTGCTTGTGACTCTGCCAAAGAAATATGGGACACGTTAGCTGACACGGACTCGGCAAGTGTACCGGTTCGTTGCAAGTAATAAAACGGTAAGACCGGATATCGTTCTCAGGGATCGTGGACAATTACCACTTCGCAAATTAGACTACTATCTAGGCGATCAAATTTTGGAGTGAAGGTAGTACTATCATCTAACAAGCAAACAAGAATAAAATGTTTTTGTCCTTTTTGGAATTTTATCAAACAGTTAGAATGCAGACAGAAATGTGAATAACAATTAGATAGAATTGTTAGGGTTAGACTAAGCTAATCCTCCCTTGATTGTTATGAAATGACAAGTAACACAGTTCCTAATTCAACTATGACAATCAAGTCTTTTCTGAAATACTCAAGCCTAATGTCTTAGGTGCATTGAGCCTAAAACCCCAAATTAAACCCTAATGCCTTAGGTGGATTAACCTGAGATTTTGCATTAAGTCAAGACTTATAAGATTGCAAGCACCTCAAGACCTATGTCTAGGCTCATGAACTACTTGGCATTTGATTCATGAGCAAGCTCTAACACCAACCTTCCAGTTATCTATTAAAGCAACTAATCATTCCTAGGATGATCAAGCCTAAGAAAGCATTAAGCATGGAATCAAACACTCATAAAGAACAAGGAAACTGCATTACAATCAAGTCATTTTACAATCAAGTTCAGAAGAGCAATCATCTAACCCCAACAAAGGGGAATTTAGCTACACATCATCAAAGTAAAAGGGAAAGGAAGAGATACAAAAATGGAGAAAGTGAGGAACTCCATGGAAGATGCCCAGTAGCAGTCACAAGAGCAGAGAATGCCTTCTTAGGGTTTGCAGCCGCCTCCTTTCTTTTCTAATCCAATCCCCCTCTGCATTCTGCATCAGATGGCTTATAACAGGGGTTCTGAGATTCGCGCTCTCGCGGGGCGAGAAGTAACTCTCGCGAGGCGAATATTAAAAATCTGAGCTTCAGGGTTCGTCCTTTCGAGAGGCGAGAAGATAACTCGCGAGGCGAACCAGAAAGTGTGCAGTTTCTGGAACAGTCAGGTCTTCTGGGTCGCGAGGCGAAAAACGTTATTCGCGAGGCGAACCAGAAAGGGTGCAGATTCTGGAACAGTCAAGCCTTCTGGGTCGCGAGGCGAAACGTTATTCGCGAGGCGAACCAGAAAGGCTGACTGTTGCTGATCAGCTGGGCTTCAGGGTCGCGTGGCGAGAACCAGTCTCGCGGGGCGAATATTCAAAACTCTGCTTTGCTCAATTTCTTCTCTTTGCAGGCTCTCTCTTCATCCAAGCCTTATCAAGGACAAATCTTGGGCAATTGCTCATAAATTCCTGCAAAACAACACACAATACCACCTTATCCGTTCCAAAGGAAAAACTAAACAAAATCCAACTAAAATGGCCTAACTATATGCAAATGCATGCAGAAATGTACATGGAAAATGAGGTGAAATCACACTCATCAAATCACCCCAAGCTTCAGACTTTGCTTGTCCTCAAGCAAAAAACCAAGGCCAAAAGATGAAAATAACCAGAGCAATGATAGTGAACTAAGAACCCGAGTAAAATGATCCAAGTAACAGGCATTCAATTATTTCAGCAAGAGACAATCAATTCAAGTCCAATTAGGGGCTTAGTTTTCCTAGACTCATATTCTCACTGATTCGGGCACTCTATCTCACTTGAAGCTCACCCCAAGCTTGTTCATTTGCTTGGCTCTCTTTCTTGCCTCACTCACTCAAGTGTTCAAGTAATTATGACAATTCGCTCCATTTTCCTCAAGGAATGATTCCTACCATATGCTTGACTATCAACCAAATCTTTACTTTATTAATGAAAACATCTAAGAATCAAGAGGTCTTATTCTTTGGTTGCAATGGGGCCATGGGATCAATTTTTTTAGGTGGGGAAATCAAAAAAAGGGAAATTTCAAAAGGCTAAACCAAGTATCAAACAATTCAACACAAGACACCTTCTAAAATACCTTCTTGGATTTTCAATAATTCAATACATTCTTCCACATATCTTTTCTTTCTTTTCTGTTATTTCTCACTTCTCTTGTTTTTGTCATCCCCTTCTCTATATATCTTTCTTTTTCTCTTTTTCTTTTCATTTTTCTTTGCTTGGAGAAGGGGAGATTATTTTCTTTTCAACTCAAGAGAAATATATTTTTCTTTCTTTTTCATCCCAACTTTCAACTACATTTTTCACCCCTTTTTTTTCAATACTTTAGAAGGTCCCTCATAAGCATATTTAACAAAACATTTCAGGGTACCAAGAAGAGCATGTTATCCATTCAGGCTCAAAATGGGGCAACTAAGGGTAGCATTATTCATTCAAAGCTCAGAAGGCCAGAAAAAAATACCTATTGCCTCAATCCTTTTCAAAAATGTTTTCAAAAATTTTCAAGCTTTGAAATGGTTTCAAGTCAAGTTCTAGAGAAAAACAAACCAAGAGGAACAACACTCTACACAAAGAATGGGGTAAAATTTTGTGAGTACCCCTTTGGCTCAAAAGCTCACATTTATCAGTTCAAAAACCAGTGAGAAACACAAGTCTAAAGAAACACATGCTAATCATCAACTATCCAAGACCATCTCAAGAATATTTATTGAAGCCATATCACAAGAATAGACAATTCAGGGTCCAAAAATTCACTATCACAGAAAAATTGGCACTTAGTTCTCACAATCAAAAGCTCAATCTAAGCAGGGGTAACCGAATCATGCGATCATGCAAAATTAAGCCTATATGAATGCAATATTTACAATGCAAGCAAAAAGATTACCCCTACCCCAAGCTTAAAGACTTACATTGTCCTCAATGTAAATAATTAAGTTTAGAGAGGGCAGAAAACTGGAACAACTCACCAAGGTGGTAGTGGTGCTGAATCACATGTTTTCTGGTTTTATTCCCTCCTGCCCTTCTTCTCCTCCTTCCTTCAAAATCTGAAAGCACTTAACAAAACTATTAACAAACCTCTTGAGCTTCTCAAATTATTCAAGAGGGGAAAAATCAAAAATAAAAGAGTGAATGAAAAGAAAACTTGGGTTGCCTCCCAATAAGCGCTTCTTTAACGTCACTAGCTTGACGGATATTTTCTAAGATGGTGCCTCAAGAGGGATGGAGACTGCCTGACGATCAAAATCTCCTCCAAGGTAGTGCTTGAGCCTTTGCCCATTGACAGTGAAAGTATTTCCGGATGATGGATTTTCCAATTCAACTGAACCAAATGGAGAGACTGACTTGACATAGAATGGGCCTGACCATCTTGATCTCAATTTGCCCGGGAAAAGCTTGAGTCTTGAGTTGAACAGCAAAACTGACTGGCCTTCTTCAAATTGCTTGGGAAGAATGTACTTATCATGCCAGAACTTGGTTCTTTCCTTGTATATCCTGGCACTCTCATAAGCCAATAGTCGGAACTCATCCAACTCATTCAATTGAAGCATCCTCTTATCCATGGCCAGCCTTGTGTCAAAGTTTAGGGCCTTCACTGCCCAAAAAGCACGGTGTTGTAGCTCTACCGGAAGGTGACATGATTTCCCGAACACTAATTGGTAAGGTGACATACCAATAGGTGTCTTATAAGCAGTCCGATAGGCCCAAAGTGCATCATCCAATTTCTTCGCCCAATCCTTCCTTGCATTGTTCACAGTTTTTTCCAAAATTCTCTTCAACTCCCGGTTGGACAATTCCACTTGCCCACTGGTTTGGGGATGGTATGTTGTGGTAACTTTATGGTTCACCCCAAACTTGGCAAGCACTGCATTGAACTCCTTATTGCAAAAGTGAGTACCCCCATCACTAATGATAGCTCTAGGGGTCCCAAACCGGGTAAAAATATTCTTCCTCACAAAACTGATCACAGTTCTTGCATCATCTTTCAGAGTTGGTACGGCTTCCACCCACTTGCTCACATAATCAACTGCCACCAGAATGTACTTGTTGTTGTAAGATGACGGGAAAGGGCCCATGAAGTCAATCCCCCATACATCAAAGAGCTCCACCTCAAGTATACCCTTCAAGGGCATCTCATTTCTCTTGGAAATACTACCGGTCCTCTGACATTTATCACAATTCATCACCCAAGCCCTGGAGTCCTTGAAAATAGTGGGCCAAAATAGCCCGCTTTGCAAAATCTTCATGGCAGTCCTCTCACCACCAAAGTGTCCTCCATAGGGTGAGTTGTGGCAGTGGGTCAACACCCCGTTAATTTCTTCTTTCGGAATGCACCTTCTCAGAATTCCATCCGAACCCCTTTTGAAAAGATACGGTTCATCCCATACATAGAATTTGGCATCATGGATGAGCTTCTTCCTTTGTTGTGCATTGAAGTCCTTTGGAATCTTGTTGCCGGCCTTGTAATTTGCAATGTCCGCAAACCAGGGTGCCACTTGCACCACCAACAACTGCTCATCTGGGAATTCCTCTTGAATTGGCAATTTGGCTTCTGCTTGAACATCTGCTTGTGGAAGCCTAGACAAATGATCGGCTACCACATTCTCCACTCCTTTCTTATCCTTTATCTCCAGATCAAACTCTTGGAGCAGTAGTATCCACCTAATGAGCCTTGGCTTGGCATCCTGTTTGGTCATAAGATACCTCAAAGCAGAATGATCAGTGTAGACAGTAGTTTTACAGCCAATCAAGTAGGATCTAAACTTATCAAATGCAAATACCACAGCAAGCAATTCTTTTTCAGTCGTGGTGTAATTCAACTGAGCATCATTAAGCACACGACTGGCATAGTAAATGACACGCAAAACTTTATTTTTTCTTTGTCCCAAAATGGCTCCCACCGCATAGTCACTTGCATCACACATTAGCTCAAATGGTAAACTCCAATCTGGAGGTGCAATGACCGGTGCGGTGGTGAGTTTTTCTTTCAAAATTTTGAAGGCATGCATGCAATCATCATCAAATATGAAAGGAGTATCAGCTACCAAAAGCTTGCATAAGGGTTTCACAATTTTTGAAAAATCTTTTATAAATCTCCTATAAAAACCCGCATGCCCTAGGAAGCTTCTAACACCTTTCACATTGATGGGAGGGGGAAGTTTTTCAATCACTTCAATTTTTTCTCTATCAACCTCCATCCCTCGTGATGAAATTTTATGCCCTAGAACTATACCTTCCCTCACCATGAAATGACATTTTTCCCAATTCAAAACAAGGTTAGTTTCTTGGCACCTTTTCAGAACACATGCAAGATTATTCAGACAATGATCATAAGAATTACCAAACACAGAAAAATCATCCATAAATACCTCAATGAACTTTTCAGTCATATCGGAAAATATGGAAAGCATGCACCTTTGAAACGTGGCGGGTGCATTACACAACCTGAATGGCATCCTCCTATATGCATAGACTCCATAAGGACAGGTGAAAGCGGTCTTCTCTTGGTCCTCTGGGTCAACCACAATCTGGTTATACCCGGAGTACCCATCAAGGAAACAATAGAAAGCATGGCCCGCCAACCGCTCTAACATCTGATCAATGAAGGGCAATGGGAAATGATCTTTTCTGGTGGCCTCATTCAGTCTTCTGTAATCAATGCATACCCTCCATCCAGACACGGTCCTAGAGGGAATAAGTTCATTCTTTTCATTTGCTACCACTGTCATCCCCCCTTTCTTCGACACAACTTGGACCGGACTCACCCATGGACTATCGGAGATGGGATAGATAATGCCCGTATCCAACAACTTCACAATCTCCTTCCTCACAACTTCTTTCATATTCGGGTTGAGTCTTCTTTGGGGTTGTCTAACCGGCTTGAAATTTTCCTCCACAAGGATTTTGTGCATACAAAATGAGGGACTTATCCCTTTCAAGTCGGACATAGACCACCCAATTGCAGATTTGTGCTCCCTAAGCACCCTCAACAACTTCTCTTCTTCCAAGGAATTCAACCCACTACTAATGATAACAGGGAATGAAGAGTTCATCCCAAGGAAAGCATAACGAAGATGGAATGGCAATTCTTTCAATTCTAGCACGGTGGGTCACCCTTGTCTTCAATCCTCACATCTTCCACCACTTTGTCTTCATCATTATTCACAACCAGACAAGCCTCAAGGGATTTAATCATTAAATCAACTTCTTCTGCACATACTTCTTCTTCTACATCCTCCACCATTAGAGCTGCTTCCAATGAATCTTCAACTTTTTGGTGCAAACTCTTGTCAGATAATAAATCAATGAGGTCCACACTCATGCAAGTATCCTTGTCGTTTGGGTGTTTCATCGCTTCAAACACATTAAAGGTGACCTTTTCGTCTTGTGCCCGAAGCACCAATTCCCCTTGATTGACATCGATCAGGGCTCTACCTGTTGCTAAGAATGGTCTTCCAAGTATCAGTGGAGTCTCCCCATCTTCAGCTATATCCAAAACCACAAAATCAGCTGGAAAAATGAATTTATCTACCTTCACCAACAAATCTTCTACTACACCATAGGGATATGTAATGGAGCGATCTGCCAGTTGAAGAGAAATCCCTGTTGGTTTTACCTCACCAATTCCTAGCTTCTTCAACATGGAGAGCGGCATAAGGTTGATGCTTGTGCCTAGATCGCACAATGCTCTCCCGATGTTCAGATGACCAATAGTGCAAGGGATAGTGAAGCTACCTGGGTCCTTCATCTTTACCGGAAGCTTCCTTTGAAGGAGAGCACTGCACTCTTCAGTAAGCATAACTGTCTCCTCCTTCCACCTTCTTTTGTTTGTAAGAATCTCTTTCATGAATTTTGAGTAGGAAGGCATCTGCTGTAGAGCTTCAGCAAACGGGATGTTGATTTGTAGCTTTTTGAATACATCCAGAAACTTAGAAAACTGCTGATCTTTTGCCTCCTTCTTCAACCGTTGGGGGTACGGGATTCTGAAATATGGGGGCAGCTCTTTGGGATTATCAACCTCTTCCAGAATCTGTCTTTTAGTCTTCTTCTTCGCAAATTCTTCATCAACCAATTTCTCCCTATGCGGTTTTTCAGCTTCTACACCAGTAGGAATAGAGGTAGTATCTTGGGAAGTTCCGGGTTCTTCATTGTTTACCTCTTCAAACTTCACCTTATCAATTCCAGCATCACTTGTCTTTTCTTCCCTCTCTTTTTCTTGTGGATTTAACACTCTCCCACTTCTTGTAATAATGGCCTTACAATCTTCCTTTGGGTTCTTCTCAGTATCCCCAGGCAATTGTCCTTGAGGTCTCTCTGCCATCTGCCTTGCCAGTTGGCCTATTTGATGCTCCAAGTTCTTGATTGAGGCATTTTGATTCTTCATAGTCTCTTGAGTCACTTGCATGAACTGGCCTAGAATGTTCTCCAATTTTCTTGAACTCTCTTGAGGAGGCTTTGCTTGAGAACTTGAACTTTGCCCTTGTCTCCAACCAAAGTTAGGATGGTCACGCCACCCCGGTTGTAGGTGTTGGAGTAAGGATCATTTCTAGGCCCTTGGTTGCCCATATAATTTACCTCTTCTTGTCCCGAACTTCCAACCACATTGATCTCACAGTTTCCATTTGCATGGTTGCCTCCACAGAAATCACACACTGAGGTACCTTGAACTTGGACAGCTTGTAGTTGAGAATTTCTCAGCTTGAACTGACCCCAGTTGCTTGGTAAGAATAGCCATTTGTGCCTTGAGAGCGCCAATTTCATCCAGCTCTAGAACACCTCTCTTGACCATTGATCGAGAACTAGGCATTTGATAGTCATTGTTAGCCATGTTCTCAATCAAGTCCTTTGCTTCTTCGGGCGTCTTCTGACTCAATGTCCCTCCTGCAGCCGCTTCAATCATACTTCTTGAATTCCTGTTGAGCCCATTAACAAATGTTGCAACCTGTTGCCATGTCTCCAGTTCATGATTGGGACAAGCTGTGAGTAAGGACTTGAATCTCTCCCAGGCATCATAGAGTGACTCACCATCCCTCTATGCAAAGGCATTGATCTCTGATCTCAGCTTGATCATTCTTGACGGAGGAAAGAATCGAGACAGAAACTTGCTCACCAAATCATTCCAAGTGATGATGCTTCTATGAGGATGAGATTGAAGCCATGACTTAGCTCTATCCCTCAAAGAGAAAGGGAAAAGCCTTAACCAAATGGCCTCATCAGAAGCTCCATTTAGCTTGATGGTGTCACACAGCTCAATGAAAGTACCAATGTGAGCATGAGGGTCTTCACTCTCCAAACCTCCAAACTGATTTTGCTGCACAAGATGGAGAAGTGATGCCTTGATTTCGAAATTATTGCAAGCCACTGCGGGTCTCACAATCGGAGTTCCACATCTATCAACTCTAGGGGAAGTGTAGTCCCCCATTGTCCTTCTTGGTGCATTATCTTCAGCCATGGTGACAGCTGGTAATTCAACTAACGAGTTCTTGCACTCGAGAGGATGTTCCTTCTCTGTTCTGTCTTGCCTTGGCTTCCTTCCTATTCCTTCTACAAAGTCTCTCGATCTCAGGTTCGAATTGGAGTTCACCTGGGTCGATTGTACCTCGCATACAATGAACAAACAGAGTAGCGCAGAACAAACAGCAAAACAGAAAAAAACAAGACACAACAGAAATTTACAAGCAGAGAAATAGAAAATAAGAAAGAAAAAACACAGTAGGAAAACAGTAAAAATGCCTAAATTAGGAGTCCCCTTTGGTACTCGTGATATTGGCACACCGATCCCGAAGAACGGCGCCAAAAACTTGACACGGACTCGGCAAGTGTACCGGTTCGTTGCAAGTAATAAAACGGTAAGACCGGATATCATTCTCAAGGATCGTGGACAATTACCACTTCGCAAATTAGACTACTATCTAGGCGATCAAATTTTGGAGTGAAGGTAGTACTATCATCTAACAAGCAAACAAGAATAAAATGTTTTTGTCCTTTTTGGAATTTTATCAAACAGTTAGAATGCAGACAGAAATGTGAATAACAATTAGATAGAATTGTTAGGGTTAGACTAAGCTAATCCTCCCTTGATTGTTATGAAATGACAAGTAACACAGTTCCTAATTCAACTATGACAATCAAGTCTTTTCTGAAATACTCAAGCCTAATGTCTTAGGTGCATTGAGCCTAAAACCCCAAATTAAACCCTAATGCCTTAGGTGGATTAACCTGAGATTTTGCATTAAGTCAAGACTTATAAGATTGCAAGCACCTCAAGACCTATGTCTAGGCTCATGAACTACTTGGCATTTGATTCATGAGCAAGCTCTAACACCAACCTTCCAGTTATCTATTAAAGCAACTAATCATTCCTAGGATGATCAAGCCTAAGAAAGCATTAAGCATGGAATCAAACACTCATAAAGAACAAGGAAACTGCATTACAATCAAGTCATTTTACAATCAAGTTCAGAAGAGCAATCATCTAACCCCAACAAAGGGGAATTTAGCTACACATCATCAAAGTAAAAGGGAAAGGAAGAGATACAAAAATGGAGAAAGTGAGGAACTCCATGGAAGATGCCCAGTAGCAGCCACAAGAGCAGAGAATGCCTTCTTAGGGTTTGCAGCCGCCTCCTTTCTTTTCTAATCCAATCCCCCTCTGCATTCTGCATCAGATGGCTTATAACAGGGGTTCTGAGATTCGCGCTCTCGCGGGGCGAGAAGTAACTCTCGCGAGGCGAATATTAAAAATCTGAGCTTCAGGATTCGTCCTTTCGCGAGGCGAGAAGATAACTCGCGAGGTGAACCAGAAAGTGTGCAGTTTCTGGAACAGTCAGGCCTTCTGGGTCGTGAGACGAAAAACTTTATTCGCGAGGCGAACCAGAAAGGGTGCAGATTCTGGAACAGTCAAGCCTTCTGGGTCGCGAGGCGAAACGTTATTCGCGAGGCGAACCAGAAAGGCTGACTGTTGCTGATCAGCTGGGCTTCAGGGTCGCGTGGCGAGAACCAGTCTCGCGGGGCGAATATTCAAAACTCTGCTTTGCTCAATTTCTTCTCTTTGCAGGCTCTCTCTTCATCCAAGCCTTATCAAGGCCAAATCTTGGGCAATTGCTCATAAATTCCTGCAAAACAACACACAATACCACCTTATCCATTCCAAAGGAAAAACTAAACAAAATCCAACTAAAATGGCCTAACTATATGCAAATGCATGCAGAAATGTACATGGAAAATGAGGTGAAATCACACTCATCATTAGCTGTCACACATGAAGGAACGACCAAAGTCAAACAGTCAAAGATTGCCATACTTGTCAGAAAGTATGAACTGTTTGTCATGGAGGAAGGAGAATCTGTTGCTCAAATGATAGGAAGATTTCAACCTATAGTCAACAGTTTAAAATCTCTTGGTAAAGTCTATACCAATGCTGAGAAGGTTGGAAAGATTTTGAGAAGTCTACCTAAACAGTGGAGACCTTTGGTCACTGCTATCTCTCAATCCAAGGATCTCACTACCTTGACTATGGATAAACTTCTTGGAACACTCACTGTTCATGAGCAAGAACTTGGAGATGAAGTTGCACCAAAGAAAGACAAGTCAATTGCTCTGAAAGCTGATCAAAGTCAGCAAAATTTTCCGAGGCTCTAAAGGCAGACGAGTCATCCAGTGATGCTGACTTGTCTGAACACGAGGATTCTGAGAGTGATGAAGAATTGTCTCTCCTGACCAGGAAGATAAAGCTTCTCCTACAGAAAAAGAAGTTCAAGAGGGATAAGCCATTCAGAAGGTTCAACAAGGACAAGAACTTCAAAGAATCTACTCCAACGGACAAAAGTCCAATTGTCTGCTATGAGTGCAAGAAGCCTAGTCCAATCAAGGCTGAATGTCCTCAACTCAAGAAGGCCCCCTTTAAGAAATTCTTCAAGAAGAAGAAGAAAGGAATGATGGCTACTTGGGAGGATCTGGAGTCAACATCTTCTAATGAAGAAACAGAGGAAGAAGCCAATCTCGTTCGATGGCCAACACAGACTCAGACTCAGACGATAAGGTACATCATGACTATGAGGAACTACTTGATGCCAATGAGGAGTTGCTAGAGGAATCCAACTGCTTATCTAAGGCTTTCAAATCCCTCAAGAGAGAGTATGTAAAGCTCACCAGTGACCATAAACATAAATCTCAAGAGTGTGAGAAGCTGGCTAAAGAGAACAGTGAGCAAAAGACTGAAAAGTCTAATGAAGCTAAGATCTCAAGTGAAACATCACCATCTGAAGAAGTTGAAAATCTTCAACAGAAAGTGGAAGAGCTCACTTCTGATCTTGCCAAATTTGTTAATGGTAGAGACAATCTGACTAAGCTACTTGGCAGTCAGAGGCACTCTCTTAACAAAGAAGGTATTGGATATGTCCATCAGACACATCATAGAGTACCAACAAGCTTCTACAGATTCACTTAAGTCAATCGTAACCAAATCTACACCTGTCTGTAACTTCTGTGGAAAAAATAGACATGTTATGTCTAAGTGTATCCATAAGAAGAGAAGGAAGTCTTCACAGACTCCTAGAACTAACAAAAAAGGACCCAAAAAAATATGGGTACCTAAAGATCAAATAATTTTTGTTGCAGATGTCCTCAACGGGACAAAGAAAACACCACTGCTGGTACCTGGATAGTGTTTGCTCGCGTCATATGACAGGAGAAAGGTCTGTGTTCCTAGACCTCCAACTTAAGAAAGGAGGACACGTTGCCTTCAGAGGGAATCATAAAGGGAAAGTTATAGGAATTGGTACTATTGGTGGTAAACCTCCTCTTCCCTCTATATCTAATGTTCTTATGGTTAAATGATTAAGACACAATTTGCTTAGCGTAAGTCAATTATGTGATAGTGGTTTTGATGTTTCCTTTACCAAGGATGTATGCATGGTTAAAGACTGTGGTGGCAAAACCCTCTTTTCAGCTAAAAGGCAACAAAATCTTTAAAAGATTGAAATGTCTGATCTCTCAGATCAAAGTGTAACCTGTCTGATGTCTAAAGAGGATGAGAGATGGTTATGGCATAAGAAACTAGGACATGCTAGTATGAAACTAATTTCTGAATTAAAAAGGAATAATCTTGTGAGAGGATTGCCTGATATTAGTTTTAAGAAAGACGTCTTGTGTGATGCATGTCAAAGAGGTAAACAGATAAAATCAAGTTTCAAATCTAAAAACCAAGTATCAACCTCTGGACCTCTTTAGTTGTTACACATGGATCTGTTTGGACCAGTTAGTGTTGCCAGCCTGACTGGAAGAAAATATGGATTTATCATAGTTGATGACTATTCTAGATACACATGGGTACTCTTCTTGGGAGACCGTAGATCTTGAATTTCACTTGGGTTCGGATATGGCATTCGATTATCCTTGCGAATCGAGTCAGACATTCGAAACAATGTGCTTGTGTAAAGGGTTTTTTCGGGAGTGTTCCCTGGAAATATTCTAGGTTTATGGTTAGCAAAGGACATTGATTTTCGATTGATCTAGTTTCTGGATTTGGTCAGATCTCTGTAACTTTGTGTAGGATGTTTCCTACAAAGTTAAAATGACTTGAACGACTCGATTCAACTGGAAGATCGGTGGTCTGAACCGTTTGCTAGACCGAGTGTTTTCCCTGTGAAGCACCAATGTTGTGTGAAGGCTCGTGTCACCGTGTGGACTTTTGACAACTAAGTAAAAGGACGAATTATGAACAAGTATTCTCTGACTTGCGTAGTTGATTTGGTAAATCAATTGCGAGGAGTGGTCGTCTACTCAAGGATTGATTTGAAGATGAGTTATTACCAGATTGGAGTGATGACCTATCTAAGATTTTGCGTCGCCAACTCAGTTTATAAAGAAAGATCAACCCTTTGTATGTTTGATCGATTGATTAAGTTGTCCGGGATCGTACCCAATTCAAGGTGGTCCTACTAAGCATGGCCAGAAAGACTTGTATGTTGGTTGGGACCAAGACGAATCGAGTGGATTTTCGATCTTGGGTGAGTGTCTCGTGATTAAGGAACTTTTCATTGTACCCTTTGATTCTCTTGTATTTGTCAGTTGACATTTATTTCTCAAATCCTATGATTGTATTAGATAATCACAACGGTGAAGTTTGTATGTATCAGACAAATTTTCTGATTTTAATTTGAAATCTGTCAGGACTCATGAATTAGTTATGCTAATTCAAAAATTTCCAGTTATTCATTTCTTTATTTGTGAGGAGTTGTACTCACCCTTCTAAATAATCCTCGATGTATTAGACATTTGAGTGAATTGATTTAACGGAATCCATTGGTCTGGATACTTTCACATTTTGTTGAGAGAAGTGGTTATGACTATTTCTTGAGTTATAACATAGATAATTTCGTGATAGCAGAATTTTCTTGGTGAAACTTAGTTTTGTTGCTTCTATTTTTGGTAGAGGTAAAAGTCATCATTTTGTAAATTCGTTGTACTAAGAATAAGAAATAATCCTCTTTGGATTATAAATTATTCACCCTTGATTCCTTAAATCCGCTGGAAGATTCTTGTGGAAGAATGAACTTCATTAGATTCATGTTTGTAAATGTGTATTGATCATGCATTTTTACACCCACGAACCTGATGGAAGGATCTTTTCCATCTTGGATGTTCTGTATCCTTCAAAGTAATGAAATTATTTTCTATGCTTATGTGAAAGTGAAATCATGAAAAATTTCTTTTCTTGAGAATTTCTTTTATGATCACCAAGGTGGTGTCTTATTGTGGTTCGAAAGTACTTGTCATCGTTGATCATCTTAGTTCTACGTATTCTCCAAATGTCGTCGATGTGTGACCTATCTCATCAGTCATGAGTTGGGTATCTCCACATCAAGATGTCAGAGTTAGTCGAGTACATTTAAAAATGGATAGTTTAACAATTGAGACCTTCCTTGTTAAGATATTGGCATTCCTTGAATCTTTGTTATGAGTTTGCTAAGGACCTACATGAGTCTTGTTTGAATTCAAGTGATCGTGGATCGACTGGTGAAGTCTACACCCTTCTTACAAGTTAAGATCCACTATGCAGTGGAGGAGTAAACCGAATAATGTATCAGAGGATTGTTAAGACTTCATGGAGTATCTTCAAGTGTTGTTTCAGATGAAAAACGGAAGTTTATCAACGTGTGTCGGTTAAGTTTGCTTTAAGTGTTGAGGACTAAGTTGAGGCTAAGTCCAACTGATCATCCTCAGCGGGATGGATAAGTAATGAGATGACCTATCCTTAGCAGGTTAGTTGGGAGATAGTGTGGTACCTAATTTTTGTCATCTCTATGATAGGACAAACCAGAGTTGATAGGAGCTTTGTTAATGTATAGGTGTGAATGGTACTATGAGAACCCTTAAGTTCAACATCATTGAGTGAGATGATTACAATGGACCTTATCATGATCGAGGCAGATATATCATTAAAGGAATTTAGATTAGTGATCGACGTTTATGATTAATGTTGACTTCATGAGTCTGAGGATTAACGGAAAAATATCTATAGTAATTTTCCTTAAGCTGAACGAAAATAGTAAAGAGGAGTTCTTGAGAAACTAAGTTGTGAGAAGAGTTTGAGAGCTCTGTTTTAGAGTTTGAAAGGTCTGACCGTGATGAAATTTGGAGTGGTGGGATAAGTCCAAAGAAAACTAAGACTACAATTGTGTGTGTTGGGTTGAAAGTTGATATATGTGGTAGAGTTAATGTTAAACTTGATGTTCATCGTGAGGATAAGGTGTTGAAGAAGTTTTACCAGCGGACTAATTTTGAGGCAAGAAGTGATTAAGTTTTGATTATGTCTTTCGAATGAAATAAGCTATGGCGAAATGTTTCTAATCTTTGAGGTCTTATTCTGGTAAATATGTGGTTGATGATCCACAGTTGAAACTGGACATTTTAAATCCAAGATTGTCATTGGGGAGTGTCCACCTAGATTTCTTGGCTTTGTTTTGGTGCAACTCCTAGAGGTTATGGCCTCAGAAAACTCTGTTTTATAATCTCTTTTCTCGGCTGCAAATATATAAGATAAGGGCAGATATGATACCAGCACTTCCTTGCATAAGTGATAGAGCTCTGTCTTTAGATAGAGGAATTATTAGGAGTTGTGGTGTATTTTTCTTGGGCAATAGGGTAGATGTGCATGTGAAATTTCTTAAACCAGGGATATTAACAGGGCTTGATAGCCAAATTGAAAATGAGAGGCAAATGAAGGATATGAAATCGAAGTAGGCAAAAGATTTGGGAGGAATTAAGAAGGGAACAGACTATGTTAGGTGTGGTAAGGTTCAATTTCAATAAGAAGATTGAATTTTTTAGGTTCTTGGTGCAAAGTTTATCATGTACAACTAAGGCTCAGATGTAGTTAATGGATAAATAGAATGACATAAGAATCGACCCTGTTATAGAGTTATAGATGAAAGGAATGAAGCGACGAGAATACAAAGTAAGATTTTAGGGTCAAGGTGTGATTACAAAATCCTGTTTAGTTCCGAGCTACGAAATTTCGAGGACGAATTTTTTTTAAGAGGGGTAGTAATGTAACACCCTAGTTCTTGCACATATGATTAATTATTTTATTTGTATGTTTATGTTTATTTTGTTATGTGGTTTAGTTTGAGTAATTAAATTACTTTCTTCAAATTATTTTATTGGGTGCGTTAGCATTGACTTATTTCAGTGAATGCACTCTTACTAGACAATAATTTACGTTATTATCACTATCATTACCAGTACAGAAAAATGTTTTTAATAATATGATTAAGAGAAAAGCATTTCCATATTTTCATTCTATTTAATTTTAGATTTGAAAATAAATTGGTTTGACATTAATCGGAGATTAAATTTTGGACCGAGTATTTTCTTAGTTGATCAGTTCAACTATTAATCTTTACTCTAATTTGAATTTCGAAATTATATATTTATCAATCTTTATTTTTAGATTCCAAAAAGTAAAAACATGTTTATTTTAGACTTAATATTTATCACTCATAGTGTACCCACTAATACAAAACCAACTTTTCTCACTCCTATTTCTATCTCAAACCCGTAAACCACCCCTCCCCCTCACTCTTCTCTTTTCTTTCCATTCTTTCTCTCTTCTTCTTACCCACTTCTTCTTCCTCCTCCATACAAGTTCTCTCCTCATTCCTTCTTGCTGCTTAGATGCGCGCCGCCTCTAGGAGCCCGCTGGCCGCAGCTCACCGCTGGCCGGCTCGAGGAGAATATTGTGTCTCGGTTCTGTACGCGTCCTCCGCCACGAAACACGTCAGCCGCCCCGCGAATGCCGGACCTCCGCCACGAAAACCCCCATTTCTGGTCGCCGCTTGAAACGGGGAGCAAAATCACGCAACCTAGGCCGTATTTTGGTTCGCTCTCCCCTCGGTGTCATCATCTCCACCATGGGAAACAAAACTCCGCCGCTGCTGCCGCCTCTGACGTGTCGGACCACCTCCACCTGTGATGCTACTCTCTTCTTCCTTCATCTTAGGTAAGTGTTTTACCCTCTAATCTCTTCTAGATTGAAAATCCCCAAATCTGATTTTGAAACCCTAACCCTAGCTCATTGATTTCATGTTGTAATATGAAATTAAACTATTTTTTATGCAATTCGGACTATAAATTAGTGTTTTATTAAACTAATTTTATCATCCTTTGATCAAATGAGTTTTCCCCAAATTGTGTTTAGGAACCCTAAACCCCAATTTGATTTTATTTGAAATCGATTGTGTTTCTATAAAATTAACTATGTTTTATTCAAATTAGGACCTTTAATTTGAGATTTCTAAGTTCAATTTCATGTTTCTCAAACCAAATCAAATGTTCCCCAATTTAATTATGGATCATTTTTACCCAAATCGATATTATTGAGAAATCGATTCTATTTACCGAATTAAATGTATGGTTTCTTTTGATTATATGTTTTGATGATGAAAAATTGAATTGGTGAATTTGTTTTTTGTTATCATGCTTGGTTTGTGTCTCCGTGATGTTGAACACGGCTATGCTTACCTGGTGGAGTAGAGTTTGCACTCTTGGAACTAACGTGAGCATTAAGACGAAGATCCTTTACTTGTCTTCAAAGTTAAGGGGAGCTTGTCTAGGGATATTCAATGACTATATGCATGTGTGTGTGTGTTTAATTGAGTGTTGTGAATATTATCGTGATATTGAGCCAATACTTGAATAACTTGTTTACTTGAACTATGGTGGTTATTACTTGGAGTTGAACATTACTTGCTTTAAGGTGTTATGAATTATATATATGTGATGAACTGTCATTAACAGTAATATTATTATTATTGTGAATATATTACTGTTGATAGAAATTTGAGAAGCCGGACTTGAGTCTGTGCTCAATGACTATAAGGCTTAAAAGACTTAATAAGCCTTGAATAGAACTTTGAAAGTTTTGGGTTCATTTATAAAAGTTCATTGTTTAAAGTGCTTACTTCAGAAGAATAAGATCTTTGTTTTTAGAAAAATGTTGAAGTGATTTTAAGTTGAAGGAAACTACCTTTTTATGATCAAGAGTTTTGTACGAGAGAAAACCCTTTCGAACTGTAGGTTTTATGAAGGAAAAACGCTTTGAAAATATTTGACTTTATTCCATCAAGGAATTTCAAAAACAAACGAATTTTCTAAATGTTTTAGAAAAGATTTTGCAAAGGAATATGATTTTTTCCTAAATGATTTAGAAACGTTCCGGTTACTTGGATAAGTGACCGAGGTTTTGTTTTGGTTTTGATTTTCACTGAGCGAAAAGTAATCACATGTGAAAGAGAATACTAGTTCACGAGACGTCGCCTCTAACATTCAGTTTATGCACGTGATCCGGGATCTGTGTCAAGAATTATGGACCAAGGGTCCTAATCGTGATATTATGGGCTAGGAGTCCTAATTTTGGAATTGAGGACTGTGTGTCCTAATTACGTTGTTATGGGCTAGGAGTCCTTATCATGTTGAAATGAAACATGGATAAAACTATAATTGTTTCTACGACCACAACCTTGGACTGCGGCATCGGTCTAAGGTGTTGTGATTGAGCACTCGGGCTGTGTGTCCTGTGTTATTGATTTTCAAGTAATGAAAATTGTGAATAGTCATTAGCTTTGGGCTTCGACAACGGAAAAGAGTGAACACAAAGAAAAGTCTCGATAATGAAAATTCTTTTATTCATATGCATTTCCCCTTAGCAGACGTGCTTGAGTTAATCGAATACCCGCTTAAGATGTGGTATTCGATGAGGTATGCATCCGAATGGTCGTTATAAGGGATTCGTGATGATGTTGATCAGGGTGCATGAGGTGATGGAGACAACTTGCCAAACGGGGCATATGAGCCTGATCAACTGTTTCTTTCTTAATGATAAAACGGTGATGGTATCTCATGAGATTAAGATTAGAGCCTGATGATTGAAGTGTCATGCATTATCTTTATAAAATTGATTGATTCGGGTATGAGACCCACTGAAATAATACTTGTTGTTTACCTATGAATAATGTTTAAAATGTTAATATGCCAATGTGTTGTATGTATCATGTATATGGTTGTTGTGTGATATATCCATTTGTCGGTATCTCACCCTTACAGATATATCAGGTTTCTTCTAGTTCGCTATCGTACCCTGGGTACTTTAGTACAGATGGTGCAGAGGAGTCTTCCTAAGTCACTCAGAGACTTAGATCTGGTTGCTTGATGAAGTATTTGATTGTGGAATGATCACGTGAGTTTTCCTCCGGAATAACTTTTAGAACGACCAACTTAGGGTTTGAGACTTAAATTTTTTATAGTATGTATGAGTATGCCTGAGAGAGTCTTTATTTTAAAATGAAATGTTTATGGCTCGGAGAGCATCTCTTTGAAATGAAAACCTAAGCTTTTCCTTTTGGGTCATGTATAGCTTATTGATGTAACTATTTTTAGCATATTACTGCCTGGTTGTATTTGGTGTAACTGGAATTCTGGAATGAAAATGTAATTACTTTAGCAGGTGTTCTTTTACCTGGGATGTTCGAATTACAGAGGAGACTCTGTCGAAATTTTTGTAAAAATACTAGCTTTTATTCAAGTATATCTCTAAATTAAATAGGCTTGCCAGGCTAGGATTGTACGCCTGTGTGCCGATCAAGGCTTAGGTTTGGAGTCATGGCAAATCTTTATACCCAATTTCAAACGCTTACGTACTTATATAAATTATTTTTCGAAAGCAACCAGCTAATTATCTTTTTTATTTAAATTCCGCATGTGTTACGTAGGAATACCTAGTGGGGGTGTTACAATTTTCAAATCTAATGCAAGTTGAATTTGAGATGAGCATGATGGGAGAATTGAAGTTCTTCCTTGGATTACAAATCAAGCAGACAAGTGATGGAATTTACGTTCATCAACAAAAATATACCAAGGAGATACTTAAGAAATACAAAATGGAAAATGCAAAGCTCATGAAAACCCCTATGCAATCCAATGCAAAACTAAGCAAAGATGATAAAGGTAAAAAGGTAGATCAAACTGTCTACAGAGGTATGATTGGCTCTCAACTGCACTTAACTTCAAGCAGACCTGACATTCAATTTAGTGTCTGTATGTGTGCTAGATTCCAATCTGACCCTAGAGAATATCATCTTAAGGATGTTAAAAGAATATTTAGATATTTGTTTGGAACTACTAATCTTGGTTTGCTATATTTAAGATCAAAAGAATATAGATTAGTGGGATATTGTGATGCTGATTTTGATGGAGACAGAATAGAAAGAAAAAGCACCAGTGGAGGATGTCACTTCATTGGAGTAAGTTTAGTCTCATGGTCAAGCAAGAGGCAGACAACCATTGCCCTATCTACTGCTGAAGCGGAATACATCTCTGCTGCTAGTTGTTGCTCTCAACTCTTATGGGTAAAACATCAACTTGAGGATTACTTTATTTATGAACATAACATATCTGTATGGTGTGATAATTACATTGCTATATGCTTAAATAAAAATCCAATTCAGCATTCTAAGGCTAAGCATATTGAAATCAAACATCATTTTATTAGGGATTATGTTCAGAAAGGCATCTTTGATATTAAGTTTGTTAAAACTAAAAATCAATGGGCTGATATTTTCACTAAACCCCTCAGAAAGAAAGGTTTTTATTTATTATAGATAATCTAAACATGCATTGTATTGTTGAATGACATGTCCGAATGTTAACCCGTCTCGTGCTTTATCCCCTGTCTATGCTTACACTGCCTCGACTCTGCTTGAGTCACCATGCTAGAACTCATCAGTTTTTTTGAAATGGTTATTATTTAATTAATGCCATTCCCTTATCTGAAGCTAATCGTGTGCACGGTGGTTTACATATCTCGGAAACATGTTTTCATTATGTCTTAAGTGGGCGTTGCAGTTCCCCATACAAATCGTGCCATTTTTGAATTAAAAATATCGTTTTTCTCTCTCCTACCTTTATGACTATAAAAGACAATAGATCGAGAAAGGTTGAACCTTTATGTTTCAATATTCCAAAATCTCTTTGTCTTCTCATCTTTCAAACCCTCTTCTCTCTCGAAACCCTAGAATCGTTTTCTCTCAAAAAAAATGGCATCATCCAAGCGTCTCTCTACAAAATAAATCACTGAGAAATACAATCTCAAGGTTACTGAGATAGAAAAGATCATTCCAGGAAAGACTGTTGATCTTCAACAGATGAAGAAACTAGGAATGGATGTCACTGAAAAGTTGGAGTACTCCAAGTGGACTCCTTTCTTCGACATCAAGGAGCTTGTTCACCCTAAGCTCATTCAAACGTTCTAGAGAAATGTTGTGGTTGTCACCAACCGACTCAACGGGATCAAAAGCTTTAAGGCTGAAATGGGGGATAGAACCCTTCTCTTCCACATTAGCTCTCTGGAGCTTGTCACAAAATGTCCGAGAATCGGAGCTGGCTTCACACCCAACTGGGAAGATGAAGTGGGAGCTGGCAATGTCAACATCGCCATCTATGGTGTTCCCAAACCAGTGAACCCTAAGCCTGTCAACATGGAGGTCAAGTGCAGATTCCTGCACAAATTGTTGTTGGAGTGCATGATGCCAAGGAAAGGCTCACGAGACAGTGTGACCAAGATGGACAGATTTGCTTTGTACCACTTGAGCCACAAAATCAAGGTTGACATCAACGACCTTATCTACATGTACCTTGAGATTCTGATCAAGAGAACCAACATACAGACATATTCTTATAGGATGTTGCTGACAAAGGTCTTCAGGAACAAGCTGTTTGTTCCTAGTGATGTTCACTTTATGGACATGGCACTGCCTATAGACAGGAAGATACTGTCTATGATGGACATCAAGGGAATCCCTCTTGCTAATGAGGAGGAAGATAAGAAGAATAAGCCTGCTGTTGAGTAGAAGGAGGAAGAACCAGTGGTTTCCACTGACGAATCAGAAGTCCCCTTTTCTGAAAGATTGTTCAAACCGTCTGGAAATGTGGCCAGACAAGACCAAATTCCAGAGCTGCAACCTTTAGTGTCTGAAGATTTTGCTGAGACAGTTGAGCCCTTGAGGTTCAAGATGAAGAGACCCTCTCCCAAGAGGAAGACTAGTGAAGCTGAGGAATTAGTGGATGTTCCTGCTCATCCCAGCAAGAAAAGGAAACTGGTGAAGACCTTTGCCAAGGTCAGACAAGTTGAGTTTGGGCCTAGCAAAGAGGAAGCATCTACTCAGGGGGAGCAGACAGAGCAAGTCCTGGAAGAACCAAAGAAGACTCTCATTTTGGGAATTATTCCCAAAAAGAGAAGATCTGGTTATTCACAAGAAGTTGAAGATATCTGAAGAGCAGACATCTCATTCATTCCCTTCCCCTTCTAATCAAGGTATTATCAACCCATCTGTCTCTTCTCCATCTGCCCTTTTTGTTCAACCTCTTTCTGTTGCATCTCCTATTTCTTCACCTGTCTCCTCCTCTCAAACTCAAAAATCTTCTTTCACTATTGTACCTGATGACTGTCAGTACACAATTGTTCACAGGGACTCTGCTCCCAAAGAACAAACTGGCATATCACCGAGACTCTTTGTGTCTGATCTGTAATCTCTTTTATTTGCAAGTATCTCAAATGTCTCTTTCATCCCTTCTCCTCCACCTCATATTCTTAACCCCTGTAGAGAACTTTTCTTCTACCAGCCTATTATTATCTTCATTAGAACATTAGCTGGAACTCACTATCCTGCTTATGTTGTAATGCTACCACATAGGTCTAGGTATTTCTTTATGTTAGTCACATGATCTAATTCTTTTTTTTTTTTTGCCATATTGATTCTTTATTACCTATCCCTCCCTCTATTTTAGCCCAAACACCTCTTCCCCCACCTATTCAAATAACAATCATCAGATTGTCTCTGTCCGAGAGACTTTCCTGTGTGTTTCCTTCACCTGATACTGACTGTGTCAGAATCAATCTTATCTTCAAATTCGTCTTTCTTCCTTTCTATGCCCTTCAAACTATCCATAAACTTTTCTTCTATTCCATCACCACTCCCCTATCTCTACCTAAGGCACCCTAGTTTTAGCCTAACCCTGGCACTCTTCTCTGCCTGTCTCTTCTCAAACAGTGGCCTTACAAGACTTTCATCTGCTTCAAGGACAAGTAAAAGACTTAAGAAGACATCTAGATGAAGAAAGGCGAGCTAGGTTGCTCTTAGAGCAAAGGGTTGCTGCTTTATTTTTGTTAATTAGTCAATCTAGGTAGTTTTTAGGTATATGGACTACCTTGTACTTGTAAACATTCATGATGAATAAAATAAATTTCTCCTTTATTTCTCTGATGCTTTCATAGTTTATTCCTTTTTGATGTTGACAAAAGGGGGAGAATGGGAGAAATGTGATATAAGAGAATGGGAGAATGAATATGATATGATCTTAAATAATACATGGACATGAGTATGTTCTGATAGTTGCTATAATTTCTCAGATAAATCTTATGTAAGATTGCTCTGATGATAATTTCAAAGTAAACAAGTCAAACTTATGTGTGACTCAGTTAAACAGATTATATCATTAATCTTAATGTCTGATCAAGCATCTGCATGACCTGTCCGCTTAAGAAAATTTCAACCTGTCTGATATATGCTATTTTCTTTGTTGATATTTTCTGAGGTTCATTAAATCATCTCAATGTTTGTCATCATCAAAAAGGGGGAGATTGTTAAGTCTCTAAAATATCTGATGTGTATTTCCCTAAGTTTTGATGAGAACTAAACATTGGTTAATGATTTAATTAACCTTCATATTGGTTGCTAACCTGTCTATCTAGTGTGTAGATTAAAACTGTAAGAATCATCTATCTACTCATAAGTAACTACCTGTCTGGATAAGCGAAAGTCAACCTGTCTGTTGACTATGATTATTGACTTCTTTCAAGATACGTCTTCAACCTGTCTCCCCACGAGTTCCTACACTTGTTTGAGGTTACTCGTTGAAGAATCAAGGAACAAACAAGCTTTTGTTGGCTGTCCCATCAGAAAGAGACTTGAAGCCTTCTCTGCTACTCCGTCTCACGCCTATCAAGAAAAGTCAGAAGTTTCTCTCTCAAGCAACCTCGGTTATCAGAACCAAAGACCAGTTAAAGAATGCTTCCAACATGCTTTATTCCCTAGTACCTCTGGTCGTTACACGAAAAGGGAATTGTACTCAGTAAAGTACAAAAAGCTCTCTGCACAACTCTGATATGGTTGTATCACGATGCATAAAGCCATGATCCTTCATGTTAGAGTACAATCAACGTTCCTATTGCATTAATGGCTGCCCAGAACGACTCTATTGCATTTAATGAAGTTCTGCTTGAAGCCAACATCTGAGGGAATGTCTCTAACGGATCATAAATGCTTGAAGACTATAAATATAGAAGTCATTGAAGACGAAGTATAGAGAATACACATAGCATTAAAGAGCCATTACTTTGTGCATTGATATCTTCATTCTTTCACTCTGTATTCTTCAATCATTTGAAGTTATTACGCAGACTTTCTTAAGCTTTACATTTAAACCACTCTCTGAGTGTTAGTGAAAGATATGTCTGTCTGAAGTTGTATTTATTACAAACCAAATCTCTCCAACAAACCTGAGTGAGCCTAAAGAGGCTTGGTGTGCAGAGAATACTTGTCTTGGAGCCTGAAGAGGCTAGGTGTGCAAACAATACTTGGAGTCTGTAACCTGATCAATTATAGTGGATAAAACTTGGTGCTGCCAAGGACTGGACGTAGCTCTTTGCTTTAAAGAGTGAACCAAGATAAATAGCTGTGTCAATCTCTCTTTCCTTATAAACTCTTTAGCTGCCTCAGTTTTCTTATCTGTTTTTCAAGTGGTGTGGTTGTCTAAGTCACTGTTAAAATTTCATTAGATAGGTGTCCTGTATCTTTCCACTCGTCTGAACCAAGCTTCTGTTTGCAAAAAGATTTTAACTTTATTTAAATTCTGATAAATAATATTCAACCCCCTTCTCGTGTTTATAGTTATCTATTTCAGTTTTTTTTTTTAAAAAGGTAATTATTTCTTACATTTTAAGCCTTACCTCGTTCTTCAAATCAATTTATTCTTATTTAAAATGATTTATAATAAAAAGAAAATAAACTATTTCTTAAAGTTTTAAACATTACCAGATACCAGTGGTTCCCCGGCTTACCACCGTTTCATTGTTTCCAACCTCCGGAACATATCAGAGGCCGCCCTCATAAATCCGAAAACATTGAGATGTGCATTACATTAGCGCCACAAGAGTTATGCTATTAGTTTGGTGAAAGGTGCTACTACTAGTAATTAAGAACCTTGATTTTGATATTCATTCATTCGTCTCGAAAATGGATTCTCCGCAAGGTGGAAGATCCGTTAGGGACAAACCAAACTCTCCGATCTCCGTCGTCTCCGCCTTCTGGAAAGGTATATCACCCCCTACCATTCTACTACCTTCAGTTGCACATACGATCGATTAATTCAGCTCAACCTCTTTCTGATCCTTCAATGCATCAATTTCTATATTATTATTATTCTTGCTGTAATTTATTTTCACGTGTTAATTGCTTTGATGTGGCAGAGACACAAACACTAGTCTTAGTTTTGGATTTCTCAATTGACAATTGCATATTAATTTGAGTCATGAGTTCATTTTTGCTTAGTTTTAATGCTTTAATGGATGACTCACTTAAAAATTGGACAAGCATCTTAAACGCACTCATTTGTAACTAATAATGACAAATGCAGTGTACTTTGTTCTTTATGTTTATTACTTTGTAGGAAAAATCTGCATTGTGCAGGATCTTGGTAATTTTACGAATAAACAAAGGGAAGATGGATCAGTCGCCTTTATGCAGTGTTTGGAATACTTTTAACTTAAGGATTAAAAATAATTTTGAAATGAAAGGATTTACAAATCCTGTAAAAAAATAATTCCATAATGATAGGAGTTAAGTGTCATGAAATATATTATGGACGTTTTGATTTTTGAATGAATTGAATTCTTAAACGAGAATTGTTCCGACTTCTGAACAAATTTTATCCAAGAGAAACAACTTCCTTTTTAGAAAGTTTCAGTAATTTTGCCTTCTTTATTTGTTTATTCAGAGATAGTGTTAGTAGAATAGGTGATAGGTACTCATTTATTAGGTTACCAGATTGTTAAAATGGATTAAATTACAAATATCTGTTTTGTTGATGTCTCTTTACCATCTTAAACGATAATACTCAAAGCCGTTTTCTATTTAGAATAGTAAAGCACAGTAAATGTGATACCAAATAACTTTTTCATGTGATTTTTATACTTGATTTGGTGATCTCCCATCTTTGATATCATGGTACAATGTTTGAAATATGCTGCTCAACAAAACTCTATTTGCACCAAAATCAGAATGGAAAAAGTGATAGGCGTGGTAATTTCTTTTTTCTTCCTTTTCAGATTTTGACTTAGAGAAGGAGAAATCCATATTGGATGAACAAGGGCTTCGTATTGCGGAAAACCAAGAAAACAGTCAGAAAAATAGGCGGAAGCTTGCAGAGAGCACTAGAGGTAAGCATGCTTTTGCCACTGTTATTATGGTGGGGAGATAGGCACAAGGCTACATTGTTAAATGTTAATCTCTCACTTACAACCATTAAGTATAGAAATTTTGAACCACGTGGTGACCACAACTGCATTGTTCTTTTCCATACTCTTCAGTGATATTCAATTTTTTTTTTTTTGACTAATTTATTGTTTGGGCTACGGAAAGCAAATGCCTGATAGATACAAATTATGCTGCATACAGATTTCAAGAAAGCTTCACCTGAGGAAAAGCTAAGTTTGTTTAACACCTTGCTTAAGGGATACCAGGAAGAGGTCGATAATCTTACAAAGAGAGCAAAGTTTGGAGAAAATGCTTTCCTTAACATCTATCAAAAGCTCTATGAAGCTCCAGATCCTTATCCTGCTGTTGCATCAGTTGCTGTGAGTTCCAGCATTACTTAAGTACCTCATGAGAACAATTTGCATTGAAAACATGACTGTCAATTTTAGTGCATTTTTATTTTCTATTTTTCGTAAGTTCATAATAGAAATTGTGATATTAGTGTTTGTATTAGTGATTAGTGAAACATATACATGCATGAGATGGGTATGTATGTATCTCTCTCTCTCTCTCTCACAAACACACACACATGGAAATTTTAATCTTCCACGTGTTGTTTTCATTTCTGACTACTTTTTATGCATCAGTTATTTGCATATTTTCTGCACTTAAGATAGATTTGTACCCAATCTATGGTATAGAACTGCAGCATGGAGACAGAGTTTTATTTATAGAAATAAGTCGAGAAGATACTCAGTATTAATCTAGCACAATTCAATCTTCGGCTATTCGTATGGAAAAGAATTTCATGCTTGCTTACTTCACCTATAATTACACTATTTAAATACGATTATGTAGATAAAGGAAAAGGGGAGGAGAAAGAATGCTGACATTCTATAAATGGTATAGTGTGATAATTACTGAGGAGTTAAGCAATTCTATATAAAAAAAAGAGGAGTTAAGAAAGTTACTGTGGGTCCTTGTCTACAAGTTGTAAATGAAAACTCCTGATAATGCCTTCTCTTCATAATTTGCTTCTACCATAGTTTCTGACAAGGGTGACCATGACATTACCTTATAACTATCATGAGAGCCAAAGTGTTATAGGCTTATAGCAGCTTTACTGCCCACCCCAGATTTCTATTCTTCTGTCACACCTTGCCAGCTACTTCTTATATGGCTTCATTCAAACTACCGGTTATACCTTGTGAAACATGCGATCATTGTAACACTGAAATAGGAAAATTTATATCTCTGTAATCTTTGGATACCTTTCTCACATATTTTGACTGTCTTCTCTTTGTCTATGATTATCTATTATCTATATACTCTTGGGTTTTAGTTAAGTTAATGGCTACATGTCAGTGGGTTTACATGATTATAGACACCAATATTGGTTCCACCTATATGCTTCTAAGAATTTTCCATTTATCCTACTTGCACAGTTATACATATGGTACTTGTGTGCATCTCTGCATGCATCTGTCTACTTGTGTGTTTATGGGGAGTTATGTGCATATTCATGTTCTGATATCTTTCTTTGTGCAGGAGCAAGATCTCAAATTGTCTGATCTGGAATCTGAGAACCGAAAAATGAAAGTTGAACTCGAGGAATTCAGAACAGAGGCAACTCACTTGAAGAATCAGCAAGCTACAATTCGAAGACTTGAAGAGCGAAATCGGCAATTAGAGCAACAGGTTAATAATGGTTATGATATTATATATATATATATATATATATATATAATTACATAATGTCATAGTCTCTGTTTCATTTCTGGAGATTAAGCAACAGGTTTTTTTGATGTTTAAACTCACATGTGTCAGATGGAAGAGAAAGTAAAAGAAATTGTTGAGATTAATAAACGCAGTCTGGCAGAAGAGAACCAGAAAACATTAGAAGTTATAAAAGAAAGGTAGCTTCCTGGTTGCTATCACAAGTTGTTTGTTTATTCATTTTAACACTTGTTTGTTCTTCCAGCTCTGTACTTTGGCTACTCCTGTTGTATTGGAACCATCCTTTCACCTTGTCTTTCTTACCTAGGCTAACGATTCCTTTCTGTATGCAGGGAACAATTACTACAAAATCAGCTGCAGAATGCTAAAGAAAGTGTTTCCAATATGCAGAAATTGCATGAACTTGCACAAAACCAGTTGTTTGAACTCCGTGCTCAATCTGGTAATAAAATCACTTTAATTTCAATTCTGGCCATATGCTTATTACTTGAATCTGTAACATCATTTATTATATTACAGTATAGTCTGATTCAGCACTATGCCTTTTCTTTCTGCATTTTGAAATTATGATTCATCAAATTTTATTCTATATTGACCACTATGCCTTTTCTTTTCTTCTTGAAAAATTCAGAGGAAGAGAGGGCAGCTAAACAATCAGAGGTCAATCTCCTGATGGATGAAGTTGAACGAGCACAAACAATGTTTCTTAGTTTGGAAAGAGAGAAGGTGCAATTCACAATTTCAAATGTGACTTTTTGTGTTTATGTGTCAGCTAGACTTGCTAGTGATCCTTCTATGTCTTTGCAGGGGGTTCTCCGATCTCAGTTACAAACAGCAAATGAAGATACTGAAATTAAGAAAAGGTATTGCTGTCCTTGTCTTTTGTTTTTTTTTGTTTTTTTTTGTTTTTGGATAAATGATATTCTGTGAACCGAAGTAAACAACATATTGCAACAATAGCAGTACACATTCTCATTTCCTTTCTAAAATGAATATGATAAATTTTAACTTCCAGATTCTAAGCAAGGAAATGCTGGTGCAAAGCTAATTTTTCTATCTATATTTGCACACTTATTAATACTGCCTAAATCCTTCTAAATCCTTCAATTTTTCTTTGTTCTTTTGTTTCTTTTCCATTGGACCATGGTCTTCAGATTAATTTTATTTATTTTTTTGCAGCTATAATTTAGACTCAAATAGTGTGCTTGAGAATTCCTTAAATGCCAAAGAGAAGCTAATCTCTGAATTGAACATGGAGCTACACAATATTGAAACGACGTTATCAAATGAACGAGAAGAACACATGAATGACATAAAAAAATTTACTGCAATGCTCAATGAAAAGGTGATTTTTCTGTTTGCTCAAGTATTATAAAAACTGCATTCATCTGATATTTCAATATATTATAAGTGAGAGCTCATTAGTTCTGTCATAACTGTGATATGAGGTCTTTTAGTTCTTTACCTCTTTATTATGCTTGATCTATTTTAATTTGACCTTTCTTTGCAAGGAACTGTACTCTGTTTTAATTTATGGTTATAATGATTGAACTAAAGATTGTAATTGTGATTGCCCAAAGATTTCAATCCCATATCTTTTGGGTTTTGGCGGGCCACAGTCACAAATCAGATGCATTACTGGTTGCTGTATTAACAATTAGAAGGAAATCATTTATATCCATTGACATGTCCACATTCAGTCCTTTTCCAGTTCATAAAATTATCGGACATTTTTCCTTAACAAATGATTATTAACTATCTCATTCACATTATCTCAATTCATATCGGTGTTAGGCGTGGAGTATCATCACGAACTTACGCATCTAGGATGATGAGAATTTGTTGCCCTTGAGATGCAAAACTACATGATAGTGCTCTTTATTTGTGGGTTCTGATGTATGATGTCCTCACTTTGTGCGTTAGTAAAGTCTTGGTAAATTCTTTCATAGTGTAAACAATCATAAGGCCTTTCTGCTTATAACTTCAAGTCTGTATAATTATTTTGTCCATGTATTCTACTGAATTATATTTGTGCATGTGCTGTATTTTAGATGTTCCGTGCTCTAGCTTCTTTTCATTATCGTTCTCTTAATATAGGAGGCTTCTCTTGAGGCTATGAAGAAAGAGCTTCAGGCAAGGCCAACAGAAAAAATGGTCGATGATTTGCGTAAGAAAGTGAAGATTTTGCAGGTGATTTTATTGTTCTTTTCTAATGCCCTTTTATATAACTTCTCATTTTGGGTACCTAGCTCTGCATTCTGACTCATGGCTTTACATTCAGGCAGTGGGTTATAATTCAATTGAGGCTGAAGACTGGGAAGTGGCTACTACTGGGGAGGAGATGAGCAAAATGGAATCTCTTCTTCTTGATAAGAACCGTAAAATGGAACATGAGCTAACACAGTTGAAGGTATGAGCATGATTTTTTTAGCATTAGGACATCTGATTCCATCCCCAATCTTTTAAAAATACTAATAGTAATTCAAGAGTCAATCAACTCACATAATACTAGCTATTTTAGCTATTAGCTTCCTAAGAAAGTAAGCACCATTAGTGTTTCCTATACTTCCTGAATTTGAAACTTGTCCATGGCGTGGGATCAATAACCATTGCATTTGCTTTCTGAGACTTTGCTGGGATATCTGCAGCTGTTATTCTTGTGCATGTGTAAGTATCTCTGTTTTTATTTAGATGTTGTTCTTCCATTTTCAGGTCAAACTCTCTGAGAAGACATCTACACTAGAAACTGCAGAACAGAAGATAGTAGAACTTATAGCTAAGGTTAATGAACAACAAAAACTGATACAGAAGTTGGAAGATGATATATTAAAGGTTTGGAACAAGTACCACTATAACTTCTGTTACTAGATCTACCACCGTGATAGAAGATGATCCCCTTTCTTTTTCTCATTTCTTTTTTATGCTTCTTATTAGAAAATCATAGAAATATCTTATAATATATTTTCATTTTTTAGAATATTTTAGAGTATCCTAAATGATCTCTTAGGATTTATTTATTAATTATATTTTATGATTTGATTCTCTATTTGATTATGATTAGGATTCTACTTTTAGTATAAATAAGACTATTAGGATTGTCTTTTGTAATCACATCATCACTACATTATATCAATATCAATCTTATTATTTGTTAGTTTATTTCTCTCTTTTTCTCCTTCTCTACCTAAAACCTTCCAATTTAACATGGTATCAGAGCGGTACCATCCTCCTTGACCTGTCCCGTCACTAGTCCGCTGTCGGCCGCCGTCAGTCCGTCGCCGTTTCCGGCCGACGGCACCACAGTTAGAATCGTCGGCCGCCGATATACACAACCGTCCAAACCTCGCCTCCAACCACCGCCGGACGCGCCTCCACGCGCCGATCGAGTCCCTGCCGCTCAGCACACGCGCCTCCCTTCCATCCGCGCGTGTGGCAGTTTCCGGCATCCTTTCCGGCCGTCGTTTCCAGCACCGAACTCGCCAGTCTTTGCTCTTTTTGGATCTGTTCTCACCTCCCTCTATGGACCACTTTTCAACAACCACCTCGATGTGTTTGACTCTCTTAGGTTATGTTTTGTTGTGTTCGAAAGCTCAAATCTTTGGCTCTGTTCTAGTGTCTGCTTCTTATCATGCGATTCTTATCCACTAATGGATCATACCAGTGGCTTCTCCTCCCACCGACGATCATCCCGGTGGTGACTCCTTTCCCACGGATGAATCATATTAGTGGTGACTTCTATTTCCGTCGATGATTGACTTATGTTGGCTATGACTCATACTAGTCATTGTCCCCGATGCTCTAGCTCGGCTCTTTTCCTAGATGCATTGGCCCATCTTTCTCCCAGATGCACTAGCCTTGGCCCTTTGTCCCAGATGCACTGGCCTCGTATCAGTCTCAGAAGTATTTGTCCACCTTAATTTCAATTTCAAATAATTTGGGTCTCCGATATTGTTGTTGAAGCTTCCAAATGCGATTTTGAGAAGTTCAGACCTTGCTGCTATATTGCTTGCCAAGAAATTTCTGTCAGGCTGATGATCATTCCAGCTATCTTGCTAAGTTATGTTTCCAGCAACTCTCTCCGGTCTCTCCGACATCATTGAGTTGCCTTCCAACCATTATTTTCGTGGAGCTCAGTTTATGATTTTTATATTTTAAATTTTAATTTGAGGGGGAATGCATTGTTTTTTGTGTAACAAGCTTAAAGCTTAGTACACTTTAGCTTGAGGGGGAGTGTTAGAAAATCATAGAAATATCTCTGATAATATATTTTCATATCTTAGAATATTTTATAGTATCCTAGATGATCTCTTAAGATTTATTTCTTAATTATATTTTATGATTTGATTCTTTATTTGATTTTGATTAGGATTCTACTTTTAGTATAAATAGGACTATTAGGGTTGTCTTTTGTAATCACATTATCACCACATTATATCAATATCAATCTTATTATTTGCTACAGGGCTATAGTTCCGTTTCCAAAGATCATAAAGGAACTTTGCTTGATGACTGGGATCTATCAGAGGCTGGTCGGGGTGAGGCATCTGAGGTGAATTCCTCTTTCCAAATTGCTATTTTACTCAATTTACTTATTTCTGAAGCATATTCTTCAATTGAAACCAAGTATCAGTATTTCAACGACCGAAAAAGATGTGCTATTGCAAATGTGGTTTATTACTGTTGTTTTCTTACTGGGGAACCTAATTTGCTCTCATTATCCTGGGCAGTTTTGAAAAAATTTTCTTGTACTGGATAATTTTCCAGTTTCCTTCTGCATTATGTTGTGTTTCTGTTCATTCGAATTTTAAGGTTTCTTATATTGCTTCTGCAGCATCAGAATGTGGATCAAAGGAACGTATCCTTAGATCAAGATCAGAGCTCAATGCTTAAAGTGATATGTAATCAGAGAGATCGATTTAGGACACGTTTGCGAGAGACAGAAGAGGTATGTTTTTGGTTAGCATTTATTATATTCCTTTCTATTTGATATTTTTATCAAAAAATATTAGATTATAATGTGTGAATTCTTCACATTTTATAGGAAATAGGGCAGTTGAAGGAGAAGATTGGGGTATTAACAGTGGAATTGGAAAAGACCAAAGCGGATAATGTCAAACTATATGGGAAGATTCGTTATGTCCAAGATTACAATATGGAGAAAGTGGTTTCTAGGGGTTCTAAAAAGGTTTTGTAAATTGTTTTTATTTTTTTATTTTTAGCATCATGCTTTTACTTTGTTTTTCTTTTCTTTTTTCCACCTATAACCGAGTTGTTAACCTGAACTTAGATTTGTTTGTAATTTTATTTCAGTATGCGCAAGACCTCGAAAGTGGTTTCACATCAGATGTTGAGTCTAAATACAAGAAGATATACGAAGATGATATAAATCCTTTCGCTGCATTCTCAAAAAAGGTGGGCCATTTCTAGTGTTTTTTTGACATTCCACAAGTGAAGCTTTTTTTTTATTTATCAACACATATTTTGAGTTTGTATTTAATGCCACATATGAAGGTTGTATATCTAGAAACGGAATTTTTATCTGTCCAGGATAAAAAAAATCATATAATAATATAAAATCTTTAAAATATTCTTCTTTCTATTTTAAGGTAGATGATGTCAAAAACAACTTATCTTCACAACTGTGTGTTTGTGAAATAATTTCTGTCTAAACGAGGTTTTCAGTTGTATTAGTCATCAGCTCCAGGAAACAATGACTGTCATGTCCTCGATTTGAAAGTGTGGAGAGAGGATCATAAGGAAACCCTAAACTAATGTGAATGAGTCAGTGGATATCACTGTCCTCTATATTTTGTTTATATTGGTGAATGTCACAGTAGTTCAAAGAGTAGTGCAGTAGTAGTACAATAATTAATATATACAAATAAGGAAACTATTTCTACACAAAACGTCTCAACTTCTATTTGTTAACATGCATTTTATGAGTTGTTGGAGCTATTGAACACTGGTACTCTGTACTTTCTCGATGAGGAATTCTTATGTTCAAAACTTCAATTCTCCCTCTCCCATCCCCTACCTTACCTAACAAAGGGGGAGGGGAGCAGGGAGTGGTAGGAAGCAGAATAAGGAGGCAATTAATTGTTTTGAAACAGAGCTCATCTCTCACGATGTGTTTTTTCAGTTAAATATTATATAATTCTAGTTATGAGCTGATCTATTCATTCTGCATGTAATTAGGAAAGGGATCAAAGATATAAGGAGTTAGGATTCAGGGATAGAATCACACTCAGCAGTGGACGTTTTCTTCTTGGTAACAAGTATGCTTCTGCCTTATTACAGATAGTTTCTGTTCTCTCCTGCTTAAATGATCTGTTAATCTGTTTGGTATTGTTATTGATGGAGGCAGAAAACTTTGTAAGTTCTTGTAGTACACTAATGCATGATGCATCTTTCCCGATGGTAATTTTTCAATCATTTATACGTCTTAAGGGAAATCAAACAGCATGTTGCTGTTGTTTTAACATCCACAGATCTCCTGAATCTTACATATGGAGTAACTATGGTCTGTATTGTGTAATATTTTCTGTTATCATAGATACTGCCTCCTCCGATATCGTTTCTACTTTTGACTGTTGGTCTTGGATTGTGTCTAGATTATATCAAGTGTATCATTCATTCTTTCTTTCTTTCTTTATTGTTTACGTGGATAAATATAATGTGCTTAGTTATTTGATAAAGAATTCTTTCTTTATTGTTTACGGGGATAATTATAATGTGCTTAGTTATTTGATAAAGAATTCTTTTGCAGGTATGCCCGAACTTTTGCGTTCTTTTATACCATCGGATTGCATATCCTGGTCTTTACCTGCCTCTATCGAATGTCAGCGTTGAGTTATCTTAGGTAAATTACCTGATGATAAATTTTGTTGTCATGACATCTAATATATAGATTTCACTGACCGCTACCCTTTTCTTTCCATTCAGTCATGGCACAGAGGAATCCCTGCTTGGGGAGAGAAACATTGATCTTCCACGTGGACCGTAGCGGGTATATACTCATTTTCAGTGATCCTTTGTCAAATGAAATTATCACACTGTCAATATTCTAATAATATCAAATATGTTGTACATATGACAGTAGAGTTTTATTCTATTTATTTATTTATTTATTGTATCGATGCTATGAAATGTAGTGGCAATTTATTTACCGGCATTTCTAGTGTACCAGCAAGAATCCAACAAACCTAACGACACTCCAGAATCGAAGCTCGATGACTGTAATAGCACCGGGTGCATGCTCAGATGCTCTGTCAATGACTCTGTCAAAAAGACTAAAGAATGGAGTTTGTTCTTCTCTACGGGGACAAATCAGATTGATTGCTAACAACCCACCAAATCCAATCTTCACACGCAAGATAACAGTGGAGGAAACATGTTCTCAGTCACCACCCAAACCCATTGCAGTCTTGTTTAGTTATTGAGTTCTACACGTTGTACAAATTCAAGGAATTAGATGAAGAACAATTCTGAAAATGGTTACCACTTTCGAAGAAAAAACTGGAAGTGGGTTGAGTGCACAGACAATGACAACATTCCAGCAAGATATATAAAAATAACCAAACGTGAATTTGATCGCAACAATGTTCCTGGGAATATGATCCCTAGGAACATGAATCCAACTCTTGAACACATCCATTACTTGACAAAGGATATACGTGTGTAAGTTTTCTTATATCACATAATAGCTAGCATTTGCTATTTAGCAACTTCTCAATTCCCATGCTGTGTTAAATGTTATGCTGAACACCATTTGCTTCCTTACCTACATTACTTCTTTCACAAGAAACGAATTGTCGCAAATCAGCAGAAAATCATGCAGAAAATAGTACCAGCTGCAGACAAACTATGTTGTCAAAATTTGAGAGCATTTGTAAGTAGTATTAAGGAAGGTCGCTTTGCAAGCATGGATGTTGGAAAGGGGAGAGAACTTTGGGATGGGAGGGGAGGGGAGGGGATTGAACTTGAACCCTGAACCTTCGTAAGCTATCTAGTGGCTTTGGTCGGTGGCGGATCTAAGATCTTGAGTTAGTGGAGGCAATCTTTATTAAAAAATAAAAATTAATAATAATAATTATTGTACATATGAAAACAAAGATTGATGACTCAGTAAAGGTGAGAATTTGAAAGAGATGAAAGGGTTGGGTCACTAGGTTTGTTAAAAGAAAAGATAAGAAACGGCAGTGGGTTCAAATATATAAAAATAGAGGAGGCAAAATATAAACACTTACAATATTTACTTGGAATTTTATGAAAGTGATCGGGTGCACTTGCACACTCTCGTTAACATGTAGGTCCGCCCTCGGCTTTTGTAGATTATGAAGTACTAAGAGCTTGTTTGTTTAAGATTAAAAAATAAATGATTTTGTTACAAAATAATTTAGTGATTATTTTTAGAGATTTAAAAAAAAAAAGATTTGTAATTTTTTTTTTACAATTATAAAAATCATTTTTTTAAAAAAGTAGTTAGTTATAAAAAATGATTTCTTCCAAAAGCTAATGAAAGTTGCTTTTCATTTTTACCCAAAAATGATTTTTTTTTCTGTTTTTTTATTATTTTCAGAAGCAAAAACAAACACACTAACAATTTTAAAAAATTGATTTTATGGTTAAAAAACTATTTTTAGCGAAAATAAGCGACAACAAATGGGCTCTAACTTGATAGTTTAGTTTGTAGTGAAGTTTTTTACAAGTGAAAGTAGATATTTACAAAGTATCAAGCCATATCCGTATCTCCAATATTAAAAGAAAAGTTAAATTACTCGTTTGAACCCTCGTTTGTTTTAAAATATTCAATTTGGTCCCTCTATTTTAAAAATGTTCAAATTGATTCTTCAATTGCCAAATGTTAAGCAGTTTGATCATTTCTGTTAAGTTTGACCGTTAAATTTGTCTCTCTTCGAAAAATACCGCCGGAATCTAGAAAAACTTCGTCAATTTGGTCTTTCATTTGTTTTAAAATATTCAATTTGTTCCCTCTATTTTCCAGATTCTGGCGCCAAAAATGACATATACATAGTTTGTATTGGAAAATATTGCAAATTACATATTTCTATATATTAAAAATCTAAAAGTTGTAATTTACTATAAAACTTCTCCATTATTTGATTCATTGACTAGTGTGCTCAGGTCAATATTTAACAAAAGCCAACCAAATACACAAGAAAAGCTTTCAAAGTACAAAAGAACTGGAGACAAAAAAAAAAAAACATAACAACGTTGTAGGATATATCAATCCCATTATTTGTATCTGTCCTCTGGGATTGGCCTCTTTGCTTGCTTTTCTTTTGTATAGGTTATGTCTCTCTCTCTATATATATATATATCACATTATTTGTAGAAAACAAATGGAATAATATTTGAACAACACTCTCATGTCGTATCTTTACATATATAAAAGGAATAGTCACTGGATGTATTTTTTTCCTTCCAAAATTGAGGGCAATTTTGTCATTTCTATTTTTCTCTCTCTTTTTAATTATTAAAACCATACTAACTATAGGAAATCTGCACTTTGTAGTAAATTGCTTTTGGAAATCATGGAGAAACTCTTCAGTCTTCGATTTTGCATCTTTTATTTTTTTAATTATTAAAATTCAAATGTTACTAACTAGCATTTGTGGCATTTGTGTTTCAGTTACCTATTTTGACGAATTGGACTTTAGTTGGGTTTTTTTTTTTTAAGATAATAGTAGCAAATAGTATTGGTTATATGTTTGTATATATGCATTGTGAATGACAATCCATTATTATATATTTTTTTACCAATTTCAAATTTCAAATGTATTAAAGTTCTTTCCAAATTCCAATAGTAATTTCTAGTATAATTCCAATGCAATCTCAAAGACTCTCATTCTTGGGGTTTTTGGCCTTTCGTTTTTTGTCTTTGATTCTCCTCATTTCTCTTTGACGGATCTTTGCTTTTTGTGGTAGATAGAAGAATTGAGGGGTCTTGGTTGTGGTTCCTTCATGTGAATACCTAAAACTGTTTTTGTAGAGGCACTTAAATAGATGGTGTACTGATTATTGAAGATGAAATAGTTGAGGAAATAGATGAAACACAGGCAACAAAAGCTGAAGATTGCGATGAGGAGCAGGATGGTGAATAAGAAGCCCCGAAGATTGACGACCCAAAGTGTGAGATTATATACTTTGTACTCTTTTATCACAGTCAGGTGACAAAATTATTTTTAATAATTTTAGTGTCTTTTGTTTTGGATTTGTGTTCTGAAATTATTTTTTACAAATATTCTATGATTTTTTCGATTTGATATGCATTGAGAGAATTTTTTGGGTTGACTTTTGTGAGTTTTAATTACCCATGCCGTCTGTATTTTTAATTTCTCCTCCTTTTCATTTCCTCCTATTGTTTTCTAGTCAAACTGCTTACAACAGTCGGCTCCTCTGCATTGCCAGTCAAACTGCTCTCTACTTCTTTAAGTTTACAATGTCCCACATTTTTCTGTTTTGGTTTGCTGTAGTTTTCATTCTCTCCGATTACTCTTAGTTCAATTCTGTTTTTTTTATATTTATTTCTCATATTATCCTCTCTACCTCTTTTGTGTTTTTATTCTGAATTTTTTCATCCTTCCCCATTTTTTGGGTTTTTTTTTTAGTTTACATTGCTGTAGTTTTTTTAGTTTACATTATGAATTTATGGCTTTATCGACTTTAGTTGTTTTTCCCTTTTTATGGTTTGTCTATGTCACTTATGCGAGTTTTTGTATGTATTTTGCTCTATAGTAACTTTAGCAATCTTATATTCACAGTTTCTGATGTATTTGGACTCTGATGCTATGAAGGAAGTGATTGAAAATGCAGAACTATATCCTACACGGGGATAGTTCAACTTCATAGATAATTTGATGAGATAAGATGCCTATTATAATCAAACTTTAGGATATGTAAGGGCAGTTCATTACATTTCTATATGATCTCAACATGATTATGACATTTTGTTGTTTATTTGTTTATTTTTATCTTTTTAAGAATAAGAATATACCAAACAATGTAAGTTACCACCATTAATGTTATTGGGAATATAGTAATAATAGGGATTCTTTTTTATTTTTTATTTTTTATGTGATTGGACTGGATATGCTGATATAAATTTTGTTCTAATTGAATTACTTTTATCAGGTTGTGCCTGGAGAATTGACTATAGTAACCGGGGTTCCTAATTCAGGGAAGAGTGAATGCTCTACTTAGTAATCTTATACATATTGTTGACTGGAAATATGCACTTTGTTACATGGAGAACAAGGTGACATAGTTCATTGACTATCAAAAGTAAGTTTGCTTTATTCAAAATGCCTAAGAAGATTAAGTATCGAGTTACTGGAATTTAAGAATGTTGTATTGACTGTGATCTATGTTTTTCATAGACGTGGCTCCTTGCTTCTGTTGTCATTAATATGAGAAATTTCATTTTTATCACCTATGAACATATTATAGCTTTCAACTTCTTTCTTTCTTTGTATGCTTGTATATGAAGATAATTGTCTTAGCTTACACTTGAGATCAATCCATATATGACTTATTTTCATGGTTCTGCACAAAATTTTGAATTGATGAATAACTTTAAAGATTAGTTATTGTTTTATTAATTGGCCGAAATTGTACAGCTAGCCTCCTCTCATTCTTCCATTTGGCAAAAGGTTGAACATTTTACTTATAATCAAATTAACCAATAAATTGCTAGGGAATAATTGTAATTTCTTCATAATTTAAGTACTTTTTTTTAAATCATTGCTATAATAATTTTGACAAAAATATATTTCTTTGTCCAAATTTTCCTTTATTTAAGCAATTTTTATTTTTCAATAATTTTTTTTTTGTTTTTAAAATCGTGTTATTGGTTTTACTTTTCTCGAGGTTTTATCGCATTGATAAAAAAATTTAGTTCCCACTTATTTGCAGGGATGGCAAAACGGACCAATCCGCCCCGCCGCCAACCCACCTAAAACTAGGCGGGGCGGGTTGAGTGTTAAACGGGGGTTGAAAATCACACTCCACCCCGTTTAATGGCGGGTTGACCGCCAAAAATAAAAAATACAAAAATAAATATTTAATTCCTTAAAACATTTTCAGATTAATCATGTATCCACTTGAAAATTACACACCACCTCGTTTGTGTGACTAATTTCTTTTGTATACGATTTTACTATTATAATATTGGGAAAAAATGTTTATTGTTTATTAATTATTCGAATTCTATTAATAATATTTGAGTATTGTTACTAATTTTAAACATCATAAACATAATAATATAGATTAAAAAACATTGTTTGGTTATGTTTATGTAGGCTTAAACAAAATATTTAAATTAAAAAAAAACGAAAGTTGGCTCGACGGGTAAACCCGCCCCGTCCTGGTCCCGTTTTTGGCGGTTAGGCAGGGCAGGTCAATGGGTTGAAAAGTGTAACCTGCCCTGCCAAAAAAGATGGGTTAAACATGTTGGGCCATTGGGTCCAACCCATTTTACCACCCCTATTTTTTTTGTGATAGGTTGGCAGGTTAACACCCTATATTTTACTGTTTTAAATAACAGTAATACATATAAATATGTTTATAAGTTTATTGGAGTTTTAGAAAATTATTTTAAATAAACAGAGTTTACCACTCAATCCTACTTGAATGTAGGAAGCTACGATTAAAATTTATGTTGGAAAGTCAGGCGAAACCCGGCCCACGAATTCCATTGACAGTATTATAATACTGCTCAAAAGGCCTCATTTTAATTCGTGAACGAAAGACTTAAGGTTTTTATTTTATTTCCTACAATTATGCATTTATAGAATTATTTTAGAAAAAAATAGAATAATTTACGTTTTACGGACGAAATACGTAATCGGGTGAGCGACAGAATGGATTTCGGAGTTTCCAAGAGAAGATAAAGAGTTTATCTTAGGATTTTGAGATGATTCATGGGGATGAATCATACTTTTAAGTTTAGAAGGTTCTACAGGGTTAAAGTGTCAATTTAGGAATTTTACGCTTAAGTCCCTGAACTTTCTATTAATTACACTTTGGTCCCTAAGTTAGTTTCTAAGTTTTTCAAGTGAACTGGACCAGAATCCTTGCTCCCAATATCTTATTGGACCGTGTCTATGAAGCCCAAATATCTTGTCCATGGATTAATTCCATGAAGCCCATTTGAAACCCTACAAGTTTCCTATGTCATGCTTAAGCTTAAATCTTTTGGTGGGCCCCACAAAAATGAATCCAAGCCCAAATTTATTAGGCCCATGCGCAAGCCCATGAGGGAGAAGGGGCTGCCCTCATCATTTTTGGATGAGCCAAGATTGTTCTAGAATGCTCTACATTTTTCTACATTATTCTACAAGATTCTACTATCTTCTCAAATCTTCTCAAACATTCTAGTTTCTTCTTAAAATATCTCATGAAGAAAATCAGCCAAGAATAGTCAAGATAAGACCACATTTAATGTGGCAAATGGTCATCATTACAATTTATTGGCAAATTGCAAAATAGTCCTTACACTTTTGGAATCTTTGCAAAATGGTCCCTAGGACTTATTTGCACTTAAATCCTTTGAACAAGCCAAATCATCCTTACTAGATCCTTCCAAGATGGCACAATCAACCCCTATAAATACCCTCCCTCACATTTCATTTAGTTTCTATTGCCTTTTTGTTCAAAAACTCTTAAGTTATAAGTCTTTTAGCATTACCTTGTGAAGCAAGTTCTTGGATTTCCTTTGTCTTTGATCTTCAAGAGGTGAATCCTAATCTTCTTCCTTAATCATGTCTATGTTCTTTAATAAGTTCTTGATTCAAAGTTTGTTTCATATTTGTTCATCACTTTTAAGTTTCTAAACCTAGAACTTTGAAAAGTCATAATAAATTCTAGAAAAATCTCATGATGTTGAAACCACTTTCTATATTCTTGATATCATGCATATTATCTAAATCCAAGAGCATGATGTAATAAAAAATTTCCTTCCTAATAATCTAGCCTTGGCCGAACCTATGAAGATAGGTTAGATAGGGTTTTGCTCATGTGTTGTCATGTATGATCATGTATTTCATATGACATGTATGTCTACACACTCTAATCCACGTTAGTTTATTAAAATGAAAATCTTTACTCAAAAGTCTTTATGTTGGCCGAACCCTAGATGGGTGAGATTTGATGAGTTTTGCTCAAAGTTTTCATAAATGATCTTAGTAATCAAGCTATTAGTATGTATGCTTAATAAATCCAAGTTGGTTTATTAAACTAAAAACCCTAACCCCATGAACATGTTGAGGCCGAATCTTAGTATATAAGAGTTAGGAGGTTTTGAGTTTCAAGTTTTGTTGTTTAGTCACTAATCCATGATCTTAGTTGATTAAGAATCATAAATCTATGACTTAATCATGATTAGAAATATTAGTCATTCAAAAACCATGGAGGCCGTGACTATGTATTAGGGTTTAGAATGTTTTAGTTTCTTGATTTGTAATTATTTGATTGTTATGGTTGAAGGTTGAGTGAGTGAGACGTATAAACGATATCCGAACTTCCGAAGGAATTCAGTAATTCACAAGAAAGTCTCCGAAAGGTAAGAGGGGAACACCTAAGGATTTATTCGATGACTATATGCTATCCCGTGTTTGTTTGTAATTATTTGTCTATTTGTATTTATTTAAGTTGTTTAATGTTGTGTTATTTGTATCTGTGTGGTTTTAATTGCGTTTAATTGTTTATCTGTAATTATATTATTATGCTATTGTGATGCATGATCTGCCTGGAAAATATCTGTGATATAATTGTTGGTTGATGTGTGAGAAGTCTGACAGTGGTCGGTGCCCAATTAAAGTAATGGGATAAAAGCTTTAAGAAGCTTCGCAAATTATATTCAATGTTTTAACGGTAAAATATTGATATATAATCTTAATGGATTTTTTTTTGGGAAAAATAAGGAATTTTGGAAAATATTATTATTTTAATAATTTATTACTGAAAAAGTGAATTATGAGTCACAATGAGCGCGAAACCGTGAAAATATTTTCGCACTGCTAATTTTTACGTTAGAAATTCCGGAATATTACAAAATATTCTTTTATGAAATTAATTGGTGAAAATAAGTTAATTATGATTTTAGAAAATTATTTAAGTAGAAAAAGCTAAATTTTGGCTTAAAAAGCCTTAAAAATAATATTTGACGGCAAATTTGGAATAGTGTAGACGGCAAGTATTACGAAACGGCAGTGCATATCTTGAAGAGGTTAAAACCTCAAGTGACTCATTGGTTTTTGAAAAACTAAGTTTTAATAATTAAAGATTTTATTGATGAATTTTCAATTTGAAAAGAATTTCTGAAAACAAAAGTTATTTCAACCGTGTTGAAAGTGCTGTTGAACTTAGTAACCGAGACGTCGGGGTACTAAGGTTCTGTGTTGTTATGGACTTGGGGTGATTTGGGCTTTGAGGTCTTGTACTGTATACTTGGTGTATACCGTATTTAAACATTGAATATGTTTTCTAGTACCACGAACCTAAGACTGGTGCATCGGTCGAAAGGTGTCGTGATTGAGCACTCGGACTGTGAGGTCATGTGTTGTAATGAAAGTTTTAAAGATGTTTAAAACTATGTGAGTCGTAAGCCATTTTGAGCTTCGGCAAAGAAAGATTGAACACAAAGAAAAGAGTTATAAGCAAAAGTGTTTTGCATGCATTTGGCAGACGTGCCCGCGGTTCTATGTATTAATTACCTGCGGCGTCGGTGTAGTTCTTCTTGTGTTTTTCTCATGTGCCTAGGGAGGACATTTGAGACCCCATCTTCGTTGCTCTTGGTGCCCCGAGTATGGACAGTATGCAATGTGTTTTTGGCTGTGTGCTGTGGCTTTGTGCTGTGTGGGACGGGAAGAGGCTGCGTGCACGTGTGGGCTGTGTGCTCGTGTGGCAATGGAGCCTGATCAACTCACCATGTGTTGGGATATCTCATGAGATTAGGACGAAAATTAGATGATGAATATGAAGTGTCATGCACAATTTTAAATCGATGATGTTTGGGGTGTTGAACCCACTGATAAACTATTTGTTTATAAATGTTTGTATTTGGTAAATGCTGATGTGTTTATGTGGTGGTTAGTATGTAGTTATTGAGTAAGATCCATGTATTGGTTTCTCACTCTTACATGTTCAGATGGACCCGAATATACCATTGGTACAATCGAGGGTCCGATTGATCGTTTTTGATCGAGCGCAATATGGTGGTGCCTGGGAAATTAACCCTGGGGCACTCAGCGCCACCTATCACGGTCCCAGCAGAGAAGTCATCGGCACAGTGGAAGAAGGACCACAGCAGCGGATACATGTCGTAGAGACTGTCGAGGTATCTCTACCTCCAGTTTGGCTATACCTACAGTATTTGGATGAGCACGGATTGATGGATCCGCCACCAAAGTCAAATCCTCTTCAGATAGTAGGACCTGACGAACCTCCTGTTGAAGTGGAGGAGGATCAAGAGGAATATATTGAGGACGATCTTGAGTTTCAACCTCCTGCGATGGATGATGAGGATTATTCCGACGACGAAGCTGGAGCGGAGGCATCTTCATCAGATGCATCTGGTGTAGGTGGGGTTGATCATCGGAGTCTCCCAATGGGTTTCATTAGCTTGACCAGCTATAGGTGTAGTTACGGGGTAGCGAGTCTTGTCGATTTTTGATATGACTCTTTGAGCCATGAGTTTTTGGTATGGTTCTAGACCACTCGTTGCTTATATGTATATGTCTTTCTTTTTCTTTGCTTAGTTTGATGGAGAATAGCCTATACTTATGAGGGCTCTTTTGTTATCTCCTATTATAGGTAGGGTGTATGTAAAGAGGTGATGTATATATATAGATATACATATATGTTTGTTTATGTTTATAATGGTTCTATGTTCAAAGAAAAAAAAATTCATCACTATTTTTGTAAAGAAACAGTTACTCTAAAATATATTTTTCGAAAGTAACCAGCGATTATAAATTTAATTTTCTTTATTTGGGTAACTATGTGATGACCCTAGAAGGGGTGTCGTATGCAGTGCCAAAAATAAAAAAAATGAAATGACGGAAAATTCATATAACAACAAGTGTGGGGATAAGGTCAACTTTATTCTACATTTGGATTCTAAGGAGTTGTTTTCCGTGTTTTTAAAATTTCTTTGGACTCATTTATTTAAATGTTGTGTTTTGTAATTTATTTTTGATGTGATGGAGCTGGCATGTTATAGAAACCGTAAACTCTTTAATTACATTTTACTTTTATAAGTAATATATATATATATATATATATTTAATTTCTTAATCTTAATTTTGTTTTTTAATTTTATCGGTATATGATGCAAAACCTATATAAAATACACTATGTTATTCATACTTTTATTTATTTATTTCGAATTTAACATAATCCTGTATTGTCACTTTTGAAATTTCATAAAATTTTATTGTTCACGCATATTTCACCTGTGCATTGCACTTATTATTGAATCATCCGTTGTTCCGTCTGCGACTCATGGTTGTTACCAAACTTTTATATTATATATAAAGGTTAATGTGAGAATTTATCAACAAAAAGTCGTTGTAGTATAGTGGTAAGTATTCCCGCCTGTCACGCGGGTGACCCGGGTTCGATCCCCGGCAACGGCGATATGTTTTTTTCCTTTCTTGAACGATATTGGTCAGCACCTTCCATCGTAGCTGCACCTTCCATGTTCGTTCCTTTTTAGGGTTTTATGTTTCTCTGAGCCATAGAAGAAGAAGAAGCAAAAATGAACTTTTGTGCTTCTTCCCCATCCCTATCTCTATCATCAATGAACTTCCCCAGCTTCCGCCGTTGCTTCCACTTTTCGAAGCCCTTAACTCTATTCTCTCTCTCTTCTTCGTCTTCCATTATAATGTCCCTTTTCTCCAATCAAAGTTCTTCAGCCATGGCTTCCATCACCACAGAGGCTACTAAGCCTAAGCAGCAGCAGAAGGAACCTTGGCTTATCGTCGGCCTTGGCAATCCGGGCAAGAAGTATGCTGGTACCCGACACAATGTTAGTACCTTCTTATCTGAATTTTCAACTCTCCATTTTCCCATTGTTATTATTATTATTTTCTTTTTTTTTTGGAAGATTACCTAAGAAAAATGTAAAATTTTCATTACAAATGTGTATAATATTTGTTCAATTGGAACAGGGATCGCTAGCTTAACCATGACAATGAAGTATCCACACAACCCATTGGCCATTCCCTTGTCCCACATATATATATATATATATATATATATATATATATATATATTTGCGTCTAAGGTAGAGTGCTTACATAGGGGAGGGGGATAATGGATAAAGGTGGATGAAAATGGATGAAAAATATTGGTGGGTGGGTGGGGGTGGGGGTGGGGGGGGAGGGTTCAATGTAATTTCTCAATTTAATTTGGCCAGGGTGGGATTGATCTTCTTGCTGGTGCCAGTGTTTTATTTTTAACCAAAACCTAATGTTCTGTGTTTGCCATTGCTGAAAATAGAGGGGAAGAAAAGGCTTATTCTAACCTACATTGATCCACCTCTTACACTTACAACTTCCTTGATAAAACAAAATATTTAATACCCTATTGAAGAGTATGAAGTAACTAGGTTACATACTATTGTAGTATAGTTTAAAGCCAATTTTCAAAATTCAAACAGGCAGAGAAAGAGTCAAGTCTCAAGTTGATAATTTTTGCTTTTTGTTGGGACTCTGGTTGTTTATTTAATAGCAGTATGTGCTGCATGGTAGGTTGGATGGATAGGGACCAATTTCAATTTTCTTTATCTGAGCTCATTTTGAAGCTATATTTCAGGTGGGTTTTGAGATGGTTGACACTATAGCTGAAGCTGAAGGAATATCTATGAGCAGTGTTTCCTTCAAAGCCCTATTCGGAAAAGGTTGGAAAACTTTCATATTTCTCTTTAATTAATTTGGTTTCATACCACAGCACTCAACATGAAAATGCAGGACTCGTTGGTAAAACTTTGACTGCTCTCTTGCTCAATTGGGAAAATGCAGTGCACATTCCATTCTGGCCATTCATAGTATTATATCTTCGTCCAAAATTATGAGGATATAAGTTTATCTTCCTAGGTTACGATATAGGGTGTCTTAGGCGTTTTTTGTCTAATAAATTATGGCGTCTTATTGCCTGAAAGTATTTTATGGATTAGGAAGTTGATGGAATTTCACTCTGCCTGCGTTGTCAACTATGTATAGGAACTTCTATGATACGTGATATTCTCAACCTTGATGCCACTGTTCAAAAATGTTGCATTAATTACGTTTACATGGTAGTCGAGATGGTTTCCTGAATCAAACTGAGTAGCTTTAGATTTAGTGCAGCATGCATCTGTATCATGAATCCTCATTCTTCTATTATCTTTGTTACCATGCATTTAACATATAAGGTATGAAGTCTGAACCAGTTGACAACATCATGTATTAGCAACATTTTGGGTTCAGTTCTATGCGTCATGATAATTGATGCCAATATAGTATGATCCTATTGAACAAGATCAGCTTTTACTGAATTTTATTTTGATAATTACATCTTGTTCAGTTCTTTTCTTAGTTAGAGTGATGGAACATAGCAACCATGTTAATGACAATAGTTGTAAGATCGAACTTTTCTTAAATAAAGTAAGAAATAAGTTTCGTTCCAAACCTTAATCCATCAATTTTCTAATTAATGCATTAGACATATTATTGCTTTCTTAAATATTGAAGACACTAGACAACAATTGATTTCATATAATTTTTAATTCAGGTTTCAGAATGTTAGAGAGAAAAACAAATGGAATTCAAGTATTTGTAAGGATGTGATAGTTACCAGAAAATTAAGAGAACAGAACACAAGAATTCACTGTTTTATTACTGGAATTCAGGCCTGTATTAAGGTGATATCAGGACCTGGTTTGCGGAAATACAGAAGGAAGGAAGATGCAGAAAAGACTCTAGGCAATTTGAGAGGCCTAGTCTCTCCCAAGTCCCACTTGATTTCCAGCCTGCCCTCTATTTCCCACTCCCTCACTAATATATACCCCCTTCAGCAAAATCACATGCCAAATCCTCCCTAGTCCCTATTGCCAACTCAGCAGTTAGTTAGATAGTAGAAACTTTTCTATTTTCTCTCTCTTGGTCATAATTCCCTGCATCGCATCCCTTCTTTCTACTTACATACACCTTAGTTATTTTAGGTTCCTATCAGTATACCCATTTGTGACAACAGTTGTTTTCCTATTACAGGTTTTATAGGTGATGTACCGGTAATACTTTCAAAACCACAGACTTTTATGAATTCAAGTGGTGAATCTGTAAGTATGGTATTCAGAGAATCTTCAGACTAATGATAGGGTAGGACAGCAATGCTGATGGCAGTGTTGAAAAAACATTTTCTTATATGACTTGATTCTATATTTAAAAAAAAAAGGCCAATCTGGTGCTATAAAGATCTTGTTATGCACAGGGTCCAGGGCAGGGTCAGAGTCAGACCCACTATGAGGCTTTCTAGTAAGCAGCCTTTCCTTGCATTTGCAAAACACAGAATGACAAAATACTGAAGGAAAAAAAAAAGAAGTAAATGTTAAATAAACTGCATTCAAAATCAATTGTTGTCAGATTAAGGTACATTTGGTTTGGAAAACCATCCTGAAAATATAAAATCACAAGAATCCATATGTTTTATTGTATTGAAATAGTTAGGTTAGAGATTCACATGGACATCCATATATTTCTAATTTCTTTGATGTGAATGGCTGTCCAAAAAGTGTCCCAATGTGTCAGAGAATGGCAGGATTGACAAGTGTTTGGCAGTTTGATTACATATTTTGCTTTGGTAATTGACAGTTCTTATAGAAATGGACCAGAATCACACACAAACAGGATAGAAATATAGGTATATTCTTCCTACTGAACTGATATCTAAGTAATATTCAGAACAATGAGAATGATGGAAATATATAATAAAGATCAAAACACCCAGAAAATGAAATCACAGATGAGTATCCCTAACAGGTTCGAGAGTATCTGGTTCTCTCCCACCAAGTTCCTTCTACGATTTCCTTGCTCCTTTTCTCTCTTCCTTCTCCTTTCTTATATTTTCTTCCTACCAATGGACTTCCCACTTACACTGCTATGCAAGCAGTTACTCATCTGAGTGAGTGAGAAGTTAGTTAATGAGGTAACTGTGTGAACCATATTACTTTGAAGCCCTAATTCTCTATATTTCCTCCTAACGTACATCTTAGTCTCCAATGGGGGCCTAGCAAGTTCACACTCGACACCTCTTAGAGTTGCCTTGATGAAGAACTGGTGCTTTATGTTTTTCTTAAAGAATAAAATAGCACTAGTGCTTTGTAGTTATCAGCATTCAATACTCAGTTGATTTACTGTAATAAATACTTTTAGTTTTATGCTGATTGGCTGGTGTTGAAATCTATTTTGAAGGTTGGGGCTATAGTTTCATATTACAAGATTCCATTGAAGCAAGTGCTTGTGGTATAATATCTATCCCATGACTACTTTGTCCTTTATATTTACTAGTGATGAAAGAATAGCAGAAGATGATCTGCTTGAGCATTCAATTAATAATTTTCTTATACAGATCTTTGATGACTTGGATTTGCCTTTTGCTAAATTGCGGCTTCTACCAAAGGGTGGACACGGAGGTCACAATGGGTAATTATAATCTTCTTTACTTGCACTCTCTTTTCGCTAAATTACAGCATTTGTGTAGGTCCGGTTTGACATCTTATTGAGTTTATAAATTAGCATGTTCATTGTTGTTTCAATTATCACGGTCAAGTTTCTTCACATTTCTAAAAGTATAAATGCCATATTTGGTCTTGTCTCACTCCCAACTAGGCCAGGGAAATGAGTGTGCTCAACTTGAAGAATACTTTGCTAGTTGCTACACAATCAGTTTGAGCTATCAACTGGATCAATGCAAAAGATCATTGATGGTTGTGAGATGCTTATCTTACGTCTCTTATATTGGATAGGAACTACTTTTTTTTTCATGGGATGTGGCTAAATTTCTGCTAGTTTTGTAATCATCATGATAGTCTTCTCCCGTTCTCTTGGGGCAAAGGGTGTTTTATCAGCTATGTTGTACCAAACAATATGCATAGGCATAGCAAGCTTACAGAGAACAAGAATGACTATAGGAAAAAAGCAACCACTTCCCTTTCTCTGTTGACATTATGTGGTAAGGATAAGTCAGCTTCCTTGTCCCATCATTCAAATCACTGATTTGTGTAGGAGATGAGTGCTACCAACACACACTCTAACACTCACCCACGTGAATTTCAACCAATAGGAGGGAGTGTGTTGCTAGCATTTCTCTTGTGTAGGAACCCTTGAATTTGGCTTCTGCTGTTAGACTAGTCTTTGTATTCTAATTTGATTTGTGGTTCAGCATAAACCATTCGAGTTTAGGAAAGTTACTGGTTTCATCTCCATTTTTTGAAAGGCAGCTCCAGTTCTATAATTCTCATGGTTCCTATTGTGACAATCGTTTTTGGATACATCAACATGAAAGTTTAGGGTGAGGGAAGGTTGTCATATTCCAGGGTCATAGCATGCTACATGCCTCAATGAGGGCTTACAGTGGTACTTAACATAATTTTTATTGTGATAATTTATCTAGGTGATATTATACTCAATTGACGTGTTTCTTGCTAAGCAGAAGAGAAATGAAATATTACTGTTTTTGTTCTCCTTTCCTTCTGGCAGAATGAAGAGTGTTATTAATCACCTTAAAGGGAATGTTGGTTTTCCCCGGTTAAGAATTGGTACGTTCATAACGTTCCTAGGATTGAAAGATTCATTTATATTACATTCATTTGTAAAAATTATTGTCATTTGGTTGTTGATTATATAGGCATTGGACGGCCTCCTGGGAAAATGGATCCTGTAGCATTCGTTCTTCGCCCTTTCACTAAACAGGAAAGGGAAGAGGTATGTTTTATTTTGGAACTGGCAAAAGTGCATTGGCACTTGGATTTTGGTTCTGACTGTTAATAAAAATATCTTTCAGTTGAATTTTACATTACAACATGGATTAGAAGCCGTGCGGATTCTTTTGCTGGAGGGATTTGATAAAAGTGCAACATTTGTTAATAGTTCCAAGAAGATAGAGCAAATTGGTTGAGTGATTACCGACTTTAAAGATCCTTTTGGCAAATCCAAAGTGCCAGCAAACAGGATCACGTTACAAGGAGATACAAATTAACTTAAAAGGACTACATTCATTCTAAGATCTGTTGTTGATTTGATAGACCTATGTTTGAGCAAGTATTCATCCATTCATTCAGAAAGCAATTCCAACACAAATCTGATGCTTGGAATCGTCAGGTACTTTAAAGTATACCTACAGTTATGTTTGATCAATTTTTAGCAGTTCCAGCGCAGTGAATTATAATATTGATGTCAGTGTACTTGATGTCATGAGTTTCATTTCTTACATTAATTTCTTGTTTTTTGAGAAAAGTGAAAATTTCAATAGAAGAGTAAACTGTATAGAATAAAGAGGCCTTACCCTCTGTATACAACTCAAAAATCTCATTTATTGATGGGACTTGCTACCTGGGCCCCTACAATTTGCCATCCACCCCCACACGCAGCCTTTCGTTATTTAAATGCCGGATTCAAAAACTACGTTTCCGGCATCTAGTTGCCGGACACTTTCCGGCATTTAAATGCTGATTCAGAAACTATGTTTCCGGCATCTAATTGTCGATAACACCTTATTTCAAATTTTAAGAATTTCCCGGCAATTAAATGTCGGAAACATAGTTTGAGTCCGGGATTTAAATGCCGGGAGGTGTGTGGGGGTGGATTCCAAATTATAGGGGCCCTTTATTCATTAGATGTGTTTAAAAGTGAAGTGTGGGATATGTACTAAACAAGATATACTTGTAAGTACCAAACAAGATAAACAAGAAATGGCACCAAACTTTCACGAATATGCAAGGCAAGGGAGTGAGTGGTTTTCAACCTTTTTCACTTCACAAATGAGTCCCGGTTAATTAATACTATGATATATATGACTTTAAACTTATTAACTACATAATTATTTATACTTGATCACACTTCCTATCATAAAAATGAAGTGTAAATAAATCACTAATTCAGTATGTTTAACATTTAACTAGTAAAAAAACGACGAGAAGTTTATGTATATGTAAAAATATGGCTACCAAGCATCATTTCCTGACAGTAATTTCAACATTTAATTATCAATTATCATTTATATATTCATAGAAAGTCGTCATTATTATTATTATTTATAATAATAATAATATAATTATTTATAATAATAATAACATAATTATTTGTATGATGTAAATACACATCTAGCACTTATTTGACGAGAACCCTAGTATAGAATTTTCAACATCAAAGGTGACACGTGTCCCTTGTTGCTGTAGATTCCCTAAGATTGATAACGACAAACTTAACGGCGCAAGAGCGAAGTGGAAGGTTTCGTTTTTATCCACAGGAATTAGATAATTTTTTGTCGGCAACGTCCACGACTTCTCATCACTAACTTGAAACGACATTGCTGGCACAATCACCGTCCCCAACCCCGAAAAATTGTAACACATGTCGAACAATGGGCCTGGGGGGTGTTTTAAGTTTCGAGTGTGCGACACGAACGCGTCACGCACTGAGTTATAAGCCTCAGTCTGCAATATGTAGGTTGGCCTGCCTTTGTTTACTACAAGTTATAAGCCTTAGTCACACACGTAGGGGGTTTTCCATGTGTAGGTTGGCTTGCCTTTGTTTACTACAAGTTTCAAGAGATAAGACCGTGGAACACACGCCTTACTACTCCGCATCAATATAAGGACACAATATGTAACACCCCCTTGGGTCATTACATGGTTAACTCATTGCAGAAAATAAAACTTTATATTAATTCGCTGGTTGTTTTCGAAAAATAATATTTTCTTAAGTTGTAATCATTTCTCAAAATGGTGATAAAATTTTTTCCTTTTCTTTTTCTTTTCGACAACCACAACAACAATGCAAACATGACCATATATATATATATATATATATATATATATATATATATATATATATATATATATATATATATATATATATATATCCTCATGTAACTATACTGCATCATAATTGTTTACACAACAAGACCTTACTAAGTATAGGTTCTTCGAAAATGTAATATAATTCAAAACCGAAGCTGGTTGGAACTAACAGTAGCTATCACATTAGAAACGAGCATCAGCCTGCTCCGAACTAAGGAAACTTCTTCCTGTAGTCGTCAATTCCCTTGAGTGGTTCATCTGGACTCGGATATAAATATATGCACAAGTAGAAAACCAGCAATAAAACATGCAAGAGTGAGAAACCAATATATGGATTTAACACGATAACTACATGCGCGACACAACAAAAAAACACATATCCATGTTATGTCAACATAAGCATTCTTATCAAAGTAAATAGTTTATCAATGGGTTTCACACCCCAACGTCATCATTTGAAAACTATGCATGAACCCTTCGACTTTTCACGTCTAACTTTGCACTTAATCTCTGGAGATCCCAACACCGTGTAAATGAGCTGATCAAGCTTGATTGCCAAATAAGGCACAACGTGTTTACCATAGCACACTGTCCAACACAAGGCACAATGATCAACGTATATGGTTACCATATCACACTGTCCAACACAAGGCACAATGATCAACGTATATGGGTTTTCATTGTCCACCAGGGCACAAATGAAACAACGTAGCCTGAAATATCTTACCCTGCAAGGTATTCAGACATACAACGTGGCATGGAATACCTCGATTATCAAGGCACCATACATAACAACGTGGGAACGTCTGCCAATGAATGCATATAAAACATTTTGTTCTCGTCATTTTTCTTTGTGTTCATTCTTCTTTTGTCTAAGCTCAAGATGGCTTACGATCATTCGTAATTTTCAACGTGTTAGATTTTTCAACGTTAACACAGGACACGAAGTCCGAGTGCTTAGTCACAACACCTTAGACCTTGCAATCGGTCTTAGGTTTGTGGTGGTAGAAAACAACATTCAACTTTTAACAACGTTCATTACAACGTGAATCGACAACATGGATAGGACACAAAGTCCACAACAACGTAACACGGATCAAAGATCTTCGTGCTTATAATTAAGAACGCCAGTATCACGACGTCTCAGATACTAGGTTTAAATTTCAACGTTAACATCGTATTCATTCGGTGAAACACAAAATCAAAACAAAACTTACGAAACTTATCCAAGTTGTCAGAAATAACCCGTGGTATAAAACTATTTTACGAAAATATGTTTACGTTGGAAATTCGTTTTTTTTCCAAAATCATCAAAATCACTTGAAACTCATTTTCTTTTGAAATCTTTTTCCGAGAAACTCTAATCTTTTAGAAAGACCCATGTGTGAATGATTACTGCTGTTTTTAAGAATGTCATCCGTAATTATTTTTGGAATTAGTCGTCGTTTAGCTTTTTTTTAGAAACGTTTTAGTCCAAATTTTGACTTTTTCCACTTAAATAATTTTAGAAAATCATAATTAAGTTATTTTTGAAAATTAATTTCATAAAATAACTTTTTTATAATATTACGAAATTTCTTACATAAAAATTAACAGTACAAATAAAATAACTTTTTTATAATATTACGAAATTTTTTATACTAATAAATCATTAAAATAATAATATTTCTCAACATGTCTTATTTTTTTCAAATAAAATTTTCCATCAATATTATATTCCAATATTTCTCCATTAAATATTGAATATAATTTTTTTTAAAGCTTCTTAAAGCTTTTATCTGGGTAATTGATTGGACACTGACCACCGTCAGGCTTCTCAAACAACAATTAATGACAACAATATCATAATATTCCCAGGCAGATCATGCCTCACAACATTATAAAATTTAACTGCAAGTAAACACTTAGCTGCCGATAAATAAACACAGGTATAAATAACACAACTTATAACCAGTTTAGCAAAAACACCACAACCACAGATAAATATACAGACCAACAACAGATAGCACATAGCCATCGAAAAAATCCCTCAGACAATCCCCTCTTACCTCTCGAAGAACTTAACTTCCGAGTAAAAACTTTGCCGTGAATCCGGAAATTGTCGACACACGTACACGACACGATTCTTTATCCTTCAACAAACCACAATCAACCAATCAAAATCAAACAAATAAATCACCTAATCCTCTATGATAGGTCACAACCTCCATTAGGTTTAGTGGCTAAAATTTCTAAATTTGCTTAAGTTATTGGATTAATGATCCTAAGCACTTAAGCCTTTGAAACACATGATTAACAACAAAGATTAGAACAAAAACTTCCAATCCCTCAAATGCCTATTTTCGGCCATGGTGAGTGCATGAGGTTAGGGATTTTAGTTTGACAAAACAATTTGGATTCAACAAGCATATATACTAACAAGATAATATACATGATCATTGATGAAAAACATGAACAAAAACTTTCCTCCCAACATCCCTATAGGTACGGCCTTGATGAGAAAATAGGGGATGAAATTTTGGATTTTGACATACTCTTGGATTATGATAGTAGAGTTGATAATAAGAACATAGAAATTGGCTTCACGTTTTTAGGATTTTTCTATGATTTTCTATGATTTATCAAAGTTAAGAACAACTAAGATGAACATGAAAAATAAAGCTTTGAATCATGAAATAATTTGAAGAAACACTAGCTTAGAGATGGTGAGGATGAAGAATCACCTATTGGAAATAAAAGATAAGCAAGGAATCTTCAAGTTCCTTCACAAACCAAGCTTCTTTGTTATGAGAGAAAACAAGAACAAGCTAGAACACTTGAGAGCTTTTGAGAAAGTGTGAGAATATGTGAGAAACTGTGAGAAAGTATGAGAATGATCTTGAATGAGCTTGGCTCATCAAGTTTATGAGCAAGCCATGGGTCTTGCGCCATTTTTGGGCCAAGAAAGCCCAAGTCCAATTGACTTTGTAACATGAAAATAGCTTAAGGCATAAAATCATGACATAGTAAACTTAGGTATTTAAAAGGGCATCATGAAAATTAATTTTTGGTCATGAAATTTAAGCTCTAGGCCGTAGCCCTTAATGGGTCTGGATGGCAAGAATTTGGCCCATTTCACGCAGTATATAATGAAAACTAGTTTACGGACCAAAATGTAATTAATAGAAAGTTTAGGGGTCAAAATGCAATTATCCAAAATTTCTAACATAACCTTAATCCACATTAAACCTCTCTCATGGATGACTTAGTCCTAAGAGAATATAGGGTTAATCCACTTATCGAGTCCTGAAACTCCCGTAATCAGCTCTGTTGTTCGCCTGATTGAGTATAACGTCCGTAAAACTTATATTATTTCACTTTTTATGAAATAGTTCTAAAAATACACTATCGTAGGAAATAAAATAAAAATCTTAAGTTTTTCGTTCACGAATTAAAATTAGGTCTTTTGAGCAGTATAATTATACTGTCAATGGAATTCGTGGGCCGGGTTTTACCCGACTTTTCAACCCAAATTTTTATCGTAAATCTACGATAAAGTATAGTGCAAATAAGGTTTCGGTTTAATTAATAAATTTTCTAAGTCTCGGATAAAAATATTAACATAATTATATAAATTTATGATATTAGAAAATAGTGAAAAGTCGGGGTGTTACACAATACATACGATAGTTGCACTATAGATCATTTGTTTTAAAGATAGCAAATGACAACAAAAAAGCATCTTTACCCACCTCTAATAGGAATTAAAACGGCAAGGTAAGGGACCGAGATTTGTGCCTTCTTTAGTAGCACTATAGCACAAAATGTAAAAGAGACAAACAGAATTTGACCCTTTAACCCCACTTTTTGCACCATTTGTGATCGAACTGATTGAAGCATTATTCATCAATAGCATGATTCATGACTCTAGGAAGTGAAATTACCCGTTTTTCTTTTGTAGTATGCTTCAAGATTTGGGGTCCCTTTCTACATTCTTAGATGCTTCTGCATGTGACTCGTCGTTCCTTGTGGGACTGTTCATGTTTAGGATGGTCGGCTTTATTTCAGTTTCAAAAGATAAGAGAGCAAGGGACGCAAGCTTTACTACTTTGTGCTAGGTAGATTTGTAAAATTTGTTGGTGGATGAAGACAATCGTAGATCGCAATTCCCGTGCATATTTGTCATAAAGTCAGTAATCTTTATTGCATCAGCATCCATTATTTTCACGAAATTTTATTTATCTGAAATATGAAAATAAATTTTTATGGTTTATGGCTTTCTATGAAAGAAAAATCATAAGAATCGTAGGATTAAATAGAAAATAATGTACTGTGTTTTATGAGGTATCAGAAAACGATACTGCCCATTTGGTTAAGATTCTAGACAGACTAGAATCAATTCTGGGAGCAAAAACAAGGTCAAGAGAATTCAAAGCTATTATTTTTGTGTTTGGCTGGCAAAATCATGGTGGATAAAATTGATTTTGGGGTGGCTAGAATTGATTCTGATGGGAGCAAGAATTTCTAGATTTTACGTTGAATAAAATCAATTCTGGATGTGGGACCGCAAAATCCTTTATATTTACACATTAAACGTGATTCTACTTTTATCATCTAAACGAAATTCTGGCTATATGGGTATCCCTTTCACTGTATAAATTCAAAACGCTAGATACAATGTTTTTTAAGTATGTAATGTTTAATCTAATATTAGTTAATGAAGAGGACCTTTTAAGTATGTTGTGTAAGAAGATTGTGTAGGAAGAGTTGTGTTATTTAAACATCAAATTTCAGACACCGTATGCGTTTATTTCTATCTCTCCTTTATTTTTTATCACCTTTTGTATACACGCATCTCAAGAATACACACAAAAAAACAAAGAGGACATCGTATGGTGTCCCTAATTTGTTGTTAAAACTAGCAAGATACTTTATAGGAATAAATAAATCCTGTTAATTTCAAATTAATTCACCAAAATATTAACACCATGATGAATATCACACATTATTGATTAGATGTGTTTAAAAGTGATGTGTTGGATATGTACTAAACAAGATATACTTGTAAGTGAGACACCATGTTGTGCCCCATTGTATTATTAAATTAGAACCTTATTATTTATTTACTTAATCGCGCGCTTACTGATGAAAATACGTAAAAATTAAAACTTAATTAATAATTATATAACTTCTGCAAATATAGAACACACCAAAACTATATTACATAAATACACACATAATTATCCTTTATTTTAAACAACACTGTTTAGGGTATCCTCTCAGTAGGATCCCACACAGATACTTATTTACACAACTGCTTATAGTTAACAGAAAACAAAAAAACGTCTTATATGACCCACTAGCCCTAAACTTACTACGCTACATTATTAGGATCAGTATGTTGTTCTTCAGCGTCAGCTTCATACGGAACGTCATTCAACTCCTCAACAACCTCCGTCTCGTATAGGGTTCCATCCATCTCCTAAGTAACATAGTCGTCCATCTGGTCTTCTAACGTACCAAAGTAGACATACACAAAAATACAGAAATAGGGAGATAAGAAACAGTTCTATCATCATAAGCGGAAAAGATTCATAGCATATAATACAATAATAGTCCTAAACATGCATCACTCACAATTTACAATCATCCATACTTTATAACATCATCCTCTACCCTCCAACTAATGCAACTAAACCTTTATGATGACGTGGCCACTGATAATCCTGTCACACATCCCTCGTTAGGAATGTCAGTCAGTCGTCCAAGTGATACGTTCCCAACGCCGGTGCACATTCTCATCCATGGTGAGAATGCTCATGCAAAGCAATGACACTATAGCTGCACACACAAGACCGGTTGCACACCCTGGTTCTCTCTCTCCTCTCTATCAAGGGTGCTCATGCATAGCAATGACACTATAGTTGCACAACTTAAATTCTAATTTGGAACGATCCACGAGAACTTCGGACCTCGTGTATCTCAAATACACGATTATGAACAACAATGCAACATATGATTCTCACTGACTTTTATCAATAACAACCTAGTACCTCAAGCTTTTCCTCACAACCTCCACTTACATTCTATATCACATCACTTCTATAAAATAATAGCGAGGCACCTCTAATTCATATTCAAAACTCTCACCCAAACAAAATACCTCCAAGCAATATATATCTTTCCTTAAAATCATCTAAGCATAGTATTAAACCCAGGCAGATCATGCATAACACATTAATCAACATAATATTCAAATATCTCAATATCATATAAGGCAATTTATCATAACCAAATCATAATAGTCCAACCAAATAAATAACAAAGTCAGACTCTGTCACGGCCGTGACAGACAACAAAGGCAAGAATTCTACAAAACAGAACCTGTCACGGCCTGGCCATGACAACCATCACGGCCGTGACAGACACTGAACATCCTCAATATCATAAATATTCAAACACCGCAATAATACGTCACATGCAGATGGAATACCTCAACCGGCGGATCACAAATAGTCAAAAGTACATAATTCAGACATCCTCAAATATGAATAATTAACCTAAGGCGATAAACCTACAATTCCCAAATCGTCATTGGTATTACAGAAAAGTTTCCAATACGATTTTGGTATTGTCGATTACTCGACCACTAGTAGGGTTTAGGTCGCCCTACACCATTATTATAAATTATATACTACTTATCGGTTCCGACGATGGAATGGTTCTTTCTCCCACCTGAGTTATCACCGGAAACACGAAAACGACGATCCTCGTTATCCCGCCACGAGTTAACAAAACCACCTTCAACCAAATCAACAATAAAACAAATGAATCAACAAATCTAAATATGGACATATGGTACTAGGTTCGGCCAACTCATTCAAATGAGGGTTAGATTTCTTTTCTCAACCTAAGCTTTTGGATACTAAATACTTAGGTCCTAGGTAGCCTAGATACATTGCTATGACTTGAAAACATGAATAAAATATTACAAGCCCTATTTAAATGAATTTCGGCCTCACAAAGAAAATTAGGCTAGGGATTTTTGCTGAACCTAAGCTCTTGGATTTAAGCTATACAAGTACTATAGAACTTAAATCAAGTACTAACTTTCAAACAAAACAACAAAACATGAAAACCACTTTTATACTCAGTTTCGGCCTCAATTAGAAAATAGGGAAGGAAAATGATTTTGATCACATGCTCTTGGATAAAGAAAGTAGGGATCATAACTAGATCATAGAAATTGGTTTCATATTTTTATGATTTTTCTACAATTTGTTATGAATTTTCAAAGTTCTAGATCTAGAAACTTAAAAGTGATGAACATAGATGAGATAAACTTTGAATCAAGAAACTTATTGAAGAACATAGACATGATTAGGGAAGAAGAATAGGATTCACCTCTTGAAGCTCAAAGACAAGTGAAGATCCAAAGACTTGCTTCACAAAATGATGCTAGAAAAGCTTATGAACTTATGAGTTTATGAAACAAAAGGCAATAGGAAGAAAATGAAATGTGAGGGAGGGTATTTATAGAGGTGTCGGCTGTGCCACTTTGGAGGATCAAGTAGAAAGGAGGTGACTTTTCTAAGTACTTAAGTGCAATTAATTCCTAGGGACCATTTTGCAAAGATTTCAAAAGTATAAGGACTATTTTGCAAATTGCCAATAGTTTGAAATGATGACCATGTGTAACATTTATTGTGTTCACATATGACTCGTCTTTGTTGGATTTTCTTGAGACCTTTTGGGAAGAACCTAGAATACTTTGGATCTTGCTAGAAAAGTGTAGAACTTAGGAGAACATGGTGGAACATGGTGGAATATTGGAGAACATTGTAGAATTGTGTGGAACTTTGGAGGATATTTGAGAACTTATTAGAAGGTTCAAGAATAACTTGGCTCATCCAAGTTTAAGGGAAGCCCCCACTCTTCCTTGGGCTTGCGCATGGGCCTTGAAATTTGGGCTTGGATTTAATTATTTTGGGCCCACCAAAATGCTTAAAGCTTAAATATGACATAGGAAACTTATATGATTTCTAATGGGCTTCATGAAATTAAATTCATGGACAAGGATTTGGGCCTCAAGGCCACGGTCCTCTAATGGGTTTGGAGCCAAGATTCTGGCCCAAATGACTTGGAAAAACATAGGAACTAACTTAGGGCCCAAAGTGCAATTAAGAGAAAGTTCCAGGACTTAAGTACAAAATCCAGAAATTGCCACTTTGAGTTGTAGAATCTTCTAGACTTAAAAGTGTGACTCATCCCCACGAATCATCATGTATGACTCGTTATCCCGATCTCTTGACGGGTCTCTGTAGTTCCATTTTCGACACCGTCGGTTTCCTAATTAGGGTTTTACGCCTGTGTAAAAGCGTAATATTTCGTTTTCTACTGAAAATTTTCAAACTAACTAAACTCGTTGGAAATATGATTTAAATATAAACCATTTAGTTCACGATTCAAAATTAGGTTTTCTGCTCAATAAAATTACACTGTCAGTGAAAACGCAGACCGCTTTCTGTCTGAATTTTCAACCCAAAATTTTATCCTAAGCATCTACCCTAAGATAGAGTATTAATATGATTTTTATTTCATAAAAATCAATCTCCATGAACTCATATAAAAATATAAATAAACACATTTATATCGGTTAATACAGCGGAAATATTTTTACTGAAAAAAAAAAAAAATCGGAAAATAAAAAGTATGGTGTTACAGTAAGTACCAAACAAGATAAACAAGAAAAGGAACCAAACTTTCATGAATATGCAAGGCAAGGGAGTGAGTGGTTTTCAAACTTTTTCACTTCACAAATGAGTCACGGTTAATAAATACTATGATATATATGACTTTAAACGTATTAATTACATAATTATTTATACTTGATCACACTGCCTATCACAAAAATGAAGTGTAAATAAATCATTAATTCAATATTTTTAACACTTAATTAGTAAAAAACGATCAGAAGTATATGTATATGTAAAAATATGGCTACCAAGCATCATTTCCTGGCATAAATTTCAACATTTGATTATCAATTATCATTTATATATTCATAGAAGGTCGTCATAATTGTTATTATTTATAATAATAATAATAATATAATTATTTGTATGATGTAAATACACATCTAGCACTTATTAGACGAGAACCCTAGTATAGAATTTTCAACATCAAAGGTGACACGTGCCCCTTGTTGCTGTAAATTCCCTAAGATTGATAACGACAAACTTAACGGCGCAAGAGCGAAGCAGAAGGTTCCGTTTTTATCCACGGGAATTAAATAATTTTTTGCAGGCAACGTCCACGACTTCTCATCACTAACTTGAAACGGCACTGTTGGCACAATAACCGTCTCCAACCCCGAAAAATTGTAACACGTGTCGAACAATGGGCCCGGGGCACGTTTTAAGTTTCGAGTGAGCGACACGAATGCGTCACGCACTGAGTTATAAGCCTTAGTCTGTAACCAAGTCACTCCGGTTTCCGCATCAACAACGATTCCACCCAGTCCCATGTGGTCAAACATGAATGTTGACTTCGGAACGACGACGTTTTTGCCTCCAACGCTCACTCCGGTGAATCCCGTGTAGTAGAAACTCTGCAGCTGAGTGAGCTTAGGGTTCTTTAGCAATTGTGCCGTGACCGAGTCGCTAGGTCGTGACGAGTTAAACTCGAGCGTGGACGATTTAAGCGAGTCATGATCGACCAGGCAGTATGAAAACATCGATGCTTTGATCTGAGACGTAAGTGACAGGGGCCCACGACCAAGTGCAAGGATGTCGGCTGATCTGGTGAACTCAAGTTGGTTATCATACCCGCAACCCATGGCGACCCGATCCACTGACCCGGTTGAGCCAAACGACACCGTTTCAGTTATGAAATCCCCTTCAGTCGACAAAACATCGCCGTAGGAAATCTTATAATGACACATGTTGTTCCTACACGATGTCAATTCCATGTTGTGGCATTGTGGGGCTTCGCAAGTGAGTGAGGCGTAGGAGGATGATTTGTATGGGTCAAAAATCGGGTCGGTTTGTTGGTAACAGTGGGAACATGGCTTGCACTGGAGCCAGCTCTCCTTGCTACTTATGTCGAGGATCATGTAAAATTGTTGAGCAGGTTTACCCACTCCAATTCTGGCGAAGTAGTCACCACTTCCTTGGATAGAACCCGATATAACCGGGGCGGATAGGTCTTCGGGTCGAACAGAATCAACAATCGGGTTAAGATCCGAGTTGTTGAATTGGAGCTTGAACTTGGTGATGATTGAGTTGACTCGGGCCGTGTCACGGTGGAGCCGAGAAAGAAGCAAGCTTCGATAGTCATTGTGATGATGATTGAGAAGAGAGTCTCTTGGGTGTAATGGGAGTGAGAAAGAAGAAGACGAAGAAGAAGAAATTGGGGCAGGTTGAGTATTTTGTTGGACGGTTTGGGTTTTAGGTTTAAAGGAGAGGACTTGGTGAGCTTGGTTGAGTGAGGCTGTGACGTCAAGAACATTGGTAGAGAATTCATACGAAGTAGCAATAACATTATGAGGGAGAAGAGGGGGTGTGAAGGAAAGTGCTAGTGCTAGGGTGAGGAAAAGCAATGGTAGGTTAAGAATGTGAGCCATTTTTGTGGTGTGTTGTAGAGGCATGAAGTTGGAGAAGATAACGAGCAAGTATATATGGAGCGTAGTAGTGGGGGTTTTCATGTTTAGTAATAGTATGTAGGGGGTTTTCCATGGGTAGGTTGGCCTGCCTTTGTTTACTACAAGTTTCAAGAGATAAGACCGTGGAACACACGCCTTACTACTTCGCATCAATATAAGGACACAATACATACGGTAGTTGCACTATAGATCATTTGTTATTAAAGATAGCAAACGACAACAAAAAAGCAGCTTTACCCACCTCAAATAGGAATTAAAACAACAAGGTAAGGGTCCGAGATTTGTGCCTTCTTTAGTAGCACTATATCATAAAATGTGAAAGAGACAAACATAATTTGTGACTTTAATCCCACTTTTTGCACCATTTATGATTGAACTGATTGAAGTATTTCATCAATAGCATGATTCATGATTCTAGGAAGTGAAATTACCCGTTTTTCTTTTGTAGTCTGCTTCAAGATTTAGGGTCCCTTTCTACATTCTTAGATGCTTCTGCATGTGACTCGTCGTTCCTTGTGAGGCTTTTCATGTTTAGGATGGTTGACTTCATTTGAGTTTCAAAAGATAAGAGAGCAAGGGACGCAAGCTTTACTACTTTGTGCAAGGTAGATTTGTAAAATTTGTTGGTGGATGAAGA